>CM023452.1:27057842-27706730 GCA_013339765.2 Haemaphysalis longicornis | reverse complement strand
GCTTTTCACTACCACCCTTAATCACGCAATACAAGAACGGAATTACTGTAACAGAGCAGCTTGAAACGTGCACGTTCGATCCTTACGCGTTCACGAACTATCCTGAGCATGCCGCACACGTAAACAAACACCGCGTTGTCCGTATGCGCCAGCGGCATCCATCCCGCAAATATCCCCTTCTACACAAAAATATACAACAAAACAGCCCACTTAGGGCGTGTTGTAAAACGGGGCTCTAGAAATACTATTAATGCTACCAAAGAGCGATTGGGCGCGCGAAAACAAGAGCAAACAGCACGAAAAATTGCAACGAGCGGCCCGAAGCGTTGCGAGGGCGTCTGCTCTGAGGAAGCCAACAAAAATGGCGGCCGCGCCGCGGAGTTAAAGGGACCGCGGAGCCGCGCGTGAGGGCAGAAAAAAAAGAGGAGGGCAGCGGAGAAGGAGGGAGCAGTTGGCGCTATTTTTGTAATTTTAGAGACCTTAGGTTTTGAGAATGAACAGCATTTTCATAAATTATTTGCACACTGTGCCTAATAAATGTGATTTAAAAATAAATACCGTTCGTAAAATATAATGCTGTTTTATTGTTGAACAAAACTTGTTTTTTTTTGTTACTAGTGTTTGTTCCCTCCTCACCTACCGTCGCGCTTCAATCGCCACTCCCATAACCACCATGCTGATGTCGCTGGCAATAGGTTCTGAACCTCTTTTCGCCAGAAGCTTCGCTACCATTTATATTTACCTTGGCTCTTACTCTAAATAAGTAACTTTGTGAAAAAATAGGCCTATTGAAATCGGCCGCTAAGGGTACTCTATCCTTACGCTGAGCTTTATTTGCTTGCCATAATTAGTTCACAGTCACATTGTAAACGTTCCAGAACTCCTCGCTGCTCTCTTTCTGCGAAGAGATTGTGGGTACAGAAAACAGCTATAACATTTGTTTTATCGAAACTATCCCAAAACAAATTATGTGAAGATTGGCTGCTAAAAGAACTCGATTATAACGCCGAGGTTCTTACAGACCAGAGTTTTGCTGCGGCGGCCGTTTTCTAACGATCTAGGCGCAGCCTGGCGGGTATTTTATGGGGACTGCTGCGGGGAGAGCAGACGACGCCGTAGTCTTACGCTGTTGCTTCGTGCCATGCGTGGATATCACACGTCCAGGCGGCATCGAAAATCGATAAGTGTCATTTATTCAGGATGTCAGCAGCGAAAAAGTTAAGGAGAACGTTCAAAGCGGCCGAAGGCTGTGAGTTTTCCCAATGAATTCAGTTCCCAACCCGCTAAGGCGGCGGGTCACGTCACACGCTCTTTGTCCTGACGGGGGTTGCCTGTGAGGCTGCGTTTCGCAGTGCCAGCATGGACACCAGACTTTTCATTCCCAATTGATGTTTATTTTCTAATTGTGGGCAAGTCGTCGTCATTGCCTTTATTTGGCGATGTACAGAAGCCACTCGTCCGGGCGCGATTACGCGGTTGTTGGCTGCACAACAATCAGCGCAAGCGCAATGTTCACATGCAACAAACGTAAAGATCACCACGACAAAGAAGTGTTTTGCATGTGCCGAGTCTATTCGCTGCACAAATTTACTGCTCCCTTGAGTGCCGCCGCGAACGGGTCGTCGCGTTGAATCGGAAAGACTTCGAACCTAGAAAATTTGCCAGAATAAGTACGGTCGTACGCTGCTTTTGGAAGTGCTGTTTATTCACCGTCATGCTCAACTCTCATCCCACATTTCTGTTCCCTGGAGGGTATGTTCTGTTCATCTCGTCGACGGGAAGCCGAGAAAAATCCAGCGGACACCTATGCATGCTGCAGCTCGGGCAGGCGAAAACGTTAAGCCTAAAGAGAAATAAAAGCTTCGCGGTGGCGAAGTGGTCGTAATGCCGACCACTTCGGGAAAGCACCCACCTCCGCTCTTCGAGCATGCTGTTGTAAATATTAAAAGATAGGTACCTTTTTCTTGAATTAACACGGTTTCCTTTTTCAGGCAAGGCTAGCTTTCCGCTGCAATTTAACTACTTATACACGAAGTCTTTTCCTGCCGCACGTGCTGTCGTTTGATGCCACAATCATGGGATTCCCTCCCAGATCCTTGGGTGCTGCCCTTCACACGTATGTTTCCGAGAACATGCGCTTACCCTGTTAGCCAGTCCTTCGGTTTTCAAATATGCCTGCACAAAAATGATGGCATGTATCTTTTTCTAAACTGTGTCATGGATCTTTTTTCTGCCAAGTATCGCTTGTTATTATTCACTCGTTTCGTTACTAGGATTGAAACGTCTCTACTAGCCTCTCAAACCTCAAAGCCCATTCCCCCACGTGCATTGAATCCACGAAGTGAAGAAGACAACAGCAACGATGGTCACAAGTGTAGTCCAAAGCAGGCGTTCTCTTGCCACCACACCAACGGCGATGGTTCCCACCAGCCCGGAAAAAGAGGGAGCGCCACCTGCGCATGACACTATGGCAAGCGTTCAGCGACAGTATGAGCTGATGGTCGACGGGGATAACCGCCTTGCGAAGGAGTATCTGGAGAAGGCTCAAGCGCAGAGGCGCGATCTATGCGTCATGAAGGTCTTAATTGCTTTCTGCGCTGTTATAATCCTCGTTATTCTCACCGTGCTCATCGCCAAGATCACCGGGCACCGCCAACGTCACTCCACGACTACACCAGACGCTAACGTGACCATCCTAAACACGACCTTCATCGATACGAGAAAAGTTTACTCCCATGACGCCCGGAAGGAGCTCGGTGACGAAGAAATTCAAAAGGGTAGCACCGATGTACCAGCGTCCTTGCTTCTGGGAGAAGGAACTTATGACATTTGTGAGCTACGACGAGAAACCCTCTGTGCTTGAACCGCGTGCGCGCATTGTTGGGTATCAGGCAAGTGCTGACATGTCTGGGAAGCCACCCGGCAATAAACCTTTGGACAAGTTTGACTAGCCTTGGTAGGCAAAAAGGCCGTAACAAAAAAAACAAAGCCAAAAAAAAAAACAATTAAACCTACGCTGGTCATCCTTGTTTATAGAGTTAGAGGGCATTGAATTTTCTCAAATTTGTTTCATTCAAAGCACCCACTTACGCTCAGTGACATGCAAAAGACCTCCGTTAGAGCGGAAGTGCCCATTATGATGATGTATGTGACATGACCTGTAAAGAGGAACATACTTGCGAAAAAAGATGGAACATTGGTGAAACTTCTCCCAGGTTTTTTGTTGGTACACGTCTTACCTTGGCCCCAGTTTTACTTTCCTATTTGATTCCACTTGAGTTTTTGGTAGCAAACAAAGCTCATGGTATGGTAACAAAGTTTTTTACTTGCGAATGCAGAAGTCTTGTAGCAGAGGTGTGTCGAGAGATGGATGGACGAAATTACAACAATTTAGGTTACGAATGGCGGTGCATAGCATTTCTTTCAGGACGAAAAGGACGGGGAAAGAACCGTATGTTGTAGTGGAAAATGCTGTTTTGGGTGGCTTACCTAGTACGTCGGGCCACGTGTCATGGCAGCCGTTCTTGTCCAAGACACAAGGTTAATGTGCGTGTGTAGCAGGCAGCTGGTCAGCTCGCACTTCCACTACTAGAAGGAAGTTGAAGGGATGGGGTTTGGATGGTAGAGGAAAGCCCATACTATGTGGTATGTGGTGTTGGGGTTTTATATAATGAACATTGGTAGAGGTACAGGGTTGGTGATACGCTGTGTTGAATCTTTCTGATGTGGCATGTCTTGATTTGTAGTCATCGCCGAAGGCGTGCCTCGTTTGTGTTGAGAGTTGGATGAGGTGATAGGTTGAAGGGTCGATATCTTCGGTAGTGGTATGTCAGTGTAACGATGTTGGATTGGGAGGTATTTTAAGGATGCCGGTCGGTCTTCTGTGGCTTCTGGTAATGTCCTGATAGTTAATTCATTTGCTGCGGCGTGTGTCGACTCGTTCCTTGATAGGTTGGCATGGCCGAGTGCCCGCAAGATGTAGATGGAGGGCAGCTTCTGTATGGGTCGCAGTATGTTGATGACTTAGGGATAGAAACATGACTCCTCAAATATATATGTCCAAGTTCTAACGCCTTTTTTCGTGCTTTCCGCGCGGCTGACTACTGATTCTACATCGGCAGCGTCACCACACCTTAGAATTGTCAGTCCTCAATCCAGGCAACGCTAGGTCCAACCACCCTAAAGTGTGGACGCCTCCACGCTACCTATTGGGTTAAACAAAACCGGTCGTAATGCTGCCTACCACCGTTCTTCGTGCTCTCTGTTGTTGTGAATAGGAAAAGATAGGTACCTTTTTTTGCATTTTCACTGTTTCCTTTTTCATGCGAGGCGAGCTTTCCGCTCCAATTGAACTACCTATAGAAACAGTCTTTTCATGTCGCTCGTGTTGTCGTTTGGGGCCAAAATCACAGAATTCCCTCCCAGATAGATGCAGCGATACACGCGTATGGTCCTGGGACCATGCGCTTACCCTCTTAGCTACTCCTATGAGGTACAAGTATGCGTGTTTTTCTAAACTCTGTCAGCGATCTTTTTTTTCCTAATATCGCGTGTCACAATGCACTCGCTGCTTCATTAGCATTGCAGGCCTAATTTAGCTCCTCAAACCTCGGTTTGTTTAGCCAATTTCCCCACGTGCGTTGCAACAATGATGTGAAGAAGACAACAGCAACGATGGTCACAGCGTCAACGTAATCCCAAGCAGGCGTTCGTCCCCACCGGACCAACGACGATGGTTCCCACCAGCCTGGAAAAAGAGGCAGTGTTGCCTGCCCATGACACCATGGCAAGCGTGCAGCGACTGTATGACCAGATGGTGGACAACGATGAGCGTCTTGAGAATGAGTATCTCGAGGAGGCTCAAGCGATGAGGCGCCATCTCCGCTTCTGGAAGGTCTTGATTGCTTTCATGGGTGTTATAATCCTCGTTTTTCTCGTCTTTCTCATCGCCAAGTTCACCGGGCGCGGCCGACGTCCCTTCGCGACTACAACCGACATCACCGGGCGCGGCCGACATCCCTCCTCGGCTACACCTGACACCAACGTGACCGCCTTAAACGTGACCGGCGTTGATACGACAGAATTGTACTCCCGTGACACCTTGAAGGAACTCGATGTAGAACTTCCAGAGGGTAGCATGGACCTACCACTGTCTGTGCCTCTGGGCGGTGAATACGAGGAGGAACTCATGACGTCTATGAGCTACGACGAGAAACCCTCTGAGCTTCAACCCCGTTGGCGCTCTACTGGGTACCAGACAAGTGCGGCCCAGTCTCGGAAGCCCTCCGCGAACAAAACTTTCGGAGTCTTTTATTAGCCTGCTTTGATATGCGCAGTACAATTGAACCCACGAAAACAAAATGTGCTAATCGCCTCTGGGAGAAATTTCGTTAGTTTATGGATGGTTGCGCTCATGAAACTCTTTGCTAGTCGTAGACAATAATGAATGGTTCATCAAAATCATACCCGCTGCAAAACATTGGCCACGTATATTCTCACATTTTTGCAGATGCCGTAGCGAGACGATGCTGTTCTCCCGGCGCTGTTCGGCTCTTAGCTTGCTTCGCCTTTACGATAATTACTATGTAAGTTGGCTCAAGGCAATTCAATTTCCCGAACTCAATGCTCACGTGTGCTCTATCGGAACCTTTCGGTACTGCTGGAGTTGAAAGGGCGCCGATATGTTTTACCTTAGGCGCCAGCTCTTTTTGAATTTTTGTGCCAAAATTTTGTTTTCCATGCGTATTTCTTGTTGCTTCTATGAATTTGAAGTTCATATCCATTTTTAATTGAAAGATAAGTTCTAGTACAGTACACAGTTTTTTTTGCAATTTAATTTAGAGAAGTATAAATTACGGTAAGAAATGATGTGGTTTGGAAAAGATTTAGGATATCTAAATTTTTCATTCCAGCATCCTTTACCATTAGCCATAGGGCAGATTCTAGATGCAGACAGACCGACATAAAGGCAGAACATTGCGGGTGTGTGTAGGTTAAGACTATGGAATTTGAAATCTTCTGTCGTCATTGTCCTCTGATGTGCCCGCTATGTTCAGCGGGACGTCTTTTCCCGCAGTGCTTATTTGCTAGTTCGCTATTGACATATATGTCAATAGCGTCTGCGTGACTGAATCCCATGCACACCTGTAATGTTGCAAATGACGATGGCAGTTGATTGGCCTCAGAATCATGACCTGCAGGGCTGATGACATTTTTATGGCATCGGAGACAAGTCAAGCGCTCTAGAAAGGCCAATATTCTGTTACATACATGTAGCGGGCTAGGCGTTCACGCGATCATGCAACCCGAGGTTCATGCGCGCACGTCCCTAGCGCAGGAGCAGGCTGATTTCTCTGACGCCTGCTTATACCCGCAGCCAGCTGGAGAACGCTGGGTCGCTTCTACAATAAACGCCATCGAGACTTGACACTGGCGACGCGGACGACAAGATTTTTGACCTAACGCAAAGTCATGAAGCGTCATGTTGACGCGCGGCTGCATCGAGGAGTCTTCGGATACCGAATGGGTTTCGGGATCGGAGCGGCTTTAGTTCAACTTTGAATCCAACCGCATCTGGCAGTACAATCGGAAAATATACGATTTTGCTGACCCTCTCCGGACCGACTACTTACGAGACGGAAAAAGCATTGGTGGCGCCACAAAAATCTCGTGAACTTCCTTTTGAGGAGATCGTCTCTCGCATGCGAGACCACTTCCACAACAGCACGTCTGTACAATAGCTGTCGTTTCCAACGACGCGACTAGCTACCAGGCGAATCTATCCCGGCCGACGTCATTGCCCCTAAGGCTTTAGCGGCGTAGCGCAATTTCTGCACACTGTTGTGTGCGGAACGCATCGCAAGGAGAGGGATCGGGGACTCAGACAACAACGCTTCCCCTCGTTGTCATCTTTCATTACAGATTCGTTTGCGGTTTCCAATTTTCCAATCTACAACAACGTTTTTTCGCCGAAAAGATTTGGTCTTCCAAAAGGAGTTGGACCTTTCTCTACGCTCGGGAAGCTACCGCTCCGACAAGAAGCACAGGTCAGATTCCTTCGCGAACCGATCATCACGTTGCAGTTTTTGCAGAATGGTTGGTCATATTGAGAAGGTGTAAATGAAGCACAATGCATGAGACCACACGGCTATACCTGCCAATGTTAGGCTACACGTCGTCCTTCCACCCGTTACGAGCAATACAGAGCAATGTCACCAAGACCAATTCTACGACCGCATGCTTGTCTTGGCTTCACCTTTGATTCCCAAGCATCTGGTTGAACTTCATGTTCCCGGCGGGAACAACATTTTAGAAGTGGACTAGGGAGTATCGCACGCCACCATTAGCGAAGACACATTCCGCCATGCTTGGACGAAGAAGCCACCATATCTTTTGGACGCACCCATTGTTCTGCGCACATGTTTGGGGGAAGGCCTCTGAGCACTGGGAACTGCCATCGCCGAGTTTCAGCACAAGGGCACAAACACAGCT
The DNA here is from genome assembly GCA_013339765.2 of Haemaphysalis longicornis. Taxonomy (NCBI): domain Eukaryota; kingdom Metazoa; phylum Arthropoda; class Arachnida; order Ixodida; family Ixodidae; genus Haemaphysalis; species Haemaphysalis longicornis. The sequence continues at coordinate 27,699,239 of CM023452.1, read as the reverse complement.
TACGCTTAGTGATCATGAAGACACCTGGATGCAACCTCTTAGGCCGCAACTGGTTCGAGCCACTATGCATCAGATCCCATGGTCAACACTTCCGGAAAGACAAAGCCAGAGCTCCTTTGCCTACTTGGGAATTTGAAACACTCATATAGACCTAAAGGCAAGAATTTATTAATTTAAAAGAAGTGTCTGCATTAGTGACCCTTGATGTAGCTAATTCTTATGACAGTGTTCAGCATAGTACTTTCTGAACAAATTAGCCAGTGTATACCTGAACACATTTGGATTCGGGAGGGTTTATGGGATATGAAATTTTTATGTGCAAACAGAAGGCTGTTTTCATAGCGACCTCTAAAAACTAGGTGTGTGTTTCAACAATATTGTTTCTCTCCATTACGTTTTAACGTGCTTATGAGTGATATTCCTCTTGTTACACATGTAATAACCTACGTTTTTGCAGGTGATTTAGTGCTCTAGCGCGAAAGTCTTTTACTTGTAATAAATGTTTTACGTGCGCCGCGTCAGTGGTCAACATTCACTCTTGATATGACGGAGGCAGGTCTTTTTATCGCTGCTGAAGTATGGGCTTGGCTGCAGATATTAAGTGTCAATTGTGTCGGAGATTGCCCTCTGAATGTCCCCGATTGCAGAAGAAGTTTAAATTCTCTCGTTTATACTAACCAAGGCATTCTGCCGGTGGATTCCCTGAAGTATCTTCATTTTGCATACACTCCTTCATGATCATGAGTGGAGTACACATATAATGCATCAGTCACTGTTGAAAACAGAGGAGCAGGCGGTGTAGACAGAGTACCACTTTATTGCTTAAGCGCAAGAACCCTTCGAGAAACACTAATAATGATAGCACGCGCCACACCATCACAGGCATCTCATCCTTTCCTACTATAGCTTCCTCGTCGTCTTCTTTTCCTAATCGTTCTAAATTTGCGGCACTCTCCTGGCCGGAGCGTGTGGCAACAGGTCCTTAGAAGTTACAATATGTAGCAGCAGGTACTTTAGAAGTTACACAAGCACAAAATTGCACAGGTCTGGGTGCTTTTAAAGTTACAATGAGCACACAGTTTTCTTAGACGAGGCGCACAGTTTACACAAATGAACCCGTTCACTCTGGCTGGGGAAAGTTCTATCACAATAGGAGTCACGCAAATTTTTCTCGGTGTATTTTTATAAAAGATAGACGCTGTTTGTAAGCTTGGCTTACATCCATGATCAGCGACCGGTAGTACATCCACTGCTAAGCTTCCGCCTTTACTCGGGCCTCCATCACATACAAAGAAATCCAACAACGGCCTCCGGTCCTCCTGAAGCTTCCTCCCAGGCAGCGCAGGACTGTTCGGCCTAAAACAGGCCGGTGGACTTTGGCCGGTGATTTCTGTCCGGCCGTTTTCCGGCAGCCATGTTCGGCCCCATGTCAAATGTGGGCCTTTTGGCCGTATACGGCCGTACTCCCATGGCCCAACGGCCAGTCCGTCGGCCATCGACGCTTACGGTCATACGGCCAGATTCCAGCCGTAGGGCTCCGCCATTCCAAAGCCACCCGGTACGGCCGAAGTACGGCCGCCGGATTACAGCCGAGATGCGGTCGTCGGACTCCAGCCGGACGTAAACTTACGGGCACGGGCATTCAGGTTTACCTGTATGAATGCATCGCAGAAAGCCGATTTCAGTGCAGCCACAAAGTGAGCTCATCCGTCAAGCTTTCAGCGCAGCCTTGCTTAATTACCAGCCTCATGTATACTTCAATTGTCGTCCAATTGCGCTTCTGTAATTGCGCCTTTTATGAATTTTTCCATGAATCCTTTTCTTATCTCGGTTGTGCATACTATATCAAAGTCAATGCGGTATTTCTTTGAAGACGTTTTGTCACTTTTTAATATACCCCACATCCTTCAGCAATGGCCTCGAGTCCGTATGTCCATTTTTCCCATTTCTAAGCGATCAACTTTTTGATGATCTTGGCAGGGCTGATCCTAAGAAGGAGCGAAAGGTACTTTCATTTTCAATCTATTTTAATGTTGTTTTCATGAGTTAGGTCCACACCACGTACTAGTCCAAAAGAACTTAATTTACTTCTAATGTCATACTACGTTCAAAAAATTCTAGACGCGTTGCGAATGACGCCCTGCTTCAGGTGGCAGTTGTATACCTCTGTAAAATTAGAGATTCATAATTTGTTTCAAACCATAACATAGCAATGGTAGCATGCATACAGGAAACCTTGCATACTGCAACGAATAGGGCAATAAATATTTTATTGGTAAGTTTGAATCCGTAGGGTTCTCAACCCGTCGGAGGCAAACTTGCGCCTCTGGAAGTTTTATTTATTTATTTATTTATTTATTAGTATTTATTTTTTATTCATTTATTTAGTTTTATTTATTTATATTCATTTATTCATTGTTTTATTTATTTGATGCCTGCTGCCTTTGCATGCATACAGAAGGGAGATACATAACACTAAGCATTAAATATGAGACAAAATAACAAAATAATTCTAAAAGCGCGCTGAAAATCGTCAAATAAACAGTTAATGCAATCATACGTGGAAGGATAATTACACTGCATTATTGATGTAAAATAAAATGAATCGCGAGGTCGTCACCTTTAAAGGAAGTTAATAATTTGCTTTAAGCTAGCGTCCCACTTTGCGATATGTAGAATGGCGCTTGGCATCTAGTGATAGATATTACGAAAAAGTCAACCTGTGGTTTCGTCTGTGATCTTTGTCCTGCCATTTCGTTTACTTTAATTTCTCTCATGCTAAGTTGAGCGTGCCAATTACCTAATACGAATCGCACGACATATTCTGTATGTTTTGCGTATCAACCAGCTCTTTGGTAGATGCGGATTGAGCGCACATGAGTGAAATACGGTTTTTATTTTCAGTTAGATGGAGGTTCACTGAAATTTCGTCTCAGAAAGACAAAAGCATTGCAGCATAACGTTTATGGTGTGAACCTGCCTATTTAACCTCTAACCACTCCCTAAATAAACTCCTAGGTATTTATATTCCTCGCCGTTGTCACAGCAGCATAATTTACGGTTCGTATTCAATGTAAAGAAGGTTTTCTTGTAAAGGTGCCACGTTAACACACTGTTTAACATCCAAAAACTTTTCTGAATCAGCACACCAGGGATGTTATTAAATTCGATATGCTGCAGGTATACGAATCACGTTCATTGCTATAATCCGGTAAACTACACAGTACTTTTTACAAATTTATAGGTAATAATAATGCAAAAACCGATTCATTCAGTTCATAGGAGAAATGTACTACGCAGAAGGGGATATGAAACACCATCATTTCCTTTTTGCAGTCCAAGAATATACAGTCAACCACTGTAAGCTTATAAGAACCAAATCGTGCGTGAACTCAACAATCTGCGTTGAGCAAGAAAATCCTGACAAATCCGTGTTCGCTAGATGACTGGGATTATGTTTAACCAAATGAGTCATATCCCAAGATTAGCTAAGCTCACCTTACATCGGAACATCGATTTATTTCTATCGTAAAATCCATAAAATAGTTGATCCTACCAATGCGCGAGCGAGTCTCTTCTACGATCACCATAAAACTGCTTCGCCAACAACATGGTGGCGTTTTATGTTGGTCGGACATCTCTGCCGGGTCGATGTCTCCAATGCTCTCCATTTCTTGAGGGGGCGAATAGCCTCGAGCTGATGCGTCGACGAAGCCGGCGGCAGAGGCGTCGTAGCGGCGATGACTGACGGCGAGGCTTAGCTCACCCGTCGGTGTGGCACAGTCTTCTTGTGGCAATAAATGACATTTCGATGGCCTAAAACGTTCCCTGCTAATGTCCAGTGAGTCCTTGCACCTTGCCCGTTCACCGAGAACACTCATTACTGTTTGAAAAACGATGTTCGTTCATTTAAACGTAGAAACACGGAGCGGATGAAAAACGCGTCCCCGTCGTTCGGCTCCCTAACGGCTTTTTCTGCCCCCAGGAAAAAATCAGTCGGTCTCCTTCCAAACACGTCTTTGCATGAATTCTCGGCGCCCAGGCGCGTGCCGTTGTTCGGCTGTATGCCGTTTGCCGAAAAAATGACGTATAACCAGATACCTTACGTAGGCCGGTCTCCTCTTGAACACCGGTTGCCAAATATATTCGGTGGCCATTCGCTTGCCGTAATTCGGCCGAGGACAGCTAACCGAATGAAAAACGTATATTCTGGGGCCGTACGTCGGCCGGATCCTTCATAACACTGGTTGCCCGAAGAGGAAACGAATATTCTCGCGCGGTTCACCGTTGAAACAACGAATGCACGGCAGCCGCGCTCGGCCGGTCTTTTCGAACACCAACTGCGCAAGAATCGCATATTCTGTGGCCGGTCGCTAGCCGTGCTTCGGCCTGTTCCGCTTCCCGAAAAAAACGGATGCCCTAGGGCCGTACTTCGGCCGTTCTTTTCTCAACATCGGCAGCCGAAAGTGAACTGAATATCTGGCAGCCGGTTAGCTGCCGTTGTGCGTCCGGACACGGGCGGACGGAAAAATACCGAAGCGCTGGTTGCCGAATGTTGGCCGTTCAACGCATGATCAGTGGCTGCCAGAACCTTGATGCTTACCGGACATGCCAGAAAGCGGCCATAGACGGGCCGGTCTTGGGGCACACTTTCTGTGCCGCCTGGGCTTGTAGTATCATTACCATCGTTCGCAAAATTTTCAAACGGGACCCACTTGTTGCAGCAAAGTTATTTGATAAAATTTTGATCCGTAACAAGGTTCCCTTTGCATCGTACTTAAGGTTGGTTTACCTGTTTATGAAATCGGTACCGATTTCTACAAATTCATCTTTTCGTTTTTGCTATTCTATGTATACTTCAAGTCGTCAACGTCTTCGCCAATTTTATGACATTTTTCCTAATGAATCCTCATCTCGGTTGTGTACATATCAAAGTCAATGCGGTATTCATCAGTTGAAGACCTGTCACTTTTTGCAGAATACCCCACATCCTCAGCAATGGCCTCGAGTCCGGTCACATCCCACGTTAATGCGTTCAACTTTTTGTATATCGTGGAGCATCGGAAAAGGTCCTCCTTGGTCATCCTTAGGGGACTGAGTACTTGTTTTATGTCGTTGAGCTTGACAGCAGCGTTATTTATATCGCTGTCGTCTCTTTTCTTGTTCATCAATTTCTGCAAATCGCTCTTAAAACTCTCCATCTCCCGCGTTGCCTCATTCAGTGCTTTGACTTTATCCGATATCCCGCGCAACCTTCGGACATCATGCTGACGCTCTGCTCCATCAGACAAACCTCCTCGAAAAATGGAATCTGCATCATGAATAGAAGGATCTGTGAACATTCGAGTCGTCACCTGCAACGATGCAATTGGCATCTGTTGCGTGATCGTCTGTGCTGGCGTCGTTGGTGCACGTTCTGCGCAGACAGGCCGTCTTGGGGATCAATGTACACGCAGAGGCTCTTCACTTCATCAAAGTTGACGCTGTTGATTCTTCGGGTAGTTTCTCTGTGAAGAATGCGCCCGACAGCAGTCTTTACAGCAGTCAGCGGCGTTTTCAGAGGCTTGATGTCGGCAGCGACGACTGTCTAGTAAAAGTGTGCCCGAATAAGAACGCTGATGCCTGCGTCTAGATGGGCCTTGAAGGTTGAAACGCCAGCGAAGCAATCCTGGTCATTCGTCATTTGTTGAAGTGCGTCGAGGTCGATTATACGAGAAGGTTCGCTACATATTTGTGGCACTTAAACTGTTTCGACTTACGATTTCTGTTGGTCGAATTGATTGTACAAAGTCACTCAAACATTTCTGTATGCTTTTCGATCAAATGCCGTCTTACCGAACTCTGAAATAGTCAGCAGTTTGTGACCAATTGATTTACTTCTACGTTTTTTTGACAGGGTGTTTGTAATAAAACTGCGCTGGCTACATACATCAAAAAGTGTTCTGAAGAACAGTTTTGGTTTGGTTCCCTTGGTCCGAAGACGGATGGCCAGCAGAAAAATTGTGCACTCCGCCGGGAGAGTCGTCGCGTGTGAAAGTGTGGTTGTCATCCGCGATATTTTATAGTTCCGGTTTGGGCCGCGCATAGCTGATAGTGGTGTTCACTGCAGCTTCTTCAAAGTAACATTCGCGCCAATGTGCCATCCCTGGAGCGATGAACTGGTTTTGCGCTGCGAAATCAGCATCTCAGTTTTTGCAGTCTGGCTCTTTTTTCTTCCATTGTCCAGTGAGCCGCGCAAGCATATGTTGTATGATCTTTTCTTTCGGAAAGAAGGCACGTATCACTATTCTGATTCACAGCGAACATTGACGCAGAACCTTGAACGGTAGTTGCTGTTCTGTCTTATTTCTGTTGGCTTGTACGGAGAACTTCTGTCCCTTGATGTCATCAGATTCACGGCTCTGTACTTCAATATTCAAGATGTGTAAAAGAGATTGGAAATCGTCCTGTCGGTCCCCTTGTCCTTGCATTGATGATTTTGTGAGCACACGGTGGTTATACTTCAGTACTAGCTTTTTGGCAGTGCGCGGAGTGTGTTTACTTCAGTAGAACAACATGGTATCAATATTCTTTAAAACAAACAGATGAGCTTGCAATCTCCATGCAATCTCTAAGGCCATCATAGAAATGATCAAGTAGTGATTTTTTTGGGAGATTTGGGAGCTTCGTCACGTGGTCGTTTATTGCAAGCGCCGTCTGGCCTATTCATTGCTCCAGCAGGTCAATTTCGGTTCCAAGTGTTTTTCGTTTGTAGGTGGTAGTCAAGTGATGACAACTTCGCTTTTCGTTGAGATAGCGCATCAAGTATTTCAATAACTCTACGTCTGCAAGCGCTTCATTCTTGTGAATAAGAGATTAAAATTGGTCTCAAACGGCAGGCCACTGTGTTATGTCCTTTGAAACTGGTCAGCTCTAGTTTGGGACTCAAGAGTTGAGCCCGTTCGTGTGCCATCCCACCAGTCGCGTGACCAAGACCTGCGGCTTGTGTTTGTGTTGTGGGCGTAGCACTCAAAAAAGATGTTCAGAATGAAGTTTTTCGGGGCAATAGACTCCTTATAGGGGATTACTGAGGTCGTTTTTCTTCTAAATCGCCATCCTCAACAAGCTGTTCAGTGCCTTTTCTAACTTTGGATGTGACGTTTTTTTAGCCTTTGAGAGTCTAAGTTTATCATTGAGCTCACCGGGGGAGATGGGTGGCGTGTGCATCAAAGTACTAAGGTGATTGATCACCCAGGTTGAGAATGATCGACGGTGCCAACGTTTTTGCTTCAGCTGTTCTATGGTGAGTGTCGAATGCCCGGCGATGCGGTGAACTGGTGTACTGGTCTTCAACCGCTGGTTTGTGCTGGCGTGGTTCTCTTCAGAAGGGTTGCTTTTTGGTGCTGTCTTGAACGACAGGATACCACATTCCGGTCATTGGCACCAATATGTAGATAAAAGAGGAGCAGGATATGTAAAGCAAGGGCCACTTTACTGCGTCAGTGGCAAGAATAGTTTGGAAAACAATAATGATGATGGCACTCGCTATACGGTCCTAAGCGTCCGTTCCGTTCCTACTAGGTTTCTCGTCGTCTTCTTTTGCTTGTCGCTGTAAATTCGCAACAGTCACTAAGCGGAGACCGCCTTTGGCAGCACGAAGAGGCTACGGGGGAAACGGAAAGAAATGCGGCGAGAAACACTTTTAAGTGCGAATGCACTTCTTAAGCGAGGCTCAATCGTTCGCTGCCGTCGCCGCATAGCAACAGCTGCGGGTGCGCCCGCTCCTCGTCTTCCCTAGCAACGGGGGGAGATGGGCGCGCGCTACTCTCCTCCTCCTCTCTCCGCTCAGTGACTGCAGGTGTTGGGCGCCTCCTCTCCACTTCGGGCGGGAGAGCTCTCGCTCGCGCAGCAACCGTGCTTCGCACTTACACACTCTCCCCTCGGGTAAGTGCGAGGGAATGTTTTTTTGTTTTTACGGTGTTACGTCGGGCTAGTCATGGAGTTTGAGTGCGGGTTGTTCTGCAATGCCCTATGTAAAAAGTTACACCGTTATATAGGCGCCCCTCTTCTCCTGTAGGCCTTCATGGTGTTAGCAGGACGCGCGCCCGCGACGTGCCCTAGTGTTTCCGTGCAAGGCATGTGCGAGTGATTCGATAGTGATTTGTACCGTGATAGCGTTGGTTACGGGAAAAGTCATGATTCCGCTCATGAGTGTGACAACCTTATCTGCAATTCAACCCCCAGCCTTCGCGCACACCTACGAGCGGGTGAGAGTTGGTAATGGCACAGAAGTTGCAACGTGAGCACAGTGGTCCGTTCGACAGCAAGAACTGCCGTTATTTCGAAACTGTTGCCCACTGAACGCAAAATAATACCTCGACGCCAATCGCTGTTGAGTGCAGCACAGTACAATCTACCTATCGCCTGACGACTAGTAAGTAGCAGCCCGCAGATCAGCTAATTGCCAGCCCCCGCGTTCTAACGTAAGATGTGAGTTGTTTGCTGAGTGTGAAACATTTAGCGCAAGAGAAAGGCAGCGCTAAATCGGTGTAGGGTGAACCATTTCTCAAAAAAAAAATTATTCGGTCTTTTTACTCAACCATGTATTAGAGGGCACTTACCATACAAAGTCAGCGATGCGGTGCCGGTGCAATTGCGGCGACATCCGCGGCGGCAGCGAACTACAGCATCGGACTTATGCTGCTTTGCGTGCCGTTCGCAGCTGCGTTTCATCGTCCGGGGATTCGAAGTGCTCAGGGTAGGGGGAGGCGCACTCCTTAATGTTAGTGTGATTAATATTATATCTGTTGACGCCACTATCGATAATCAGGCTGAAACGCAGCAGACGATGTAGGCTTGTGTTTTTCTACTTCGAGATGCTGGCTCAAAGCGCATGCGCTGGCACGGTGGCCACTGACATGGCGGTTTTCAGTGTTGCCAGGCGTAGAAATGGCCCGATAAACTTTTCATTAAATACCAACTATAGGAAAAGCTTCGCGGTGCATAGAGTTTCATACAAATAATAACGAGAGGGGAAACTGGCGTTAGCGTCAACGAAACTCCCAGGCTGCAGTAACGCTTCCATTGAAATGATGAGTAGTTCTGGAACCAGATCGCGTAGGATCGAAACGGGCTTATGGCTGCGCAAATTGTGTTCTGTGACAAAAAAGTCTTATTGCCCGGTTAGCTGTTTACAAATTACATGGTGAACAGGGAAGTTAGGCACCAAAAACTGGTTGTGTACGAAACATAAACGCGCGTTTAAATAAAAAGAAGACGCGGAGCCGAGGAGGCTTGGGGAGTAGCACGTCGCACCACTCTGCAGACGCTGGTACAGGTGCCTTTTCTGCCTCGGCTCAACACAAAGCGGGCAAATTTGAAATTGACCAACGATAAACGCGTATCGCAGTACCTACTCAGGACCGCGGTGGTCTGTCGTAACTTCTGCAAGTGCTTGTCGTTTGATAGCACAATCAAGTTCTGCGACGAACACCGTCCCCGCAGTTCGCCGCCGTCATGTTGGCGGAGGCCGATGGGCGGAGCCAACTCGAGTAGGATGGCCGAGCCGGACGGCTCAGCCATCTCAGCCAACCACTCAGCCGAGCGAATTCGGCCTCGGCGTCCAACTTGGCCCGACAGGGCCTCTCCGACAGGGCACGACAGGCCCAGTTGGACCATGTCGGGCTCAGTCAGACTAAGAAGAAACCACCCTTTAAACGCGGCTAGCGTACAGAGAGCCCCCACGGGGCCCCGATCTTCTCCCTTTAAGTGAAAGCAATTAATAACCGGCGCCACGCAGCAGTCACCCTCCTCGTAGCAGGCGCGGCTGGGACCACACGTACTTCTCAAGAAAAGCGGCAACCCTGCGGTGATTGACCGGGTACTTTCCCTTCGCCTGCCAATAAGCCACAGACACGGCCTAACAAAAACGCCTAACAGCCGTTCACAGTTCGGACAGTTTTCATTCTGCTCGCGAGTGTGAATGAGTAAGTGTTCTACTCGAGACCCGCGCAAATACGCTTGCTTTCACACCGTTCGGCCTTCCCAATGACATTCCAGGCCATGGCGCCCTCTCTCACGCACAACGCTCAACTGCCAGTGGCGGAGAATCGCCTGTGCAGTGACGCCGGGAAACACGCTGAGTTTACTTCACACTAGAAGGGGCACAAGTGTCCCAAAATGTTGGGTACAAAAAAAAACGTGAAAATTGTACCTTCAACCACGTCGCAGAGGCACATCCGCGCTGTTTTCACCGAGCCAATCTCAGCGATCACTGGACTTAGGCCTCGCGTCGGCTCGCGGCGTATTCCCGTCGGCTCGAAGGTCGGTGGACACGGAGGCGACGTTGCAAGGTGTCCTCGCACTGTCATTGCCGGCCAGGTTCCTCGCAGTAAGATCTTGAGCTGCTGTGTCCGCCGCCTCATGTGTGGGAAGAAGCTTGTGTGGGAAGATGTACGATCACCAAGGGCATTGTGTAAACAGAACAGGTAAAGTTATATGTATATAAGTCAAATAACGAGCTCATTGCGCGCAAAAACTTATGGGTTCCAGTTTTAAAATATATGTCATATATATTTGAGTGGAAAAATGTGGCTGAAAAGCGCCTTGCTTATCGCTTATAACAGTGCCTATAATAGTGGAATAAGCGCCTTGCGTATCGTTATCACCTGGCACTAGATATTGAGAAAAAGTGCGTACGTTGGCAAAGGATTGCACACGCTCTAGAGAATCGCAGCAGCTCTAGAGCGTGTATTTTGGGAAAAAAATAGGCACATTGAAATCGGTCACTAAGAGTACTCTATCGTTATGTTGAGTTTTATTTGCTTGCCATAATTATTGCACAGTGGCATTGCAAACGTTACAGAACTGCTCGCTGTTCTCTGTCTGCGAAGCGATTATGGGTACAGAAAACGGCTATAACGTTTGTTTGATGAAAACTATCTGAAAACAAATTATGTGAAGATTGGCTGCTAAAATGACTCGATCATAACGCCGATGTTCTTATAGACCAGAAGTTTGCTGGGTGGGCCTTTTTATAACGATCTAGGCGCCACCTCGCGGGTATTTCGTGGGGACTGCGGGGTGAGCAGACGACGCCACAGTCTTACGCTGTTGCTCCATGCCATGCGTGGATATCATACGTCCATGTGGCTTCGAAAATCGATAAGTGTAATTTGTTCAGTGTGTCACCAACGAAAAGTTCAACCGTGGTTTAAGGAGAACGTTCTAAAACTCCTAGAGCTGTCAGGTTTTCCCGTGAGACAGCGTTTCGCAGTGCCAGCATGGACGGCTGACTTTTCATCTCCAATTGATGTTTATTTTCCTAATTGTGGTCATGTGGTCGTTATTGCCTTTACTTGGCGATGTACAGAAGCTATTCGTCGGGGCGTGATTACGCCGTTGTTGGCTGCACAACAATCAGTGCAAGCGCAATGTTCGCACGCAACAAACGTGAAGTGCACCACGATAGTCGTCGTATGGAAGACGAAGACGAAGAGTTAGCTGAGTTAGCTGAGTTCGATCATCTTTCGGTTATTTGCGTCTTACTGGGCATTTGTTGAGCCTGTGATCAAGTTACGCAGTATTTCAAGCGTCAGATATGCTCCCTGCGACGGGCGCGGCTTCGTGTATGCCGCCGTCAATGTCGCTCATGGAACAACCGCCGAGTGAAGCGCCAGGCCCAAGCATGGAGCCGCGTTCCCCTGCCGCTTCGCTGTTCGCAGCCTCTTCAGAACCACCTGCAGTTTCAACAAGCCCCTGCAGCACCAATCTTGGGTCGTCGCTTCCCCCGAGACAAGTGAGTCCTGTGATTAATCCCGCTGATAAGCCACTGCCGGGTGACATGGACGACATGTCAGAACTCACCGACTCTGCTTCCGAAACTGTCATCTACGTTAATGACTCCACTCCGGTAGCAGAGGAAACTGAGCCATTTCAGCCTGTGCAACCCCCGAAGCGCTGTCGTGCCTCGAAACGCTCATACAGGCCTCTTGATCTCAGCACGGTCCCGAGCCCCTTGAGACATGGCGTCGACGTTGTCATAAAGCCAGTTGATGCATCAAAAATCATTACGCACAACAATCCACTTGCTGTCAAAGACGGATTGGAGTCACTGGCTCCAAATGGAGTGCTGCAAGGGCGTCCAAACTACCGCCTCAACCTTCTCGCAATAGACACACGCAATGCCGACGCCACCAAGCGTCTGCTGAAAATCTCTTCTATTGCTGGTATTCCCGTAAAGGCATCTGAGCCACGGCCCAGCAACTGCGGTGTGGGTGTAATCAGGGGTGTGGCCAAGGACCTCTCCGATCCTGAAATCTTCGCCGCGTTGCGCCTAAGAGTGCCATTTCAATCGGCCCGAAGACTAGGCAAGGCTTCAGAGAGCGTCCAAATCGTTTTCGCTACAGAAACTAAACCCGACCACGTCGTCAGGTTACCCGCGCTATCGTGTGTATGACTACGTGGAAACACCTCGGCAATGCAAAAAATGCCAGCGGTTCGGACATGTGGAAGAAGTTTGCAAATTCTCGCTTCGCTGTTCCAAGTGCGGTGGCAGTCATGATCGTGCGTCCTGCTCTGCGGACAAGCTAAAATGCCCTAATTGCAGCAAAACCCACGAATCAACGTTTATTCACTGCTCCGTCCGCCGGAGCAGGGCGTCCAAACTACCGGCAAACCAGCAAACCATGTTGACTACAAGTCAGCCAAATCAGCCCTACAAGAGCGGCGTCACACTGGGCGCAAAGACTCGGAAAAGCCACAACAGCCACCTGCGGGTCTCATCTCCAACAACGTCGATGAGGGCTTCCAGGCTCTACTGGTACTGCGGCGCTAGCCGCAGCAGCAGCATTCTGCTGCAGAAGCTCTGCCAGAGCGGGATCCAAGAGCAACCCCCGCGTCTTCTTCAAAAGATGCTTCATCGTCTGCATCGACAGCAGCGCCTCATCCGCCACCAGCCAAGACTCCTACTCCAGCTGCACGGTCTTCAAAATCTGCCCATCGGACGTCTATGCCAGCGCAGCGTGCAGTTGACGAAAGTACCGAGGGCTGGTGTTCTATGCTGTCCTTCTCCTTGTAGAGGCTGTTCGCGTCTTTCTCGCCCCTCTGACGTCTCCCGTAGCCGCGGTGCTCTTGACTCTCCTGAACTATGTCTCTCCTTTCCTTGCACAATGGCGGTAGCTGCTACGACTCGTGTGGTGACAGCCCCCAGAGTTAACGAAATTCGTGGTAAAGCCACAGTTTTCCAGTAGAATGCTGCGGACTCAAACAAGGCCTCTCTGATCTACGTAAACTCACCCTAAAGCACAAATTTCCCGTCGTTGCTATTTCAGAATCAAGATTGTCGTACAATATACGCCTTTCCGGGTACACAGTTGTGCAGTCGACAACTGGTGTATAAATATCAAGAGTTTTAGTGGCCCTGAGAAACGACCTCACTTCAGTGGTGCATAGCTTACCACCAGACGTATCGAATGAATTCGTGGCAGCAACTGTGCGTGGCGCAGGTCTATCATTCACAATAATTGCTGCTTACATTCCGCCTGGCGTGGCATTAAATACAAACCGCCTAGAAAGCATCATCAGCGCCACACCAGCCCCGCACATTTTGACTGGAGATTTCAACGCTCACCATCCCTCCTGGGGCAGTGTAAAAACGACAGTCAAAGGGCGGCGCCTCCTTGACATTGCTCAACGGCACGGTATGTGCGTCGTCAACACTGGAGAGCCGACTTTCTTCCGGGGCAAGGTATCAAGCGCCCTTGACGTCACGGTCGTCTCATCGCAACTTATTGCTAGGACGAGCTGGACAGCGGACATTGATGGGCATGGCAGTGATCACGTTCCGACCTACATTTCAGTGGATGGTCTTACGGGTATCCGCCAACAGCGTGTAATTCGCTGTTCAAATTGGGAAGCATTTACAACTGTGATGGAGGAGTGTGCAGACTCAGTGAGCTCATATGACTCCTTCGTGGATACAATGTCAAGAGCTCGTAAGTCCAGCACCAAAGTGATGAGGTTGCCACCCAAATACAGCACTGCTGACGCAGAGTATGAGAGGCTTCGAGCAGTGCGTCGACGAGCCGAAAGACGAGCCCGTCGGACGCTAGCGCCTGAGGATATCCGAGCTTCCAGGCGTGCTCAGAGGGCGGTCCAGAGGCATATGGCCAAGCTTGCCAAGCGCGAATGGGAGTCCTTCTGCTCGAAGTTGGACCCGAGGAAGCCGCTTTCCAGAATATGGCGCCTCGTTCGAAGCCTGCGGGCCCCACCAAGTCAACTGCACCCCTTTAGCTCAATTGCCCTCAGCACGAACCCGACTGACCTACACGTCGCTAACGCCTTCTGTAAGAAAATTACCACGGCGCCGACACCTGTACCACCATCATCTTCGCCCCAGAGCGAGGATTCTCCAGCGATGTCGTGTGCCCTGGACGTTCCATTCTCAATGGCAGAACTGCTGGCGGCACTGGCCTCCATCAAAAAATCCACGTCCTCAGGTCCGGACGACGTCAGCTATTCAACCCTTTCGCATTTAGGCGAAAAGGGGAAAGGCTGACTTCTAAACGTTTTTAACTGCTCATGGGAGACCGGCCGACTAGAGCAGAAATAAAAACACGCCCGCATTGCGCCAGTTCTAAAGCCAGGGAAAATTCCAACGGCCATTGAGTATTACCGTCCCATAGCCCTCCTGAGCTGTGTCGGCAAACTGATGGGGAAGATGGTGCTGTATCGCTTGGACTAGGATTTGACAGTCAGAAATGTATATGCGCCACAGATGTCTGGCTTCCCCAAGGGCCGCAGCAGCATGGATAATCCCATTGCCCTTGCAACCAGCATAAAAGAAGCTAGGTATCGGCGGAACATCATCATTGCCGTGTTCCTGGACATCAAATCAGCCTATGACTGCGAAGCGCATGATGCTATTCGCTCGGCGATGAAGTCTTCAGGAATAGGAGGCCGCATGTATGCATGGCTATCAGACTATCTCTCTGATAGGTATATATACATGTCAAAACACAGCGGCGACTCAGCCCCGCGCGGTTCAACATCTCCATTATTGGCATGGAAAAATGATTGCCGCAGGCGGTTGAAATCTTGTACGCGGACGACCGTTACATATGGAGCTCTGGCCGAAACAGACGTGTGCTGCGGTCGAGACTGCAGCGAGCAATCAACTCCATTGTATCGTTCTTGGCAGCCCGAGGAATGGAAATTTCGGCAAGCAAATGTGCTGCGTTGGCGTTTACGAAGCGGGACCTCACGCACTACCGGCTCACTGTTGGCGGCACTGACATCCCATACCTTCCCAGCTATAGGTTTCTGGGGGTGACATTCGACAGGTCACTCACCTGGTCACCTCATGTCCGCCATCTCAAGGAGAAGCTTACCTCAATCGCCCGTATATTCAGCATGCTCTCCAGAAACTCCGGCGGTTGCTCCGTTAACTCTCTCCTTCGGCTCTACGAAGCGCTGTGCGTTGGCCTCATACGCTACAGCATCGCCATTTTGGACCCTCTTTCTAAAGGAACTATCAAGGCTCTAGAGTCCACGCAAGCACAGATATTGAGGACTTGCATTGGTGTTCCGAAAACTACCTCTCCTGTTTGAACATTGACGGAATGCCGACGTCTGTCACCCTTGGCTCTCGGCACGCAGGAGCTTCTCCGCGTGCGACTGCGTATTGTGGCATGGAAATGTGACCACCCTTTAGCGCCAAGTTCAGTCCCTAAAGTGTGTGACTTCCTGCCGCAGCATTACCAGCCGCCATCACTTCATCTCCACCTGCCCTGGATGTTCCCGCCCATGAAAATAGTGACCACGGTGATCGGAATTACACGCAAGGAGCATATTCTACCTGCCGCTCTACGGTTTTTGCTCTTGAATATATAGAATATATAGAATATATGTACAACACATACGGAGGTCATAGACATCTGTACACTGATGGATGGGTGTCATCCACATCATCCACTGTCGCAGTATGGATACCTTCGTCCCGCACCACCCTCAGTGCCATGCTCACCCACAAAACATCATCTACGGCCGCCGAACTGGCAGCTCTGCGGATGGCCTTGGCTCAAATCATCGAGCAGCCGGCACGCGCGTGGGCCATCTTCACGGACTCTCGGGCTGCACTGCAATGTCTGGCGTCTTTCCCTATCAAGCAAGCTTTCCTCAAAGCTTGCTTGATGTACAAGCTTTACATCTTCAAGCTCTGCAAGCGCACCATCAAATAGCACTTCAGTGGCTTCCTGCCCATTGCGGCATAACTGGAAATGTGAACGCGGACGTTGCAGCATCCACAGCGCATGACCAACGCCGATCAAAAATACCGGTGCCATTTTCTCGCAAAGATGCTTCAGCCCTTGCATCTAGTGTGGCATGGAGCATGCAGCGATCGCTTTGGGCAGACGCATCCCGCCATTACGCGCCCCTCTACTCTATCGACCCGCATTGTAATTTTAAGATGCCACGGGGACTATCCAAGCATGATAAAGCAGTACTGCACCGCATGCGGTTGAACGCCGCCTACACGCGATACTACTGCTACAAAATCAATCAGTCCTCCTCGCCTCTGTGACCACAGTGTGGTGTGCGTGAAGACCTCCAACACCTAATATGTGACTGTGTGCGCTTTACTACACAAAGAGTGTCTCTAGTAGTGTCCCTGGGCCGGTGCTGTCCGCAAAACTAGAACTGAGGGACGTATTAGGTCCTTGGAACTCTTCCAAACGTGTCGCTCGTGCAACGAAAGCCTTATTGGCATACCTAAAAGACACAAGTCTTGATCAGACTTTATAACTAGTTAAAATCATATGTATTCCTCTTCATCATTAGAATTATCATCGTCATCGCATTCATCTGGCGTAGCAAGCCAGGCATCTTAGCTGGGCTGACATCGGCAGTTCTCATTAAAGACTGTTCTCTCTCTCTCGCCACGACAAAAGAAGTGGCTGCATGTGCCGAGTATATTCGCTGCACAAATTTACTACTTCCTTGAGTGCCGCTGCGAATGGGTCGTCCGGTTAAATCGGAAAGATTCGAACGTAGAAAATGTGGCACAATAAGTACGGTCATACGCTGCTTTTGGAAGTGCTGTTTATTCACCGTCATGCTCAACTCTTATTAAACGTTTCTGTTCCCTGAAGGTCTGTTCGGTTCATCTCGTCGACGGGAACTCGACAAAAATCCACCTGACACCTATGATGCAGCTCGGGTACGCGCAAAAGTTAAGCCGAAAACGAAATGAAAGCGTCACGGCGGCGAAGTAGTCGTAATGCGGACCACTTCGGGAAAGCTAAACCGGGAAAGCTAAAAGTGCGTTAAATGGGGCAGAGTATGTTTTCAGGTCATTCCCCCGAGCTATGAAATAAGCATCCCTTCCTACAAAAAGTTAAAAGATGCGGGAAAGCTAATAGTTCATCTCTATTGGTTGGATGTCCTTCCCCCTACCTACCAAATTACCGTTCCTTCGTCAAAAAAGTTGAGAAAAGCGAGAAAGCTAGAGGTACGTCCCCATTGCGCAGAGTCTGTTTTCAGGTCGTTCCTCCTACCTATAAAAGTAGCAATCCTTCCCTAAAACAGGTTTAAAAACAGCGAAAGCTTAAAGCGCCTCCCTATAGGGATAGTCTGTTTTCAGGTGTTTGCAACGTTCCGTGAAAGTACGTCTAATCGATCGTCATAATTGTCATAAATGTAATAATGAGCAGGAGGCTGTTCGTAGGGCCTCCACCCAGTGAGAGGCATCCTTATTGGAAGATGTCTTGGAGCTGGCTGGCTGTCCGGGCCCGTTCCACCAGTCTGCGCTGGTCCGAGAGCTCGGAGCTGGTCAGCTGCTCCACCCACTACGTAGGGTTGGTAAATTGCAAAGAAAAAAGCAAGGCGACGATTTTTTGGTTAGTAAGTAAACGCATCTGCTAGCAATCTAAATGTATATTGACACGTGGTTTTTCAAGAAAAACGTATATCAAGGTACGCCTTTTTTGTGATAGATGCCTGCATTGCCTTATCCAGAACGCTTACTCTCGATTTTCAAGTACCCGTGATGACAAAATGGAAGCCGGTTTTCCTACACGCGCCGGGTCTTCAGAGATCTTAGCAGAGTTTTTCGGTCGACCAACCGGTCTATGGGGAAATCTATTAGTTTTGTTGAGGGGACGCCACCGGTCCCACTAGGAAAGCTTGCATCTTAAAAGGCTGTTCCAACGTATCCTAACTTGTTTCCGTTTGCGCTCGCTTTTCAGGAGTGGAACCGCTTAAGCCTGTCAGTGGTATCATTATCCGAATTCGTATTGAGCATCGCGAATATCAGCCACTAACACGAGAACAGGACACAGTTGGAAAGCTCGAAAACAAACTTAGGGTCTTCCCTAGCTTTGTCTGATACAACACAGAGTTTGCAAAGTTACGCTGCATTATTCGGCACACTGCACAGCACCTGATCTATTTATATACCTGCATGGCTGGTTGCACACTATATTTGTTTACGACATTTGACTGTTTTCTCATCCTTTCTTTACAAATACTTTTTAATGTTACGATTCAACATTTCAGAACTTGCTGTGCACGCTTGCTCGATCTTTGCTACATGGATTTATTCGAAACACTGCATTCACACATCTGCAAACTTCTTGCTTCTGCTATATCATAAAAACACGAGTTGTTCACTGGCATTTTCTCTTTGTCATTCTATACCTCGCTGTGTAATGAAAACCTTCTTGTTTCATATCAGTCAAATGAAGAATGTTCATTCACCAGTGGAATTTTATCCACCGAAATATTTTTACTGTTATTATACGTGTGAAGTCATGTAGGCCACCTCAAAAATTGACTGCCGGTTTAGCACTAAATATATAAATAAGTAAATAAATAAATAAATAAATAAATAAATAAATAAATAAATAAAATTAATTAAATAATTATAACCTCTCCGCCTGGTGCACCTCTTCAGAGCTCCCGCCTGAGCAATTTAAACCAACGTTACGCAACCTAAACTGAACCTAACATAATCTTAAACGCAACCTAGTCTGAACTAATCCGCCGAGTTTTTACAGCAAACCTTTATATTTATAGCGCCTCCCCCTTTCATTCCGGTGAAGCCGGTTTACTCATATTCGCTTTGCCGTTCATCCTCGCCAGCGCCTACGCATGTTTCACAAATTACGCAATCAGGTGAAATAAAGCTAGCGCCTTTATGAGCAGTTGCACTAATAACTCGCAATGAGACGGACGCATGTAGCTTGCCGCCCGAGGAAAGAGCGTTTATTGAGGGA
Organism: Haemaphysalis longicornis; assembly: GCA_013339765.2. Classification (NCBI taxonomy): domain Eukaryota; kingdom Metazoa; phylum Arthropoda; class Arachnida; order Ixodida; family Ixodidae; genus Haemaphysalis; species Haemaphysalis longicornis. The sequence goes on along the minus strand of CM023452.1, from coordinate 27,679,986 downwards.
GCATCGGCGTGCACACAACCGTGAATGGGCTCCAAAACAATGGAAATCCGCTGCTGCAGAATGTGCAGCCGCACCCGTGGCTACCTCAAGTTGAACCTCATCGGTTACCTGCGAATCCGTCCCAGACGAACGACAACTTGCCGCTTGGAACGCCATTCTGAGAAATAACCTTTCTTTAGTTTGAAGGGGTTTCGGAGCGATATTTTCGTCCTGCGTCATTCAGGTCTAAGCCCGCACACACCACCGGTTGCCGGCTTATGCGCCACGGGCGGGATAGAGCACGCTGGGCGGCGGGGCATGTACGCGCAGCTCGGCTTCATGTCCTCACCGGTGACATTGCCGTTGTGCTGGTGGAAGAGTTAAATCTAGTAGCTTCCGAGTCAATGTGACCAGCACTGGCGCCCTCCGTGGTCGACGGTTTGGGCTAGTTGGTTACATAGACCGTAAGACGCCTACGATTACGCGGAATTGAAACGCTAATCCCAATGTTTGCGCGTTGGAATAAAGCTCCACCCCAACCAAGGTTCATTGAACTGACTGGTGAGTGGTCAATAAAATTCTTTTATAAACACCAGGAGGCCCAGGATGCGGAAGAGGGAGACAAAGGAAAAGAGAACAGGGGATGCGGTCAGTAGTCGCTTGAAGATCCTAAAGAGGAATAATCAGTTCCTGAGTGCACAGATAGGGTTGTAGACCCCAAGTGAACTACCTTTGCGAGGCCATTCTGTAGAGTAAAGCGCCAAAGGGCAGTGAGAAAATTGGATTCGCTGAATTTCATAGTGGGTATTTCTCTCGGATTTGGTAGGACGTTCAGCCGGATGAGGAGGAAAGATTGGTAACCGGAGCAGAAGTATTTTGATTTGCAAATTACAAAGCAACGTGTTTTATTTCGTGCACTCTTGATACTGCGCTCAGCTGCGCTGGTCATCTTGGTTTAGAGAGTTCGAGGGCATTGAATTTTCTCCAATTGATTTCATTCAAAACACCCACGTACTCTCAGCGACTTACAAAAAAGTCCAGTTAGAGCGGAAGTGCTTATCATGATGATGCATGTTACATCCCCCTATAAAAAGGAACATGCTTGGGAAAAGAGATTGGACATTAGTGGAATTTCTCCCAGGTTTATGTTTGATCCACTTCTTACCTCGGCCCCAGTTTTCCCTTGCTATTTGATTACACGTTAGTTCATTGTAACAAAGGTCAGGGTAAGGTAACAAAGATTTTTGCTTCCGAATGGAAAACAGTCTTGTAGCATAGGTGTCACGAGAGATGGATAAATGTAATAACAATATTTTAGGTTACGAATCGCGGTGCATGGCACTTCTTTCAGGAAGAAAACGACGGTGAAAGAGGCGTATGTTGGAGTGGAAAATGCTATTGAGGGAGGCTTACCTAGTACGTTGTGCAGTGAGTCGACGCAGCCGCGGTTTTCCAAGACACAAGGTTAACGTGTGTCTGCAGCAGGCTGCTGGTCAGCTCGCACTCCCACTACTTGAAGGAAGGTGTAGGATTGGGGTTTGGATGGTAGGGGAAAGGCCATACTCTGTGGTATGTGCTGTTGGGGTTTTATAGGATGGACATTGGTACAGGTACAGGGTTGGTGATACGTTATGTGGAATTGTTCTGTTGTAATCTGTCTGGATTTGTAGTCATCGCCGAAGGCTTTCGTCGTTTGTGTTGAGAGAAGGGTGAAGCGAGGGGTAATAAGAGACAATTTCCTCGATAGTGGTATGTCAGTATAACGACGGGTGAATGGGAGGTCGTTGAAGGTTTCCGGTAGGGCTTCTCTGGCTTCTGGGAATGCCCTTATAGTAATTCTTCGGCAGCGGCGTGTGCCGCCAGGTTCCTTGATAGGTTGGCGTTATCTAATGTCCACAAAATGTACACGAAGTGCAGCTTGTGTATGCTTCACAGTGTGTTGAGGGCTTGAGTATAGATACAGGTCATAAAATTATGTGTTGAAGTTCTAACGCTTTTTTTGTACCGTGCTTCGCGCGCTGCTGACCACTGATTCTACATCGCCAATGCAACACACTTTAGATAGGCCAGTTTTGAATCCAGGTAATGCGAGGTTCAACTACCATACATTGCATTGTTCCCCACGCAATGTATTGGGTTAAACAAAACCGGTCGTAATGCTACCCACCAGAGTTCTTAGCGCTCTCTGTGGCGAATATGAAAAAACAGGTACATTTTCTTGCGTTTCAAGGTTTACTTTTTCTGGCGGGGCTAGCTTTCCCCTACAATATAACTACAATATATATACAATATACACACAGTCTTCTCATGCCGCTCGGGTTGTCGTTTGGGGCCACAATCACGAAATTTCCTCCCAGATTGATGCAGTCATGCACGCGTATGTTCCTGGGGCCAAGCGCTTACCCTGTAAGCTACTCCTATGGGATACAAATATGCCTCTAGAAAAAAGATGGCACGTATGGTTTGCTAACCTCTGTCACGGGTCTTTTTTTTGCCGAGTATCGCGTGTTATTTTGCACTCGTTCCTGCATTAGGATTGAAACGTCTCCACTAGCTCTCTAAAACTCGGTTTGTGTATCCAATTCCTCCACGTGCATCGAAACCACGAAGTGAAGAAGACAACAGCAATGACGGTCACTTCCGGAAATAAGTATTTTGAAGTCCTCACGTTTTTAACCAGTTTAGCCCTGGCCAATCCCCCCTTGTGGGTACGTGCCAAAATATTTGAGGACACCATCATCATCATCATTATCATCATCATCATCATCATCATCATCAGCGTCAACGTAGTCCCAAGCAGGCGTTCTTCCCCACCGGACCAACGACGATGGTTCCCACAAGGCCGGAGAAAGAGGCAGTGCGCCCTGCCCATGACACCATGGCAAGCGTGCAGCGACTGTATGATCAGATGGTCGACGAGGATGAACGTCTTGAGGAGGAGTATCTGGAGAAGGCTCAAGCGAAGAGTCGCCGTCTCTGCTTCTTGAAGGTCTTGAGTGCTTTCTGGGGTGTTATAATTCTCGTTCTTCTCGCCGTGCTCATTTCCAAGATCACCTGGCGCCGCCGACGTCCTTCCCCGACTACACCCGACGCCAACGTGACCGAAATAAATACGACCGGCGTCGAAATGATAAATCTGTACTCCTATGACGGCGGGAAGGAGCTCGATGCAGAAGAACTTCCAGAGGGTCGCACCGATCTACCACTGTCCGTGCCTCTAGGCGGTGAATATGAGAAGGGACCTATGACATCTGGGAGCTACGACGAGAAACCCACTGCGCTTGAACCGCGTGCGGGCACTATTAGGTACCAGGCAATTGCGGACCAGTCTCGGAACGGCTCCGCGAACAAAGCTTTCGGTGACTTTTATTAGCCTTGCTATGCAAATGCGTGGTACAATACAACCCACAAAAAACGGCTTATCGGCCCTGCAGAAGTTTTTTGTTAGTTTCTTGATGGTTGCGCTCATTGAAGTTGGTGGTAATCGCAGAAAATAATGAATGCTTCATGAAGATCGAACCTCTTGCAAAGTATTGGCCGCGTATATTCTCAATTGAGCAAATGCCGGTGTGAGACGATTGTATTCTCCCGGCGCTGTTGGGCTGTTTGCTTGCGTCGCCTTTACGGTAAACACTGTGTAGGTTTGCCGGAGTAAATTACATTTTGCCGCCCTCGAGTTGCAATTCGCACACGCCATCTGTCGCAACCCCTAGTTATGATGTACTTGAAAGGGCTCCGATATGTTTTAGCTTGTGCGCCAGCTATTTTTGTACTTTTGTATCTTGTTTTGTTTTAAATGCAGACTTCTTGTCGCTCTTGCGAATGTGAAGTTCGTATCTGGGTTAATCAAAAATGCTACGGATGTACGCACTAGATGCAATGACAATTCGCTTGTACCACGCCGACGCACTGACTATGTACTGCAATCACTCGCATATTCATTGCCAGTTCGTCTTAATAGGTGTGAAAAAAGTTATTGATATTGTAAGTGTTGCCCGAAAAGAACTGGCGGAATACTTTTTAGACAACTCGTTCTGAACAAAAACATTACACCATCTTTTTGTGGGGAACCCTGATGAGGATGCGAAGCATCATGGGGGTTCTGAGCGGTTCCATTGTGTGGCAGTTATGTTGAGTAATCTGGTGCTTAGTAGCGCCAGAGTGAATTCCGCGTCGGGGTCCACACCGGTGGCAAAGGCACGCAAGCACTGTTGTGTGACGGTGAGTGGACGGTGGTTCTCGAGGCGCCGAAACTCGTCCATCTTGTTCTTGTCGATGTTGTCGTATCTGTGGTAGAATCGTTAGTCTCCGTCAGCGTTGGTGAAGTAAACGTTGTTGACGTGGTGCACCGGCTGAGAGGTTGGTTGCCTCCCACATGGCACATACCCACGCGGGGGAGTTTTGTGCCTAATGAGATGTGACCTATATTATTTTAGATCCCAAAATTTAGAAAAGAAAATACCGAACAGAATTTTTTAAATATGTATAATATAAAATTAGATTCAGGAAGAAAAATGAGCTATCGACAGCTGGCTAGCAGGAAAACCTGCCTGTCGCAACAACATAAGAATGGAGGGCTGACACAACATCCCTGTGGCAGACTCCTAGGGCAGAAGCGCCTAGTGACAGGACCTCGGAATTATATAGCGGAAGGTTAAGGCGTGTAAAGGTTGACTCCAGATGCGCGCGTCGCATTGGGGAGAAGCTGCGGCAATTAAATAGAAAATGTTCTATATTTTCAGTTCGTCGCAGAAAGGACATTGCGGAGATGGAGCCAGACGAGATTTATAAAGATAAAGATTTAGTGGGGGAATTTCGCACCGAAGTTTAGTGATTGCTACCTCGCATATCCTTGTTTCACAAAACATTGGCTTCCATGCATGACGAAGGTGCCTACAATCTCTAGAAGATAGGAGGGCGTCTTGCTTATAAGCCTGGAGTAGCTGTAGACGTTTAAATCTCGCCCCCAATAGAAAACTGTCATTTGGACTTTGCACGACCACAGGGCCACCAGGAGACATGCTGGCTAATTGATCAGCCACTTCATTGTATGAGATTCCTGCATGTCCTGGAACCCACACTAGCCGAACCTCACAAAGCTGATGCGGAACAAATGATCGGAATGTGCGAATAATTGGAGAATCTTTTTCGGATGTTAATGCGGAACACACAGAGAGGGCGTCAGAAAGTATAACTACATGAGAAAATCTATGCTGAAGTTTTTGAAGAGCCAAAATTATTGCCAATAATTCCGCCCAGAAAATAGATGTGCAATCAGGTAACCTGATCGAAAGGGACCAATCGAGGTACTGGGAGAATATCCCGACTCCAGCTTTCTCATCAACATGTGAGGCATCGGTAGCAATGAGGATATCGGAATGAAGGATCGACAAATGATCCTCCAGCAGTTCATTTAGAATTCGGGCTGGCAACATCTTGGCTTTCGGGGGGAAGATATTATCAAAGTGAGAGCAACGTACACTCCCTTTTCTTTGCAGCTTTGTCTTCTTCTTCAGCGGTTCACATATGGGAGGATGACCACGGTGGTTTAATGCGAAGCTAGCTTGTGATGGATTCTTTGGTTGGCCAATCCCTGGGGGCATCTTGCTACAATCATCATCAGCGGTGCCTGGCCAGGCACGCGCAGTGGGGGTGTGGACGGCGGACAACAGCGACAACGACAATGGAGGGAGGGACAAAGCCCAGAGCATGAGACGCTCCGCATCTAATAATTTGTAGACATGTTTGTTCCTGCATGAATGCAGCTTTTTATGTATGAGCATATGATCTTATGTTACGTTTTTATGGGAAGTACTTTACGTTGTAAATAGGCCATTTTATGCAGTACTTTTTATTGTGAACATGCTGTCCTCCAAGGGTCGTCAGGCACACTAAAGCAGTACGCAACTGCTTTTCGCCTGATGTAACCCCAATCTTGTGTTGAAACAAATAAACCTTTGATTTTGATTTGATATCTGTTTTAAAGCAAAAGTTTTAATTCTACCAGCCAACGGTAATTTCACGGCATGCGGGAGAAAAACAGCCAAACGCAGATGGAGGCGGTGGCGGGGAGGCTTGGGCAAAAGGGGCGGAAGGTTTGCCTCACAGTGCACACTGTATATGGCACAGCCAATACACCCAGCGTTCCCCGCACGGAGGTGCCTGCCCGCCGGCGGGCGCGTCGGCGGTACGGCTGTATCGTCTGCTTTAGTGACGGTTGTTTTGGGCCTGCTTTGCCGCAGCTTCGCGTCCATTGCGAACATCCTTCGCACGGCTTGATTACTTGTTCGACAGCACCTCCTGGGTAACCCGGATCCGAGAGAATTAAGTGATCGTATGGCAAAGATACGTTAAGGATTGGTTGAAGGGCGGGAAAACAAAATGTAGGGCACACAGACATTTGGCCGCTGGAGAAATGCTACCTTTTCCGCACTGCTTGCCCCGAATGGGACTCCATTTTCTAAATAGGCGAATACCAATTCGGTTGAGTTTTCGGATGTATTGCAAAATGTGAAAGTAGCAACTGGCCCTTATAAAGAGCAATTATAAAAGTTTCCCCAGCTTTCTCGCAATTCTCCGACTTAATAAACGACGTAGTTTAAATCGGTTTAAATGAGAATCACTAAGCTCACATGCCGAATCGTTTCGGTGTCTGCGCTTCTGTCGCGCGGTGGTGTAGCCCAGATCTAGTACATCAGGATGGCTAGTTTCCGCTGTCTCACCCTTCGAAAAGGCAATCTTCCTCGGTTTCTTTCTGCCGACGCACGGCTGGGCTACGGAGGTGGCGTCCACCGCTCTAGCCCGGCCGTGGCCGGCGCTGCGGCGTTATGGACGCCGCCACCCCGAATTCCAAGTAACGGTTGCCAGAATCTCTCGTTTCTCTCTTTGTAGAGCCACCTGTGTAAATTAGAGTGACGTCACATGGGCAGTTGCTGTGGGTGTGATTTAAAGGTTTGATTTGTAACCACCTTCACAGTGTGGATTGGTGAATTTGTTGTAATAGAAAGGAAACTGCTAGTACAGTTATATAGCTCTTTCTTGCTCAAGAATTTACATAAGTATGAATTGCGGTAGAAAATGATGTTGCTTGGAAATGTTTTGGATATATAAATTGCTCGTTATCGCATTATTTTAGCCTTTAGCAGAAAGGCTGATTCGAGGTTCCAATAGCAGCTTGAGAGTCTGAGACTACCACACCGAAGTTTGGATGCTGGAGATCAGTAGGGCGATAGCCACTTCCTACCCTTCCACCGTGTGCGTAGTTACAATTGCGCCAGCCAGATGCTGATTTCCTGGATAGTTGGTAGCAGCTATGCAAGTTGCAAGGCACAATAAACTAACTGCATTCACTTTGGGAAGCTATTAACTGACTACCGAAAACCAATTGAGCAACATAATACGCAAAGCCTCTTTGTTCAGATTTTTTATTATGCGCATCAAATTTACAACGAGAAACGTTAGTTAACAGTGCAATTATACGAAATACGTGAAAGTACCTCAAGGCTATCGTATTTAACATCTTCTTACGGCATTTTCCTCTGACGTTGCGAATATGGTTAGCGGGACCTGTTTTCTGGCAGTGATTCTTCTCTAGTTAATGCACCACCCAGATGTCTGTGGAAAGCTTCTGCGTGACTGGGTTGTGGTTGTTCTTCCTAGTTTAGTGGCGCATACCCACGTGGGGTATTGGCCAAGTAACGGGGTGGCTTTTTGGGGCTAAAACACCCACCTCATAGCCCTATATAGTCACTCTGTAAAAATTAAGAAACGGTTACCAAATTATATAATAAATCTAGAGAAAAATCAGTGAATGATGCCATTTTTGGGAGAAAAGGTTAAAAAAATTTGACCGGGTTAGCAGGACATGCGTCTGGTCTCTGATATGCACGTGCGAATGGCCGCAATACTCCCCCTATGGCGAAACACCGGGGATGCGGTCCCAAACGAAAGGAGCACTGGCATCGACAGAGGAAGGCCAATGCGTGGAATTGTTGCGGCTAGATACCATTTCCGAATGAAAGAAAAACCAAGGCAGTACAGGAAAAAGTGTTCAATTGTTTCAATTTCGCTGCAAGCAGCACAAAGGCCGTAGGAGGTGAGACCAGCGCGATGCAAATAACAATTAAGCTGCGGTGTTCTGCATGTGATGCTGGTTAGAGAGAGAGAGAGACAAGACTTTATTTGGCCCAAATAAGAAGTTTGGTGTTATGTCTTCTTTCTTGCAAGGGTTCGGCCGACCCCGTGGGAGTCAGCGGCCTCTCTTGCTATTCGGACCAGGGCCTGCTGATATTCAGCGGTAGAGCTGTGCAGCGCGGCCTCCCACTGCACATCGTTGTGTATGTTTAGCAAATATGTGCTGTGTTCCTGTGGGTTCGTAGCGATGTGCGGGTACTTCCATATCATGTGTGAGAGGGTAGGCCACCCTAAACAAAATTTACACTTGGGGTCATATAAGTCGGGATACATCTGGTGGTACAGGTATGGAATTGAAAACGAATTGGTCTGCAATAGTCGTAGTGCTACAGCCTGTTTTTGATCGAGGGACTGGTGGGGGCTGGGATATGGTTGTCTGCCGTCCCTATAGTAGTTGAAACTTTTCTCAGTACGTGAGAAGTCTGACGCGGTTCCGAGGAGTGTCCGTGGATGCGACTGCAAGTTGGTTTGGTTGGTGAGAGCGCAAGCCAACTCGTGTGCCTCCCCGTTGCCTTCCAGGGTAGCGTGTGCAGGGACCCACAGTAGCATGACTGTGGGGAGGTTCTCTTTGTTGGTTACATGCCTGAGTATGCCAAGTGTCTTGGGCGATATACGTCCTCGAATGAAGTTTTGAATAGCAGCCTGAGAGTCTGAGACTACCACACCCGAAGTTTGGATGCTGGAGATCACTAGGGCGATAGCCGCTTCCTCCGCTTCCACGGTGTGCGTAGTTACAATTGTGCCAGCCACATGCTGATTTTCTGGATAGTTGGTTGCAGCTATACACATGGCACTCTTCTACCGATATTCGGCTGATTCCGTGTACCACACATTGGCCACCGCTCGAAGTTTCTTGGACAAATCTCGGACTCTGGCTCGCCTACGTCCTGTGTCTTGTGTGGACGCTTGTTTCTAGGGAGAGGAGTGAACTTTATATGCGATCTGAGAGCAGTTGGAAGGTCAACTTCCTCGAGGGTCTCCACGTGCACCTCTACTCTAAGAGTGCTCAGAACTTTTAGTCCTGCCCGTGTAGATGAGAGACGTACGAGCTGTGCCGTGCGTAGCACCTGGATGTTTTCTTCCGCAGTGTTGTGGATACCAAGTTCGAGTAGTTTGTGCTTGGGGGCTGAAATAGGGATGCCTACAGCTTGTTTGTATATCTTACGGAATAATGTATTTATTTTCTGCTTTTGAAGTCTTCGGAGTCGTACGAACGGCGCGGCATATGCAATTCGACTGATGATAAAAGCTTGAATGAGTCTTCTAATACTGTTTTCAGACACCCCTTTATATCTATTGGAGATTCTCGATATCATGCGGCTAACTTGCATCGCATGGCTTCTCCAGTTGTTTGAGAGTTGCTGTGCTGTATCCATTAGCTTGGATCTACGTTTGGTATTGCAGTCCCATCTTTGGTTGTGATTATGATGCTTTGGCCGTCTTGAGGCTGGCGGCCGTTCGGATGGATGACAAGCAGTTCCGATTTTTGCGGGCAGCAGCAAAGACCTCTAGGGATGACATAGCTCTCCACCACTTCTATCGCTTGTTGTAGGGTATCTTGTATCATCCCATCGCTGCCTCCTGCTACCCAGAGTGTAATGTCGTCTGCATAGAGACAATGACTAAGTCTGGGTATCTCATTAAGTTTTCGAGGCAGCCCCATGAGGGCCACGTTGAATAAGAAAGGAGAAAGGACTGATTCTTGGAGAGTGCCCTGTTCTCGCAATTGTATGGGGTTAGACTGAATATGACCTATCGTGAGGCTGGCTGTTCTAGTCGTTAAAAAGTCTCTCACATAGTTGTAGGTGCACGTGCCCACTCCGAGCAGCTCCAGATTCTGTAGTATGGCCGAGTATTTAACTTTTTCAAAGGCGTTAGTTAAGTCTAGTCCCAGGATGGCCCTGGTATCATAGGAAGAGTTGTGTCGTCCCTCGATGACTTGGTGCTGTAGTTGTAGGAAGACGGCCTGCGTCGAGAGACCTCGTCTGAAACCGAACATTGAGTCCGGGAGTAGGTGTTTGTCGTCCACGTAGTTGTTTAGTCTATTCAAGACCATGTGCTCCAAAAGTTTGCCTAAGCAAGACGTCAGAGAGATGGGTCTTAGGTTCTCAATCTTCAAAGCCTTGCCGGGTTTGGGAATGAATACTGTCTTTGCCATTTTCCATTGCTTCGGAGGGGTACCTTCACTCCTGCATTTATTAAAATATTTAGTCAGGGCCGTAACGGAATCATCGTCCAGGTCCCTAAGCGTCTTATTAGTGACACTGTCTGAGCCCGGAGCCGATTGGGTTCTGAGCTGAGACATTGCTGCCCTCATCTCTGCCTCCGTGACAGGTTCGTCCAATTTTAAGTTGGGACCTCCTTCGTAGTCTTTGGCTGGGTTGTAAGGGCCGATGTGAAGGTATCTATTTTGAAGCTCGACCAACAGCTCTTCAGGGGGCTTCCATGGTAGCCGTGAAGTAGACGATGAAGGTCTTGTTGTTGATGGGTCTTAGTTGTGGTGGGGTCTAGTAAATGGCGCAGTATGTTCCACGTGCGTGGGACACTCATTGATTGCTCCATACCCGAGCATAGAGAATGCCATGTTGGTTAAAGTTACCTTACACGGGCGGGACTCGCAAAATCTGGCATCGTGACTGGGTTCCAGGTAGTCCGTGCAATGTTGCAAATGATGATGGCAGTAGATTGGCCTCAGAATAAGGAATTCTGTGCTGACGACATTTGTATGGCGGCAGAGACAAGTAAAGCGCTCAAAGAAGGCCGATATTCGGTTACCGCCATGTAGAGGGCTAGATGTCCACGCGCCCATGTAGCCTGGGGTTCATGCGCTCACGACCTTGGCGCGAGAGCAGGCTGATTTCTTTCACGCCATGTTATACTTCAGCCAGCGGCAGCAAGCTGAGTAGTTTTCGCAAAAACAGTATCGAGACTTGACACTGGCGACGAGGAGGACCAGTGTTTAGACCTGACGCACAGTCGTGCAGCGTCATGTCGACGCCCGGCTGCATCGAAGAGTCTTAGAGTACAGAGTCGGCTTCGTGGTCGGTGCTGCTTCAGTTCTACTTCGAAGCCAATGGCATCTTGGAGGACCATTCAATCTGTTTTGCTCACGCTCTGCGGGCCGACTACGCACGGGACAGCAAAAGCATTGGTGGCGCTCAAAAGATCCAGGGCAGTTCTTTTTGAGGAGATCGTGTCTCGCATGCGAGGTCACTTTACTCTGGCATTCCAAACTGTACAGTCGCTGTTCCCAAAGACGTGGCTAGCTACCAGGCGAGTGAATACTGGGTTACGTCACCACCCGTAAGGCTTTAGCGGCGCAGTGCATTTTCGGCCCACCGTCGTTGGCGGACGCATCCAAATGATACGTATCGCTCCGCAGAGAACAACGCTTCTCCTCGTTGTCATGGTACGGGACAGATTCGTTTGCGATTTGGAATTTGCCTACCTACAACAACGTCTCTTCGCCAAAAAGATATGGCGTTCCAAAAGGAGCTGGACATATATCTACGCCAAGCGGCAACATCAGAGCATCAAATGTAGCATCGCGGAGTTGAACAAAACGGGTACGAAGTTGCCTGTGAAGAATTCAGCGCACATGACAGCGAACAAGCATCGCTACTCCTGCGTCGAGCAGCACAGCACAGATTCCTGCACATGCCGATCATCTCGTTGCCGTTTTCGCGAGAAGGTTGGTCATATTGAGAAGGCGAGGCTATAAGTCACATTGTGAAGCTACACGTCATCCTTCCACCCTTTACGAGCAATACAGAGCCATGTCACCAAGACCAATTTTACGACCTCATCCTTGTCTTGGCTTCACCTTTAATGCCAAAGCATCTGGTGGAACTTCACGTTCCCGGTGTGAACAACGCTTTAGAAGTGAATCAGGGAGTAACGCATGCCACCATTAGCGAAGACACATTCCGCCATGCTTGGCCGAAGAAGCCACTATCTCTTTTGAACACTCCCATGGTTCTCCACACGTGGTTGGGGGAAGGCCTCCGAGCACCGGGAACTGCCATCGCCGAGTTTCAATGCCAGGGCACGAACCAGAGCTTACCCTTAGTGATGAAGAAGACACCTGGATGCAACCTCTTATGCTTCAACTGGTTAGAGCCACTAGGCATCAGCTGCCATGACCAACAGTTTCAGAAAGACGAAGCCAGAGCTCCTTTCCCTTCTTGGGAACACCAATGACATTCTTGGCAGGCGTTACATATGGAGTTTGCTGTGCGGCTCGAATAGAGAATGTTCTTGGTCATGGCCACCGCATGGGCCAATTGGTGTGAAGCGTGGTGCGTCCCAAACTCTATTTCGGCAATGGTCATCCTGGAGCTTCGTCGACTGCTTGCGACTTTAGGAATTTCAGAGAAGCTCATCATGGACAACAGTACTGCGTTCGTTGCAGCCGAAATGAACACATTTTTCAGAGAAACGGCATTTAGAAAATCGCAAGTACTCCATACCATCCGGCAACTAACAGCCAAGCGGAGAGCATGGGGTATGAACTTAAACTGGCTCGGAAAAGGGGGAAATTATGCAGGTAAACTCCACTGTTACCTCGTCAACAGGGAAAAGCTCTGCACAACTGACGTTTGGTCGAGAAATCTGCTAGAAAAATGGTGAGAAGATGTTTCCATTTAGGCAACTGAAGGCCCATTTCCTTGACCCCTAACATAAACGATTTGTTTCAAAGAATAGATTTGAACGCCTCGCTTGTCATATGCAAAAATATGAGTACTCAGTCCAGCTGAGATTATGTTAGGCAGGGACGTTTTATATGGATCACTTATAGAGACAGGCGAGAATTTGATTAGCTAATAAAGGTGTCTGTATTAGGGACCTTGATGCAGCGAATGGTTATGACAGTGTATAGCATGTTATCTTCTGAACAAATTAACCAGTCTATATCTGAAATTTTTTTTACTGGGATTCGGAAGGGTGTAGCGGATATAGAATTATATTGTGCAAACACAAGGCTGTTTTCATAAGGACATCGAAAAACTAGGTGTGTGTTTCAACAATCTCATTTATCTCCATGACGTTGTAACATGGTTATGAGTGACATTCGTCTTCTCCCAGATGTAATAACGTACGTATGAGCAGCTGATATGGCGCTCTAGCACGAACTTCAATTAGTTGTAATAAACGTTTTACTGGCCCCACGTCAGTAGTCAACATTTATTCGTTTTATGACGCAGGAAGGTCTTCTTATCGCTGCTGCAATATTGGCTTGGCAGCAGATATTTAGTGTCAAATCTGTCGGAGATTGGTTCCTTAATCTTCACGGTTGGAGAAGCAGTTTGAAGTCGCTTGTTTATACTGACCGAGGCATTCCGCCGGTGGAGTCTCTGAAGTATCTTCGTATTGCATACACTCCTTCTCACGAGCGGAGTACACATATAATGCGTCACTCACTGTCAAAAACAGAGGATCAGGCGATGCAGAAAGAGGGCCTCTTTATTTCTTAAGCGGCAAGAATAGTTCGGAAAACACTATTTGCGAAAAATGAAGATAATGAAAATTAAACTAACGAAAAATGAAATAAGAAAAAAACCCACTAATGCGGCGGTTTGATTAGTATTGTCGGCAGTGTGCGGGCTGCAGCATGGGTGCACGCGGGTAGATTAGAGATCTCGCAAGCGTCTAAGTGACACAGTAGATGACACCAAGGTGTGGTGGATTGATGCTTTCTAAGTTACTCCTGCTCTTAAAATACCTGAACTCAATTTGACACCTTAGACCCTATTTCTTTTCGCTTTATATTTAATTGGTTTATATCATAGAAGAATGCACTAAAAGAATTTAGAGAAATCGCATAGAATATACGTAGCAAATATACGCAGTCAGTAGAGAGTATAAGCACTCCATATGCACCGTCTTTTCCGTGGTTACCGTGGTTACCTTGTTGACCGGGAAATGACTGCGCCTACGCGCACGGGAAGGGCGAGGAGGACACCCCCCGCCCTGACGAATGCGCGAGCATGGCGAGCGCCGTCCAAGGGAACTAATCCAACCTACCCCGACGAATACCCAAGTGCCCAGACGGGTCCCGGTGAACACGGTAACCACGTACATCACGGAAAATAAGGAGGGCTACAACTCTCCGTTAGCATGTGCCTACGTTTAGTTTAGTGCCCGGAATTTGTGCCTGATTCGCGAAATTTTTTTAACCGTATCATCAACGACTGATCGGGCAACATCATCGCGGCATCATGCTGGCACCAGCGTTTAGACAGCTTTGTGGGCTAGCTTTACCCGCCTGCCAGAACCAACTGAAAAGTAAGCGCTCCTCATCCCTTCAATAATGTATAGGCCACCGAAGAGGCTGCAAGCTTTATTTTCACGTTGTGTGGGCCTACGCAGACGACCGCAGCGGCGTGTAAATGGCGGCCAGCATCACAGTCGCGGAATTGGCGTGCATCGAGCTTCAAGATGCAAACACGTCAAGCAAATGTCAAGGTGAAGCCAGACTGCGAAACATCGACAGCGTACAGCAGGTACCCAAGCACTAGAAATTGCCGAGCCCAAGCATGGCAAATCATCTGTGGCCAGTGCGTCCGAGCTTCGGAATTCCTCGGCCGCCATTATTGGCTGGTGCCTGGGAAAGGTGGCATGCCAACAAATGACCAAGCTCTGGAAGGCTAATATTGGACAATGCTTGGCAATTTATGTTGCCGTGATAATGCCTATGGGTATACCCCACGCTATTTTCATGCACATTTGTGGCTTCGTGGCCAGTCCTTATAGAAATGGCCTATATTTTGATATTGCCTCGCGGCCCGATATCTGCTTTACCCATGCCATTATACAGGAAATTATTTAACGAGTGCGCATTTATTTTTTTAATGCGCACTAGTTAAATATTTTCCTTTACAATGGCATGTATAAAACAAGAATAGGTTCGCGAGGCACAATAAACAGCACCAACTTCGCGAACCAATTACGTGACTTGCCAAAAACAATTGAGCAACACAACACATCCGGTCTCTTTGCTTACATTTGTTATTACGCACATCACACTTACGAGAAACCTGGCTTAACAGTGAAAAGAATAGGAAATAAGCCTTAAAAAAAAACACTAAATCAAACAAAAACAGAATAGGAGAGAAAAAATAAAAAAGTGCTGCTCTGAAGCCCAACCGATCTATGATTCGTTTAACTGCTTGAGATGCTACAAAACAGAAGCATTCAGGCAAACGAAAACAAGACCTTCTCCCCGGTAGTTCGACGACCTCTCAAGACCCCAGCATGTAGTTCAACAGCAGTATTGTAGACTAGTCCAGGTTGAAAGGCTTGTTCTCTTTGCTGCACCCGCCACGTGTCCACGAGAAACACGTTTACCCTGGAACGAGAACGAATTATCTTCTTGTCACCCCCGCAGACCTTCGCAACGAAATTTCGGAAGCGTGCCACGACGACCCTTCTTCTGGGCATCTCGGGACAGCCCGCACAATCAGAAAAATCAAGGCAAAGTACTACTGGTCCCGCCCTACATCCGACGTCACCCACTACGTGCGGGGCTGCTGTGACTGCCAGCGACGAAAAACGCCAGCGACGAGATCCGCCGGACTTCTGCAGCCGATTGCCGTCCCATCCAGGCGCCTCCAACGGATTGGAATGGACCTTCTGGGCCCGTTCCCTACATCCCGATCCGAGAACAAGTGGATTGTCGTGGCGACGGACTACATGACGCGCTACACACAGACCGCAGCTCTTAAAATTAAAAAAAAATAATTCACTACAATAGTAAGGTGTTACTAAATACAGTTTACAGTACTTAGCCTACTTTTTAACGCATGTACCTGTGAAATTATTCAGCGTAAAATTTTAGCTGAATAACACTCCCTCAATCATGAAACTTACTGCCCTTAATGCAATTTATTTTTCAATACTATGCTTTAAGACAACAGTTACCTAACTCGTTCTTAAGAAAACAGACCGGAATTTCAATGAAAATATGCTTCATAAAATGTCTGAGAGAGAAAGAACACGCCAGCATTTCCGTGAAATTTTGTTGTGCCCACTGTATACACACAAACAATCGCAAAGTGCAGGAATATAGTTCCGTCAATATTTTATTAGGGTAAGTTTTGTTTTCTAACAATGTGGCATCAGAGACTACAGGGCAACGTATTACACAATAGATTGGGAACGCACGAAGTCTCACCTTTTTCGCAAGACATTTTTGCCAAACTGGAGCTAGATGAGTAGACCTGTGACCTTTAAATGCCTTATATCCTTAAGTGGTAAACCAAATTAAGCGACAATTCTGAGCCACGCTACAAACGTTTCTTATTGCTGTCGCCGTCGCTTACTTTTGCCTCGTCAGACACGCCAGAAGGGAACGGAACCGATAAAGAAGCTGAGCGGCAGTGTAATTATTTTTCGCTAGAAAATATCTCTTCGTATCTCACGAAAATAATAAAACCAGAGTTTCATTTAGAGCCAGCGTTTAATGACGCCAGCTTAGTAAATCCATAACTCTCGCACTGCACACGAGTCTTGCTTCAACGCATGCTAGATGTCGTAAACCTGTAGTGGGAGCACGGTGGCTTGTTCCGAACACACAAAGCAAGGAAGAGGATAGCTAGAACTGGGGTCAAACAAATAGTTGCGCATGTATGTGTTCGCTTAATTATTCGCAAGAACCAACAAAACTAAGCGTCACTCAAACGCGCCAACCGTTATAAACGACATCTGAAGTCTGGGCGGGAACGAGCGCGAGCTGTCCCGACCCGCGCGCTCAAAAAAGAAATGGTAACTCACGTTTTCAGCGGCTGGCTGCAGTTGGCAAACGACGTTATTTAACCACAGAGATATACTTCAAAGACAGTCACCGACACCAAAACACACCTCGCAGACACCTGAAGGAGTACTCCGCCGGTTTCAATGCCACAAAAGAGATCAAGCCGTCGCCGACGCGCCGTCCACCTCCCCAACAGCGTAGAAAAAAAGAACTACATCATCTTTCCGTGGGGAACCCTGAGGAGGATGCGAAGCAGTATGGGGGTTCCGTGTGGTTTCATTGTGCTACCATTATGTTCACTGATGTGGTGTTTAGTATCGCCAGAGGGAATTCCGCGTCCGGGCCCACACCGGTGGAAAAGGCACGCAAGTACTGTTGTGTGACGGTGAGTAGGAGGTGGTTCTCGAGGCGCCGAGACTCGTTTATCATGTTCTTCTCGATGTTGTCGTCTCTGTGGTAGAATCGGTAGTCTCCGTCAGTGTTGGTGAGGTAAAGATCGTTGCTGTTGGTGCACCGGCTGAGAGCAACGTACATGCCCTTCTCTTTGCAGCTTTGTCTTCTCCTCCTTCTTCAGTGGTTCCCCTTCGAGAAGATGACTACGGTGGTTAAGGCGTAGCCATCTCGTGATGGATTCTTTGGTTGGCCAATCTCTAGGCGCATCCTGCAACAATCATCATCAAAGGCGCTGCGGACGGGGCACGTACGCGGCACATCCCCCCGAGAGAGAGATGCTTCTCATGTAAAACTGCGCAATGGCACAAAAGCAGGCAGTCCGTCTGCCACCGTTGTGTTATGACGCACAAATGACCAATACCTAGAGTTATGGGTCTGCTGAAGCTCAGGCTCCGATGGGCTTTCCGTGTGATGCTACTTCCGGTCGCGGGTACTTTGTGCTGTTTCACTCTTTCAGCCGAGTGACCGATGAGCGGCCGATAGCTCAGAAGCCAATGGGGACCCATGGGGATTCCAATCATTGGCCATCGGCCTGTGCTGCTTGGGATATTCGTTGACGGCTTGTCCGCGGGCCGGACAGGTTGACTCGATCATGTGAGCGATTTCATTTGCTTCAGCTCCTAAAAATTGCATTCAGAAGGGCCGCTTTCCCTTGCGTTGAGAAATCTTCACATCCAGCTGCAATAAGTTGCGTTTTGAACGAGCGATGATACTGGTACTATGGAATGGCCGGCCCCCAGGGCACCATACGCGTCATCGCACCATACGCCTATTCTGGAGGTCATGGGTTCGGATCCCACCTGGCTGCATTTTTTTCTACATTTTCTTTCTGTCGTTTTCAAAATTTTTATCTCTTTCAATGAATTACTTTATTGTCCCCTTTGCTTTCCGAGGTTTTCTTGACTGTCAATTCTTATTTCTGTCTTAATTCAACTTGCCCCTGATTTCCCAATCTGGTTCGCTACATGCATAGCCAGGGCCTCTGTTTTGGCAGTCTTGGTTCTATAGGGAGCTTAAGAGTGTTCAACGCTGGTCTACCACTCTCGACATGTTGTAGACACTCGAGTCACGGCCCGTGGGTTAAAAAGAAGGTCCCCTTCACCCCGAGTAGTCCTAGTGGCTCTAGCTACCCCCTCCCCCCAAGAACAGGAAAGAAACAAAAAAAAGCCCTAACAGAAATACCCGAGAAAGTGGTGGGGAAACAGCGCCTCCGGTAGCGTAGTGGTCATCCCACCAGACCGAGATTCTCGAGGTCGTAGGTTCGGATTCCACCCGGCGGGCATTTTTCACCACTTCCTTTCTGACTCAAAACATTCTTCACCTGTTTCTATCGCCAACCGCATTCCCACCTTTGCTTTGCGATGTTTTCTTTACTGCCAACCTTTCTTATGTCTCAATTTACCTAGCCCGTCATACATTTGCTACTTCAAAAGCAGCATAAGTAATGTCTAGCTGGCACGAAGCAGCGACAGGTGCGAAAAAGATTTCTGTTGTTTCCAATACCTGGTAGCGCAAAAATCTTTCCACAGGGCAAAGCCCTCCTCTGAAATGATGTAAATGTAGCCCCGAAATCATTCAGCGCACCTCCATGAACGTCACTTCGCATTGCCGAAAATCACAATGAGCCTATGTATATATAATCGCTTGCCACTTCCACTGCCTCACTACCTATCTCAAACCGCTGTGCTCTCCCCGAGATAATTGAGAACTGCTTTGGTTTTCTGCATATTATTTTCAGGCCCGGGATTCTACGGCACTTGTTCAGCACAGTAAGCATCCTTTCGAATTCGTCTTCCTAGTTACATTGCAAGGCAATGGCATCAGGAAATCTGAAAATACTGAGGTATTCGGCACGCGTCCCGTGCCGAACAGCCGTGGTTCGAATCCCTCTGCGGCGTGATTCCCACCGGATAAAAAAAATCCACCTGCTGATGGACTTCAGTAGGAGGCTTGGGGAGAGGCGTGATCCCGGGGGCCATTGCGTGTAAAGCACTCCCTCACCAGAGCAGAACTGGCCACTCTTGTGTAGTAATGGCCACAACCTCCCATGCCTGCGCCAATTAAAATGAAGAGTACCCACATTTAAAGTTCGTGTAGAATTTTTGTCGTTGTGGCCCGCGTGCTAACCACGAGGCATAGGTAATTACAAGGATAATAATTGGCTATAACGCATTCAGCCGGCATTCTCAGCTAATAAATGGCAGCCTACCGTTGTACCTCAAGGTGAAAGTGTATAACAGCTGCATCTTACCGGTACTCACCTACGGAGTAGAAACTTGAACGCTCATTAAAAGGGTTCAACTTAAATTGAGGACGACGTAGTGAGAAGATGATACGTGTAACGTCTAGGGGCAAAAAGAGAGCGCAGTGGTTCGGACAAAAATCGCGTGTTAAGGACGTAGTAGTCGACATTAAGAAGCAATGGGCAGGTGCAGCGCAATAAACGCGAAGGCAAGATAAGCGTTGGTCATTAAGGGCACCAGGGTGGATCCCTCGAGAAGCCAAGCGTGGTGGGAAGAGGGCGTCAGAAAGTTATGCTGGCAGATGAGATCAGGAAGTTGGCCGAGATTAATTGTTCGCTGTTAACACCGGGCAGGAATATTGGAAGATCTGTGGGAGAGGCCTTTGCCCTGCAGTTGGTGTAGACCGACTGATGACGATGACGATGATGATGACTCTTAATTTGGTAAAAAGCATCTGGAAGAGTGGTGTCCAATATCTTATTCATCTGGAACATGGAAATAGATCCAGATTAGGTATGACGCTTTAACGGGAGCTGTGACAGCGTCGCCCACGCTAGTCCGCAATGGCACAGTGTACTCTAGAACCGACTGAAAAGAAAGCACTCGATATTCCTTCAATAACATGTAAGCCTCCGAACATGGCGAAGGTTTTCGGTTCAAGTGGTGAGTGCCGAAACATTAGCCTGAGGGATATCCAGAGTTTTTCATTTGCGGATCACCGCACTGGCGTCAAGACAACGGCGGCCAGCATCAAAGTGACCAAATCAGCGCACATCGAGCTTCAGTCAGCAAATACGTTAAGAAAAATGTGAGGGCGAAGCCAGAAAAATATCAGCAAGTTGCAACAGGTATTTGCAGTGACCAAGCAAAGGTCGCGTCAGGGCGTTCAATAGTCTGTGTTCGCTGCTTCTATAACTAGACGCAACATAGCGGACATAATGGCGAAACCACCTCCATTTTGTTGTAACCGGGGAGGACGGACATTCCATGAAACGAGTGGTATCGCTCGTTCAAACGTATCTGATCGCCGCAGTATGCGAACATTTCTCACCGCAACCAGAAGCGGCACTTCTGAAGGCAATTTTAGGAGCACAAGCAAATAGAATCGCTGTCATGATCGAGTCAACCTGGCCGACGGGCGAAGATGCCCCAGCGATTTATCACTACCTTGATCAAGGCCTCGTCACTCACTTTGACTTCGCGATATCCCAACGGATCAACCGTATCTAATTTCAAAGCTTACGGAAAACATAAACCACCTCGGCGATCGTGTTTAGGTGCTGTGTTCAATATGTTGGTTTGCAATGCAACTTTGGCTCCGACCAAGTCTCTTCACTCGTCGATTTCCAAACTTTCTTCGTCCAGGAAGGAAGAGGTTCTAAGTCTCTGCGAGAGAGAATTTTTTCACTTCCTTTGCACCACACTACATTTTCACTGCGCGTCATTAGATGGAGCCCTTCACTGCACCATCCAGAAAACAGTAAGCACGCACCCTGGTTCCGGGTAACACCTATTATCCTTTTACATCCCTGTTTTCTTGTCTTATGGGGACGACCTGATGTTGGTGATAGGTGATGTGACGATTGAGAGAGGTTCTTTTAATCTATTTGTTGTGTTCTGGATGATGACGGTGCCGTTGCAATTCCTCGTGATGTGGGTAAGTTTTAATTGTCGTTGTCATCATCCTTGATCACAAACTTGCCCTCTTCGTCTACCTTCTCGGCGTCTCCCTCGGCCTCCTTTTTATTACTCACTGGGTATTTGCTATTCCAAATTCACGTTTTTTATGTGGCGGATAGCGTGAGCATCTTGGCCATCGGGTCCAACAGGCCTTCCTTCATGAGCGGCACTGGAGCAGCGCCTGCCGCGACCGCTTCTGATCACCACATTTCAACAACCAGTTGATACTCCGCTACACAAGGGCCTGGGACAAAAAAAAAATATTCGGGGCATTAAGACCTGCTTACGTTGCGATAGATATTAACTACTTCTTCATGCACCGTATTCGTGCTTCCTTTTTTCTTTTCATTTCTTTGTCTTTCGGCGTGAATCACATCACCAAGCAGATTGCCACTTACCACAACTTGCCTAGAGGAAAGAATATGCGGGGTTGAGGCGCACGTATACTCACGTGCCTTCAGGTTAAGCTGCCACGCGGCATGAACTATTTTAAACTTTCACATTTCTAATTCGTAGTGTTGTGAAGCGGGCTCATTAGCCTGTCAAAGCTCCCTATTCCAGGCCAATCCCCGAAATAGAAATTCGGACCAAAGAAAAATCAACAATGACGGGGAGAACGCTTGGTGTACTGCTCGTTGTATGAAATTTGGACAAAAAATGGCTGCTGGTAGAGTGCAGTGGTAGCACGTCGCCTTGCTACTGTGAAGACCCGGTTGCATATGCTGTGAGACCACAGACACTTATGCTCTTTATATTTATAATGATTACAGCGGCGGCCAAGTCGCGACATCACCTCTTTGCGAATTGCTTCAGAACATTTGGTGATGTAACAATTATAGAAAATTTGGCCGCGTAGCTACTTCTTTCACTACAAATGTCGCAAGACGATAGCCATGTGCCCTCTGGGCTACGCATTTTCCTTTCTCCAATCTTCGAACCCCCTTTCACCCATTCCCGTCCCCACTTACCGCTCTCGTGATGAACTGAATGGAGATTTGTTAAGTTCAAATAAATTTTCTCGCGTTCACACTGCTCGCGCATCACCTTCCCGCAAAGAGCGCAGCTTTGTTTATCTGTTGTTTCGGATCAGTCCGCGCTGACGCTGTGGTCTTGTTTGTGCTTGGCGCACAAGCTGTAGCCTTTCTGGGCGTTCTTAACGAGGTATGTGTTCACCTGCTTTCGCGAAATCAAAACAATGTACATTTATAACTGAAACAACGGGGGACCATCGGTTAATCCCCTACGTTTTGCCTCAATCGTGTCGGAGTTAAGCGTTGCGCCAAATGATAGGAACATGTGTGACTCAGGCCAGCAGTGTTTGTGGTTCGAATTGTTTCAACTTACAGCTGGAAATCTGAGTCGAGGGCTAGACAGACAGACTGAAATTTTCGCCTTTCAGTAGCCCAAAAGAGACACTCCTTTTAAAAATTTTCTCACGCTTTCTCGCCATAGCTAACTATAAACCAGCAGCTTTTCTTGTGTAACTCCGACTGAAATAATATTGTCTACGTGCGTGCAGCTGTGCGGGTTTGCTACATTTTAGCGAAACTACTTAACAACGGGTATCATTGTTCAAGCTGGGCTTCCACTGAGTGTTCTTTTGGCACAACTGAGAGTAAAAGGCCCATGAAAAGCAATCCTACTGTAACTTCCATGCATAAGGGATGGGTCGGTACGCTAATACTCTGTGTTTTCTTGAGCGCTTCGTTTACAATAGTACGCCAGTGTTGAGACTGTAACGCCTAATTACCAATGACGTTGTTACATTAGAGACCGCATCTTAACGAAGCACACTGCCACAGCTCGTATGGTGAAAGAAAGACCGCATTGAGGTGTTTGGGCGATTCTAAGCCCACAACAATTGAGACAATCACAATAATATAGATGACCTCTATACAAGGACCTCACTAAGAAAAATTTGAGATAAACCAAAGCCTCAAAACAACCCCCCGTGCAGGTGCTCTAGATTAATCGGTTACCGTCAAGTACGGTGTTTCTTTTTGTTGAGTTGCAATTTCGGCGCGTAAAAGCCCACATACATTGGGTGCACCATTCAACTAGTGTACAAGCAATTCATTAGCATTAAAAATGGTGGTCGCTTACTCTACCGCAATAAAATGTAGCCCCCAAAAATGCTCAAACGTACCAAATAGGCGAAGTCCAGGGCCTGGTCACAGAAATCCGAAGAAAGGAATGACCAACGCAGTTTTCAGGCTTGACCCGAAGTCAGCTTCTGGTGGTCTAGCTCCGCCGATCTACACTTCACCGAAGGTAGGCTGCGTAGGTATGCCTCATGCCAGCAGTCTGTTAAGCGAGTCCACACCGGATGTGGTATCCTCTCAACAGGTGTTTTTGGAGCGCGCAACAACTAGAAGATAAAAACGCACGGGGTCACCAGCGAAAGAAAGTTTTTTTTTTCATTTCCGGAGCTTTCTGTGTCATCCGGCTGCTAGCCGGAGCTGCGATACTGCAGAAACCCGAACACGCGCGACGGCGAGGGCTGGCGGTGTACGGGGAGTGCTATCGGAATCGCTCGAACATAGACGGGGCTCATGCACGCACGAATGATACGACACTTCTTGCTACCCTTGCAGCTATATATTTGTATGCATTATCTCGTTCGTTATCAGGGTTGCTATGATTTGGCTTGAAAACAGCAATTTTATCATTGACCTGCAATAGCCAGCCTATGACTCGTTTTTGCGCTCGCTGTCTAAGGAGGAACGTGTTGTAAAAACTCTACGGGTCAAAGGCGCCTTCTAACACCGAGCGCGCTGCGTACAAAAAGAAAGAAATGACCATCGGTCGTATAAAAAACATCCGTCGCCCTGCACGACTATTTATTTCCCCTACCCAGGAATACTAAAAGCCACGTTTCGGTACCGTCAACTCCCAAATGGTATTTCACATTCTAATACCCGCATTACAAACGCATGTCTGGTATTGTATGGCAACACCACCGTCTATAGGTGGTATTAGTTGAAAAGTTTAGCAGTCAATTTCTTCGCTTGGCAACACTGGAAACGGTCACTGACATGGCACTGCTTGGGCCACTGCGCCTGCTCGCCAAAGAAAAAAAAAACCCCGGCGTGCGTCATCTGTTCCGTTCCAATCCGATTCTAACAGTGGAGTCAACAGGGAGGTTATTGATCGCACTCATATTGAACTCGACGCAATACATTGCGTTCGGTAAGGTAGAGTTCGTATCGCAAAAGGCAGTCATGTGTTTCACAGTCGCGTTTAGCCTCGGCTGCTCTAGTCCGGCCCTGGCTTAGTATCGACAAGTACAGCCATTCCGCGGTACCCCACGTAACGAGTGACGGCGCACCACGGCCGGACTCGACTCTCCTCCCGCGCTCCGGCCGCGGGCGCACTCACGCAGTGGCATGGAGGAGAAGAGGGGTGCCTGATCTGCACGCCGTGCGCACAGCGTCGCCTAGCAACAGACACTTGGCCACAGATAAGGCGGCGCACACTTGGTTGCCTGCATGCAGGCCACGCCATTGAACACCGGTTATAAAGAGCAATGATTTTTTTTGACAAACGTAACCGGCGCCGGCACAGCATTTCAAATGGGTGCCTTCTATTCTAAGAACCACTTGGCCATAACCGACCTCGCTTTCTTCTTCACCGGGCGGCAAGATGTAGATCACATAAAAAGACCACCGTGACATGATTTGTTCAACAAGTGGGCGTAAATAAGAATGGGGCATGCGCGAAATCTACACAAACCCACGTCTGAACTTGGAAGGCGGTATTTATTGGATTACGGAGTATATCACCATTTATCCATTTCACAATAATATCTCGCTGAAATAAGCTTCCAAGGCTAAGTTGATTTCAACTTTTTATCTTTCTTATAGCGCAGCTTGCAATGCCACACCCGCCTCCAAGTACAGTTAAACCTCTTTTAGAAAAGACTGATATAGCGAATTATCGGCTATAGCAAACGAAATGCAAACTTGGGCTGGTCACTCTTTATTTCAATCACACTTATTCTTTTATAACAAAACTGAAACCGGGAAAGCCCCGCGCGATATCGAATATAATGAAGAAATATTTTACGGGCAGTCTCAGAATCTACGTGAAAATACCCTTGTCGTCCGAAAAGCCCTTTTGTTCGTAGAGACTGCGGAAAACTTCATACTGCTCAGCGCTGTGAGTAGCCAGCAGACCAAGCTCTCATCCTTCATCAGATGAATAACGACGCAGGCTTGTTTCGTCAAGTGAACTTTGTTCTGCTGTAATTTCACGTACTCATTTTCTGGTACATTGAAACTGAAATGCAGCAACGAGAAAAGAAAGTGTCACCTTGTTTAGAGTGGATTCGAAGCATAAAAAAACATTTTTGTATGAAGTATGTTGGCGAGAGCAAGATTTTCGCTTTGTTAGAGGAGATTTTTGCCTCTAATATTACAACAAATATCGAGTATAATGAACTAATTTTCTGTCCCGATACGACTTCGTTATAACGCAGCAAGACTGTGTAAGGTGAAAATCGTTAAAACGTGTTGTCAGCGAGATTTTTGGATTAAAATAGTGCACCTTGTAATGCTAACAGCTTGCCACATTCTTTTTTATCTAGTTGCAATGACGTTTTCTGGAGCGTTATTTACAAGGCCAGGATAACATTGTCGTTACGCCAAAAGTTTAAACGTGAGAGATACTTTGGCGACTGTATATGTGTATTACTAGTTCTCTGTAGGCTTCTTCCTAAAATAGGGTCTTGAAAGTCTCCCAGGGGAAACCTTTAGTTTCTGGTGCATTTCGGAGAGAACCATGGTACAACAAACCTTTTCCTGTACATTCGCCGTCAGTGGGCAGGCAGCTGGCTTAGCCGTTCGGTCGTATAAAGTCGCTATTTCTAAAGCACTCATGACATATCAACAGCCAGGGAGTGTATATTCGCTCATTGTATATTATTAAGCTGAGAACACTGCACTTAATAACTCCGCCTCATAACCTACGCGGTAATATGCGCAATGCTTCTCTAGCGTAAAGCTGAACTCGTCAGATATATGCAGTCGCATCTTCAACGATGCACAGCACAGGTGTCTGGTATACAAGGAACGGTTCTGTCTGGGAACAATGAATTGTGTGAATGCATCAACCACCACCTCTAAGTAACAGCATATGGGTTCTTTTAGGGTCTACAAACTCCCAGCAAATGTTTCCGCCCCCTCCCTATTTGTATGAAATACTTACAAAATAAGAAACGAAGTTCATTCGGGCTCGCAGTAGGGCAGATGCGATTGATGGGGTCACCCTTTGCACAAATGGAAAACTAGTGATTGACTTTTCTGCCGCTTTCAGCAACTATATGCGACTAAAAATACACGTGCCAGGTTCGCACGATGAGAACAGGTATAAATTAGGGGGATACGCATTATACCTCGTCCTAAGCCTAATTTCCACATAATGAAATAGAGAAGACAGAAAAAAAATATCAAAAAGCAAAACCTACACACTTTACAACAACCAGGCGATCACCGCTTGGTTGTAAAGGTTGCACTGGTTTTATTCCCACGAAACAGTTTACCCATTACTGTGGGCCCAGTCGACGCACTTCGAAATGTCATTAACGCTGGCGTAAACCCGTAAAACCGCTACGCTGAGCATCGATATTCGTTGAAGCGCATTGCCTTTTCACTAACTGAAACCCTTTCGAGGAAGCAAAGGCGATACTCTGCCCGAAGAAGAAAAGTTACAAGGAATCTGCGACAATTTTTTTTTCAACTTTTTTCAAAGCCCTAAATGCTCGCAGAACGCAGTCATCCAGCCCATCCAGTGCTATTAACTTCGCGAAGTACCCTTACCAAATACCTTTAAAACTTGCTCAAAATATTTTTCTCTCTTCGTGGAATTACGTCATTACATTTGTGTAGTCGCTATTTGGCGGGCAGCAATGAACTAATTCAATAGCCACTTTGAAAAAAAAACCACAAAAGCAAAGCCGAAACGGAAGGCGCATCTGCTGCGAGGACCAAATGACGCAGTGCCTCTGTGTGCTGGCAATATCTACAGCTTTCACAGTTCTCCGCGACGCAAATGAAACAGAAACAGCGTTTATCGGGGGTGTTGTGGAGTTTTTTTAAGACCAATGCATCCCGAGTCCGGCTTTAAATATGATTATCTCTTGTATGAACTGTCTCTTTCGCGTCCCGCGCAGCTTGCCCTCTCTCCACACCCACGTAGAACAGCTGTTGCGCTAGCCTGCCCAGCGCCAAAGTATGCCAGAGACCAGCATGTACAGGGATGGACAGATGAAACGCGAACACAAAAATTTGAACCAGAACACATACATATTGCGATGTCTTTCTAAGCAAGTCAAAATCATACCTGGCTAAGTTACAAAAACGAAGTTTAGAAATGTGGCATTCAAAATGTACTGATAGCACGCCATTCATGGCCTCAGAGAACAGTATTTTTCGATTTTGCCTGTCCTGGCTCATATTTTCGTGTTCGCATTTCATTTTTTCAGGCCTGTACATGCTGTTATGTACGTACCAACACCGGCGTTCAGGTTGTTATAATGCGAACCGTATTATTGTACCTTAATTAGGGTGTCCCCTGCAACATACCTTCTGATTTTCAGCTGTCGAGCTCTGATTTCGAGGGTCTGATAGATAAGCTGCCGGAACCTTTCATTCTAATGGGTCACCTAAAATCCCGTGACTAACCATCATTAACTCATACTCCTGTTGTGTATTCAAGCTCCCTAGGATCCGCTGTACCAAAGGAACTTTTTCTTGCTCCTTCGAACTTTTAACAAATTTTTAGGAGCGTGGGGGGGGGAGGGGTGGAGGGCTCATGAATTTTACAATATTGTCTTCATTTGTGGTCAATATTATAGGCCTTTATAAGCAATTATATGCACGTATACTATTTATAAACGTTTTCCGTTTATAGCAAGTTCGCGGAAGCCACTCCAAAAATTTGCTGCAGTATGTTCATCATCCGGTTCTGACCGTCACGTAGTTGGTGCTGCCGCTTGGTTTGAGAGATAGGCACGTGGCATGGAGCACATCGGGTGCTTTACTTCCGAGAGAATGTCGCAGAAGGCACTTCTTGTTAGAGTGTGCGCGTGCAGACCTGGAGGAGCTGCGGTTGGTCGGAGGACAGATCGCTAGAAATAGTTTTTTAAAGAATAGCTTAAAAGTGCCTTTCCATAAAATTTATTAGCTAAGGTGAACTTCGGGAAATATCTCCAAGGACAGTGAAAGGGGCGGCTATCCCGCATGAAACGAATTATTCACCGTTGAGATCAGTGCCCGGTTTCTTCTTGAAGCTGTTTCTGAATGGCGGCTTGGTCAGCACTATAGTTTTTCTGTGTCTGGGAGGCGCCAGTTCCTTCTAACAACTTTTTCGTAACTCAAAAATTAATTGTGCTAGCTTGTGCAGATGCCCAGTAAATTAAAACGAGGCGCTGAAAATAAACCAGACATCGTTGTTCCTGCGTATTTGTAGTGATACTAGAAGAAGACCAGATGATCATGACGGGGAATAAAAGCGCCAACACGAACGCTCAACAAAATTTGCTCATTTTAAAAGGTAATACTGCTAAACCTCGATGTCAAGAAGTTGAGAAAAGGTCGCAATTTTTCGTTTTATTCATGTTTTCGTTACATCCAGGTTTCGATTTTAAGCTCGGGAGAATGAAGGAGAAAACGAAACCAAAGTGCGACATCACTGAGCATGAACTCTATTTCACGGTGAAAAGCTGCGTGGGTTGCGCCTGCTGCTTTCGCTCTAGCTTAGGCACTAAGTGACACTCCGAAGTAGCAAGGTCACGTCGTACCCCCGTATTTGTGAACGTAACTTAAGTATAACTTGTGGTTTTGACACTTTTCCGTGCCTGAACCCGCTTCAAGAACCGAACGTCTGCTAAAAGAGCGCCTTTTCACGAACTTGATGCTCTTTTCCGCCGTCAGAATTGTTGACAGTGTGCTAGCTTGAATAGTGTACCGGGTGGAGGCATTCTACTTTGCCACCGGAGACTGCATGTAGAATTGTCAGCCTGTTTTGGAAAGACAAAACTTTCTTTTCTGGCTTTATAGACCATCATCGATTAACCTATATCACAGATATCAGCGGAGGTGCGTGACTACACGCCCACAGGCAGGCCTCGACCCACAAAACTTCACCCTGGAACAGTCCCCGCACTCCCCCGTTGAAACGCACGGTAGTTCTCAAATCTGACGAAACGAAAGCGGTTACTTTTTCTACCTGGTGTGGTGTCACGCTACAGAAGCAAAACCAGATGTGGATGCTTTAGGTTACCGCTTCGTTGATCATCATCACCATGACGAATTTCGTTTTTAGAGAATTTTTGACGGTTTCGTAGCTTCCGTTTCCCAGTGGTAGTATTCGCTAAATTGGTACATTTCTACGGCCCATTTTTCAGTAATTGTGCGAAAAGCAATGACTTATTAGCTTAGTCACTTCGTTACATCCAGGTTAACCGCCGCAACCCCTTCGTTACCGAGAGGTCGCAAACACATGCGTTTTAATGGAGCTGGAAATTGGGAATCTAAATACTTTGTTGAATCCAGGAATTCGTTACATAGAGTTTTGTTACATCCAGGTTAAACTGTAACAGGTAGACCTTTTAAATTACAGGAGACTCAACTTCAGAACGCTCTCGCCCTCGTTTATTGTGAGCCCTGGTTGTTCGAACCATAGAAATGTTAGTTAGTAATTGGCTTACATTTGAAGAAATGTAGGTGATTGCAAAACGTCTGTTTAAATTAGAGATGACTCGGGATTTTCATAGAGAATACTAATCCGTCATCTTAGAGTCTGAACCATAGGGCTCTGAAAGGCTTCTGTTAACGTCAGGCATAATATGGACACTTTCCAAGGGAACAATTCTAGACCCCAATTGTGAAACCTCGCGCAAATTTTGTCAGGAAAAATGCGAAAAAAATGTTGGGACGTTTGCACTCACGTGAAGACTTGAATGGCGGAGCTGCTGTTGTTGAGCATTACGGACAGATAGGTACATTTCAGTATCATTGTTCATTGGAATAGTTGTGGTGCTAGTAATCGTCATCATATGCACTGAAGAAGACGTTGTCTTCTTCTCGGCGAGTGCTGGATGCAAATTTATCCGCAGCATAGTAGACTTCCACCATCTCTTCGTCATCGACTTGAGAACATGGTGGCGGGATCTGCAAGTCGTCTCGGGAAGGATTGACATGCTCGTAGTCATATCTGCAGTTTTTCATAATGGCTTCTAGACAATCCGGCGGAACGGTGACCTTTTCCAAGCAGGGTGTGTCTTCATCGTTAGCCTTTGTGCTGGAGTTGTGTTTACATGCGGGTCAGCGCTGGAAGACAGTGCTGGTCTTATTTTGCTAAAGCCACTGCGGGAGCTGGGGACTGGGCGGTCGCCGCGGGGCAAGCGCTCACGAGCGCTTGCCATTTTTTCGCTTCTCGGGGTTTTATGCCAGTTTGCTTGTTGCTAATGGCACTAGGCATGACGAGGACGCTCGGCGGTCTCCGTGAGGCACGTGCCTAGGAGCGCTCGTAATTTCCTTGGTATTTTGTCCTGCAACGACGAACCTACTGCCACTGGCAAAAGCTCTTCTGTTAAGGCGCAGGACAGCTTAAGTGCACACCAGCCTTAAGCAGACCCATAGCATATTTAGGAGGTGGAGGGCGAAGCCAGGAAACTATTGTCGTAAAGTATGGCGAAGAGGGAGAGAGAGAGAGAGAGTGTGTGTAAACAAGTAGGAAGCCTATCCGAATACTCCCAACCTTAGCGCGCCATACGGACAGACCTCTACAATACGATCTGAAAGTCTGTAATGGTGCTGCAGGTTTTGCTGTTATATAAGACAGCCTTCGGGCGAAACAAAAACGATTGTATTTTGTTTATTTTCCAAAGAAATTACTGATTTGAGCCGCTACTTGCAAACGAAATTGAGAAATTTTCTTCACTATTAACCAGCGCATATAGCAAGTGCTTGAACCGCTAGAGGTTCACACAGAATCGAAATCGCAGCAACGCCGGCAACAAAATACTGCACGCGTTCTACTAGAGTGATTTCTTTTCTACGGAGTGATTTCCGTTCTACGTATTGCGCATTCGTAGAGACGCCGAGCCGCGAGCTTGCAGTGCGCCGCACAGCTGCCGTAGTCGTTCGCGCAGTGCCGCACCGACCAGCCGCGCCAACAGTGTATCGCCTCACGTAGGCCGTACACGCGTTTCGCATGCTCGTCGAGTCGACAAAGAGCCTGCTGCCGGCGTCGCGACCACGAAATCGGCCATTGTGCTACTCCGTTTTCGCTCTAGACCGGCCCCGTCATTTTAGAATTTGCTCTTTATGTATCAGCAACCCAGAGTTTCTTCAGCTTCTCGCATTACGGAAATGCGTGAAAGCAATTATTCATGCAAGAGGCACGAAGTACACTGCTCACTCGCGTGAGGCCGCACGGGAGTCCTGACTGGCACGTCACATCCGGAAGTCCACCGCAGTGGCGACTAGCGGCACAACTCCGCTAGGTGCTGCGTCGGCTGAAGAGGCCTGTTTTTGAACGGTTTTAATAAAAAAACGGTGCGTTTGTGGAGTTTAAAATTAGGTCACAAGGGACTTTAGAGGTGCATAGAACACATAAAGCAGAATTTAGGGCAGGTAAATTTCCGTTACAGTTGGCCTTTAAGGGGAACTCCCGACTCTGGGAAGTACCCAGTGCGTTTAAGATATCTGCCAGCAAAGTCAAGCAGTGGCGTAGTAGCTAGTGG
Organism: Haemaphysalis longicornis; assembly: GCA_013339765.2. NCBI lineage: Eukaryota > Metazoa > Arthropoda > Arachnida > Ixodida > Ixodidae > Haemaphysalis > Haemaphysalis longicornis. The sequence continues at coordinate 27,647,939 of CM023452.1, read as the reverse complement.
TTCTTTAACATATTGAAGTAGCACAGAGTATATGCAGACAACCGAAGTCGAAAATAAACAGACAACAGCGCTTTTGTATAGTCCGGCGCAACATGATATTTACAGTGTAACTTCTCCTTATGTAATTTGTGAGTGCGTGACCTAAGTCCCTACTACTTGAAAAAAAAAATTACTTCCACAATATGTGCGCTCCAAAAACGTTCTGCTGTGTTAGCTGTGTGCCATGTGATAAAGCTTAGCCTAGCGAAAGTGCGAGAAGGATGGAAATGCTATGGGTGAAGCAGGGCATTTTCTGAAGCTGGACATTTGCTGAAGGCAACTGCACGGCTGTTATCAGTGGACAAAGAAGCAACTAATGTAAATGAAAGGGCCGGCGGTAGCTCAGCGTTTTTTCGGTCGCTTCAGTTATTTTGATCTTATCACCAAGCGTGAGTGGCATTTGTAGCATTTGTTTGTTGTGCTCAGAGAGAAATAAAAAAAATGAACCTTGTGAGCTCTGTGCACCCTTCACCGATTGTGAACTAACACAACAGGCATGAGCGGCTGCAGTCGAGATTCCTGGATATAATTGTGTGAGAAGACTGGGGTAGGAAAACGAAAGTAGGAAAAGAGTGGTGCCTCAAACAGACAAGCGGGGAGATAGCGCAAGGTTAAAGAAAAATGTGGTAGAAAAGCAGCTTGAAAGGTAGGAAGTGTGCAGGTTTTTTATCCGCAATGGGGGTTTCAGGTTGCAAGTCATGCATCACATGAAGCTAGCTTCGTGTACTTGTGCGTTATGCAACCGCTGTATCTAATGCGTAGGTTCTAAGGGCAGGTTCCTGCGACTGCAATGGTGATTCACAGGAAGCGTGTCTCCGCATAACCGGGGGATGTAGTATAACCTATCTCTCCCTGTAACTTATTATCCCAGGTATTATCTATCTCAGTCCACGTGGCATAGTAAAGACAATCACATTAATAATTTATACATATTGATGTCCGTCCACATAAAGTACTTTTTTACAGCAACTAAATTTCAGCTATATGGCCTCTGTTGGGGCTAGTTGGTTATGCATAGCATGAATGGAAAACGCTTACACTTTGACAAATAAACAAGGACGAGAAAAACTACAACACAGGACAAAGCGCAATTGCGCCTTGCGCTTCGTCCTGTGTTGTAGTTTTTCTCGTCCTTGTTTATTAGTCAAAGTTTAAGCGTTTTCCATTCAAGCTTCAGCTATATGTTTCTTTTTTACAGGAACCAGATACTGCATATTCTTACACGACGCTAGTGTTCACGGGGAGCAGCCCACTCGGATTTGACTCGATAAAGGTTGTCTGCGAGCACGTCTCCATCTACGTTTTGGACTTCACGCGAGGAATTGCTCTTTCATTTGCATTGTACTGGGAGTACAATCTCCAATGTGTGAAGTATGCAAAGCAGACCCTTAACATATTAGAAGACCTGATGGGGGTGCGAAACAGCACATGCACGAGCACCGCAGTGACGGAGGCATAGCTGATCACTACATTGCGAGCTCGCGCAGGGGCAGCCAAGGCATAAATACGTTTTCTAAAGCCAGCACAGCAAGTGGTAGGTGTTGCAAGATCACAACTGTCAATGGAGCCTCCGAGTAAAATTCTGTAAAGTTCTAAAACGAACAAAAAATTTTCTCAGGATTTTCTGGCGCCCGCGCCATAAAAAGTGTGAAGTGAAGCGAAGTGAAGTTTATTTTCTTTTCATAGAAAAGAGGGGACCGATGGAAAAGGCGGTTAAGCCTGACGAGGCCTCGGTACCCTAAGCCAGAGAAAACCAGTCTCGTAAACTAAACTCCAGACACTGGAAAATGAATAAGTTTGTTTGCTACGAAAAAAAAAACTGTAAGTGATGCATCCTTTCTCTTCTATTAATTTGTAAAGGGAGAAGCTGGCCGCTGCCGCGGGGAGCATTGACATCGCATTGCTTCTGCAGCATGCTCACGCGCGGCGCCCCAGAGGCAGCCAAGCAGCACCATGTCGCTGTTCCAGCCACCCGGCCTTGAAAACAGTCTCCAGGTGGCATTGATTGGCCGTGTGTCAGCAAAAGGAGCAACCTGGCTCTGAGAAAGCGTGACGCAGCGCGCGCCAGTAGTGAAAAGCGGCCGCTGCAGTGGGAAGATAGACCGTACCCGCCCTTACAACACCAGCGCCTTGAGCAGTGAAGATTCCAACGGACGCCAACAATTTTTCTGGCGGTGGCTGGCCCTCGAAAGAAGCTTTGGTGGGTGCTGTGGAGTTGTCTGGACAAGTGATCAAGGGCGCGGCCGCAAAGGTCAAGGGAGATTTTAGCAGCAGATATTCAAACTGTGGAAATAGAATCGCGCCTTCAGACTTGAATAAAAAAATGTAAGCCTCCCCAGTAATTTTCTTCCATCTTTGATATTCACCATGTGCACCAAAATTAGCGTAAGTATACTAAAATAATTAGTAATTATTTTTTAAAACTTTTGCTAAAATCAAGTTAGTGGTAGTCATATACATTAGTGGTAGTCATATCAATAGGCGGCCTTTCCACAAGATCGGCGAGTGAGGAACAGGCAATTTCAGAACGAGGGCATCTCAAATACTACAAGCAGAAGCCATCCCAATGTATTGAGAGTCCAGTTTAAGAGCCTGTATCTTGCCCATATGCGCCGGATGTGGGGTAGATTGATTCTGCTTCCGGTTGCGCTTGCGTGCGGACGCAGAATGTCGAGCTCCGTCGAAGTATCGGCTTTGGGGGGCCTTTCGGACCACAGTAACAGGATCACTGCTCAGGTGTCCGGAAGGAAGGAAATTTGAATTGATTGAGGTGGTAGCAGTGAGCGGATAACGGCGCTACAGCTCATTATGCCGAAACACTTTCTCTGCACTTCCGTCAGGTTTCCATTTGAGTAGAACGGCTTAGATGTTTTATGTCTTGGCACTGGCTCATGTTGTAGAACATTGGGATCCATCAAATCTTTGCTCCTGATACTGAAACTTTTTCCAGTGCTATCTCCGTATTTACTTTGTTTTTTCTGCCTTCTCTTCGATGTTTCTATATTGTTTTCCCTTTTCTTTTTCGTCTCCCTATGTTCTACCGCCATCCGAAAAACAAGTCCCTCCGTATTTCTGTTCACCTAATCAGTATTCATAGAAGCTCTCTCTGTCTCGATTATTCGTTTGAAGTTGCCGATGAAATTAGGATCATCGTTATCGAGACAAAGCAGTTTATTTTAACAAATGTTGTATTTTTGTTCGGTTTTCCTTCAGATCAATGTGACACCTTTAACTAGGAAGGCTATGCCACACAAAAAAACGCAGGGCGTGAGCGTAAACCGAGCATCGGTTGTGCCACAGGTTTCACAAGGACGGCCAGAAAAGGAAGAAAACGCCACCAAGAACCAGTTCGAAGCGTTCTAGCGTTCTGCTGCGGCCCAACGGAGCGTCCAGAGCCGATACGCACGTGTAAAAGACGCGCAGCATGAAGTCCCTCAGCACAAAGTGGACACACGAGCGAAAAAACCCTGCCACCAAGAACTTCAACTCTTGCAGAGTGAGCGTTGGCTTCGGGGCCTCCATCTGCGTATTGCACAATAACAGGTCGCCGTTTTTATTTTAAAAACAACGTAATTAATATCTGAGGAAGCTACCTTAGGAAAGGAGCCACAAGGCAGCAACACAAGATTAGCATATTTAAAAACTAAAACCTTAAACAGAACAGTGAATTGCTGTTCTCGTGGCTGCGTTCTAATCCTTAGTGGGGATAAAGCCTAAACAAATATCTCTAATCAAATGAGCATTCATTGAACCGCTTGCAACACAGCCAATATAAAACTTGCATCAAACGGAGACCCAGATGATATTTTGAGCTGAAAATCGTAAATCTGACCTTGCTATTATAGAGGGGCTACCATTTCTCATGACTAGGACCATTGTGTTAGCGGGGAAAGAGCATGCTGAACTGTACCTGCTGGCATCTCCTTGTGAGCACAGACCAATGTGATGATTGCAATAAAATTGTGCGTTGAACTGCTCTGTTCTATTGCTACAGAAATGAAATTGGAAATGGCATTGATGCCTTTCCCCTTCTTTTACCGGCAATGGAGACATTTTGTTTTAGAAGCGTAGTACGAAACTTGCGACTTAAAACTGCAGATTTAGCCATACCTGGAAATAACCGAAGGATATACTGACAATGTACGTCGGCTTTGCTGGTTCGCTGCTTTACTAATTTCAGTTGAAGCAGCAGCTTTAGAAAGCCGCTCTTAGGAAGGCTATAACTGCATGAACCAGAGAATATTGTCGAAAGCATCTGCTTTCGACCGTATTCTGTGGTTAACGACGTACAAAGCATTGTTTACCACGCCATTTTGGGCACGGGCCCTCTGTTTGTGGGTGGCATTTTGCTAGGCTAACAACAGAAACTGTATCATTTGCCACAGAGCTTCCGTCTAACCACATAGAGTGCATTTGCACGCGAAACGGGGAGGGATGCGAGGAGCCACGAGTGAAGACATACTTTTCGCCGTGGTGGAAAGCGGTTACTGCTTGGCTCGGCAGGAAAAATCTAATAGCCAATGGGATAGCCGTTCAAGGCGGACAACATTTCTGTGGGACCTAATAATTCATGACCCACGGGCTTAAAAAGCGCCGCGTCTCGATAAAAAGCTATACAAATACATATCGCTGTTCACAATGGCCTGATTTGCTTGCTTTAGAGATATGTCATTTGTGTAATAAAATTTAAAACTAAACTTTGCTTGCTAGACAGCTCACGCCATCTAGGAAAACGGGGATAAACCAAAATTAGTTTCTTTTTATTTCTTATCACAGGAAGTCATATACTTCTAAAAGAAGCACCCCAGACAGCACACGACTATTAGGCCTAACGCAAGCCGGTTTACTTTGGCTGGTGAGTTTATGTACGGCCTTTTTCCGGCAGCCGTGTTCGGCCCGTTTCCAAATGTGGGCCTTTTGGCCGTATACGGCCGTACTCCCATGGCTGTCCAACGGCCATTGTCCATCGGCCAGTCGAGCGGCTTACGTCCATACGGCCAATTCCAGCGGTAGGCACCGGCCATTCCAAAGCCACCCGTGAGCGGCCGAAGTACGGCCACTGGAGGACAGCCGAGATGCGGTCGTCGGACTCGAGCCGGAGTTAAGCTGCCGGAGCTTCGGCCATGCTACGCGCATTGGAGTTCTGCCCCAGTACGTTAATCGTACTGAGGCCAGTGAACGACCACCACATGCAGCGCAAGCAGATAAATCAGTCGCGCATAGAAGAAGCACAAACCCACCAATTTGGGACCACGGCATCCACAGAAATGTGAGCCCGCACGCCACCACCAGCCGTCCAGCCTTCAGCGCAGCCTTGCTTTATTTTCAGCGCCAGTTGACGGCAAAATTATTTTTATTAAACAGTGCTTACAAGTGGCCTGTCCATTAATTGCTGTGCCTCTTTTACTGCCGCATACCGAAAATATTCATTTCTTTGCAGAGCTGGAATAGACGAATTGTCCACGTCCTGATATATTCTCTGGGGCGGCTTACCTGTGATAAACGGGGAAGGAGGTGGGGGGCGGAAGGCGCATACTTTAATGGGTTGAATTTCAGAAAGATTGGAGTGCCGTTTTTAGCTTATTTCTTTTAGGACAATCTTTCTGAACACTTTCATGCTCTGACAAAGTCAACTATTTTTACAGCAGTTGCTTGACCAGTTTTGTTGTATATAAAACCGGCGCGAATGCCTTAAACGAAGCGTTTTGGTACACCACAAAACAGTCAGGAGCATTCAATATAATTTTTTTCCCACAAAAGTATGTCCAGTTTTTTCCCATTTTTCTTGAAAAGAAATTTTCTACTCGATCAACTTTTCTGATGATCTTTCACAGGGCTGATCCTAGGAGAGATCGAACAAGTACTTTCATTTTCAATCTATTTTTATGTTGTTTTCATGAGGTATGTGCACACCGCTTAATTGTCCAGAATTACTTAATTGTCCTGTAATATCGTACAACGTTAAAAATTCTAGACGCGTTGCGAATGACGCCCTGCTTCAGGTGGCTGCAGTTCTATCCTTCTCTGTTCACTCAAGGAGAAGCGTAAGACTAGAGTTTCATAATTTGTTTCAAACCAATAACATAGCAATGGTAGTATTCATACAGCAAACCCTGCATACTGTAACGAATAAAACAATAAAATATTTCATTAGTGGAGTTTGAATGTGTAAGATTCTCAACCCGTCGGAGGAGAACTTCTCAGGCGGCACAGAAAGTGTGCCCCAAGACCGGCCCGTCTATGGCCGCTTTCTGGCATGCCCGGCCAGCATCCAGGTTGTGGCAGCCACTGATCATGCGTTGAACGGCCAACATTCGGCAACCAGCCCTTCGGTATTTTTCCGTCCGCCCGTGTCCGGACGTACAACGGCGCTAACCGGCTGCCAGATATTCAGTTCTCTTACGTCTGGCGATGTTGAGAAAGAGAACGGGCGAAGTACGGCCTTAGGGCATCCGTTTTTTCTTCGGGAAGCGGTAATCGGCCGAAGCACGGCAAGCGACCAGCCACAGAATATGCGTATTCTTGCGGCAGCTGCTGTTCGAAAAGAGACCGGCCGGAGCGCAGCTGCCGTGCTTTCGTTGTTTCAACGGTGAACTGCACGTCCGGCGGTAGAATATTCGTTTTAACTGCAGAGCATTTGTTTAACTAATGATGTCACCCGGCGTTGGCGTGCCTCGGCGTACGCAACAGCCGTTCCAGGTGCGCCCTCTCCCGCACTCCTTCTCTCCCGCATCACGCTACCCTCCTCGCTCTCAACAACAGGTCCGCACCCCTCCCCCTACATTATATAAAAAATAATACTTACCGGCGCCTGGTTTCGATCCCACGACCCTGCGGGCGGAACGCAAGGTACATGGTGCTCTACCCACTGCGCCACAAAGCCGACACAGAATGGGAGGCTACGAACGCGCCTTATATCCTTTACTCATTCAAACTACGTCAAGAAGCTGCTGATATAACGCATCTACTGCAAGTGGCCGGAACGCGAGGTACATGGTGCTCTTCCCACTGCGACACAAAACTGACACAGAATGAAAGGCTACGAACGCGCCTTATATCCTTGACTCATTCAAACTGCGTCAAGCAGCTGCTGATACAACGCATTCAATACAACCAACTCGCCAAACACTAAACGCTAACGCAATACACCCACCCCCTATGCGACGCATTTACTCTAGTCCCCCTCGCGGGGAGATGGCCCCGTTTCTTCGGGCAACCAATTTTATGAAGGATACCGGCCGACGTACAGCCCCAGAATATACGTTTTTCATTCGGTTAGCTGTCCTCGGCCAAATTACGGCAAACAAATGGCCACAGAATATTTGGCAACCGTGTCAAGAGGAGACCGGCCTACGTAAGGTTTCTGGTTATACGTCGTTTTTTCGGCAAACGGCATACAGCCGAACAACGGCAAGCGCCGGGGCGCCGAGAATTCATGCACAGACGTGTTTGGAAGGAGACCGACCGGTTTTTTACTGGGGGGAGAAAAAGCCATTAGGGAGCCGAACGACGGGGACCAGTTTTTCATCCGCTCCGTGTTTCTACGTTTTAAATAAACGAACATCGTTTGTCAAACAGTAATGAGCGTTCTCGGTGAACGAGCAAGGTGCAAGGACTCACTGGACATTAGCAGGGAACCTTTTAGGCCATCCAAATGTCATTTATTGCCACAAGAAGACTGTGCCACCCCGATGGGTGAGCTAAGCCTCGCCAGTCATCGCCGCTACCACGCCTCTGCCGCCAGCTTCGTCAACGCATCAGCTCGAGGCTATTCGCCTCTCAAGAAATGGAAAGCATTGGAGACATCGACCCGGCAGAGTGTCCGATCCGAGATGGAGATGGTTCACCAAAATAACTGGCCTTCAAGGGCGTCGAGCAAGCGGCCACCACGCAGGAGCTATACCGCCACCATGTCAAGGACTCCCCACCAAAGAAAGGAAAGTGCGAGCAAAAGCGCAAGTTATTCTGCTGAAAAATAACTGCGACAAGCAATGTTGCACTATGTTGTTGGTGATAAACGTAGAAGAGAGTCGCTCGTGCATTGGCAGGATCAACTTCATGCCCTGCACTATGTTACTTCATGGGATTTTGCGACTGCCTATTTAGAAAAAAATTATTTTAAATTTGTGATAACAACAGAGCCTTGTCACTGGCGAAGCCTAGCTGTTAATTTAGTTCCGATGTTTGAAGGTGAGCTTAGCTACTCTTGGTATATGACTCATTTGGTTTAACATAATCGCCAGCATCCTAGAAAACACGGATTTTGTCAGGATTTTCTTGCTCAATGAAGATTGTTCAGTTCACGCACGATTTGGCTCTTGCAATAGATAAGCTTAGAGTGGTTGACTGTACATTCTTGGACTGCGAAAAAGCAAATGATGGTGTTACATATAACCTTCGGCGTGGTACATTTCATCCTATGAACTGAATGAATCGGTTTTGGCATTGTTATTACTATTGGCCCTATAGCTTTGTTCAAAAGTACTGTGTAGTTTACCGGACTATAGCGAATGAACGTGATTCCGTATACCTGCAGCTTTATTCGAATTTAAAAACATCCTGGTGTGCTGATTCAGAAACGTTTTTGGAAGTTAAACAGTGTATTAACGGCCCCTTTACAAGAAAACCTTAATTCTAATTGAATACGTATACCGTAAATTATGCTGCTGTGACAACGGCCGAGGAATATAAATACTAGGACTTGATTTAGGGAGTTGTTAGAGGTTAAATAGGCAGGTTCACACCATAATAGTTACGGCTGCATATGTTTTTGGCTTTCTGAGACCAAATTTCAGTGAACCTCCATCTAACTGAAAAGAACAACCGTATTTCACTCATGTGCGCTCAATCTTGGAGTACACATGTGTTTTCGTGGATCCCTTCACGAAAGAGCTAATTGATACGCTCGAACACATACAGAATATGTCAGTGCGATTCGTATTAGGTAATTGGCACGCTCAACTTAGCATGAGAGAAAGTAAAAGTAAACTGAAATGGCAGGACATGAAAGATCACAGACGAAACCACAGGTGGAACTTTTTTCGTAAAATCTATCATTCGAAAACTGGAGTAGAAGGGGAGAAGTATGTCCAAGTGGCATTCTTTATATCGCAAAGTGGGACCGCTAGCTTAAAGTAAATTATTAACTTTCTTTTAAAGGTGACGCTTTGCGCGATTCATTTTATTTTACATCAATACTGCAGTGTAATTATCTTCAACGTATGATTGCATTAACTGTTTACATTGACGATTTTCAGCGCGCTTTGTAGAATTATTTTGTTATTTTGTCTGATAGTTATGGCTTAGTGGTATGTATTTCCCTTCTGTAATGCATGCAAAGCAAGCAGGCATCAAATAAATAAATAAATTAATTAAACAATCAATAAATAAATGAATAAAAATAAATAAGTAAATAATAAATAAATAAATAAATAAACATCCAGAGGCGCAGGTTTGCCTCCGACGGGTTGAGAACCCTACGCATTCAACCTTGACCAATAAAATATTTATTGCCCTATCGCTGTAGTGTGCAAGGTTTCCTGTATGCATGCTACCATTGCTATGTTATTGGTTTGAAACAAATTATATAACTAATTTTACGCCTTTCCTTGCGTGAATACAGAGGAATACAACTGCAGCCACCTGAAGCAGGGCGTCATTCGCAACGCGTCTAGAATTTTTTGAACGTAGCATGACATTCGAAGAAAATAAGTTCTTTTGGACTATTAAGTGGTGTGTATGTATACTCATGAAAACAACATTAAAATAGATTGAAAATGAAAGTACCTGCTCGGTCCTTCTAAGGATCAGCCCTGCGCAAGATCATCAGAAAATTTGATCGAGTAGAAAATGTCTTTGCAAGAAAAATGGGCGTAAACTATACATACTTTTTTGTGAAGGAGTTATATTAAATGCTTCTGAGTGTTTTGTTGAGAACCAAAACGCTTCGTAAAGGCGTTCACATCGGTTTTATATACATCAAATTTGGTCAAGCAACTGTCATGAAAATAGTTTATGTAGTCATAGCATGAAAGTGTTCCAGAATATTCCCCTAAATGAATTGGCTAAAAGCGGCGCTATTTATCTCTCTGAAATTAAACCCAATAAAGTATGCGCCCTCCGCCCCCCCCCACCCCCCCTACTCCTCTTTCCCCGTTTAATATACATCAAATTTGGTCAAGAAACTGTTATGAGAATAGTTTATGTAGTCATAGCATGAAAGTGTTCCAGAATATTCCCCTAAATGAATTGGCTAAAAGCGGCGCTATTTATCTCTCTGAAATTCAACCCACTAAAGTATGCGCCCTCCGCCCCCCCCCACCCCCCCCTCTCCTCTTTCCCCGTTTATCACAGGTAAGCCGCCCCACAGAGGATATCAGGACCTGGACAATACATCTATTCAAGCTCTACAAAGAACTGAATATTTTCTGTGTTCGGCAGTAAAAGAGGCACAGCAATTAAAGGAACGACAATTTGTGAGCACTGTTTAATAAATGAATTTCGCTGTCAACTGAGGCGGGTAATTAAGCAAGGCTGCGCTGAAAGCTTGACGGCTGGTGGTTGCACGCGAGCTCACTTTGATGTGGCTGCATTGGACCCAAAATGCTGGGTTTGTGCTGCTTCTGCAATGCGCGAATGAGTCATCTGCTTGCGCGACATGCAGTGACCGGCCTTAGTACAGTTAACGTACTGTGACTGAACTCCAATGCCGGTAGCACGGCCGTATTTCCGGTAGTTGTAGTCCGGCTGGAGTCCGACGACCGCATCTCGGCTGTCCTCTGGCGGCCGTACTTCGGCCGTACACGGGTGGCTTTGGAATGGCCGGAGCCCTACGGCTGGAATCTGGCCGTATGACCGTAAGCCGGTCGACTGGCCGACGGACACTGGCCGTTGGACAGCCATGGGAGTACGGCCGTATACGGCCAAAAGGCCTACATTTGGACGTGGGCCGAACATGGCTGCCGGAAACCGGTCCGGCAGAAAATCACCGGCCAAAGTACACCGGCCTGTTTTAGGCTGAACAGTTCTGTGCTGCCTGGGTTGCGGCTCCAAAAGTTTATTTATTTATTTATTTATTTATTTATTTGCTAACTGGTTCGCCTTTGCCTGCATTACAGCAGGGAGATACATAACACTAAGCATCCAATTTGAGATCAAATAACAAAATGATTCTACAAATCGCAGTGAAAATCGTCATTATAAACCGTGGATACGATCTTACGTGGAAGATAATTACACTCTTCTATTGATATGAGATAAAATGAATCGTACAAGGCGTCACATTTAAAGGAAATTTAATAATTTTCTGTAAGCTAGCGGTCCCACTTTGGGATATCTAGAATGACGCTTCTATATACTTCTCATGTTTTATTCCAGTTTTCGAATTATAGATATTACAAAAAATTTCAACCAGAGGTTTCGTCTGTGATCTTTCACGTCTTACCATTAAAGTTTACTTTTATTTTCCCTCATGCTAAGGTGACAGTCCCAATTACCGAATACGAATCGCACTGCCCTATTCTGTATGTTTTCGAGCGTATCAAAGAGCTCATTGAAGTAGCGATTCCGGAAAACACATGCGTACTGCAACATCGAGCGCACATTATCGAAATTCGGTTGTTCTTTGAAGTCAGAAAGAGGTTCGCTGAAAATAGTCTCAGAAAGCCAAAAACACGTGCAGCGGTAACTTTTATGTCGTGAACGTGCCTATTTAACCTCTAACCAGTTGTTAAAAAAACTCTTATTTATTATATACCCGGCCGTTTTTAAAGCAGCGTAATTTACGGTATACGTATTCAATTGGAATGAAGGTTTTCTTGTAAAGGTGACGTTCAACATTCCACGACTTTTCTGAATCAGCACACCATGATGTTATTAAATTCGAATCATGCTGCAGGTATTCGGAATCGATTCATTCGCTATAGTCTCGTAAACTACACAGTCATTCACGAACATTTCGAACAAAGACTTGGGGCCAATTTAAGAATATCAGAAAAAAAGAGGGCTCGCAAATGAGCCTTAGGGAATTCCTGAGGTCACGGGAGCATATACGGATGAACAACCATTGAGAGCGACCGACTGCTGTCTTAGAGAGAGATACTGGGCTATCCTTGCAATGACCAATTCATTCTGATTATAGCGCGCACTATACTAACAAGAAGGTGTTATGAAACACCGTCAAATGCTTTTTTGCAGACCAACAAAATACACACAACTACTTTAAGCTTAGCTATTGCTAGAGCCAAATTGTGCGTGAACTCAACAAGCTGCGTTGAGCAACAAAACCTCACGAAATCCGTGTTTGCTAGGATGGTGGCCATTATGTTTAACCAAATGAGTCATATCCCAAGTTTAGGTAAGCTCACCTTCAACAACCGCAGCTAAATTAGGTAACATCCAGGCTTCGTCATTGACAGGCCTCTGTTGTTATCACAAATTTAAAATACCACTTGCTTCTAAATAGGAGTCATAATTCCAATGAAGTAACAAAGTGCAGGGCCCGAAGTTGAGCCTACCAATGTACTAGCTTAGCCTCCTCCACGTTTATCACTGTTGAAGAACCGAGGCGGGCGACCACGGGACGTGAGTGATTCTTTTTAATGGCGGATGGAACTTTACAATGACGGTGATATTAGGTGGCACCTGGCATGGCCACCTCTTCTTTCGCTAATATTTTTAACATCCTGCCGTGCGCGCGATTAGCACAGGAAGGCGCTAAAATGAAGCAGTTTTCAGCGGTCGTTCCGCGTTCAGCCTTTGTCGCACCCAACAAGCGGAAGTTCAAGTTCGTTAAGCAATCCATGATACCAAGCGATGTCCTGCCCCTCTGTAGCCGCCCTGTGCTAGTCCGTAGTTTTGCTTCCATCGATGCTTTGTGCATCGGTGATACCTGCGCTTTGTGGAGTAGGGCCAGGGCAAGTGGCTTGTCTTGACCCTCGTCTGTACTAGATGACTTGCCAGCGCTCGTGCAGGCGTCTCGTGGCATGTGCGCAAAGATCACTTTTCTTTTCTTGGGGGATATCTGGTATCGGTTGGCTCTTGTTATGCGCGCAGCGATCCTTTTACCCGGGGCTTTTCCTTTCTTCATTTTCACGATCAGTCGGCAATTTTTCACGCACTTCCGTGGAGCCGTCATTCTGGTACTTGTACTTGCTTTTTGTGGGTCCGTCTTGATTCGCTTTTTCGGTTTCGACACAGGTGTCTTAAGATCTCCACGTTGTGTCTTGGCCGACCCAATCCCCGTGGAAGTTGTGCCGCTGTGATAATGACTTCTACCAGGTGTTCCGTCAGTGAGCCTAGGTTTCCTTTAGGGTGTCGATATTTATGATGCGCTACTTTGTTAACCTGTAGTTTTTGTGGGCCTTCATTACGTCGTTCCTGGCACGGTGATCTCCCCGCCTCGGAAAGATTGCACGAACAAGACAACTGGTCAGGTGCCCCCACTGCGTTGCCCCTACTCTTATGTCTAGTTGGGTAAACTTCATCATTGGGAGCGAAATTGTCTGAGCAGTAAACAGAAGTTTCTGCCTCTACTTCGTCAGGTGGTGCGATAATTCCTTGTAAGAGAGCAGCTGGTTGGGTGACTCTTGGTTCCTGATGAGCTTCTTTCAAAGGCATCGTCAAATCACTGTTTCTGTTTAGAAGGTGACCGTTCTGTAAAGCCGATTCGTTGATGTTTACGGTACCGTCCTCTTCCTCCGGGGCTATTTTTACAGTGTCATCGGTAGAGTGCTTCTCTAATTGCGGGAACAATCGCTCCATTCTAAATTTGGTCAGCAGGATAGGATCTTCTAGTAAATAGGCGGCTTCATATTCTTTTTCTAAATCATCCAGTTCGACGAGCTGTTCAATTTCACAATCCAGTTTCTTTAGTATTTCATATTATTCCATAAGGCTCTTCTTGAGGCAAATTAGCTTACCGATTGATGGCGCCTCGGCATTCATCCGTGTTTTTATGTCGTTGATCAGTGTGGTGGCGTCGTTCCGGATTAGGTTTCTTCGTTCGGACAGGGCCTCCATGTCCATGCTCGGTGTCGTTAATATCTGTAAGGCGCCGAGAAGAGTCATGGTAGGCGAGAAACCGAAGCCGTTGATTCCGTTGGTCCCCGCAGGCGTCCGTTCGGTAGCGTTGGTGAAGGCGCCTGGTCGTTAGTTGTTTGGTGAGCCCTAATTGATCCGTGGGTATTCACGTCCGCCTGCGGCCCGTGGTAAGCGGTCACCGTTGAGTTCTATCGCAGTCGTGTCACTCGCGTCATCGTTGATGGCGGTCCGCACACTGCGTTCTCCCACTGTGTAGATCTTCCCATCCTGGTCACGGCACCATTTTGTTCAAGAACCGAGGCGGGGACCGCTGGACGTGGGTGATTCGTTTTAATGGCGGATGGAACTTTACAATGACTGTGATGTTAGGTGGCACCTGGCATGGCCACCTCTTCTTTCTCTAATATTTTTAACAATCACCAACAAAAAGTGTAACATTGTTTTTCGCAGTAATATAGTAAGAAGAGGCGCAAAGTCGCGTTTTTGCGCGCACTTGTCTTTCTTTGGTGGGGAGTCCTTGACATGGCGCCGGTTGAGCTCCTGCGTGGTGGCCGCTTGCTCGACGCCATTTAAGGCCAGTTATGTTGGTGAACCACCGCCATCTATGGTAGGGCATCCCTGCCGGATCGATGTCTCCAATGGTCTCCATTTCTTAAGGGGGTGAATAGCCTCGAGCTGATGCGTCGACGAAGGCGGCGGGCGAAGCGTGGTATGACTGCAGAGGCTTAGCTCACCCGTTGGTTTGGCACAGTATTCTTGTGGCGATAAATGACATTCCGGTGGCCTAAAGGCTTCCCTGGTAATGCCCAGTGAGTTCTTGCATCTTGCCCATTCAACTAGAACACTCATTACCATTTTACAGACGAATTTCATTAATTCAAAACGTAGAAACACCGATCGGATGAAAAACACATCTGCGTCGTTAGGCTCCCTAAGGGTTCTGTCTTTACCCAGAGAAAAACCGGTCCTACACCGGCGGGACTTCATCCAAACACGTGTGTGCATGAATTCTCGGCGCCCAGACGTATGCCGTTGTTCGGCTGTACACCGCTGACAGAATGAATGATGCATACCGTGATTCCTTACGTTGGCTGGTCTCCTGTTGAACATCATTATCATAATCCGCAGCATCATTATCACCAGCCTATCTACGCGCACTGCAGGGCCAAGGCCTCTCCCATTATTTTCCAATTACCTCGGTCCTGCGCCAACTGTGACCAATTTACCCACGCAAACGTCCAGATCTCATCTGCCCATCTAACTTTCTGCCGCCCCCTGAGACGCTTGCCTTCTCTACGGATCCAGTCTGTTGCCCTTAAAGACCAACGGTTATCTTGCCTTCACATTACATGCCCTGCCCACGTTCATTTCTTCTTCGTAATCTCTACTAATATCTCCTTAACACACGTTTGTTCCCTGACGCACTCCGCTCTCGTCTTGACCCTTAATGTTACACCTATCATTTTCCGCTCCATTGCCCGCTGAGTCGTTCGCAATTTAGGTTGAACCCTCTTAGTGAGCTTCCAAGTTTCTGCCCCGTAGGTGAGTACCGGTAACATGCATCTGTCATACACTTTCTTCTTCATCGACAATGGTAGTCTGTTATTCATTATTTTAGAATGTCTGCCGTATGCACTTCAGCCCATTCTGATAATTCTAATTACCTCTGCCTCATGGTTGTAATTCGGAGTCACAACTTGGCCTAAGTGGATATATTCGCTTACTACTTCCACTGCCTCGCCCCCTATCCGGAACTGCGTCGCTGTCCGGAGGTTATTGATCATTACTTCGGTTTTCTGTTTATTAGCTTTCAGGCCCACGATTCCACTCTGTTCGTCCAGTAAAGAAGGCATGCTTTGCAATTCATCCCCCGAGTTACTTAGCAAGGCTACGTCATCAGCAAATGTGAGGTTACTGAGGTATTCCCCATTAACCCTGTTCTCAATCCAAGGTTCTGAATACTTCTTGTAAACATGCTGTGAATAACATTGGAGAGATTTGTCTCCTGGTCTGACACCCTTCCTTATAGGTATTTTACTGCTCTCCCTTTGGAGGATGATGGTAGCTGTAGACCCATTGCAGATATCCTCTAGTATTCTTACATAATGTTTATCTACCCCCTGGTTCCGTAATGCCTGAATGACTGCTAGGGTTTCGACCAAGTGAAATGCTTTCTCATAATCTATGAAGGCTATATATAGAGGTTCAGTATTCTCAGCGCACTTCTCTATCACCTGACTGATCATGGGAATATGGTCTTTACGGAACCTTGCTTGTTCTTTAGGTCGACTAAAATCTAAGGTTGCCGAAATTCTGCTAGCGATTACCTTGGTAAGTACCTTGTAGACGACTGACAGTAAGCTGATCGGCCTGTAATTTTTGAAGTCCTTCATGACACCTTTCTTATGAATTAGGATGATGTTCGCGTTCTTCCAAGATTTCGGTACACTTGCGGTCATTAGGCATTGCGTATACAGGTTTGCCAGTTTTTCAAGCACAATTTTTCCGCCACCCTTCAAGAGGTTTTCTGTTATCTGATCCTCACCAGGTGCTTTGCCCCTTTCATTTCTTTCAAAGCCTTCCGTACTTCAACGGTCGTTACTGGTGGGATGTCTATATCCTCGGAACTACGGTCTTGTTCGGCATTACCCTGGATGTCCCGGCTAC
Organism: Haemaphysalis longicornis; assembly: GCA_013339765.2. Classification (NCBI taxonomy): domain Eukaryota; kingdom Metazoa; phylum Arthropoda; class Arachnida; order Ixodida; family Ixodidae; genus Haemaphysalis; species Haemaphysalis longicornis. Next base: position 27,631,193 of record CM023452.1, on the reverse strand, counting down.
TGTACAGATCCCGATAGAGCTCTTCGGCCACTGTGACTATTTTATCCCTAGTTGTGATGACATTGCCTTGCTTATCTTTAAGTGCATAGATCTGATTTTCCCCCACGCCAAGACGCATCTACACTGTTTTCAGGCTACCTACGTTTTTTACCGCGTATTCGATCTTCTGCATATTATATTTCCGTATGACAGCTGTCTTACGCTTATTGATTAACTTCGAGAGCTCCGCTAGTTCTATTCTGTCAGCTGGGCTGGAGATGTCATGGTTTGGCGTTTCCTAATTAGATCTTTCGTCTCCTGTGAAAGTTTACCAATATCCTGTCTAGCCATCGTGCCCCCGACTTCTACTGCACACTCCATGATAATGCGTCTAAGGTTGTCGCTGGCCTATTATGTCGTAACCTCGGCTTCCTCGTTAAGAGCTGAATGTTGGTTCTGCAGCGCGATCCTGAATTCTTCTACTTTACGTCTTACAGTTTTTGCCGATTATTCGGCTTTTTTCTTACTAGCTTGTAGCGGTCCCTCCTCAGATCTAGCCTAATTAGAGATCTTACCATACGGTGGTCACTGCGCTATACCCTTCCGAGCCCTTCCACATCCTGCACGACGCCAGGGTTATGGCATAATATGAGGTTTATTTCATTTTTATGCTCCCCATTCGGGCTCCTCTAGGTCCACGTCCGACTCTCCCGTTTACAGAAGACGGTAGTCATTATGCGTAGGTTATTCCGTTCTGAGGACTCAACAAGTAGGTCCCCCCTGCTATTTCTACAGCCGGGACCATAGTTCCCAACTGCCTTGTCTCCAGCCTGATTCTTGACTACTTTAGCATTGAAGTCCCACATGGCTACGGTATACTGTGTTTTTACTTTAGCCATTGCTGAGTCCACATCTTCATAGAGGCGTTCCAATACTTGGTCGTCGTGGCTGCATAAGAGAGAGAGAGCAAATGTTTATTGAAAAGGAGAAGAGATCGGCCTAAGAAATTGATCTTGGGCCTGCTACTTCCCTCTTGGGGGAGGGTACTGAGGACAGAAAGAGAAAGGAATGAATATGGAAGGTATGGGAAATGACACTAAAAGCAAAAAATGAACTATGTACAAGCAGTAAAACCAATAAACGTCTCACGTACAACGGGGCGCTGAAAGACAGGATAACAGTTCACTTTTTAGCACATCACTATCATCCATGAAAAAAAAAGTGCTCAGACATTATTTCGCAGTCTGTTCAATTTTGTCGCAATCTAGAGGCGAGAATCCAAAAAAGAGTCACCAAGAAATGTAAGCAGGGCTTTAACGGCTAGGCTTTGCTTCCTGTTGTCAGCCCACGTGCCCAAAATCTTTTGTTCGGACAGAAGGCGAGTGTCCAGGCGTTGTAAAGCTGTCTCAAGGTTCATTCGCTCACTGGAGTACTTTGGACAAGCACTAAGCAAATGTTCGATAGTCTCAGGACAACCGCACAGAAGGCAGTCTGGGCTGTCCTCTCGTCCGATTGTGTGAAGATACTTCCGAGTCAATGCTACTCCAAGACGCAGCCTGTGTAGCAATGTCTCTTGACTTCGGCGAAGACGAGGAGCATGACTGACCCAGAACTTCCGCTCTGGATCGAGCTTGTGTAGGTGTTCATGCCGATTCTGCGGGTCCGAGGAATGCAAGGCTGCAGCTTGTTTACGTGCTCCATAGAGTATCGCGTTAGCATCCTGCCTTGTGATCGGTATAGACAGGAGAGTTCCTTTCTGATGTGCCTGCTGTGCTTCTGTGTCCGCCAACTCATTTCCAGCGATGCCACAGAGATTTGGTATCCACTGAAACACCACCGTGTGGCCCTTTTCATTCAACTCTTTAAACAGGATAGCGACATCAGTGGTCAGCTGATCGTACGCGCCTCGCTTCATTGGGTACCTTAGTACCTGCAGCGCTGTTTTGCAGTCACAAAAAATAATCCAATGCTTTGGCCTTTCACAAGAAATGATGCGGAGCGCTTCGCGTAAACCGACCAGTTCTGCTACGGTAGACGACGTCCTGTAAGCAATCTTGAAACGTTGGGTCAGGTCCTTCCCAGGCATAACCACAAGACGCCGTGACCGAGCCGTCAACAAAAACATGCGACGCCCCTCCGTACATTTCACTGATGTAAAATAGTGAAAGTTGTCTTAAGACCAAAGACGCCATGTGGGATATTTTTCCGATTCCAGGAATCGACAACCGCACCTGTAGATCAGGTACAACTCATAGAGGCACTTCTGATATTTTGGCGACTGCAAATCTGAAGGGAATCAAATGTTGCTGCGCTGAAACACTTCGGGAGTAGTTTGAATTAGGCCGGTCCCTGAAGACACTCGACAGTGGATGGCACTCATGTCTTGCCACATGTCGGAAGTGCACACGAAGACGTTCTTGCACGAGGTAGACTTAAATTGGGCAGACTCGCGCTTCTGCGATCGTTCCACGTGTTGATGTGCACTGAGGCAACCCCAAACAGATTCGTAGGGCTTGTGCCTGTGCACTTTGAAGCACGCGTAATGACGATCGCCGAAGTTACACAGTATAGGGGCACTGTATTGCAAATAGCCAATAAAGAGCCCCTGGTAAAGGCGCAACAGCGATGAAACCGATGGGCCCCATGATTTCCCTGCCATATGTTGAAGGACGTGGGTGAAACTTTGTAATTTCCTTCTTAGTGCCGATACATGTTTTGACCATGACAGATCTCTATCAGTTGTCACGCCGAGAAATTTATGATGCGTGACACATGGAATAACAGCTCCTTCAATCTTTACCGGGTAGCATATCATGGGTTTTCGGGTAAATGCCAATGTCGCACTTTTTGACATTGAGATTTCAAGTCCTTGGCGGCGTAGGTACGTCAAAGTGGCAGATACTGCTTTCTGTAGCCGTGCTTGCACGTGAAGTCGCGTTACACCTGATGTCCAAATGCAAATATAATCCGCTTAGGCAGATACTGATACTGTTTTAGGGAGCACTTTAGTGATTCCTATGAGAGCCAGGGTAAATAGCGTAGGGCTGAGGACTCCTCCTTTGTGGCACGCCGCGCGTGACGGGGTGATAGGATATCACTCCATCAAGTGTGGACATGAGGACCATCCGTCCGCGGAGATAGCTCGCTATTCACTGATGCAACCATCCTCCAATACCAATGGACTCAAGGGCATCCAGAATGGCGTCATGAGAGACATTAGCAAACGCTCCCTTAATGTCCAGGAATACGGCAGCTGTAAGACGACGGCGGTGTTTCTCATTATCAATGGTAGTGACAAGGTCAATAACGCTGTTTATTGAGGAACGTCCTTTGCGAAAGCCTGTCATAGCGGCTGGGTACAAGCCACGCTTCTCCAGAAACCATTCCACACGAGCGAGGACCATACGCTCCATCACTTTGCTCACACAGCTAGCCAATGTCACTGGCTTGTAGGACGAAATGTCTCGTGGAGACTTGCCAGGCTTCAGGACAGCCACTAAACGACTTGTGGGCGCGTATCCCTGTACCACCTTGAGCTTGTACCTCTAATTGAGCCTAATTACAAGACCTGCTGCCCTTTCGTTATTTCTATAGTATTCTTCTATGTTTCCAGCTATTCTTTTATTCACAATAAGTCCCACTCCCAGTTCTCTTCTGTCCACTAGACCACGGTAACATAGACGTGTTCATTTTTCAGCACCGTGAAGGCTTCACCCGTTCTCCTAACCTCACTAAGCCGTATAACATCTCATGTGATGCCCTCTAATTCCTCGAACAACACCTCTAAACTCGCTTCGCTGGATAGGTTTCGCGCGTTAAGCATTGCCAGGTTCAGATTCCATTGGCGGCCTGTCAATATCCAGGGATTCTTAGCAGCCCCTGCGGCGTCCCAGGTCTGAGCGCCGCCGTGGTCAGTTGCTTCGCAGCCGCTGGAGAGTTAGGACCGTTGGTTAATTGGCGTATTCATGGGAGGTTGTGGCCGTTACTACACCAGAGTGCCCAATCCTCCTCTGGGGAGGGAGTGCATTGCCGGAAATGGTCGCCGGGGTCAGGTCGCACCCCAAGCTCCTTTGGGCAATTGCAGCAATCCGCGGATATTTTTTTTATTCCGGTGGGAATTGTCAGGAACCGGGAATCGAGCTAGGGTCCTTCTGCACGCGAAGCGGACGCTCTACCTCTGCGCTATCGCTGCATCGCTCTCCTGGTGAACACCTGTTGCCAATTATTCTGCGGCCGTTCGCTTCCCGTCTTTCGGGCGATGACTACTAACCCAATGAAAAGCGTTCATTCTGGAGCCGTACTTCGGCCGGCCTCCTTTAAAACACCGGTCGCCCGAAGAAAACGAATATTCTGCCGCCCGACGCGTGGTTCACCATTGAAAGAGCGAATGCGCGGCAGCCGCACTCCGGCGGGTTTCCTTTCGAACACCAACTGCCACAAGAATACGGATATTCTGAGGCCGGTCGCTTGCTGTGCTTCGGCTTAACACCGCTTCCCTACGAAAAAACGCATCCCTAAGGCCGTACTTCGGTGTTCTCTTTCTCAACATCGGCAGCCGAAAGGGAAGTGAATATCTGGCAGCCGGGCAGCTGCCGTTGTGAGTCTGAACACGGGCGACCGGAGAAACAACGAAGCGCTTGTTGCCAAATGTCGTCCGTGCAACGTACGATCAGTGGCTGCTAGAACCTGGATGCTGGCCGGATATGCCAGAAAGGGGCCATAGACAGGCCGGTCTTGGGACACACCGTCTGTGGCGTCTGGGACACTATGCCGTTTTGAACAGCGATACGTATTTGTAAAGCTTCTCGTATCGACACCCGGTGCTTTTTCAGCTCGTGGGTAAGAGATTAGCAAACAACACAGAAATGTGATCAGGTGAGTCCCTAACTTCCGGCTTAGAAAGATAATGAGAGAAAGCCGCGGGCGGTAGTGTGTGTCCCAGAGAAAGAAGACCATCAGCTTTCAGCAATCTGTCTAGATCACTAATTTGCGGTAAATGCGCAGATAAAAAACGTTGCGGCAGCGATTAGCTTGATAATCCTATTTGTATATAAACAGAAACATTTGACATCACGTTTCACCGTCGCTCGCCTGATCTCTCATGTGGTTGCCCCGGCAAGTGACTGGAAGGAGCGATTACTGATCACCATCGCGTCGATTGCAAAAATTGCTCCTTGTGGTACCGCTTTACGCCTAAAGTATTGCTGTCCAATGCACCAGCGCGGTTATGTGTTACTCCATGGCTATGTGGTGCTGCGTGGATCCCATGTGCGCGGATAATTATTGGTTTAGCAGCAATGATAACGTCATGCATTGCCCTCACGGCGGTTGTGTAGTCTTCGTAGTTCTGCACGGGCCCCATGAAAAGCGGGGCTAGGTACATGACGTAGTCCAGTGTCTTCGGGTAGTCGCACATCCGACGGTGTCGCTTGTTGTCAACGGCGCTGGCTTCGCTCAAGATAGAATCTAGGCAGAAGCTGCAGCAGCGAAGCACCGTCCAAAAGAAGGCCACCACGGTCACGAAGTAGGCCGGGCCGCAGTATCGTTCAAGCAGAATCTGCGTGAACAGAACGCCAGAGGACAGCATTATTAGTTAATGGATTCATTATTTATTCTTAACTGTACGTTTAATTAACTCGTTATTTATTTACATTGTTCATTATTTTATGCATTCCTTCTTGCGGTGGCTATGGGCCCGTTAAGCAGATTTCTGCAGTTTTTCACACTTTTCTCTTGTAATAAATGTGCACATGACACTTTACCTTCTCCATAAATTTATTTCAACCTGCCGTGGTGGCTCAGTGGTTAAGGTGTTGTGCTGCTGAGCACGAGGTCGCAGGCTCGATTCCCGGCCCCGGCGGCAGCTTTTCTGATGGAGGCGAAAAGCAAAAACGCCCGTGTGTACGAGATTTCGGCGCACGTTAGAGATCTCCAGATCGTGAAAATTAATCCGGAGCCCTCCACTGGGGCGCGCCTCATCGCCTGCGTTGCGTCGGCGCGTTAAAACCATACCATCAAAAATTTATTTCACACAGTGAACGGTGCACCTGTTATTATTTGATTTATACATAAAGAGACCGAGAGAGGGAGAGGGAGCGAAATAAAGGAGGCGCAAGCAGCCTTTGCAAGGCTGGTTGCTTATAACTACTCGCCGCTTATAACTACAACTACGCGCGCGGCAACCACTGAATTGTGCCGACTCCCCTCAATACCTTCCTTTCCGTATTCTTCCACTGCAAAGTAGCGGAGAATCGTAGTAGCATGGACATAACGGTCGTTTTGGGGCTACAACGGTGACTACTAAATTCTAACGGGGGGACTAGTAATAACCCAAGGGTTATTACTAGTGCCATCACCAGTTGATATTTATTCAGAGTTGCCTCCACCCTTTCCACTTCAAATTTATTTATTTATTTATTTATGTATTTATTTATCTATCTATCTATCTATCTATCTATCTATCTATCTATCTATCTATCTATCTATCTATCTAGCTATCTATCGATCTATCGATCTATCTATCTATCTATCATCTATCTATCTATCTATCTATCTATCTATCTATCTATCTAGCTATCTATCTATCTATCTATCTATCTCTCTATTCATCTATCTATCTAATTATTTATTTATTTATTTATTTATTTATTTATTTATTTATTTATTTATTTATTTATTTATTTATTTATTTATCACAGTACTCAAAGCGGCAGTTTGGTATTATAGTTGGGGTGGAGGTGGAAGAGTACATATTTCCGTAATAAACGAAAGCAGTTAGTACACACACGTGTAGACAACAATTACAGTTCAGGACAAATTTCTGACACACGCGGAGAGCATGAGGAAAAAATCATACATGCGGGAAGCAATACACAGCGGTTCTTGAGAGCAAAAAGAAAGAAAGAAAAATTATTGGGGCTAAAAGTTTACGGTATTATTTAACTGGCGAAGCCGTGGATTGCTTAGTTTCGTACGTTCTATTTATTTTGCTGGATTCTTATCATAGGAGGACAAGCGCACTAGAAGCATGCACGTATGTACTCGTCTATGTATGTTTGTATGTATGTATGTATGTATGTATGTATGTATGTATGTATGTATGTATGTATGTATGTATGTATGTATGTATGCATGCATGCATGCATCATGATGGGTACTGCAAGTCAAGGGGGGCCGAGCCCCCTTGGGAAAATGAAAATTTTCCGCCTATGGCGCAAACGAATCGGCAGCTAAACTTCAGCTGCGGACGGCTCCTTCCCGATAGGGTAGGGGCCGGAACCCGGCACTACGAGACTACTGCGCCCTCTATCGGTGGGTCTGGGAACCTCCTTTCCAGCGGTTCTTAGACCCACCGTTAGAGGGTATGGACGGGTCTGGGAGCGCGCGTTCCGCACGACATTCAGCAGACGGGCGAAAAGGCTCGTTCTACAACAGCAACGTTCCGAAAATTTAGGTTGGCCAGTATCATACCAAAATGAATTTTGCGACACTTTTTATTTTTAGAGTCCTTATACAATTTGATAATTTATGTGCACTGCTAGAATGCGTCCTGAGCAACGCCGCCTGATTTGAAACTAAAACGTATAGTTTTAACACTAGCATTACATCACTTAAAGCAGAGTTGGGCTGGGAAACACTAAGTAAACGTCGGTTGCATCACAAACTTGAACTATTTTACCATATTTATTTTAAAAAGACTGGTATTGATCCTAACATTTTCTTACTGCCCCGCACTTTGTATCTAAGCGATGCGAACATGAATGCAAAATTATTTAAATTGACTGCCGTACTGAAGTTTACAAGAGCTCTTTCTTGCCCCCCAGGCAGCACAGGACCGTTCGATCTAAATCAAGCCGGTGTACTTTGGCCAGTGATTTTTCATCCGGCCTTTTTGCGGCAGACGTGTACGGCCCTTGTCCAAATGTGGGCCTTTTGCCCGTACATGGCCGTACTCCAGAAGCTATCCAAAGGCCGGTCTCCGTCGGCCGGTCGACCGGTTCCCGTTCATACGGCCAGATTCCCGCCGTAGGGCTCCGGCTATTTGAAAGCCACCCGTGTGCGGCCGAATTTACGACCACCTGAAGTTAGCCGAGATGCGGTCTCGGACCCCAGCCGTACTAATGCTGCCGGAAGTTCGGCCATGCTATGGGAATTGGAGTTCAGCCACAGCACGTTAACTGTACTGGGGACGGTGGACGACCCATGCATGCACCGCAAGCACATGAGTCAGCCGCACTGCCAACAGCGAAAACCCGCCATTTTGGAAGAGGTTGTTGTTCGGTGACTTGGCTCATGTTGGTGAATAAACACGGACTTAGCGCGAAAAAACAACACATCAAAAAAAAAGTACAGGGAAAGCGCAAACTCAAAACTAACTTTTATTGGACAGAGCACAAACATATAGGTACATTTGTATTGAGGTCGCTCATGCGCACTTTCTACAACCATAGCAATCGGTATTCCAAGTGTAGCTGAGCTCAGCATCACACACCGCAACTAATTTAAAATCCACGCTGCGTCATTGACAAGGCGCTGTTGTTATCGTGAATATAAGAGAACACTTGCTTTTAAATAGGCAGTCATAAAATCATTTAAAAAAACAGTGCAGGGCATGAAGTTGAGCCTACAAGTGCCCAAGCTTAGCCTCTGATATATTTAGTACGAAAAGCATAATGCAACATTGTTTTTGCCGAATTATGAACCAGGCGATTCGGCGGTAAGTTGCGCTCTTGCGCCTCTTGTCTTTCTTTAGTTAGAAGTCCCTGATATGGCACCGGTTCAGCTCCTGCGTGGTAGCAGCTTGGTCGACGCCCTTGTAAGCCAGTGAATTTCGGCGAACCAGGGCCATCTCGAGTCGGACAACTATACCGCGTCGATGTCTCCAATGCTCTCCATTTCTCGCGGTTGTGAATACCGCTGAGCTGATGCGTCGACGAGGCCGGCTGGCGAGTCGTGGTAGCGCTGCGACTGGCGAGGTTTAGCTGACCCGTCGGTGCGGCACAGTCTTCTTTTGGGAAAAATGGTATTCCGATAGCCTAAAAGGTCAACTTGTAATCCCCAGTGAGTCCATGAAACTTGCCGGTTCACATAGTACTACTCATAACTACTTGACAAATGAAGTTCGTTGATTTAACGCGTAGGAACACCGAGCGGATGAAAAACGCGTCTGCATCGCTCGGCTCCCTAACGGCTTTTTTAAATCTCCAGTTTCCAGAAGGGCATTGGTTCTCGGCGCCCAAATGCGTGCCGTTGTTCGGCTGTACACCGCTTACCGGAGTATCGACGGATAACCTGAGTCTTCACGTCGGCTTATCTGCAGCTGAGCACCGGTTGCCAATTTTAAAGACGATAGTCTTTCTTGGGCTCCGTAAACCCAGAAATTTTGGTCTGTCTGTATGTCTGTAGGTCTGTCCGTCTGTCTGTCTGTGACTCGATTCAGCCACCCGGCCAAAGCAAAACAATGCCTGCCCATTAGTCTTATATAGTCACAGCTAAATCTACCCGTCTATGTCAGGTGAAAGGTTCATACTTGCCAACATTGTTGAAGAAGAACAAGACATTACGCAAATATGAGACAGCTAATCAATACAGAAGTGATATTTGCAGTGTTCCTTTATAAAAAAATCAAACATGCTTGCTTTTGCGAAATTAAATACTTCATCAACTGCAGAAAAAGAATTCACTTCGCTGTCGCCTACTGTCGCCCGCGCCACTATAGCTTGTTGCGCTATTTTAAGAAATCAACCGGCAACAGTTACGCAAGGTTCCACTAGATAGGTTCCACGTTCTGCTTGCAACGCACGTGGAGTAAGGAAACGCGGTTCTATAAACGTTGAAGTAGGGCGCCTCGATTAACGCGCGTCTCAGCCGTACAGCAGCGTTCGCATTGAGACGCCCTGTTTGGAGCAATGGAACGCGGGAAATTTAAAATGATTTAAGCAAACTTTTGGCGCCTTTACCTTGGGAGGAGCGCGACGCAAGAGGAACAACATGAGAGGTGAGCGGCAAAGCGAAGGGAGGCATTAACTTCGCAATAGCCGATAAAGACTATCGTCTTTTGACGACATTTGCAACGAAAGGAGCAGATACGCGGCCAATTTTTTTCTGCATCCGTTCCCTGACCGTCATGCGGCTGAAGACCGCTAACCGAATGAAAAACGTACATTCTTGGGCCGCACGTAGGCCGGGGCCCGGTATTACACTGGTTGCCCGAAGAAAACGAATATTCCGCCACCGGACGGGCGATTCACCGTAGAGAGAGCGAATGCACGGCAGCCGCAGTCAGGCCGGTCTTCTTCTGAACACCAACTGCCGCACGAATACGAATATTCTGTAGCAGGTCGCTTGCCGCGCTTCGGCTGAACAGTGCTTCCCGAAGAAAAAAAGAATGTCCCAATGCCGTCTGTCGGAGGTTCTTCTTTTCAAAGTCGGCCGCCGAAAGTAAAATAGATATCTGGCAGCCAAGTACCTGCCGCTGTGTGTATGAACACGGGCGGCCGGAGAAATACCGTAGGGCTGGAAGCCAAATGTTGGGTGTTTAACGGCTGAACAGTGGCTGCCATAGCCTGGATGCTGGCCGGACATGCCAGAAAGTGGCCATAGACGGGCCGGTCATGGGACACCCTTTCTGTGCCGCTGTGGATCCATTCCTTAGGTGAATGGCATAAACTACCAAGTAATATTGTTAATTATACCTCTAATGCTCTGTTCAACACATCTTTGTCACATGTAATTTTTTTTCAACATGACATTGCTTTTACATTTGACGTGCTATTGTGCTTATTTGGCATCATCATCATCATCATCATCATCATCATCATCATCATCATCATCATCATCATCATCATCATAATCATCATTATCATCATCATCATCACCAGCCTGTCTACGCCCACTGCAGGGCAAAGGCCTCTCTCATTATTCTCCAATTACCTAGGTCCTGTGCCAACTGTGACCAACGTATCCCTGCAAACGTCTTGATCTCATCTGCCCATCTAACTTTCTACCACCCCCTGCAACGCTTCCCTTGTCTAGGGATCCACTATGTTACCCTTAATGACCAGCAGTTATCTTGCCTTCGCATTACATGCCCTGTCCACGTCCATTTCTTCTTCTTAATTTCTACTAATATGTCTAACACCAGTTTGCACCCTGACCCACTCTTCTCTCTTCGTACCCCTTAATGTTACACCTATCATTTTCCGCTCCATTGCCCGCTTAGTCGTTCTCAATATACGCTGAACCCACTTAGTGAGCCTCCAAGTTTCTGCCCCGTAGGTGAGTGCCGGTAAGATGCAGCTGTCATACACTTTCTTCTTCAGCGACAATGGTAGGCTGCTATTCATTATCTGAGAATGTCTGCCATATGCACCCCACCCACTTCTGATCCTTCTAATTATCTCTGCCTCATGGTTGGGATCTGCGGTCACAACTTGGCCTAAGTAGATATATTCGCTTACCACTTCCACTGCCTCGCCACCTATCTCGAACTGCTGTGCTGTCCCGACGTTTTTTATCATTACTTTAGTTTTCTCCATGTTAATTTTCTGGCCTACGGTTCTACTCTGTTCGCCCAGTGCGGAAAGCATGTTTTGCGATTCGTCCCGCGAGTTACTTAGCAAGGCAACGTCATCAGCAAATCTGACGTTACTGAGGTATTCTCCATTAACCCTTACGCACACCTGTTCCCAATCCAACGTTCTGAATACTTCTTGTAAGCATGCTGGGAATAACATTGGTGAGATTGTGTCTCCTTGTCTGACACCCTTCCTTATAGGTATTTTACTGCTCTCTGTATGGAGGATGATGGCAGCTGTACACCCATTGTAGATATCCTCTGGTGTTCTTACATAATGCTCATCTACCCCCTGGTTCCGTAATGCCTGAATGACTGCTAGGGTTTCGATAGAGTCAAATGCTTTCTCATAATCTATGAAGGCTATATATAGGGGTTCAGTATACTCAGCGCACTTCTCTATCACCTGATTGATCGTGTGAATATGGTCCATTGTTGAATAACCTTTACAGAATCCTGCTTGTTCTTTAGGTTGACTGAAATCTGCAGGTAATATGAGGTAATATGAAATCTGCAGGTAATATGAACAAATAATTAAATAAATACATAAAGATTCAACGAACTCATTTGGAACTCGTGAATTAATAAGTCAAATAAAAATGTATCTATAATATTTAAAAAGTTATCTCTCCCAGAGGGTCACGCTATTCGGACTCAGTAGGGATTCTATCGACGGCGACATCGTACCGAATTGGATCAATAGAAGTTCCATTTAGTGCACTCTATAAAAGGGGATCCTATTTTCAAGTAGTTTTCGTTACATAAATGGTCCTTGATGGGTTCCGCACAAATGCTATACAACTTTGCGAAGAAACTTTTCATAAAAGTTCACGCTTCTGAGACTCATAAAGGTACTACTGACATTTTAGCACATTGGTTCAATAAAAGATTTTTGATCTTTTATTGTTTTCCTAATGTCTCAATGTGACGAGGCAAAAAAAAGCGACGGTGACTTGCTTATAATGATTTTATTGCCTATGAAATGGAAGGTCTCGATAGAAAGTTTATGTCCAGCCCAGTACTGATTCTGCAGATGCCTTACCAAGCAACTAAAAATTTTGTGTGTGTTAAGAGTGTTTCACCAAAAATCAATCCTTTAATGGCTGACTTGAGTGCCGCGAAAATGACTTCGTGAAGAGTTCTAAAGTGCTTCAGGGAAGATGTAGTATATGTGCTTTTTACATGATAAAAAAAAGATACGAGTAACAACCACAAAAACTGACAAGACAAGAATAAATAGGGTCATCTAGAAAAAATAGTTCCTTCTGGCCTAAATATAAAATATAATAATATTGCTGACATTCTTTCCCCGTCAATCACGAAATAAATAGAAATCTGCGCTCCCTCCTTGCTTGTTCCCCGGGAAGTCAGAGCCCTGCCCGCAATCCCTGAGCAATTCGTATCCTAAACTTCTTACTTAAATGGAGACACATTTTGCCAGTAGCTTATGCAACAAGATCGTGCAAACCATCAATCGGTCGTGCTTCTATGCTGTCCGTTATTGAGGTGTGGACCATCACTAGAGAGAAACTATGAAATTCTCTAGAATGAATAATTAGGATATATTTCAAATTACATTATGTCAAATTTAGACCTCAATTCAATACTTATTAGTTCACGAATGTATAGATGCAACCAATTCAAAGGCTCTTGGGTAATGAAACAAAATTATTAGAGCCGACGTCAACCTTCTATGACCAATATAACTAACTTCTGGGACCACTAAAATTTCGCGACAGCACATTATCCGCGATTAAGCTTTTTTCAACGCCCATTACTCGCTGTATCTTAACGTATTTGCGCTGTTCTAATGCGCACCCGCCACGGTGGCTCCGTGGCAAAGGCGTTGTGCTGCTGAGCCCAAGGTTGCGGGTTCGATGCTCAGCCGCTGCGGCCGCGTTTTTGATGGTGGTGAAAAGGGAAACCACAGGTGTGTTTGAGACTTCTGCAGTAATTGTGCCACACTGTATTGGTAAACAAAGACAGCATTACTTGGTTAAACTCACGTACAGGAAGGCAGGTCAAGACAACTTTGCATGATCCCCGGCGTGATAAATGCTGGTAGGGCATCTTACGTGGGCCTAATAATTTATACGAACTACTTACTCGGGACGTACTTGGTTTGGTTTGAAAGGTAGTGATCCTTTCAATGTCCTTAAAAAGGCTTTGTTTGCGAATACTACGTGCGACTGCACAATAGTTCTGCGCAGGATAGTGCTTGTGATAGCGCCTGTAGAATCATGTGTAGTATAGAGTTCCTAACTTTGCCATGTTGTGCTTTAATCACACTAATATTCTCCATAAATGGTAATAGTAGCACCCCACTTTGTTTGTTCCTGTATAGCGAAAGCGCTCACGCCAGTATATTGAACGAGTACAAGGTCTGGTGGTCTGTACGCTGAATTCCTATTTTGAATTCATGACTTGGGTTATAACATCAGTGCAATATTACAAGGTGCATTGTGTTATCTTCCCTTCACACGTGGTAGTTCACTCCAGTAGGGCTACGAGGAGATAGATCAAATTCCTTTTTGGAAGGTCTGGATAAGGCCAAATGGCTAACTTTGGATATGGCGGCCATTCCATCATTTACTTTAATGGTTTTCACGTGCATTCCAGTATACAGGCAGTAAAAACCAGCGCGGTAAAGAAAACCCTCAAAGAGAAATGGTTTCGGTTAACCTTAATTTGGGAGTTGGGGTTACACAACAGTCAAGGAACACGTGGGAGATATAGGATATTTGTATGCGTTCATTTTTTTACACCGGAAGCGGTGACTTCGAATGACTCGTAAGTAATTGTAGTCTATTAAGTCTCATAAACGCAATAAGCAGCAAAATTATTCGTAAAAAATTCAGTTGCAGCTCGTTAATTTCAAATTGTTATTTAGGTAAAGGCTGTGTTTTTTCCAAAGCTTTTCAGTGGGTGATACAATATTCTTTCGTCTTTTGCTTTCCAAGAAGAAATAGTTTTATGCAGTTTGGATCACAAACATTTCACAACATCAACGCCTGAAGAGTCTGTATCATGTTGTGGGAATCGTGGAGAACCGTGGCCCACGATCCCAAACAGGTGCGCGCTTCGGGACAGACGCGTTGCGGTGAAACCGGTCCGGCACTCCAATGGTTCGTCAGCGCCCCCGAGAGATGGCACCACTGGTCCGAGCGGAGAATAGGCGCGGGGGCGGTGCTAACGTGTGTGCGCGGAAGACGGTGAGAGTCTATTGGATGTCCGGTCTGGGCAAGATTATCAGAAAAGCGCGGCAGTGGCAAATACTATGTATCCGAACTGTTTGTCGCGCGCCGTGAGTGCCTGCCTTCCATTCACGATCACGACCCAGACGGCGGGATTCGTAAACGCCGTCCACCCTTGTGCTCGCAATCTTCGGGAGTTCCCAAACAAACGGCTGTGCTTTAGCAATAATGCCTACTGTGTTCTCGTATCGGCGAACCACGATTGGCCGCCGTAAGCTCGGGAGCCACGTGTTTTACGAGCCGGGAGCTGCCGCGGTGGCCTGCACTGAAGTACTGGCTAGGTCGCCCCTAAAACCCCCCCATATTCCACAACCTTATTATATGTATAAAATTCCAAAAAGGTGCATGAAGTATCTGACAATGCAGAGAAAGGAACCACTAGGATTCACTCCTTAATAGTTGCCCTGGTGGTTCTCGTGCTGGCCAAATTAGACAGCCTTCGGGCATTTTAGAGCTACGCATTTTCCACTGGCACACTCAGGTGTTCAAAATGCAGGGAACATAGCTTTGTATAAAAAAAGAAATCTGGGCAGAACGCCAGCCTTGAGGGCAACCTTCAGAGTTCTGTTGATGGACGATTCAACAGGTAGGTGATAGTCTGCCTTTATCGCCCTGTTTTGTGTGAGAAATCAATGCAGTGTTTAGAAAATACTTGCAAATCATATTGTGCCACACGCTTTTGGTAGGGCACCTTCACTGGCGCTGAAGGCAATCAGTGCGGTTCAGTCACCCCAGCGTCATGCAGGACTGCCTAGTGCAGCATTTACCTGGCAAAGTTTCCTTTCCGGACATCCTGCCTATGTGTAAATGAGAACAGGTTTTACAGTGCTTGTATGGGTGCATTTTTTCATTTACTCCAGGTTCTCCGTATTGCTCGCTCTCCGTATTGTGTACCATGGTCTGTTCCCTGCTAATACGAACAGGTGAGCCCAAGGACACAGGTTGGATTCTCGGCCGCGGTGGTCGCTTTTATGATGGACGAAAACCGCAAAAACGGCCGTGTGTTCGACATTTAGGCGCACGTTAACGATTCTCAGATGGTCAAAATTAATCCGGAGCGCTCCACTCCAGTGCGTCCCATCACCTCGATAGCGGTGGTGCGTAAAACCCTATAATCAATCAATTCTTTTAGGTTTTTTTAAAGTGGCCATAAATCACTTTTGGTGATCTTGTCGAATTTGTGCTACGTGTATGTATGTAGCTTTATTTCAAGCAAGAAAAAATAGTTGACATGTACTACAACAGCTTTGTGGAAAAAAATAAGGTGGTCCTGACATCTTTTTTATTGATATTAGGCTGTATACAATGCTGGAAATAAGACAGTCTGCATGATAGCAGTTGCTGAATCTGCGATTCTGGAGGTGGGGATGGAAACCTGTGTGCCCAAAGAAACCTAATGTGGGCCTTATCTTTCAGGGAGGTCGTGGGCATGAGGCCACAAGATGGACCCGCCAGCCTTTTAAAAAACTAACCAGCATGCAGCCTGGAGTCCGCCGCGCCTTTTAAAACACGGACACGTTACGGATGAACTGGCTGGTTTGAGCTACACTATTTGAAATGCTAAAGTTTTACAGGCATCAAATTTTGATACTTTTTTTCTATTTTGCATTGATATCATTTATTTCTTAGCTTCTAGAAGCAGACTAACTAAAAGTTCTAGAAGCAGGTTTTCTTTGAGCAATTTTGTGCAGCGTAGCTCCCAAAGGTGAAATAAATGTTCCCGCATGTTTGTTTCCTTCATAATAACAACATGTGCCGTACAAAGACATTGCTACGTAATTCCTGGCGTAAAAACAGAAATAGTACTGTAATTATGTTGTACGCAACAATAAGTGTAGTTTATCTGTAGGGAACATGTTCTCTACTGAACTTATACAGCATTTGTTCCGTAACCCACCAATGTGGGACACTTCTTGCAGTTGGATTTACAGAATTTTCTCTTTTTGCTATGAATATGGAGCATGTACCGTAGCCTAGGTACATGAGACTTCTACTGCTGCCCATTTGTACGGAACATTTGCTGTATTCCTGTATACATTTAATGGGGGATTTTTGCCCGCGGAACACTCTCAGTCACCTAATGCTAGACAAGAATTTGTAGTATGGCACATGGTGTGGCTACAAGGTTAGCATAGACTTACACCGCAAATTAACGGTTTTTTAACAGTGTCGCGACACTCAATGAACAAAGCTATAAGGCCAGGTGGAAATGAAATTCGGATGCTTTGTACAATTTTCTCATGCCTGCATGAACTTTGCGTGTCGAGGAAAATATAGCACCTAAATGCTCCTGCGATGGTGGCGTGTGCAGACTGTCAAGGAATGCTGCGGCCCTGGCATTTGGCAGTTGATGACGAGGGAGAGAGAGAGAGAAAAACATCTTTATTTGCCCTTCTATAAATGCTTCTGCGTTTCTGTGGGAAGGAGATGCTGTTACCAGCCACCCCGGAGAACTGCCTCAGTGTGTTGGAGGAGGGCCTCCCAATGCTCGTTTTCTGTGAGTCGTAATGAGGAGGCGGTGAATTGTCGGACTGAGGGTGGGTACCAGCCCGCGCTTTTCGTGCGCTTGCAGAGAGCGAGTTTGAGTTGTTCTTAGGGAGGATGCTCTAAGGGGTCAATCCACTCCGCCCAAGTGCCAGGAGAAGGGGAAAGGGAGTCTGTGTATAAGTTCCTTTTTTGCATAACCTCTAAGCAGTCCCACATGTAGTGCTCGTTGTTTGGGTACCCGTGTCCGCAGCGTCGGCAGCTAGGGTGGGCAGGTTTGTTTTCTCTGTAGTGCATAATATGTGTTAGTGCGTAGGGACACCTGCGGGAGCTCGGCGGATGCAATGTGTCTTCGTTTGGGCCAAGAGATGAGGATAATGCAATGTGTGTCTTGATCGGTACGAAAATCTACCAACTTTTGGTGCCTGGCTTGTCTTTCTTCGACGCGGCTGGTGTGGTGGTCGTATTCCTCCGGCAGTGCCAATGGAGGCTCAGGCTCGCGGATGAGAATTTCGCTAGCGATTTGGTGAGCCGCCACATTTCCCGGAACCTTTTGAAGACCTCGGATTCAGCGGATTTCAAGCTAAAGCTCTGGTTGGGAAGTTAGATGCACTTCGAGAATGCTACGAATGTTAGTGGCTATTTTGTTGCGGCTGAAGAGGCGGATTGTATCCTGGCGGTGAGTCAGCATAAGCAGTTTCCGTCGGCCGGTGAAGTTCGTGGTGGCATCTGCTAAAGCTAACGCTTCGGCTTGACCGGGATCACTGATTCCTAGGGAGCGACGCGTACTTCGTCCGTTCCCGTTGTACGAGGCGCTAGCAACTAAACCGCCTTTTGATAAGGTAGCGTCGGTGTAGACCGGAGTGTAAACCTTGTTTATCTTCTGCGCCACTAAATGGCGGGTGGCATGGGCGCTGTGGGCTCTGTGCTCGTATTCGTTTTCCACACTCATGTGGCGGGGGATAGGATGAACAGTCAGCCTCGGTAGGTGTTCCCAAGAAGGGCGTTTTGTAATGTAGCCTTCTGGTTCCGCAATTTTTGCTCCTAGGAAACGGAGTATAGCTCGTCCCTGTTTAGATGACTGCAGCCGATACTTGCGCTTCTTTGGGGATGTCTATGCGGAGTGATATTAGAGTGTGAACTCTCATTCGTCGAATCTCATGGAGTGGGGAGTAATTTGGGAGTCCCAAGGCAACACGAATCGGTTTGCGCAGTTGCGTTTCTAATTTGTCTATCTGAGTGCGTGTTAGCCGCATATAAGGAGCTGCGTACATGATGCGGTGAATTATGAACGTCTCGACAATTCGTAGAAGTTTATGTTCTTTTACCGCATGTCGCTTCATTGAAATCCGTTTCATCATGTGCGTGATCTGGTTGATCTGCGTCGAGATTTTATTAACCCAAGTGTCCACTTTACCTTGTTGGTTAAACCAAAAGCTGAGCACTCGAATTTCTTCTTTTCTTGCAATGGTGCTGCCGTGTAGTGTTAATTTGATCAATTTGTGTCTATGGTCAGAGCGGCCGGCTGGACAATCCTCCACGAAGATGTAATCGGTCTTCGAGGGGCAGCAGCTGAGACCAACGTCCTTCATGTATACGGTGACGGCATCAATCGCTTCCTGTAGTTAGTGCTCCTAGTGCCCGGGGGAACTCTGACAGCACCACAAAGTCACATCAACAGCATATATGTTATTGTGAACATCGATGATGGGGTCTAGTTTGGCGGGCAGATCTTTGAGGACTATGTAAAAAGAGTTGGTGAAAGAATAGAGCCTTGCGACACTTCTTTACTTGGTTTGAATGGGCCTATTAAGCGGCCGCCTCTATGTACCTCGGTTGTTCAGGGGCCTAAAAAGTTCCGCATGTAATTATATAATCGCTCACCGCATTGGAGCAGGTGCGCGCGCGGCGTGGCGTTCAGTATGCTCCGGACGCCGCCTGCGCCAGTTCTGCTCCTGTGTGGAACCTACCCAAAACCCACATGCTTTGCATCACCACATAGCTCCCTTCGGGAAGATGGTGTAATTTTTTTTGCCACGTTTGCCCCCTTTGCTGTCACTTGGGATCAGCAGGTCGCTATCTATAAAGGCGGTCGTGGTTATGAATGCCGCTTGGTGAACCTTTATTAACCCATGTCAGCTACGTTGTCCTTATTTCTGACAAATCGGACTAAGGACAACGTAGTGCTTCGGTTTCACTGGCGGTGGGGCAACTCAACCGGTTTTAGCAGCGGACGGCTCGACATAGATACTACGAGGGTATTGTATCCGCTGTACAAAAATGGTCTCGATAAAATGATTCAATTGCTGACCGACTGCTTTCCCAGCCATCCAGTTACAAATGACCACCTGCGTGCTTCTATCGGGCCACATCAACCATATCAGCTCCATGTCAACTCCAAGCTACATCAACTCCAAGGACTATGTCATGCCTCACCGGCCACACTGGAACGCTAAACTTCTATAATGACACATGAACATAGCATTGTCACAATTTTATAACTGATTTTTGACGCCTTCACCAGTTCCTTTTCTCTCCTCAACCCATAGGGCTTTTGCCCTCCTATCTACAATAAAGTCTCTGCATTTATTCACTGCGCATAGAGCCTCTCTGCAGTAATTCACTATCAGCGGCGCGGTCGGCTCGCCGCTCTAGTTACGCATCTCGTCCGCTTTTTGTGTCTCACTCATGGGTGCAGTATCTACAGTCGGTGAATGCTGAACTCTGCAGCGGTATTTCCAACATCAAAAAGATTTTCAGTTCATCCGCAATCGACATGCCTTACCATTTGCGAGACGTTTGTGACGTACGTGCGTTTGAGAAAGAAGTGCTTCTAATAGGCCCTTCTCGCTTGCGGACCGCCATCGCATTGTACAGAGTCAAGCAGCATTCCGAGATTCAAAAGCCCTGTCTGGGATTTGTGTTACTGATGTTTGTAGCGCATCAAAAATACACTTTTTTATCGGTTGTCGTGTGTGTTCTTTGCCGATTCATGGCTTGTACGAGAGGAAATCGTGGTGGGATGTTCATGCACGCATCTCGAGCTGAGAACGTCCAAGCTGGATAAATGGCTGGTGTGATTGTAGATATTTTGTATGTGTAACGGAACCTCTGCGAAGTAGTAATATAGTGAGTTTTTCCTTAGATAGTAGCGGTGACAAGTTGCAAGAATTTTTTTCTTGCTGGGAACGAAGCCTGCACCCGATGTTGAGCGCTATATTCCTACGTAGTTCCCGTTCGTCTACACGACACCGTGCGGGATAGTGCAAATATGTGTGGCTCATAACTGCAAAGCAGGATATGTCTAACCCACCACTTTTTATTCCGGGTGTCATTGATTTACTCGGCGCCGCTCCGGTACTCCCACCGACCCCTGCTGACACCTCTTTCACAACTAATTTCCCCCTCGCCTCCACCGAGTCCTATTTTGGAAGTTGCACAGTCGGCAGCTAACGGTGATAGTGTGGTTTTCAGATCATTGCGAAAAATAAACAAAAGCACGGATGGGAGTAAAATATGTACTGACGATTACTAAACTCCCTAATATGACATTTGTGCTCAGCGCGAGCTGAATTGTTCTGGGGCAAATTGCGTTTCTGCTGCGTCTCAGGAAGTGCTCGCGTGATGAGCGATCGAACATGCGGCGGCGTGCGCTACTCTTGTGTTACCTCGCATTGCGCCTTCGCCTCCGGCCAGCATGTTGCAAATTGTGTTTGAACCTTCCGCGCAAATTTAACGTCGTTGGGATTAGCGGAGAATTGAACAGCATGTGGGGAAAGTGTCAGGCGAAGGGCGCTCCTTGGTGGCGACCCATGAGACGTGTGCGGGGAACGCAGCGAGATAGATGACGCCGTAGACGCACGTGTCGTACTCGACTTCACGCATTGCTAGACCCTCCTCGCCGTTTTCTTTCTTTCGTTGGGGCGGCGTTCGCTCACTCGGTGAGGCGGACATAAACAGACTCCGCTTCCGCGAAGCCCAGGTAAAGGCTGCCCCTTAAAAAGACCGAAACCTGCCGTCGCCGTTTCCGCTCAAATTTGATTGACTGTAGGGTTTAACGTGCTGACGTAACGCAGGTGATGAGGCGCGCCGTAGTGGAGGGCTCCGGATTAATTTTTACCTCCTGGGGATCTTAAAACGTGCGCAGAAATGTAGTAATTTCCGGCGTTTTGCTTTTCGCCTCCATCAGAAAAGCGGCAGCCGCGGCCGTGAATCGAAGCCGCGTCCTCGTGCTCAGCCATACAAGGCCTTATCAACTGAGCCACAGTGGCCGGTATGGCCCAAATTTACTTTGCCAAGGATATGCGAATCCCTCCTGTAGATCAGAAGCAACAAACACAACAAACAACAAAGCTCCCACAACAAACACATTTCAGATACTTCATGGCGGTGTCGTCACGAGGAGAGTCCCAGTTGCGTCGGTGAGTGTTGCGGAATAGGTATGTTAGGCGACAATTTGGAGAAACAACCATCTGGCGTCCGCAGTTCCTGCCATTTTTAACATCAGAGGTGTTTAAGCTTTCAATTCCTCTGCCGAAAATTACCAGAAAACCCGTGGGTGTGAGCTTGCGTTTCTTGAGAAGCGGCCTGCGTCACCTACACTCAGGCGTGGGGTTTTGCCACGCGAGGAGCACGCAAAAAATATCAACATGAATATCGAGTGCACGTGAGCATGCGGCTCTTGTGGAGCGCCCAACGTTGGCCAACTCTACCTTCGAAACCACTCTGCGCAGCGTTTGTGGCGTGATCTCTCGCGAACTGTTTTACTCCCCAGTTCACGTGCGTTCGTACCTAAAGTGGGGATCACCGTCGCCGAGTTCTTGCTGTAGACGCCGAGTGCTCGAAGCCGGTGCCGTGGGTTCTAGCGAGTGCTAACGCGGTCGACATTGGGTGCTATGTCAAAGGCTGTGGACAAAACGGTCCGGAACTGCCAGTAATGGGGAACTTCCAGCTGAGTGTTCGGAAAATCATGCGAGGTGCAAGAGCCAGGTTTCCGACGAAGGCAGTGAGGTCGCCAGCTCTGCCGTTTCTCCAACGTTGCAAAAGGCGCTTTTTCTAGCTTGTAAGCAGAGGAAGAGTAATAACTCCAGCTCAGGAGATATCCCTGAGCATCCTAGCACAGATCCGCCCTTTAGGAACTGCCGCATCGCTGAATGTTTCTATATTTCATGTATATGTATTGGTAGCGTGCTCCAAACACTCGTCCGCGGTTCCCAATAAAGCCCTAGTGTCCTCGGAAAACCACACGGTTGCTGAAAACCCCATTCCCAATAGTCCGATCCTCGGCTGGTCCCGCAGCGCACACCCATTCCAGTGCTGTGCGCCTTGTTTTCCCTGGGACGTGGTGGTGGTGGTGGCTCAAAAAATAGCGTATGCCCACTTAGGCGTATTGGTAAAGAAGAATTTTTTCCATTGTAATCAATCATACAATGCAAAATAGTCGACAAAAGAAAGAATTTAGTCGAAGATCAACAGAGAGAGAGGAAAGCGCGAGAAAACAAGAAAAAATAACTGAATGGAGTGTCCCACAAATCGTCTTTCGTAACCATGTTACGAAAGACGATTTGAGGGGGAAACGTCCACCCATAATAACGCTGACAAAGTGCTTGAAGCTTGCTCTCCTTCGGGTTTCACTCGCATCATCAAACGGAGCGTTTATTCTGAGCAGAAGGTTTTGGGCAATGGGGTTGTGTTGCAGCACAAGATGTTTTTGAGGACAACACCATTGGAATGCGCAGCATGAGAAAGCATCGAAATCAAACGCGTCATCGCCGCTGAGTGAAGTCTGTTGCAAATCAATGTTGTTTAGAACGGTCAGGAAGTCTTCCGTTTTTGCACTTTCTCAGCAGCCCTTTTCTCCCTACGACATACTAGCAGGTGAAATAAGATATCTCTCTTATTTATTTTTAGCCATTAGGAGCTTCATATTTCATTTCTTTGTTGTAGTGAAATCTGGAGCCGAGAGGTTAGATACGAGTTTTTTAGTTGTGGAGTTTAAGCAATTGTATACAATTCTAAAATCCAGCTCAGTAGTCAGAATACATAAAAACGGGGCGTCAGCTTCATCATGCGTAGCGCGGGATGAGACGTTTACTAGGTTCGACTGTGTGACACTATATATATGATTTACACCTAGCATCGTCCCCGCAAATCTTTGATGCGATGAATTCTCTCGTCTTCGTGTTTAAATTGCTCAGTCGTTTACAGAAAAGCTTTCTGAAGTGCGCTTGATCCAAGACACAATCGTTTGGACTGTGGAGCATTTATGGCGTTTCATTGAAAGGACAGATACTTCGAACAATCCATAAATTTCGTCGGAATGGCTGGTGGGAGCAGGGGTGCCTGCGGTGTGGGGGCAGTAACGGTTCGTCCCGTTGCATCCTTTGTGTAGGACCTTTAAAGTGTGATGTCATTCAGGTGGAGGTGATTCTCGGGGACTTGAGAAAAAAAGTTTCTAACAAATAAACAATTTCTGCGGCTAGTCATAAGGATCTCTCTTTTAAACTTTAATCGCTAGCACGGTGCCGCAGACCCAGCATAGCCTATAAATAATTGCATATTGCTGCTTACTTTTGATTACTGCGGTTGATCTTGCGGTGATATATACTGACCATCGTGATCTTCGTCGGAAAGTTTTCCGGCAGTATAAATGTTGTTCACATAAAAGTTTATCGGGCGAAAAGTTTATCGGGCGATAAAAGTTTATCGGGCGAAACCGCCATAACAGTGGCCGCCGTGTCTGCCGCGGATGCATCCGCAACTTGCAAAAAAGCAAAAAATAAGTTTGCCTTGGCGTTCGTTGTCTGCGCCATCAACACCCCATTGTAGGCTGTGGCGTCGACGATATTAATATTCGTAGTGGCATTGTGTGGTGGTATTCTACCTGTCATTGAGTACTCTGCATCAGCATCGGAGACTGCCGCCGCGGTTGGTAAAGAAAGCTAAAACACGCGCGAAATGCCTACCCGGCAGTGCAGTTTCCTGTAAACACATATATCGACACAGGTGCTGCCGGACTTTGCCCGCGAATGAGTTCAGTACGGAAGCCAAATAATACTTCCGATGAAATTGTGATTGCTCACGTAGACACCGATTGAGGTAAAATGTTAGCGTAGCAGTGAGTGCATTATTAGCCGGGAGACTAGCGACATCGTTGTGCGAGCGGCCGAATGCCTATTACGTCGCCTTAGGAGCGGTTAGACGGGACGTGCTGGCATCGGCAAAGAGGGCACATGCATGGATGCCAGCATGGCCGCCACGCTAGTGACACCAACCTATACAGTGGATCGTTTTGTTACGGAACTCTTCTCCATTTAAATCTGAATAACCATACCTTGGACCCATTTTTTAGTTTCAGCAAAATCAACATACACAACACTAACGTGGCATCACAAACCCACGTGATCACTCAGACATGCGCAACGAAGTCACAGTGACGCACACGCGCTGATGCACGTGTTGTTCTAGTAGTAATTGTTTGTAGGGTTTAACGCGCGGACGCAATGCAGGCGATGAAGCGCGCCGTAGTGGAGAGCTGCGGACTAATTTTAACCACCTGGGGATCTTCACGTGCGCCGAAATCTCGTACACACAGGTGCTTTTGCTTTTCGCCTCCATCTGAAAAGCGGCCTCGGTGGCTGGGAATCGAACCTGCGACCTCGTGCTCCGCAGCGCAATGCCTTAGCCCCTAATCCATCACGGTGGGTACCCGTGTTGAGCCACTCTCAAGATGATGACATCGTGGTTCAACACTGCCGGATGAATTACGAAGGCACTCATATTAGGGTGGATTGCTACGCGAACGGCTTGCAAACTCAACCACAAGCTGGTGCCAATCAAATCGGCAGCTTTGAATTCCGCAGAAGGGCCAGCACCGGCTTGACGTATTCGCTTATGAGAAAGCGCGCAAGATATTTGGAAGGTTTTCTTTTTTAGAACAGAGTTTGTTTTTCACGCACGGCGTTGTGCACCACTTGCTCGCAGTTGTATGCATTTTTATATATTTACACCAAAAATGTATTTTTAAAGAAACAAACTTAGTATGAATTAACAATTAGTGCGCGAGAGACACGGTATGACACCACGAGGAATGTCCGGTTAAAGGGAAAATAATGGCTTCTCATGGACCGGGGACCACCTGGTGACATCAACGGCCACTCGCTACACCATCTGCGACCTCTCTCTGCCATCTTCCTATGAAGCCGCAAACTGCGTAACGTAAAGGCCGCCATGAAATATAAACCTCTTATAAAACCTCGACTATCTTGTTTGTGTAACTAAAACCGAATGCCATCCGCCTCTAAATAGAAGGTGAGCACTAGACGATGGCGCGGGGGGAGGTCGAGCTCAGTGCTGAGTTACAGGTACATATTAAGTAAACGTACTCCCCCAGTATACGGCTGTGTTTCGACAGCGGGAAGGCATTCTGTAACGTTTACAACCAAAACGCGAACTTACTAATAATGGCAAGTGAAGCTTAGTGTAACGCCATTGTGTCCTTAGTTGGAAATTTCAGTAGGTTTTTTTCAAGATATTGACATTAGATTCAGAGCTACAGGGAAATTGACACTAGCCCTACAGCGACCGTGTGCCAATCTTTGTCAACGCGGGCTAATAGATGCACGCAGTTCTGGTCAGAACATGGGTCAATATTGCTTTGCAGAAGAAATTGTCAAAAAGCGTCGCTGTGCCCTGAATCTGAGGAAAAACTCATTATTGGCGATATTAAGGCACTTATTCCTTATAGTAGTGTAAATTTGCATAATCTGCGAAGAGGAACAAAAAATCAAAACAAGAATAAATAAAAACAATAAATTAAATTAGCGAATTCGGCCACTCGTAGCCGAATTTGGTTATAAAAAACTCAAAATGAACGCATACTGCGTAAGAAATCTGCTGCACTAACACATAAATAGTTGAAAATATGCAGATATTTCAGGTTAAAAATGAAAAAAAAAACCTTCAGATAAGGCACAGGAAGTCGAGATATTTAACATGTGGCGAAATCTCTTAGCGAAAGCACCCGTGTGTCGAAGTGCGCCACAGGCCAGGTATAGCGTTGGTGCATTAAACACCACAATCAATCAGACAAAAGCAATGACAAAAAATTACGCCCACCTCCCCTGGCGGGAACTATGATGTGAAAAATGCTGAGGGGGCTTCAAGCGCCAGCGGAGAGCAACCGTCGACCAAAAGGATGCCGGAGAGCGGCACACCGGTTATATGCTCAGCGACCGATGTTGAGGAGACTGCGGAGAGAGTGGGCGCTGTACATTCACACAGCGCACGCTGCGCCCAGCGCTGCGCCGCCAAGCGTCGGAGTGAGAGCGCGCGCTGCGCCACGGGCCACGCCGCACACCCGTAGATGTTGAGAGAGAGAGTCTTCGCTATCAGTGAGGAGACAGTGAGAGTGTAGAAAACACGCTGACGCCGACCGACGACAGACGCACGGAAGAAGAGAGATGCTATGAGCGTCGCATCTAAAAATCCCGCCTTCGCCACGAAGTGAATGACGATGAGTGGGGCGAAGCTCTAATGCTTATCAGTAAAACCTTGAAACATTCGCCCACACATCATATAAAGACTCGACACGTTGTTATAGTGGTGATTGTGGATACACTTATATATACAATGTTTATCATTTACATACCGATGCAATCATCCCGCACCTGCTCCGTTTTAAGGATCTCTTGCCGCTGCTTGAGTGCCGCATCTGATGATGATGGTTTGAGTTTAATGGCGCAAGGCCGACATGAGCAAAGAGCGCCAAACGCGAAGTTATTTAATGAGGAGAGAACACGAATGAAATCAGTTAAAGACTATGAGCACGGCTGGAGTAACGGGCCAGGGTGAAGAACAACAGTAGTTAAAAGATTCATAAGGTGGCTGGTGTATAGAACCAGAGGTAAAACTATGGGTGGTATGAGAGGAGTTGTAATAAGTGAACTTCTGTTAGGAAGTTAAAGGGGCGCTGAACACAAAACATGGCGTCGTCTTCTAAGAAGTATGACGGGTTTTATGAAATATGTCGTGTGTGTAGTTGTGGGAAGTGTTTGCGTCGTGTAACGTCGAGTGCCTGTCATTGTATGAGGATGTGGATCATGGATTGGGCCTCTCCGCACCTGATGCACAGAGATCTTGGAGGACCAGTGAGAAAGTACGAGGGCGTTGCATGTGTGTGCCCTATCCGTAATCTAGCCAAGGCGACATCACTATATCTATTGCGTGTGTCGGAGGTGTATGGTTCCAAGTGTGGTTTTATTACGTGTAACTTGTCTGTTTGTTCACTCCAATGCGTTTGACATGTTTTTCGAAGTTGTTGTATGATGTATGGTTTCACGTCGGTGTAGGGTAATGTGGTTATGTCTATTGTATTCACGAGCGTACAAGCAGCAGCCCTTCGATTCGCTGCTTCGTTCCCGGCGATAACACAGTTGCCAGGGACCCAGCAAAGGACGAGTTCAAGTTTGTGGACATAAACAGACATAATTTCCCTTGAATATCAGATTGACAACATCGTTTTTGGATTACTTTGTTTAGGACAATGCCTGCACAACACTGAGTGAATCAGTATAAATAATGGATTGTCGGATGTGGCTTTGAAGTATATGATTACAAAAAGAAGTACACGATACGCCTTTGCCGTAAATATACTAGTATTACTATTGAGAGTTCTAGTGACAATAATGCCGGGCCCATGTTCCGCTCAGGACACAGAGGTGGCAATTTTAGAGGAGTCCGTAAAAATTCAGAACATTGATACTTCTGCTGCAAATACAAGAAGTGCTGCAGAAGTGCACATGTGGGAGCTCGGTTTTTATCTACATGTGTGAAAGATTTGTCGCATGATACAGGGCGGAGATGTCATGGTGGTATAAAATCTGTTACAGAAGTTTGGATGGTGTTTAAAAGGGAGACAGAAAGCTGTGACGCTTCCTCTCTGTCAGTGTAAGAGGAGGACGCAGAGAAGGATGGACAATTTAAAAGCAGTTTATTCATGAACGTATCATAAAAAAGTGATTTAAAAGGATGGTGGAGCATGGATGAAATTTTTAAAGCATAAAGGAGATCTGTGTACGCTCGCTTAGATGGTTGGTTCCTTTTGTTGCACTGTACATAAAGGCTCTCAACTGGACTAGTCCGGAAGGCACCAGACGCCAGGTGGAGCCCCAGATGGAGCAGCGGGTACAGAATTCTGAGGAATGTTTTAGTGGCTGATCCATAGACAACGCTAACACAGTCGAATCGTAAAACAAGTAGGCTGGTAAAATCACGTAAAAGAAGTTTTTTGTCAGCACCAAAAGAAATGTGCGAGAGAACCTTCAGTAGTCAGTGTTTTTAAGCATTTATGTTTTAGTTGTCTTATGTGTCGGATAAAATGTGAGCTTTTCTTCAAAGGTTATACCTAAAAACTTGTGTTCCTTTTGGACAAGAATACAGATATAATGAAGTTGAATGTCTGGATCCGGCCGAATGCCACGCCTTTTTGAAAAGAAAACACAAGTGCACTTTCCTGGAATAAAAATTTAAAACCATTGCAATGTGCCCAGCCGGCTAGCTTGTTCACACCAAGCTGGACTCTGCGCTCGCAGACAGACAAGTTGCACGATTTGAAGGACAGTTGAACGTCGTCTACGTAGATTAAAGAGGAAATTATTAGTGGGAGTGCTTTTCGAGGAAAATTATTTTTTACAATAAACAAAGTGCAACTCAAAACTCCACTTTGCGGCACGCCGTTTTCCTGCACAGGAACCACAGAGAGTGCAGTTCCAACTCGCACGCGAAATGTTTCTTCAGACAGCTAACTGGCAAGCCTGTTCATCATGTAACCGGACATTCCAAAGGACTTCAAATCGCTGAGGATGCCGTACCGCCAAGCAGTATCATACGCCTTTTCAAGGACAAAGAATACTGTCATACAGTACTGCTTGTGGAGGAAAGCATCTTTATATATCATTCTAACGCAACGGGTTGATCGTTGGTAGATTGACCCTCCCTAAAGCCGGCCTGGCATCTCTCGAGAAGAGCGTTGTAGTCTAAGAATTAAACGAGTCTCCTGTTTATAATTTTCTCGAAGAGCTTCACAGGCAGCTTTTCAGGGTAATGGGACTATAGCTGGCGGGAGTGGAAAGGTGCTTCCCTTTCGTTAGGAAAGCCACTATGGCCTCAACCACAAAGAGCGTGGAATGTGCCCCGAAAGCCATATTTTATTGTATGGGTGTAAGAGTGTTTCAAGAGTGTATGGGTGTATGTGCTGTATCATGGTGTATGTATTTTTATCTGCGCCTCGAGCTGAAGGTTCGCACATTCTCAGGGCAGCCGTCAACTCGCAGAGTGAATTCAGAGTTGTCAGAAGATTTTGATTTGTTTTTGTCTTGTTGGGGCTTTTTTCTAGAGATGTTTTGTGTTTCATTAAAGCGATCTCTTTCAGAGATCACGCCCTGGCAGCTATTGAGGCTGCGATGAGGCGTGGTCTTTATATCAACATCGACCATGCGCGTTCGCTTCAAGAGGTTCCAGGATGTTGTTTGTTTTGGAATTAAATTAGGACTTCTCCGGTGGTGAGCTTTTAAGCCTTGTACGATTTTCCCACAAGGTTTTAAGAAACTTGGAAATAAAAAAGACGGACTGGGAAGTGATGGGTTTTGATTTATCCAGAAATTCCTTTACAAAAAAGTCCGCGAAATTATCGGGCTTTGAAATACAGATCGAAGACAAAAGAGGAAAGGATACTTCGGTGCGGCCCCTTTACAGAGACCGATCACGTTTGGGGGGTGGAGGAGAGTTAGAAAATGCTTTATGTGATAGCATAGAAGCAGGGGACGGGGGTACTTTCTTTGTCAGCCTTACCCTGATAGCTGAAAAGGTTCCAGAGCTCCCTGCCTTGTAAACAGACAGGGCGCCCTTCCACCAGAGCTAGACCTAGGCTCCGACGGCCACCGTTTGTGGTTCCAACGCTTCACTTAAAAAGATATCGTCACGGTTCATCACAACTTATGTATGGGAGCTCGGGGTCCGCGGCGTCGCCATTACCAACCCCAAGATAGCTCAAGGTGCCCCGTGCGGGGTGAGTGCCACATCTGCTTCGAAGCAGATGCTCTCACTTCGCGATCCGCTTGTCGACGAGCCCGTTTTTTTTCGGCTACTCGAGCCCTCGCCGCTGCCGCGGCGTCCGAATCGATGCTGGTGCTGGCTTGCGATTGCTGCCGACGCTGGCGTCTTTCTTCGGCCTCGCGAGCTCTCACCGCGGGGTCAAGGCAGCGAGCCCGCATTGCGACCGCGTCGCGAGCTCTTTGCTCCGCTGCCTTAGCTTCCAAGGTGTTCATGATCAGTCGCTTGTGACGCGCCGCCTTGAGTGCTGGAGCACCGACTTGACCTTGAGCGGCGGCACGCGGCTATTGCACAGCTTCGGCTATACCGGTCGCCTCGAGAACTATGGGACAAGGTGACGGTGGGACGCGGACTTGCCTCGAACAAGATGATCTTTGCCCCTAAAAAAACAAAGGTCAAATCAGGCCTGTTCAAGGCGGAACAAGAAAGGAAAGATAAGAAAAAGGTGCGCGCTGTCCAGTAGGGCAGGACAGCAGAGCGAAGGCTAGAAAAATAAATTGCAAATTGAAAAAGTTCTCCATTGAATTCCTGATGACACGAGTGAGACGGCAGGGAAGGGAATAAGTGGTATGAATGAAGACAGGAGAAGGAGTGTTGTGCAGGGGTGACATAAGACTGTCGTTTTTAACAGGACAGCTGTTTCAGCTTGAGCTGTCACCGTGACGAACGTTAACAGGAAACTTGGCTCTAGAACGTGCGAGATAGAATAAACCACGAAAAGGACTGAGCTTTCGCTCACTCTGTTCCAGTTAGAATAAGAATCCAAAGATAAACCATGACTTTGTGTAGCGCAAAAAACGCACAAGGACAGAAAAAGGCGACGGGCACAATTGCTTCGCGTAGGTCCTGTGCCCGTCACCTCGCACTGACCTTGCGCATTTTATGGGCTACCGGAAGTCACGGATTACCGATACCAACAAACCCAAACCCAAACTTTGCTGAGCAAAACACAAAGAAATAGATGCGCTCTATACAACTTCACTAGGTGAAGTGGCGATGGTGAAGGCGAAGCGAGGGGGAGAGAAGCCACGGCTGCTCAACTTTTGACGTGGGGGAAAAGAGTGGCACGCTACGAATGACGCACGAGTTGCTTCCAGGCCGTAGTGGAGGTAGTGACAGCTGTGAATGTGCGGGTGGCGCGTCGAAGCGGGCGTGGAAAGAAGGCGATCAATATGGGATTTGCTGACCTCGGTGATGACGCAAGATTTGACCTGAAGGTGCTCTCGAAGATGAAGGGCGATGTGTGCGCCGGAGTCACCAGTATCTGCTGTAGTGTCGACATGTACTTAGGTGAGCAGAAGCAGCGGAAGAAGCGGTGCTATTCCATCAGTCTTCGAGACTTTAGGTTTGTAATGCTGGACCCATTTGTGAAGACATATGCAGTGAAGGAAGGAGATACGCATATTTGTGTTTTTGTTTTGTAAGTGAGTGCATTAGTTTCTTCCTAACAAACGGGAGGGCTTAGCGCTGCTATTCAATAGAGAGAGAGAGAAATAAACTATGTTGCGATACATTGTTATGAGGTAGCGGTAACCGGTAGTTGCAGTTTGCTGGTGCTAAGGCAGACCGTTCCGTCACAATTTTCTGCATCGGCAGGTCGGAGATACCCAGCGCCGCTTCCCATTGCTAGGTGGTACGAATCAATAGTAGGGGATCGTTGTTGCGTGCCCACATGGTATAGATAATGGTGTCTTTAGAGCCACATGCGGGGCAGTGGGGGGACTAGTACAGGGTGGGATGAATTAAGTGCAGTTTGCCGTAACAGGGCGATTGAAACTATTCGCAGGCAATCCAAAAAGCCAAAAGATTTTGTTTCTTTAAAAAGTTTACAACAACGCGTCAGATCAAGGCGTCAAAATTTTACAACAAGGCATACCTAGTGATCTAGTATAATCCATGCTCTTTGGTAATATAGCTTCGACGTTCCTGCTGTCGCGATCAGCTGCGCAAAAATAACAAAGAGAAAACGACTGACAATATTCATCTCAGATGAACAGTGGCAGTTATCCCCCCAAGAACCGAAACAAGAGAGGACGGAAGGAAGAATTTCATCTTTAAAGACAACCGAGAACACATACTTACTGAGTACAAAGGGACAAGGTTCCTCAACCAAGACACCACTCCGACGTGAAAGACAGTGCCTTTGTCGCGGACACAAAAATGGCCGATACCTAGCTGACCGTATTAGACGTTGGAAGAACCTCAAATAGTTTTTCAAAAGAGGTTCTTCAAAAAGGCACATAATTAGAGCCTTTTCAACACTTTACTTTCGTTTGTTGTGATAGAGTACATATGTCATTCTTCTTATCATTTTAAATTTCCACTCAATAAAAAAATAGGTGAACACTTTATTACGCTCACGCACAAGTTGTTTAGTCTTCCTGGCTAATTTGTAGCACATATCTAGAACCAGAAAACTGTTTGTTTCATAATATTGCTGACAAGTACTTCGTAAACCGTTAAGAGTCATTTCTTTGTAACCGTGGCGCGAATGTGAAAGTGTACCGTCAATCGGTGTAGTTGTGGCTAAGGTTTTGTGTTCTTTGCCACAGTGGGTCGGGCGTTCGAAGGTGGTGCAATTGTCAAGGAATGCTTCCTGCCGCTTTGTTGTGACTATGGGCATGGGTAGCTCTTTTTCTAAACGAGACCGGAACGAGAAGGAAGCCATACCGATTAGGCGCACTAATATCGGTCTCCACGCACATGCAGATTCGACACAGATCTGTACATCGGCGACTTCTTTGGTTTGTCTCTCCACCACAGCATTACTACAAGAGTTATAGTGCATTTGCAATGCGTGTACATTGGAAAGACATGTTGTCGGCGTGTATGATGACTCCTACATCGATGGTTGGTGCCTAAAGGAAAGATGTAAGCTTTGGGCTCAGAAGAGCGATGTGTGTTGAGGATTCCCCTTCGCGTCGGACGGGCTCGCACGTGCTCCAACAGGCTGCTTCTGTAGACCTTTGCGTTGGATGAGTCTCCACCAACCTTTTTTTTGTTCACTATCGTTATGTCGCTACGATACGTTCGCGCTTTGTCGTGAAGACGTAATATTATCGTTGTCCCTTGTACTATGGCCGTCTTTAGCGGGACTGACATACATAAGTTGACGGGTCTTCCAAACCCCAGAACATATTGTACCGAATCGATGTATATATTGAATGATACCTAATCAACATAGGAATGAACAGCATAATTCAGATTTCCTAAAATAATAGTCTGACTTCGTACAACAAAAAATTTGTATAGTTCTGTTGTGTTTCTGTTGATTTTCTCTTATTGGTTGACAACTAACCTCTGAACATTTGTACCTCTCCCAAAACTGCTAGTATGTAATTTGAAAAAAAAAACATAATATAAGCTACAAACAAATGATTAGAATGCTTAATGTGGAAGTCTTTTTCCGCAGGCAAGGCGATCTACAGTCAAACGTCACTACAATGAGCGCTTCTGCAACTAAATTGCCCATACAACCGAGCATGCCATATTGCCTGGCCAGATTCTGCAACACTGCAAAGTGCTGCAGTATTTTCCCACACTGTGTGTGTACACAAAGACAGCTTTACTTGGTTCAACTCACGTACAGGAAGGCAGGTCAATACAACATTGCATGATGCCCAGCGTGATAAATGCTGGTAGGGCATCTTAGGAGGGCTTTATTGCTTACCTGAACAACTTACTCGGGAGGTACTTGGTTTGGCATGAAAGGTAATGATACTTTTAATGTCCCCAAAATAGGCTTCTTTGTTTGAGAATAAGTCGTCCGACTGCACGATAGTTCTGCGCAGGATAGTGCTTGTGATTGCGCTTGTAGAATCATGTCTACTAAAGAATTACTAACTGGGCCATGTTGTGCTTTAACCACACTATTATGCTCCATAAATTGAAATAGTAGTACCCACTTTGTTTGTTTCTGTAGAGCGAAAGCGCTCATACCAGTAAATTGAACGTGTACAGGGGCTGGTGGTCTGTACAGTTAATTCCTTTTTTGAATTCGTGACTTGCGTATAACATAAGTACAATATCACAAGGTGCATTGTGTTATCTTCCCTTCACACGTGGTACTTCCCTTCTGTAGGACTACCAGGAGATAGATGAAATTCCTTTTTGGAACGTCTGGATATGGCCAAATGGCTAACTTTGGGTATGGCGGCCATTCCATCATTAAATTTTAATGGATTTCATTTGCATTCAGTATACTGGCAGCACAAAACAGCGCGGCAAAAAAAACCCTCAATGAGAAATGATTTCGGTGAACTTTAATTTTGGAGTTGGGTAGCACAGAACATTCAAGGAAAATGTGGGAGCTATAGGATATTTCTATTCATTCATTTTTTTACACCTAAAGCGGTGACTTAGAATGACTCGTAATTAATTGTAGTCCAATTAGTCTCATACACCCATAAAGCAGCAAAACTATTGGTAAAAAAGTTTAATTTGGAACTCGTAAATTTAAAATTTTATTGAGGTAAAGGCTGTGTCTGTTTTACATAGTTTTTCAGTGGGTGAGGTAATAATCTTTCGTCTTTTGCTTTCCAAGAAGTAATAGTTTTATGCCGTTGGGCTCACAAACATTTCACAACTTCAACGCCTGAAGAGTCTGTATCATGTTGTGGGAATCGTGGAGAACCGTGGCCCACGATCCCGGGCAGGTGCGCGCTTCGGGAGAGACACGTTGCGGTGAAACCGGTCCGGCACTCCACTGCTTCGTCCGCGCCCCTGAGAGAAGGCACCACCGGTCCGAGTGGGGCATAGGAGCGGGAGAGGCGCTAACGTGTGTGCACGGAAGACGGTGAGAGTCTACCGGGTGTCCGGTCGGGGCAAAAGTACCGGAGAAGCGCGGCAGTGACGAATACCATGTATCCGAACTGTTGTTTGTTGGGCGCCGTGAGTGTCTGCCTTCCTTTCCCGATCACGACCCAGACGGCTGGATTCATAAGCGCCGTCGAGCCTTGTGCTCTCAAGCTTTCGGAGTTCCCAAACAAACAGCTGTGCTTCACCAATACTGTCAACTGTGTTTTCGTATCAGCTAACTTTGATAACCTGCCGTAAGCTCGGGAGCCGCGTGGTTTACGAGCCGGGAGCTGCCGTGGTGGCCTGCGCGGAAGTACTGGCTTGATCGCCCCTAAAACCCCCACATATTCCACAACGTTTATTTATATGTATTGAATTCCAAAATGGTGCATAAAATATCTGATGATCCAGAGAAAGGAACCACTGGGATTCACTTCTTAATAGTTGCACTTGTGGTTCTCGTGCTGGCCAAATTAGACAGCCTTCGGGCATTTTACAGATACACATAATTTACTCGCGCACACTGGTGATCAAAATGCAGGCAAGACAGCTTTGTGTAAAAAAGGAATCTGGGCAGAACACACAGCCTTAAGGGCAACCATCAGAGTTCTGTTGACCGGCGATTCAACAGGTAGGTGATAGGCTGCCTTTAGCACCATGTTTTGTGTGAGAAACCATTGCAGTGTTTATAAAATACTTGCAAATCATGTTGTGCCACACACTTTTCGGAGGCCACATTTACTGGCGCTGAAGTCAATCAGTGCGGATCAGTCACCCCAGCGTCATGCTGGACTGCCTAGTGCAGCATTTGCCCGGCAAAGTTGCCTTTCTGGACATCCTGCCTATGTCTAAATGAGAACAGGTTTTAAAGTGCTAGTATGCGTGCATTTTTCCATTTACACTTGGCTCTCCATATTGTTGGCTATCCGTATTCTGCCCCATACTCTGTTCAATGCTAATACAAACAGGTGAGCCCAAGGACACGGGTTGGATTCTCGGCCTCGGTAGCCGCTTTTATGAAGGGCGAAAACAGCAAAAACGCCCGTGTGTTCGACATTTCGGCGCACGTTAACGATTCTCTGGTAGTCAAAATTAATCCGGAGTGCTCCACTCCAGCGCGTCCCATCACATGAGTAGCGTTGGGGTGTTAAACACTATAATCAATCAATTATTTGAGAAGTTTTTTTTAAGTGGCCATGAATCTCTTTTGGTGATATAGTCAAATTTGTGCTACTGGTATGTATGTAGCTTTATTTCAAGCAAGAAAAAATAGTTGACATGTACAACAACAGCTTTGAGAGAAAAAAATCTGGTGGTCCTCACATCTTGTTTATTCAAATTTCGTTGTATACATTGATTGAAATTATACAGTCAGCATGATAGCAGTTGCTAAATGTGCCCTTCTGGAGGTGGGGATAGAAACCTGTGTGCCCAAAGAAACTTAATGTGGGCCTTACCTTTCAAGGAGCTCGTGGGCATGAGGCTACAAGATGGACCAGCCAACCATAGAGAAAACTAACAAGCATGCAGCCTGGATCCGCCGCGCTTTTTAAAACACGGACACGTTACGGATGAACTGGCTGGGTTGAGCTACAATATTTGAAAAGCTCAAGTTTTAGAGGCATCAAATTTTGATATTTTTTTTCTATTTTGCATTGATATCATTTATTTCTTAGCTTCTAGAAGCAGACTAACTAAAGTTCTATAAGCAGGTTTTCTTTTAGCAATTTTGTGCAGCGTAGCTCCCAAAGGTGAAATAAATGTTCCTGCATGTTTGTTTACTTCATAATAACAACATGTGCCGTACAAAGACATTGCTACGTAATTCCTGGCGTAAAAACAGAAATAGTACTGTAATTATGTTGTACGCTACAATAGGTGTAGTTTATCTGTAGGGAACATGTTCCCTACTGAACTAATACAGCATTTGTTCCGTAACCCACCTATGGGGGACACTTCCATTAGGTAAGCTTTACAGAATTTTCTCTTTTAGCTATGAATATGGAGCATGTTCCGTAGCCTAGGTACACGAGACTTTTACTGCTGTCCATTTGTACGGAACATTTGCTGTATTTCCGTATCCATTTCATGCGAGATTTGTGTCATAACGTAGAACCGCGCAACACTCTCAGTCAGCTAATGCTACACAACATTTTGTAGTACGGCACATAGGGTGGCAACAAGGTTAGCATAGACATGCCCCTCAAATTAACGGTTTTTTAACAGTGTCGCGACACTCAATGCACCAAGCTAGAAGGCAAGGTGGAAGTGCAAGTCGGATGCTTTGTACAATTTTCTCATGCCTGCATGATTTTTGCGTATCGAGGAAAATATAGCACCTAAAGGCTCCTGCGATGGTGCTGTGTGCAGACTGTCAAGAAATGCTGCGGGCCTGGCATTCGGCAGTTGATGACGAGAGAGAGAGAGACAAAAACATCGTTATATGCCCTTCTATAAAGGCTTCTGCGTTGCTGGGGGAAGGAGCTGCTGTTACCAGCCGCCCCCAAGCGTTGTTTGCGTTGTTTTTAGGGATGCTCCGGGGGTCAATCCACTCCGCCCAAGAGCCAGGAGAATGGGAAAGGGATTCTGTGTATAAGTACCTTTTTTGCATAACCTCTAAGCAGTCCCACATTTTCCAGCAGTGCTCGTTGTTTGGGTACTCGTGTCCGCAGCGTGGGCAGCTAGTGTGGCCAGGTTTGTTTTCTCTGTAGTGAAATATACGTGGGGTACGTAGGACAACTGCTTGAGCTCGGCGGATGCCATTTGTTTTCGATCGCTGCCAAGGGATGGGGGGAACGCAATGTGTGTCTTGATCGGTGCGAAGATCTAACAACTTTTGGTGCCTGGCTTGTCTTTCTTCGACGTGGCTGGTGCGGCGGTCGTATTCCTCCGGCTGTGCAAATGGAGGCTTAGACTCGCGCAAGAGAGTTTCGAGCGCGAGTTGGTGAGCCGCCACATTTTCTGGAACCCCCTGATGACGTGGGATTCAGCGGAGTTCAACCGAAAGTTCTGGTTGGGAGTTTAGATGCACTTCGAGAATGCTGCGAATGTGCGTGGCTATTTTGTTGCGGCAGAAAAGGCGGATTGTATCCTGGCTGTGAGTCAGTATTAGCAGTTTCCGTCAGGCGGTCAAGTTCGTGATTGAAATTGCTATGGCTAATGCTTCGGTATGACCGGGATTACTGATTCCTAGGGAGGGACGCGTACTTCGTCCGTTCCCGTAGTACGTGGCGGTAGCAACTAAACCGCCGTCTGATAAGGTAGGGTCGGTGTAGACCGGAGTGTAAACCCTTTTTATCTTCTGCGCCACTAAATGGCGGGTGGCATGCGCGCTGTGGGCTCTGTGCTCGTATTCGTTTTCCACACTCATGTGGCGGGGGATAGGATGAACAGTCAGCCTCGGTAGGTGTTCCCAAGAAGGGCGTTTTGTAATGTAGCCTTCTGGTTCCGCAATTTGTGCTCCTAGGAAACGGAGTATAGCTCGTCCCTGTTTAGATGACCGCAGCCGATACTTGCGCTTCTTTGGGGATGTCTATGCGGAGTGATATTAGATTGTGAATTCCCATTCCTCGAATCTCATGGAGTGGGGTGTAATTTGGGAGTCCCAAGGCAACACGAATCGGTTTACGTAGTTGCGTTATAATTTGTCTATCTGAGTGCGTGTTAGCCACATATAAGGGGCTGCGTACATGTTGGGGGGAATTATGAACGTCTCGAAAATTCGTAGGAGTTCATGTTCTTTTACCCCATGTCGCTTCATTGAAATCCGTTTCATCATGTGCGTGATCTGGTTGATCTGCGTCGTGATTTTATTAACCCAAGTGTCCGCTTTACCTTGTTGGTGAAACCAAATGCGGAGCACTCGAATTTCTTCTTTTCTTGCAATGGTGGTGCCGTGTAGCGTTAATTTGATCAATTTGTGTCTATGGTTAGAGCGGCCTGCTGGACAATCCTCCACGAAGATGTAATCGATCTTCGAGGGGCAGCAGCTGAGACCAACGTCCTTCATGTATACGGTGACGGCATCAATCGCTTCCTGTAGTTAGTGCTCCTGGTGACCGTGGGAACTCTAACAGCACCACAAAGTCACATCATCAGCATATATGTTATAGTGAACATCGATGATGGGGTCTAGTTTGGCGGGCACATCTTTATTATTTATTTATTTATTATCTATTTATTATCGTACTCTCAAGGCCCGGAGGCATTACAGAGAGGAGTGGGTACTGTTACAAACAAATTCATTGACAACATTTTTAAAGTTAGTGGCGTCAGTGATAGCAGCGATGGAGGCAGGGAGATGGTTCCAGTCATTCGTTGTTCGTGGTAAAAACGAATCAAAATGAACATTGGTGCGAGAGGCAGGAACTGCAACCTTGAAACGATGATCTGTGCGCGATGAAATGTATGATGGCGGGGACATTAGCTCGTTCCTGAGGGTCTGATTAGAGTAATAAATCCTTTGAAAAAGACACAAGCGAAAGTATTTACGACGTAATTCTAGGTTAGGCAATCCAAGGGTTAGTTTCATCGCCGAAACACTTGCATGACGAGAATAATTACAAAGAATAAAACGAGCAGCTCGATTTTGGATCGATTCAAGAGTATTTTTGAGATATACAGCAGAAGGGTCAAAAATAGAGCATGCATATTCCAGCTTAGGCCTCACTAAGGATTTATACAAAAGCAACTTGACAGCTGGAGTTGCCGATGAAAAATTACGCCGCAAGAATCCGAGCATGCGGCTGGCATTACTGTAAATGTAATTTATATGTGTGTTCCAGGTGAGGTTATGTGAAATGTGAATACCAAGATACTTGTACGAGGAGACACTTTCTATAGCTACATTGTTAACGCTGTACTTAGGAGGAGCAATATTCTTAAACGCACGACAAACACGCAATGCCTTGCACTTATTAATGTTAAGCTTCATTTGTGATTTAGAGCACCATGATGTTACTATGCCAATATCTGATTGAAGAGCATCGCAGTCACCAGGATTGGAAATACCTCTATACAAAACACAGTCATCAGCGAAGAGCTTAATTGACGAGTTAATTTGGCCCGGGAGATCGTTAATGTAAATTAAAAACAATAGAGGTCCTAAGACAGATCCCTGAGGTACTCCAGAGGTTACACGAGCAGTAGAAGAGTAACATTCGTTAGCAAAAACAAACTGTGAACGATCGGACAAAAAACCCTTAATCCAAGAAAGTACACTGGGATCGATGTTTAGCTTGCTTAATTTAGCCAGGAGAATTGTGTGTGAAACAGTATCGAACGCTTTGGCGAAATCTAAAAAAATACAGTCTACAATAATGTTAGCGTCCATCGCTTGAAATAAATCATTTGTGAAAGACAAAAGCTGGGTATCACAGGAAAAGTGTTTCCTAAATCCATGTTGGTGCGGGGTAAAAAATAAGTTTGACTCAAGAATTGAAACGAGGTGTGAATAAATTATGTGCTCCATTAATTTGCAGGGGACGCTAGTTAAGGATATAGGCCTATAATTGAGCGGAGAGAAACAACTACCAGATTTGTGTACGGGAATAACCATTCCTGCCTTCCAATCACTTGGCAGAGCGCCGGTTTGAAGTGACTGAGCAAAGATTTCACGTAAGATGACAGATGAATAAGCAGTGGTGCCCTTAAGAAATTTCGAGTTGATACCGTCAACACCAGAGCATGCAGACACTTTTGAATTCTGTATCAACTTCACAACGCCATCAAGATCAATGAAAATCGGCGACATTGAAGTGTAAGGTACATCAGGAAAAACAGCACTGGCGCAAGGCGCAGAATCAGAAAATACAGAAATGAACGCATCATTCAATACTTCACAACACACGGTGCGACCGACAGGTTCATTGCTAGAATCACAGAGTTCGATGGCACTCGATTTTTTACCATTGACCACACTCCAAAATTTCTGAGGGCTATCTTTTAAAAGAGAAGGCAGCGTTTGCTCATAAAATGTTTTCTTAGATTCAGCTACAGCAACCTTGTAACTGCTCAAAGCTGTTTTGTAGGCATTCCAACGCTCAACACTTCCAGAGTGTTTTGCAGATCGGAAAAGCCGTTTCTTTTTGTTCAATAAACGCTTAAGATGCGAGTTGAACCAGGGTGCGCGAGAATCTGAGTAAATACGCTTCTGTGGTATGTATTGGTTAATCAGGGAGGTAGCTTTTTCTTTGAATAATGACCAGTTTTCTTCGACTGTTCGGGAATGAAAACTTGGAATGTAGTCAGCGATGAACAATTCTAATTCGTTATTAATTGCGTCAAAGTCTGCACTTCTGTAATCACGAATTACTTTGGACGAGGTAAGGGAAGGCAAGTTTAAGTTCAAATCACACTGTTAATTTGATCAATTTGTGTCTATGGTCAGAGCGGCCGGCTGGACAATCCTCCACGAAGATGTAATCGGTCTTCGAGGGGCAGCAGCTGAGACCAACGTCCTTCATGTATACGGTGACGGCATCAATCGCTTCCTGTAGTTAGTGCTCCTAGTGCCCGGGGGAACTCTGACAGCACCACAAAGTCACATCAACAGCATATATGTTATTGTGAACATCGATGATGGGGTCTAGTTTGGCGGGCAGATCTTTGAGGACTATGCTAAAAAGAGTTGGTGAAAGAATAGAGCCTTGCAACACTCTTTTACTTGGTTTGAAAGGGCGTACCAAGCGGCCGTCTACATGTACCTCGGTTGTTCAGTGGCCTAAAAAGTTCCGCATGTAATTATATAATCGCTCACTGCATTGGAGCAGGTGCGCGCGCTGCGCGGCTTTCAGTCTGCTCCGGAAGCCGCTTGCGCCGCTTCTGCTCCGGTGTGGAACCTACACAGAACCAACATGCTTTGCATCACCACATAGCTCCCTGCGGGAAGATGGTGTAATTTTTTTTGCCACGTTTGCCCCCATTGTTGTCAGCTGAGATCCGCAGGTCGCTATCTATAAAGGCGGTCGTGGGTATGAATGCCGCTTGGTGAACCTTTATTAACCCATGTAAGCTACGTTGTCCTTATTTCTGACAAATCGGACTAAGGACAACGAAGCGCTGGTTTTCACTGGCGGTGGGGCAACGCAACCGGTTTTAGCAGCGGACGGCTCGACATAGATACTACGAGGGTATTGTATCCGCGGTACAAAAATGGTCTCGATAAAATGATTCAATTGCTGACCGACTGCTTTCCCAGTCATCCATTTAGAAATGACCACCTGCGTGCTTCCATCGGGCCACATCA
This sequence comes from Haemaphysalis longicornis, assembly GCA_013339765.2. NCBI lineage: Eukaryota > Metazoa > Arthropoda > Arachnida > Ixodida > Ixodidae > Haemaphysalis > Haemaphysalis longicornis. The sequence continues at coordinate 27,588,748 of CM023452.1, read as the reverse complement.
ACCATGTCAGCTCCATCTGACTCCAAGCTACATCAACTCCAAGGACTATGTCATGCCTCACCAGCCAGCTGGAACGCTAAACTTTCAGAATGACACGTGAACATAGCATCGTCACATTTTTATAACTGATTTTGGACGCCTTCCCCAGTCCCTTTTCTCTCCTCAACCCACAGGGCTTTTGGCCTCCTACCTACAATAAAGTCTCTGCATTTATTCACTGCGCATAGAGCCTCTCTGCAGTAATTCACCATCAGCGGCGCGGTCGGCTCGCCGCTCTAGTTACGCATCTCGTCCGCTCTTTGTGTCTTACTCATGGGTGCGGTATCTACAGTCGGTGACTGCTGAACTCTGCATCGGTATTTCCAACATCAAAAAGATTTTCAGCTCACCCGCAATCAACGTGCCTTACTGTTTGCGAGACGTTTTTGACATACGTACGTTTGAGAAAGGACTGCTTCTAATAGGCCCTCCTCGCTTTCGGACCGCCATCACGTTGTCCAGAGTCAAGCAGCATTCCTTGATTCACAAGCCGTGTCTGGGATTTGTGTTACTGATGTGCTGTAGCGCATCAAGAAGACACTTTTTTTATCGGTTGTCGTGTTTGTGCTTTGCCGAGTCATGGCTTGTACGAGAGGAAATCGTGGTGGGATGTTCATGCACGCATCTCTAGCTGAGAACGTCGAAGCTGGATCTATGGCTGGTATGATTGTAGACATTGTGCATGTGTAGCGGAACCTCTGCGAAGTAGTAATATAGTGACCTTTCTTTAGATAGTAGCGGTGACAAGTTGCAAGAATTGTTTTCTTGCTGGGAACGAAGCCTGCACCCGATGTTGAGCGCTATAGTCCAACGTAGTTTCCGTTCGTCTACCCGACACCATGCGGGATAGTGCAAATATGTGTGGCTTATAATTGCAAAGCAGAATATGTCTAAACCCCCCCCTTTTTATTCCGGGTGTCATTGATTTACTCGGCGCCGCTCCGCTACTCATCCCACCCCTGCTGACACCTCTTTCACAACTAGTTGCCTTCTCGCCTCCACCGAGTCCTATTTTGCAAGTTGCACAGTCGGCAGCTAACGGTGATAGTGCGGTTTCCAGATCATTGCGAAAAATAAACAAAAGCACGGATGGGCGTAAAATATGTACTGATGATTTCTAAACTCCCTAATATGACATTTGTGCTCAGCGCGAGCTGAATTGTTCTGGTTCACAATGCGTTTGTGCTGCGTCTCAGGAAGTGCTCGCGTGATGAGCGATCGAACATACGGCAGCGTGCGCTACTCTTGTGTTACCTCGCATTGCGTCTTCGCCTCCGGCCAGCTTGTTGCAAATTGTGTTTGAACCTCCCGCGCAAATTTAACGTGGTTGGCATTAGTGGAGAATTGTACAGCATATGGGGAAAGTGTCAGGCGAAGGGCGGTTCTTGGTGGCGACGCATGAGGCGTGTGAGGGGAAGGCAGCGAGATAGATGACGCCGTAGACGCACGTGTAGTACTCTACTTCACCCATTGTTAGACACTCCTCACCGTTTTCTTTCTTTCTTTGGGGCGGCGTTCGCTCACTCGGTGAGGCGGACATAAACAGACTCCGCTTCCGCGAAGCCCTGGTAAAGGCTGCCCCTTAAAATGACCGAAACCTGCCGTCGCCGTTTCCGCTCAAATTTGATTGTAGGGTTTAACGTGCTGACGTAACGCAGGTGATGAGGCGCCCCGTAGTGGAGGGCTCCGGATTAAGTTTGACCTCCCGGGGATCTTAAAACGTGCGCAAAAATGTCGTAATTTCCAGCGTTTTGCTTTTCGCCTCCATCAGAAAAGCGGCAGCCGCGGCCGCGAATCGAAGCCGCGTCCTCATGCTTAGCCATACAAGGCCTTATCAACTGAGCCACAGTGGCCGGTATGGCCCAAATTTACTTTGCCAAGGATATACTAATCCCTCCTGTAGATCAGAAACAACAAACACAACAAACAACAAAGCTCCCACAACAAACACATTTTAGATACTTCATGGCGGTGTCGTCACGAGGAGAGTCCCAGTTGCGTCGGTGAGTGTTGCGGAACAGGTATGTTAGGCGACGATTTGGAAAAACAACCATCTGGCGTCCGCAGTTCCTGCCATTTTTAACATCAGAGGTATTTAAGCTTTCAATTCCTCTACCGAAAATTACCAGAAAACCCGTGGATGTGAGCTTGCGCTTCTTGAGAAGCGCCTTGCGTCACCGACACTCAGGCGTGGGGATTTGCCACGCGAGGAGCACGCAAAAAATATCAACAAGAATATCGAGTGCACGTGAGCATGCGCCTCTTGTGGAGCGCCCAACGTTTGCCAACTCTACCTTCGAAAACACTCTGCGCAGAGTTTGTGTCGTGATCTCTCGCGAACTGTTTTACTCCCCAGTTCACGTGCGTTCGTACCTAAAGTGGGGATCACCGACGCCGAGTTCTTGCTGTAGACGCCGAGTGCGCGAAGCGGGTGCCGTGGGTTCTAGCGAGTGCTAACGCGGTCGACATTGGGTGATATGTCAAAGGCTGTGGACAAAACGGTCCGGACCTGCCAGTAATGGGGAACTTCCAGCTGCAAGTTCGGAAAATCATGCGAGGTGCAATAGCCGGGTTTCCGACGAAGGCAGTGAGGTCGCCAGCTCTGCCGTTTCTCCAACGTTGCAAAAGGCGCTTTTTCTAGCTTGTAAGCAGAGGAAGAGTAATAACGCCAGGTCAGGAGATATCCCTGAGCATCATAGCACAAATCCGCCCTTTAGGAACTACCGCATCGCTGATTGTTTCTATATTTCATGTATATGTATTGGTAGCGTGCTCCTAACACTCGTCCGCGGTTCCCAATAAAGCCCTGGTGTCCTCGGAAAACCACACGGTTACTGAAAACCCCGTTCCCAATAGTCCGATCCTCGGCTGGTCCCGCAGCGCACACCCATTCCAGTGCTGTGCGCCTTGTTTTCCCTGGGACGTGGTGGTGGTGGTGGCTCAAAAAATAGCGTATGCCCACTTAGGCGTATTGGTAAAGAAGACTTTTTTCCATTGTAATCAATCATACAATGCAAAATAGTCGAGAAAAGAAAGAATTTAGTCGAAGATCAACAGAGAGAGAGGAAAGCGCGAGAAAACAAGAAAAAATAACTGAATGGAGTGTCCCACAAATCGTCTTTCGTAACCATGTTACGAAAGACGATTTGAGGGGGAAACGTCCACCCATAATAACGCTGACAAAGTGCTTGAAGCTTGCTCTCCTTCGGGTTTCACTCGCATCATCAAACGGAGCGTTTATTCTGAGCAGAAGGTTTTGGGCAATGGGGTTGTGTTGCAGCACAAGATGTTTTTGAGGACAACACCATTGGAATGCGCAGCATGAGAAAGCATCGAAATCAAACGCGTCATCGCCGCTGAGTGAAGTCTGTTGCAAATCAATGTTGTTTAGAACGGTCAGGAAGTCTTCCGTTTTTGCACTTTCTCAGCAGCCCTTTTCTCCCTACGACATACTAGCAGGTGAAATAAGATATCTCTCTTATTTATTTTTAGCCATTAGGAGCTTCATATTTCATTTCTTTGTTGTAGTGAAATCTGAGCCGAGAGGTTAGATACGAGTTTTTTAGTTGTGGAGTTTAAGCAATTGTATACAATTCTAAAATCCAGCCTCAGTAGTCAGAATACATAAAAACGGGGCGTCAGCTTCATCATGCGTAGCGCGGGATGAGACGTTTACTAGGTTCGACTGTGTGACACTATAGATATGATTTACACCTAGCATCGTCCCCGCAAATCTTTGATGCGATGAATTCTCTCGTCTTCGTGTTTAAATTGCTCAGTCGTTTACAGAAAAGCTTTCTGAAGTGCGCTTGATCCAAGACACAATCGTTTGGACTGTGGAGCATTTATGGCGTTTCATTGAAAGGACAGATACTTCGAACAGTCCATAAATTTCGTCGGAATGGCTGGTGGGAGCAGGGGTGCCTGCGGTGTGGGGGCAGTAATGGTTCGTCCCGTTGCATCCTTTGTGTAGGACCTTTTAAGTGTGATGTCATTCAGGTGGAGGTGATTCTCGGGGACTTGAGAAAAAAAGTTTCTCACAAATAAACAATTTCTGCGGCTAGCCATAAGGATTTCTCTTTTAAACTTTAATCGCTAGCACGGTGCCGCAGACCCAGCATAGCCTATAAATAATTGCATATTGCTGCTTACTTTTGATTACTGCGGTTGATCTTGCGGTGATATATACTGACCATAGTGATCTTCGTCGGAAAGTTTTCCGGCAGTATAAATGTTGTTCACATAAAAGTTTATCGGGCGATTTCTTCTCATAAGAACATTGAGAAACCGCCATAACAGTGGCCGCCGTGTCTGCCGCGGATGCATCCGCAACTTGCAAAAAAGCAAAAAATAAGTTTGCCTAGGCGTTCGTTGTCTGCGCCATCAACACCCCATTGTAGGCTGTGGCGTCGACGATATGAATATTCGTAGTGGCATTGTGTGGTGGTATTCTACCTGTCATTGAGTACTCTGCATCAGCATCGGAGACTGCCGCCGCGGTTGGTAAAGAAAGCTAAAACACGCGCGAAATGCCTACCCGGCAGTGCAGTTTCCTGTAAACACAGATATCGACACAGATGCTGCCGCACTTTGCCCGCGAATGAGTTCAGTACGGAAGCCAAATAATACTTCCGATGAAATTGTGATTGCTCACGTAGACACCGATTGAGGTAAAATGTTAGCGTAGCAGTGAGTGCATTATTAGCCGGGAGACTAGCGACATCGTTGTGCGAGCGGCCGAATGCCTATTACGTCGCCTTAGGAGCGGTTAGACGGGACGTGCTGGCATCGGCAAAGAGGGCACATGCATGGTTGCCAGCATGGCCGCCACGCTAGTGACACCAACCTATACAGTGAATCGTTTTGTTACAAAACTCCTCTCCATTTGAAATCTTAATAACCATACTTGGACCCATTTTTAGTTTAAGCAATATCGACATACACAACACTAACGTGGCATCACAAACCCACGTGATCACTCAGACATGCGCAACGAAGTCACAGTGACGCACACGCGCTGATGCACGTGTTGTTCTAGTAGTAATTGTTTGTAGGGTTTAACCGCGCCGACGCAATGCAGGCGATGAAGCGCGCCGTAGTGGAGAGCTGCGGACTAATTTTAACCACCTGGGGATCTTCACGTGCGCCGAAATCTCGTACACACAGGTGCTTTTGCTTTTCGCCTCCATCTGAAAAGCGGCCGCCGTGGCTTGGAATCGAACCTGCGAACTCGTGCTCCTCAGCGCAACGCCTTAGCCCCTAAGTTATCGCGGTGGGTACCAGTGTTGAGCCACTCTCAAGATGATGACATCGTGGTTCAACACTGCCGGATGAATTACGAAGGCACTCATATTAGGGTGGATTGCTACGCGAACTGCTTGCAAACTCAACCACAAGCTGGTGCCAATCAAATCGGCAGCTTTGAATTCCGCGGAAGGGCCAGCACCGGCTTGACGTATTCGCTTATGAGGAAGCGCGCAAGATATTTGGAAGGTTCTCTTTTTGAAGAACAGAGTTTGTTTTTCACGCACGGCGTTGTGCACCACTTGCTCACAGTTGTATGCATTTTTATATAATTACACCAAAAATGTATTTTTAAAGAAACAAATTAGTATGAAATAACAATTAGTGCGCGAGAGACACGGTATGACACCACGAGGAATGTCCGGTTTAAGGGAAAATAATGGCTTCTCATGGACCGGGGACCACCTGGTGACATCAACGGCCACTCGCGATACCATCTGCGACCTCTCTCTGCCATCTTCCTATGAAGCCGCAAAACTGCGTAACGTAAAGGCCGCCATGAAATATAAAGCTCTTATAAAACCTCGAGTATCTTGTTTGTGTAACTACAACCGAATGCCATTCCCCTCTTTATAGACGGTGAGCACTACACGATGGCGCGGAGCAGGTCGAGCTGAGTGGTGAGCTACAGGTATAAGTTCAGTAACCGTACTCCCTAGGTAGAAGGCCGTTTTTTGACAGCGGGAAGGCATTCTGCAACGCTTGCAACCTAAACGCGAACTTACTAATTATGGCAAGTGAAGCTTAGTGTAACGCCATTGTGTCTTTAGCTGGAAATTTCAGTATGTTTTTTTCAAGATAGTGACATTAGATTCAGAGCTACAGGGAATTTGACACTAGCCCTACAGCGACCGTGTGCCAATCTTTGTCAACGCGGGCTAATAGACGCACGCAGTTCTGGTCAGAAATTGGGTCAAGATGGCTTTGCAGAAGAAATTGTCAAAAAGCAGCGCTGTGCCCTGTATCTGATGAAAACACATTATTGGCGATATTAAGGCACCTATTCCTTATAGTAGTGTAAATTTGCATAATCTGCGAAGAGGATCAAAAAATCAAATTCAGAATAAATAAAAACAGTAAATTAGCCAAGCGAATTCGGCTACTCGTAGCCGAATTTGGTGATAAAAAAACTCAAAATGAAACGCATACTGCGTTAGAAATCTGCTGCATTAACACTTAATTAGTTGAACATATGCACATATTTCAGGATAACAATGAAAAAGAATCCTCAGATAAGGCACAGGAAGTCGAGATATTTAATATGTGCCGAAATCTCTTAGCGAAAGCACCCGTGTGTCGAAGTGCGCCTCAGCCCAGGTATTGCGTTGGTGCATTAAACACCACAATCAATCAGGCAAAAGCAATGACAAAAAATTACGCCCACCTCCCCTGGCGGGAACTCTGGTGTGATGCGATGCTGAGGGGGCTTCAAGCGCCATCGGAGAGCAACCGTCGACCGAAAGGATGCCGGAGAGCGGCACACCGGTTATATGCGCAGCGCCCGAAGTTGAGGAGACCGCGGAGAGAGTGGGCGCTGCACATGCACACAGCGCACGTTGCTTTCAGCTCTGCGCCGCCAACCGTCGGAGTAAGAGCGTGCTGCGCCACGGGCCACGCCGCACACCCGTAGATATTGAGAGAGAGTCTTCGCTATCAGTGAGGAGACAGGGAGAGTGGATGAAACCCGTGGATGCCGACGACGACGGACGCACGCAAGAAGGACAGGGCCGCCGAAAAGATATGCTTTGAGTGTCGCATCTAAAAATCCCGCCTTTACTTATCCCATCATTTACATATCCATCATTTACATATCGATGCAATCATCCCGCACCTGCTCCGTTTCAAGGTTTTCTTGCCGCTGCTTGAGTGCCGCAACTAATGATGATAGTTTGAGTTTAATGGCGCAAGGCCGACATGAGCAAAGAGCGCCAAACACAAAGTTATTTAATGAGGAGAGAACATGAATGAAATCAGTGAAAGACTACGAGCACGGCTGGAGTAACGGGCCAGGGTAAAGAACAACAGTAGTTAAAAGATTCATAAGGTGGCTTGTGTATAGAACCAGAGGTAAAACTATGGGTTGTATGAGAGGAGTTGTAATAAGTGAAATTCTGATAGGAAGTTAAAGGTGCGGTGAACAGAAAACATGGCGTCGTCTCCTAAGAAGTATGACGGGTTTTATGGAATATGTCGTGTGTGTAGTTGTGGGAAGTGTTTGCGTCGTTTAATGTCGAGTGCCTTACATTTTATGAGGATGTGGATCATGGATTGGGCCTCTCTGCATTTGCTGCACAGAGATCTTGGAGGACCAGTGAGAAAGTACGAGGGTGTTGCATGTGTGTGCCCTATCCCTAATCTAGTGAAGGCGACATCAGTATATTGCGTGTGTCGGTGGTGTATTGTTCCAAGTGTGGTTTTATTACGTGCAACTTGTCCGTTTGTTCACTCCAGTGCGTTTGCCATGTTTTTCGAAGTTGTTGTCTGATGTGTGGTTTCACGTCGGTGTAGGGTAATGTGGTTATCTCTACTGTATTCACGAGTGTACAAGCAGCAGCCCTTCGATTCGCTGCTTCGTTCCTGGCGATACCACGGCGGCCAGGGACCAAGAAAAGGACCAGTTCAAGTTTGTGGACATAAACAGACACAATTTCCCTTGAATATCAGATTGACAACATGGTTTTTGGAAGACTTTGTTTACAACAATACCTGCACAACAATGAGTGAATCAGTATATATAATGGATTGTCGGATGTGGCTTTGAAGTATATGATTAACAACAAGAAGTACACCATACGCCTTTGCCGTAAACATACTAGTATTACTATTGAGAGTTCTAGTGATAATAACGCCGGGCCCATGCTCCGCTGAGGACACAGAGGTGGCAGTTTTAGAGGAGTCCGCATAAAATTCAGAACATTGATATTTCTGCAGCAAATACAAGAAGTGCTGCAGTACTGCACATGTGGGAGCTCGGTTTTTATCTACATGTGTGAAAGATCTGTCGCATGATACAGGGCGGAGATGACATGGTGTTATAAAATCTGTTACAGAAGTTTGGATGGTGTCTAAAAGCGGGACAGAAAGCTGTGACGCTTCCTCTCTGACTGTGTAAGAGAAGGACGCAGAGAAGGCTGGTCAATTTAAAAGCAGTTTAGTCATGGACGTATCATAAAAAACTGATTTAAAAGGATGCTGATGCATGGTTGAAATTTTTTAAGCATAAAGGAGATCTGTGTATGCTCGCTGACGTTGTAGGGTCCTTTTGTTGCACTGTACATACATGCTTTAAACTGGACTAGTCCGGAAGGCACCAGACGCCAGGTGGAGCCCAAGATGGAGCAGTTGGTCGCGAATTATAAGGGAGCTTTTAGTGGCTGATCCATAGGCAACGCTAACATAGTCGAATCGCGAACCAATTTGGGTGGTGAAAACACGTAAAAGAAGTTTTTTGTCAGCACCAAAAAAAAAAGTGTGCAAGAGAACCTTCAGGATAGTCCGTGTTTTTAAGCATTTATGTTTTAGGTGTTTGATGTGTCGGATAAATGTGAGCTTGGCTTCAAAGCTTGTCTTTTTGACAAGAATAGAGACACCATTTAGTTGAATGTCTGGATCCAGCCGAATGCCACGTCTCTTTGAAAAGAAAACACTAGTGCGCATTTCTGGAATAAAGTTAAAACCATTGCTGTGTGCCCAGCAGGCTTGCTTGTTCACATCAAGCTGGACTCTGCGCTCGCAGATAGACAATTTACGCGATTTGAAGGAGAGTTGAACGTCGTCTGCATATAATCAATAGTGGCAGTGCCTTTGGAATAGAAATATTTTTACAATAAACAAAGTGCAACTCAAAACTCCACCTCGCGGCACGCCGTCTTCCTGCACATGAACCATAGAGAGTGCAGTTCCAACTCGCACGCGAAATGTTCCTTCAGACAGCTAACTGGCAAGCGTGTTCATCATGTAACCGGACATGCCAGAGTACTTCAAATCGCTGAGGATGCCGTTCCGCCAAGCAGTATCGTACGCCTTTTCAAGGACAAAGAATACTGTCATACAGTACTGCTTGTGGAGGAAAGCTTCTTTATAATATCTCTCTAACGCAACGGGTTCATCGTTGGTTCATTGCCCCGCCCTAAACACGGCCTGGCAGCTCACGAGAAGACCGTTGTAGTCTAAGAAATACACGAGTCTCGTGTTTATTATTTTCTCGAAGAGCTTCACAGGCAGCTTTTCAGGGCAATGGGACAATAGCTTGCGGGAGAGGAAAGGTGCTTCCCTTTCTTTAGGAAAGCCCCTATGGCCTCCTTCCAAGAGCGTGGAATGTGCCCCGAAAGCCATAATTTATTGTATGGGTGTAAGAGTGTTTCAAGAGTGTGTGGGTGTATGTGCTGTATCATGGTGTATGTATTCTTATCTGCGCCTCGAGCTGAAGGTTCGCACATTCTCAGGGCAACCGTCAACTCGCAGAGAGTGAATTCAGAGTTGTAAGAAGATTTTGATTTTTTTTTGTCTTGTTGGGGCTTTTTTCTAGAGATGTTTTGTGTTTCATTAAAGCGATCTCTATCAGAGATCACTCCCTGGCAGCTATTGAGGCTGCGATGAGGCGTGGTCTTTATATCAACATCGACCATGCGCGTTCACTTCAAGAGGTTCCAGGATGTTGTTTGTTTTGGAATTCAATTAGGACTTCTCCGGTGGTGAGCTAAATGAGAAAGATGGACTGGGAAGTGATGGGCTTTGATTTATCCAGAAATTCCTTTACCGAAAAGTGCGAGAAATTATCGGGCTTTGGAATACAGATCGAAGACAAAGGAGGAAACCATACTTCGGTGCGGCCCCTTTACAGAGGCCGATCACGTTTGGGGGGGGGGGGTAGAAAATGCTTTATGTGATAGTATAGAAGCAGGGGACGGGGGTACTTTCTTCGTCAGACTTACCCTGATAGCTGAAAAGGTTTCAGAGCTCCCTGCCTTGTACACAGACAGGGCGCCCATCCACCAGAGCTAGACCTGGGCTCCGACGGCCACCGTTTGTGGTTCCCACCCTTCATGTAAGAACATATCGTCACGGTTGATCACAACCTATGTATGGGAGCTCGGGGTCCGCGGCGTCGCCATTACCGACCCCAAGATAGCTCAAGGTGTTCCTTGAGCTATCTCAAGATGCTCCTTGAGCTTGAGATAGCTCAAGGAGAGCATCTGCTTCGAAGCGGATGCTCTCACTTAGCGACCCGCTTGTCGACGAGCCCGCTTTTCTTCGGCTACACGAGCCCTCGCCGCTGCCGCGGCCTCCGGATCGATGCTAGTGCTGGCTTGCGATTGCTGCCAACACTTGCGTCTTTCTTCGGCCTCGCGAGCTCTCACCGCGGGGTCAAGGCGGCGAGCCCGCATTGCGACCGCATCGTGAGCTCTTTGCTCCGCTCCCTTCGCTTCCAAGGTGTTCATGATGAGTCGCTTGTGATGCGCCGCCTTGAGTGCTAAAGCACCGACTTGACCTTGAGCGGTGACACGCGGCTATTGCACAGCTTCGGCTATACCGTTCGCCTCAAGAACTAGGGGACAAGGTGACGGTGGGACGCGGGACTTCCCTCGAGCAAGAGCATCTTTGCCCCTAAAAAACAAAGGTCAAATCCGCCCTGTTCAAGGCGGAACAAGAAACGGAAGATAAGAAAAAGGTGCGCTTTCCAGGAGGGCAGGACAGCAGAGCGAAGGCTCGAAAAAGAAATTGCAAAATGAAAAAGTTCTGCATTGAATTCCTGATGACAGGAGCGAGACGGCAGGGAAGGGAATAAGTGGTATGAATGATTACAGGAGAAGGAGTGTCGTGGCAGGGGTGACATAAGTCCGTCGTTTATAACAGGAGAGCTGTTTCAGCTTGAGCTGTCACCGTGACGAACGTTAACAGGAAACTCGGCTCTAGCACGCGTGAGATAGCATAAACAATGAAAATGACTGAGCTTTCGCTAACTCTGTTCCAGTTAGAATAAGAATCCAAAGATAAACCACGACTTTGTGTAGCGCAAAAAACGCACAAGGACAGAAAAAAGGCGACGGGCACAAGCTCTTCGTGTAGAGCTTGTGCCCGTCGCCTCGTACTGACCTTGTGCATTTTATGTGCTACAGGAAGTCACGCATTACCGATACCAACAAACCCCAAACCCAAACTTTGCTGAGCAAAACACAAAGAAAAAGATGCGCTCTATACAACTTCAGTGGGGAGAAGTGGCGATGGTGAAGGCGAAGCGAGGGGGAGAGAAGCAACGGCTGCTCAACTTGTGACGAGGGGGAAGAGAGTGGCACGCTACGAATGACGCGCGAGTTGCTTCCAGGCCGTAGTGGAGGTAGTGACAGCTGTGAATGTGCGGGTGGCGCTTCGAAGCGGGCGTGGAAAGAAGGCGAGTCATATGGAATTTGCTGACCTCGGTGATGACGCAAGATTTAACCTGAAGGTGCTCTCCAACAAGAAGGGCGATGTGTGCGCCGGAGGCACCAGTATCTGCTGTAGTGTCGACATGAACTTAGGTGAGCAGAAGCAGCGGAAGAAGTGATGGTATTCCATCAGTCATCGAGACTTTAAGTTTGTAATTCTGGACCCATTTGTGAAGACATATGCAGTGAAGCAAGGAGATACGCATCTTTGTGTTTTTGGTTTGTGAGTCCGTTAGTTCCTAACAAACGGGAGGGCTTAGCGTTGCTATTGAAGGGAGAGAGAGAGAAATAAACTTTCTTGCGATACATTGTTAGGACGTAGCGGTGACCAGTAGTTGCAGTTTGCTGGTGCTAAGGCAGACCGTTCCGTCAGAATTTTCTGCATCTGCTGGTCGGAGATACCCAGCGCCGTCTCCCATTGCTAGGTGGTACGAATAAATGGTAGGGGATAGTTGTTGCGTGCCCACATGGTATAGATGATGGTGTCTTTAGAGCCACATGCGGGGCAGTAGGGGGACTAGTGCAGGGTGGGATGAATTAAGTGCAGTTTGCCGTAACAGGGCGACTGAAACTATTCGCAGGCAATCACAAAAAGCCACAGAATTTTGTTTCTTTAAAAATTCTAGAACAAGCGGTCAGATGCCCTGCTAGTGATCTAGTATATTCTATGCTCTTTGGTAATTCAGCTTCGACGTTTCTGCTGTCGCGATCAGCTGCGAAAAAATAACAAAGAGGGAACGAATGAACTATTCATCGCAGATGAACAGTGGCAGTCATCCCCCCGAGAACAGAAACAAGAGAGGACAGAAAGAAGCATTTCATCTTTAAAGACAATCGAGAACACATACTTACTGAGTACAAACGTACAAGGTTCCTCAACCAAGACACCACTTCGACGTGAAAGACGGTGCCTTTGTCGCGGACACAAAAATGGCCGATACCTAGCTGACCGTAGTAGACGTTGGAAGAACCTCAAATAGTTTTTCAAAAGAAGTTCTTCAAAAAGGCACATAACTGGAGCCTTTTCGACACTTTACTTTCGTTTGTTGTGATAGAGTACATATGTTCTTCTTCTTGTCATTTTAAATTTCCACTCCATAAAAAAATAAATGAACACTATTACGCGCAGGCAGAACTTGTTTAGTCTTCCTGTATGATTTGTAGTACATATATAGAACCAGAAAACTATTGTTGTCATAATACTGCTGACAGGTACTTCGTAAATTGTTAAGAGTGATTTCTTCGTAACCGTGGCGCGAATGTGAAAGTGTACCGTCAATCGGTGTAGTTGTGGCTAAGATTCGTGTTCTTTGCCACAGTGGGTTGGGCGTTCGAAGGTGGTGCAATTGTCAAGGAATGCTTCCTGCCGCTTTGTTGTGACTATGGGCATGGGTAGCTCTTTTTCTAAACGAGACCGGAACGAGAAGGAAGCCATACCGATTAGGCGCACTAATATCGGTCTCCACGCACATGCAGATTCGACACAGATCTGTACATCGGCGACTTCTTTGGTTTGTGTCTCCACCACAGCATTACTACAAGAGTTATAGTGCATTTGCAACGCGCGTACATTAGGAAAACATAAGATATAAGCTTTGAGCTCCGAAGAGTGATGTGTGTTGTGGATTCCCCTTCGCGTCGGACGGGCTCGCACCTGTTCCAACAGGCTCCTTCTGTAGACCTTTGCGTTAGATGAGTCTCCAACAACCTTTTTTCGTTCTCTATTGTTATGTCACTCCTCTATGTTCGCGCTTTGTCGTGTAGCTGCAATATTATTGTTGTCCGTTCTAATATGGCCGTCTTCAGCGGGACTAACCTGCATAGGTTTAGGGGTCTTCCAAACTCCAGAACATTGTGTACCGGATCGAAGTATATGTTGAATGATACCTAAGGAACATGGGAAAAAACTGCATAATTCAGATTTCCTGAAATAATAGCCTGGCTTCGTACAACAAAATATTTTTGTAGTTTGTTGTGTTTGTATATTTCTGTGGATTTTCTGTGGACAACTAACCTCCGAACGTTTTTACCTCTTCCAAAACTGCTGCTATGTATTTTGAAATAACATAATATAAGCTAGATGATTAGAATGCCTAATGTGGAAGTCTTTTTCCGCAGTCATGGTGATCTACAGTCAAACGTCACTACAATGAGCGCTTCTGAAACTAAATTGCCCGTACAACAGAGCATGCCATATAGCCTGGCCAGATTCTTCAACACTGCAACATTCTGCGGTATTTCTGCCACACTGTGTTGATAAACAAAGACAGCTTTACTTGGTTCAACTCACGTACAGGAAGGAAGTCAAGACGACTTTGCATGATGCCCAGCGTGATAAATGCTGGTAGGGCATCTTGGGAGGGCCTTATTGTTTACACGAACAACTTATTCGGCAGGTACTTGGTTTTGCATGAAAGGTAATGATACTTTTAATGTCCTCAAAATAGGCTTCTTTGTAGGCGAATACGTCGTCCTACTGCACGATAGTTCTGCGCAGGATAGTGCTTGTAAATACGCTTGTAGAATCATGTCTACTACAGAATTACTAACTGGGACATGTTGTGCTTTAACCACACTATTATTCTTCATAAATGCTAATAGTAGCACCCACTTTGTTTGTTCCTGTAGAGCGAAAGCGCTCACGTCAGTAAATTGAACGAGTACAGGGGCTGGTGGTCTGTACGGTGAATTGCTTTTTTGAATTCGTGACTTGTGTTATAACATAAGTACAATATTACAAGGTGCATTGTGTTATCTTCCCTTCACACGTGGTACTTCGCTTCTGTAGGGCTACCAGGAGGTAGATCAAATTTCGTTTTGGAATGTCTGGATAAGGCCAAATGACTTACTTTGGGTATAATGGCCATTCAATCATTTAATTTTAATTGTTTTCACGTGCATTCCAGTATACAGGCAGCACAATGCAGCGCGGCAAAGAAAACCCTCAATGAGAAATGCTTTCGGTGAACCTTAATTTTGGAGTTGGGCTAGCACACAACATTCAAGGAAAATGTCGGAGCTATAGGATATTTGTATTCGTTCATTTTTTACACCTAAAGCGGTGACTTAGAACGACTCGTAATTAATTGTAGTCCATTTAGTCTCATACACCCATAAAGCAGCAAAACTATTCGTAAAAAGTTTCAGTTGCAACTCGTAAATTTAAAATTTTATTTAGGTAAAGGCTGTGTCTGTTTTCCATAGTTTTTCAGTGGGTGAGACAATAATCTTTCTTCTTCTGCTTTCCAAGAAGAAATAGTTTTATTCAGTTGGGCTCACAAACTTTTCACAACTTCAACGCCTGAAGACTCTGTATCATGTTGTGGGAATCGTGGAGAACCGTGGCCCACGATGCCGAGCCGGTGCGCGCTTCGGGAGACACGTTGCGGAGAAACCGATCCGGAACTCCACTGCTTCGTCAGCGCCCCTGAGAGAAGGCACCACCGGTTCGAGTGAGTCATAGGCGCGGGGCGGAGCTAACGTGTGTGCGCGGAAGATGGTGAGAGTCTACCGGATGTCCGGTCGGGGCAAAATTATCGAAAAAGCGCGGCAGTGGCGAATACCATGTAATCCGAACTGTTGTTTGTCGCGCGCCGTGAGTGCCTGCCTTCCGTTCACGATCACCACCCAGACGGCGTTATTCGTAAACGCCGTCGAGCCTTGTGCTCTCAAGCTTTCGGAGTTCCCAAACAAACAGCTGTGCTTCAGCAATGCTGTCAACTGTGTTTTCTTATCGGCTAACCTCGATAACCTGCCGTAAGCTCGGGAGCCGCGTGGTTTACGAGCCGGGAGCTGCCGTGGTGGCCTGCGTGGAAGTGCTGGCTAGGTCGCCGCTAAAACCCCCACATATTCCACAACGTTTAGTTATATGTATTAAATTCCAAAATGGTGCATAAAATATCTGATGATGCAGAGAAAGGAACCACTGGGATTCCCTCCTTAATAGTTGCCCTTGTGGTTCTCGTGCTGGCCAAATTAGACAGCCTTCGGGCATTTTACAGCTACACAAAATCCATTCGCGCACACTGGTGTTCAAAATGCAGGCAACACTGCTTTGTATAAATAAGGAATCTGGGC
This sequence comes from Haemaphysalis longicornis, assembly GCA_013339765.2. NCBI lineage: Eukaryota > Metazoa > Arthropoda > Arachnida > Ixodida > Ixodidae > Haemaphysalis > Haemaphysalis longicornis. The sequence goes on along the minus strand of CM023452.1, from coordinate 27,572,903 downwards.
AGAACGCACAGCCTTGAGGGCAACCTTCAGAGTTCTGTTGACCGACGATTCAAGGGGTAGGTAATAGGCTGCCTTTAGCGCCCGGTTTTGTGTGAGAAATCATTGCAGTGTTTATAAAATACTTGCAAATCATGTTGTGCCACACACTTTCTGGAGGCCACAACCACTGGCGCTGAAGTCAATCAGTGCGGTTCAGTCACCCCAGTGTCATGCAGGACTGCCTAGTGCAGCATTTGCCCGGCAAAGTTGCCTTTCTGGACATCCTGCCTATGTATAAATGAGAACAGGTTTTACAGTTCTAGTATGGGCGCGATTTTCCATTCCCACCTGGCTCTCCATATTGTTGGCTTTCCGTATTGTGCCCCATACTCTGTTCAAAGCTAATACAAACAGGTGAGCCCAAGGACACGGGTTGGATCCTCGGTGCTAGGTGGGCGCTTTTATGAAGGACGAAAACAGCAAAAACGCCAGTGTGTTCGACATTTCGGCGCACGTTAACGATTCTCAGGTTGTCAAAATTAATTCGGAGTGCTGCACACCAGCGCGTCCCATTACATAAGTAGCGTTGGGGTTGTAAACACTGTAATCAATCAATTATTTGAGCAGTTTTTTCACGTCGCCATAAATCACTTTTGGTGATCTAGTCACATGTGTGCTACTGGTATGTATGTAGCTTTATTTCAAGCCAGAAAATTAGTTTACGTGTACAACAACAGCTTTGAGAAAAAAAAGCAGGTGGTCCTGACATCTTGTTAATTGAAATTTCTTTGTATACATTGATGGAAATTATACAGTCTCCATTATAGCAGTTGATGAATGTGCCCTTCTGGAGGTGGGGATAGAAATCTGTGTGCCCAAAGAAACTTAATGTGGGCCATATCTTTCAAGGACCTCGTGGGCATGAGGCCACAAGATGGACCCGCCAACTATTGAGAAAACTAACAAGCATGCACCCTGCAGTCCGCCGCGCCTTTTAAAACACAGATTCGTTACGGATGAACTGGCTAGGTTGAGCTACACTATTTGAAATGCTAAAGTTTTACAGGCCTCAAATTTTGATACTTTTTTTTTTATTTTGCATTGATATCATTTATTACTTAGCTTCTAGAAGCAGAGTAACTAAAGTTCTAGAAGCAGGTTTTCTTTTAGCAATTTTGTGCAGCGTAGCTCCCCAAGGTAAAATAAATGTTCCCGCATGTTTTTCGACTTCATTATAACATGTGCCGCAAAACGACATTGCAACGTAATTCCTGGCATAAAAAAAAAAAAACTTTTGTAATTAGGTTGTACGGTACAATAAGTGTAGTTTATCTGTAGGGAACATGTTTCCTACTGAACTAATACAGCATTTGTTCCATAACCCACCTATGGGGGACACTTCTATTAGTTAAGCTTTACAGAACATTATCTTTTCGCTATGAATATGGAGCATGTTCCGTAGCCTAGGTACACGAGACTTTTACTGCTGCCCATTTGTACAGAACATTTGTTATATTTCTGGATCCATTTAATGCGGACTTTTTGTCCGCGGAGCACTCTCAGTCACCTAATGCTACACAACATTTTCTAGTGTGGCACATGGTGTGGCTACAAGGTTAGCATAGACTTACACCGCAAATTAACGGTTTTTTAACAGTGTCGCGACACTCAATGAACAAAGCTATAAGGCCAGGTGGAAATGAAATTCGGATGCTTTGTACAATTTTCTCATGCCTGCATGAACTTTGCGTGTCGAGGAAAATATAGCACCTAAATGCTCCTGCGATGGTGGCGTGTGCAGACTGTCAAGGAATGCTGCGGCCCTGGCATTTGGCAGTTGATGACGAGGGAGAGAGAGAGAGAAAAACATCTTTATTTGCCCTTCTATAAATGCTTCTGCGTTTCTGTGGGAAGGAGATGCTGTTACCAGCCACCCCGGAGAACTGCCTCAGTGTGTTGGAGGAGGGCCTCCCAATGCTCGTTTTCTGTGAGTCGTAATGAGGAGGCGGTGAATTGTCGGACTGAGGGTGGGTACCAGCCCGCGCTTTTCGTGCGCTTGCAGAGAGCGAGTTTGAGTTGTTCTTAGGGAGGATGCTCTAAGGGGTCAATCCACTCCGCCCAAGTGCCAGGAGAAGGGGAAAGGGAGTCTGTGTATAAGTTCCTTTTTTGCATAACCTCTAAGCAGTCCCACATGTAGTGCTCGTTGTTTGGGTACCCGTGTCCGCAGCGTCGGCAGCTAGGGTGGGCAGGTTTGTTTTCTCTGTAGTGCATAATATGTGTTAGTGCGTAGGGACACCTGCGGGAGCTCGGCGGATGCAATGTGTCTTCGTTTGGGCCAAGAGATGAGGATAATGCAATGTGTGTCTTGATCGGTACGAAAATCTACCAACTTTTGGTGCCTGGCTTGTCTTTCTTCGACAAAGCTGGTGTGGCGGTCGTATTCTTCCGGCAGTGCAAATGGAGGCTCAGGCTCGCGCAAGAGAGTTTCGAGCGCGAGTTGGTGAGCCGCCACATTTTCTGGAACCCGCTGATGACGTGGGATTCAGCGGAGTTCAACCGAAAGTTCTGGTTGGGGAGGTTAGATGCACTTCGAGAATGCTGCGAATGTGCGTGGCTATTTTGTTGCGGCAGAAGAGGCGGATTGTATCCTGGCTGTGAGTCAGTATCAGCAGTTTCCGTCGGCCGGTGAATTTCGTGATGGCATCTGCTATGGCTAAGGCTTCGGCATTACCGGGATCACTGATTCCTAGGGAGCGACACGCACTACGTCCGTTCCCCTAGTACGAGGCGGTAGCAACTATACCACCGTCTGATACGGCGGCGTCGGTGTAGACTGGAGTGTAACCCTGGTTTATCTTCTTCGGCACTAAATGGCGAGCGGCAGGCGCGCTGTGGCCTCTCTGCTCGTGTCGTTTTCCACACTCATGTGGCGGGGAATAGGATGAACAGCTAGCCTCGGCAGGTGTTTCGAAGAGGGCGTTGGGTAGTGTAGCCTTCTTGTTCCTCGATTTGTGCTCATAGGGAACGTAGTATAGCTCGTCTCTGTCTAGAGGCCTGCAGCCGAGACTTGCGCTTCTTTGTGGATGTCTATGCGGAGTGATATTGGAGTCTGAACTCCCATTCGTCGAATATCATGGAGTGGGGTGTAATTTGGGAGTTCCAAGGCATAAGAATAGGTTTGCGCCGTTGCGTTCCTAATTTGTCAATCTTAGTCCGTGTTAACCGCATATAAGGGGCGGCGTACATGATGCCGGGAATATGAACGCCTCGAAAATTCGTAGGAGTTCATGTTCTTTTACCCCATGTCGCTTCTTTGAAATCCGTTTCATCATGTGCGTGATCTTGTTGATCTGCGTCGTGGTTTTAACCCAAGCGTCCGCTTTGCCTTGTTGGTGAAGCCAAAAGCCGAGCACTCGATTATCTTCTTTTCTTGCAATTGTAGTGCCGTGTAGCGTTAATTTGCTCAATTTGTGGCTATGGTCACAGCGGCCGGCTGGACCATCCTCCTCGAAGATGTACACTGTAAACGCAAACTAGCCGGAAATGGAGTTTTAATGAAGTAATGTGCCCTGACAAGTACCTATAGCAAAAAATGTACTCCCTAGGCATGATCTAAAGAAGTGTACGAACCTCCATGGTAGTACCGTTGCCCATCCGGGTAGCAAAAGGGAGGATTTAGAACGACTTAACACCATTTGTGAGATGGCGTTCCGTTCCTTGTATACTACCAGGTCCACAATAAACGCCCTATCTGAGGTAATCATCTCAAGCGGGCGGTCGCCATGTTAGTCTTCTGTTGTCTCCGTGCACCAGCACTTCAACCGTGGCCTAATGCTAATTAGAACGAGTAAGCAGGACGCGACAGTTGCACGCAGCTACAAAACCAATACCGTACGTATACCCGTATAGATGCTTCAACCAGCGCGATCACAGGCAGAGAGCGCGGCCGTGTTGTCTCAATCTGTTTATTTTGGCGATAGGTGTTGTCAAACTCTGCTGCTAACGAAGATGCAGTTCTCGCCGTTACAAACAATTGCAATGTTCATCTGCTTCGCTTGCTTGCGCATACATAGACGATTTAAATTCTCGTGCCAGCGCGCCAACGCACCCGACTGCAGCGACTCAACTTGCCCTGGCGGCACGACTGGCTGCCCGGATGTAAACAACTATCAACGCAGCGCGGCCGGTGACTCGGCGCGGCCGGAGCTTCAAGCCTCGCCTTGGGCCGTCGTTTTTTTCTTATTTGTGAAGGACTAGTAGTGCCATTTGGTGGAAAGATTTTCATGTGCCCCTGTCACACGAGGAACGGCCGCAAACAGCATTTGGATACGGCGACAGACGTGGACAGCTCGCTGGTAAGTGGTCTTTCATCAGTCGATGCGTTTGTCAAACGTTTGGATAGGGTTAACAGCGAAGTACCCGGGTACCCGTGCCGCTCACAGCTCGTACACGCACGGGCGAAGAAAAAAGCGCACACTCGTATTATTTTACTTGTTTGTGGGTTTTGGGGTATGCGTTCGCATTCTTTTGTAGGCCGGTTTGTAACAGGGCATTCGAGATAAAATCGTTTGTCGCGCGCAGCGTCGTTTCAAAGCAACGTGACGGTTACTTCGTGCTGGCGAAAATCAGCGCAGTCAGACGGAAGCGGGAAGGAAGGTAGAGAGATGGGGAAAGAGGGCGCTAATTTATAAAAGAAAGCGTAATGCAAGACGAGAAATATAACACAACCCGCCTGCATTTCTCCGAACTTCAGGACAGAGCCGCACACGGGTACGTTGTCACAAACTCGAGCGTACGACGTCTAAAAGTACCGTATATTTTTTTTCATTTTTCAACGTGACCTGAGCCACTTATCTTCTCATTGCCGCGCATGTAGACCTGATTGTGTCCCTGTGTTTGAGCGCACAGCCATCCTTTTGCGACATAAGAACCAGCGAACGCGAGAAATTGTAGAAGCCAGCCACATCAGAAAAGCTGGTTCCGAATGTATCAGTCATCCCTCTATCGCCCTGCTTAATAGAGAAGTCGCATATTTAGACGCACATTGAGCGCTATTTTGGTACTTCTTCTGGGAATGCGTGTTGGGGGTGGGAGGGGGGTCTTAATCCATGTATGATGCGGTTTTCTTTGCTGATTTTTCGCCTTCCCTGCGCCTCAAAGTTCGTTTTGTGGTTTTGTTGTTACGGTTTTTTAGTATTTTCGGCTGAGTGCGCCGAGAACTATGACGCATTGGGGGCGTGGCAATTGGGCGCTTGGGCATAGAAAGCTTTGAATTGTGCAATAATAAACTAGTTGCGAGTGTGCGCTTGCGCCGTCTTCATGTGTTCTTGTCCTCGTTAATTTGCGCGCAGTTTATATTTCGCAATGCATAATTACCAACTCGCCCAACTCGCAACCCTTTTACAGATCCTATACTCCGTAAAAATGAGTTGCCTGTCCTTTTAGGTACGGCAAAATCTCGCGCAGCGCATCATTCTGCCAGGGGGCCATATCCTAATGTCAATGCACACACTATGAAAGCAGCTTGCACTTAATGCGTCACATTGTCTGCTGATAAGCATTTTAGATTCGCCCCTCTCATCATCATTCACTTCGTGGAGATGGCGGGATTTTCTTTCATAGCTTGTTGTCACTGCAGTAATTAATAGCAGAATCAGTCCTACAAATCACAGAAACGGTTCGTTTCACGTTGAAAATACTCACAGTAACACACTTTGCACCACACGGAGGAACAATCGGTTGCAGTGATGAGGCATAAGGGTAACTTGTTGTTAAAGGGTCATTGAAGACAACCAGCAAGTTGATTTCAAATGGAAGTCGGACCTCCGCATAGCCATTTCAGCATTGATTTAGTGCCAAGATGCCTTAAGTGCTGAGAAATCGCTGTTCAACTGCTCATCAAACGTGACGCAAACACGACTGCAGTCGCTGTTTGCATCAGGATAAACCGGAAGCAAGTGAAGCAGCGGTGATTAATAGCAGTATACAAGCAACTGAATACAACATTACCACGTACCAAGCAGTTTGGTCAGTTCCGGTCAAATCGCTCATGCTTCCCCAAACTCCCCTGTCATTTGCCGTTCGAGACCACTAAGCAAAATGTTTCTCCATTGGACCTGTGATCAGTATTTACGCTTCACTGAAGAAAAACATTGGCCTTTTGAGGCCCCGCAAGTTTTGGCGTCGAACGATTTTCTCATGCGTAGCTCGCATGCTCCCTTGGAAAGCGGTACTGCCACCCCAAGTATGGGCGAGTAGCACCATCCAGCGGCAGCCAAGAAAGAAGTTGTGCGCGTCAGGCCACTTAAGCCCTTCCGGTGAAAACGTGTTTTTGCTAGTTTCAACCTTATTTAAAAAAAATGCCAGGTGAAAGAGGGGTATAATAGTGTTCTTCGTGAGCTAATCTATCAACCTAGAGAGACTTGCATTTTAACTTCACTGTCATTTAAAGTTGTGCTCGAGTATATTGTGCGGAAGTAATATCTTTTTTGTTGCTGCAAAAGCCACGATGGTTAATGTACTGGCACTTGGTTTTATGAAGCCTTTGCATTCCTAATTTAAGTACTGAATCTTCGCAGGGAACCTGGCATAACAATTTTATTAATGTACCGAATTATTAAGTTCATTTAACCATAGTGTCTGTTTTGAATTTTACATGTGGGTCGTTTTTTTTTCTTTTTTGCTTTTTCAGGTAGATGTTCCTTTGACTCCCTGCCTGCAATCTGCGAACGGGGAAATTAGCCTCCGCATCGATGGCCAGAGTGTCTTGACTGCATCATCTTTACTGGGAGGACTGTGTAGTCTGTTTGCATCGTTGTGGGTTTTCAACATTCAATATCCCAAGAAGGCACACAGAGCTCTAACGTTTGTGGAACATGCCTTTTTAGACCTTGCCAGCACCAAACCACGTGTGAAGGATTTAGAACTAATTAACTTTTATCGCATCAATATCCCTCACCAATATTTTATTTGTTTTCAATCCTGTAATCATTGGATAGTAGTTTAAAGAATTTCGTATTATGTTTCTGACGTTTTCTTTTTTTTTTACTGAACAGGGGATATTTGATGGGCCCTTCAGTATGCTGATAATACAGCTATCTTTTAGTGAAGCAATAATATTAACCAACTAATATAACTTGAAACAATTACCTAAATAATGTTGGCAACTGGTGCCAAATGAATCAACTTAAAATTATCGGAAAAACACGAATTACATGGCTTTTTCTTCTCACTCTGAAGAAGCTGTCGCAAAACCACGCATTCTGTTCTATATCCGTGCAATTAACCCCTCAGACTGGGTCACTTTTCTTGGCGCATTTGTGTCTTTATCAAAACGCACTGGTATTTTCCGCAGCATATTTCTCGTTCTTTATATTACTCATTTATCCATAGCCATCTCATTGCTGTCTGTCTCCTACATCATTTATCTCTTGTGCCTTTACCATCTACAAAATGCTCGTTACCTTTCAATATCAAATCGTTACACAGCTCTCGCTCATTTCACCACCAATTGAAAAAAATTTTTTGTTGTTGTAAACCACTGCAACCATTTTTTTCACTTTGTGTACTGAGTACTGATACGTACTGATAAGTACTCACGCGTTCTCAATCCTCTAGTATTATATAATGATGTCACTTACCATGCCGTTGTGTTTGTGCCTATATGTGTTTCGCGTATTTCCAGTTCTTGTAGTAATATTGTTTCTACAGTTTGTTCAACTAGCACACAGATCGCTCATTTCACCACCAACTGAAATTTTTTTGTTGTTGTAAACCACTGCAACCATTTTTTCACTTTCTGTACTGAGTGCTGATTCGTTCTGATAAGTTCTGATAAGTACTGACGCGTTCCCGACCCGCTATTATTATATAATGATTTCACTTACCATGTGGTTGTGTTTGCGCCTATCTTTGTTTTTCGCGTATTTCCAGTTCTTGTAGTAATATTAATTCTACGGTTTGTTCAACTAGCATTCTATTGCTGTTTTCCATTCCTAACTGGCGTGTTTTTAGCAATATACCATTTTTGCTTTCTTTTAGGAGGTCGCCCAAAGTTTTTATTTCGGAGCCTCCTTGTGTACACCATGTACCATGTAAACTTGTATGCGAAAGTTCGTTTGAAATAAACCTGAAACCGAGAAAAAGCGTGTGAAATCTGTACTCCCGCAGGAAACTAGAAACTCTCCCTTGTGGCCTTGAAAAAACTCCTTTCAGAAGGCCTACAAAACCGCCCCAACTTTGCAAAACTCCATTCAAAAGAAATATATGCTTCCCTTGAACCTCCTAAAAACTCCCCTCGCGAGGCCTACAAAACGTAAAACTCCATGCAAAAGAAGTAAATGATTCCCTCGAACCTCCTCAAAACGCCCCTAAAATAACATAAGTACTTCCCAAGGGAGCCATAATAGGCTCCTATTCAACCGCCTAAAAAGCCCATAAACATCACTTAAAAACGCCTTGACGAAGTAAAGAATACTCCCTTTTGATCTTAAATTCTCCCTAACATTTCTTAACACTCCCTAACTACCTCCTTTCTATCACCTAAAAACACCCTGTTTTGAGGAGGTAAACAAAACCTCCCTGTTCCATGTAGTAAAAAAACTCCTACAAGGAGTATCACTAGATGACAGGCGAAAAAGAACCTCTAGGGAGTATATGGGCGGAAAAAAAGTTTAGAGTGTATTCGGTCTTCGAGGGGCAGCAGCTGGGACCAACGTCTTTCATGTATGCGCTGACAACATCAATCGCTTCCTGTAGTTGGGGCTGTTGTTGCCCAGGGGAACTGTGACAGCACCACAAAGTCACATCATCAGCATATATCTGTAAGTGAACGTCGGTGATGGGGTCTAGTTTGGCGGGCAGGTCTTTGGGGGCTATGTTAAAATCAGTTGGTGAAAGAATAGAGCCTTGTGGCACTCCTTTAATTGGTTTGAAAGGGCCTACCAAGCGGCCGTCTACAAGTACCTCTGTGTTCAGTCGCTTAAAAAGTTCCGCATGTAGTTATATAATCGCTGACTGCAATGGAGGCTTTGGAGCTTTTCTAAGATGGCTTTATGACTTGCGTTGTCGAATGCCTTTTAGATATCGAGCACTACAATTCTCCTTAGTTGTGCGCTGCTGAGGGAGTCATAAATATCGTGCTTAAGGCAGAGCATGCAGTCTTGAGTCGACACGTGACGCCTAATTCCTGACATGTCTTGGTGCAGCACTGCCGTGATGTTTATCACCCACGTAAGGTACTCTAGAATAATCATCTCCGCAAGTTTGCCACAGCATGACGTTAGTGATATTGGGCGGAGATGCTCAAGGCGATTGGGTGGTTTTCTCTTTTTGGTATGGGTGTCATTACTGTCTCTTTCCATTCTTTTGGAAGAACGCCGGATATCCAGGCTTCGTTTATGTACCGAAGTAGTTCATTTATGGCGTTTTCTGAATTTTTGATGAGTATGTGATTCTGTCCTTTCCCGGTGCTGTGTTTTTCTTTATCTTACATAAACTGTTGCCCAATTCTTGCCCGGAGAAGGGTGCGTGGATACTTTCATCCAATGATTCCCCAGGACCAGGAATGTAATCCGCTAGAGTTTCTGGCTTGTAGCTGTCAGGGGGTATCATTCGGTGGAACTCCTTAGCGAAGTGTTCGTCTGAAAGTGTTATGGCCATGTGGATCTTCTTCGTTATGTGCCTAGGCCTGGCTCGTCCCAGCAAACTACACAAGATTTGCCACGCTTCCTTCGTTTCTAGAGATCTGTTGATTTTAGAGTGGCCGAAATACATCCACTGTTTCGAGGCCAGTTCGTTTGCGAGACGCACCATATCCTCTGAAATGTTTTACACGATCTTCTTGAGTTGTTTGTCTCTTTTATTCCTCCTTCACTTCTTGTTTGGTTTCTTTTGCTTTGCTAGAAGGTTTAACGAGTGCCCGTCTGGAACGGCATCCATGAATTCAGCAGGGCAATTCATAGTGTGCTTTTCTTGAGGCTGTAGGACGAGTTAGGTCCAGTCGCACAAGGGAATTTTCAATGTCTTTGCGTTTCCTATGGCCTCACAGAATTTGTCCCAGTCAGTGTGTTTTATTTTGGCTGTATTTTTCTTTGCTGTCATTCCCTGGTCTAAATCCGCAAGAAGTACGCTGCCATTGCTGCTTACTGTTTCTAAGATGTTGCTCCATGAGATAGAGCACTGCACGGGCCTGATTTTAAGGCCCTAGCTCAGCCCGAGCCCGCTTGCCGAAGCCCGAACCCAACCCGGGCCCGTAACACCTAGCCCGAGTCCGGTCCGGGCCCGGGCATTCATAAGTGAGCCTGGCCTGATCCCGGCCCTGGCCCGCGGCATTGAGCCCGATCCCGGCCCGGGCCCGCCGATAATCGACTTCGAGCGGCCCGACGAGGCCCGCGGTAAAGGTCGGGCCCGGGCTTATGGTCCCGTCCGGGCCCGTGCAGTGCTCTACCATGATATTTCTCTTTGTCCCTTGTGCCAGGTAAGATCGGGATTAGAGTCTCTCTGTACACTGTTCCCATATCTGGTGGGCAGCATTACGTCATTCGCAAGAGTCATTTGGTGCTGTTCCATGGCATGTTCCAAAAGTCGTCCGGATTTTCCTGCTAAGGTGTAGCCCCACGCTACGTGCGGGCTGTTAAAATCTCTTGCAATGACTACGTCTTTCTCTCTATGCCCCTGTAGCAACCCATGAAGCCAATTCTTGGGGCTATGATGCGATCCTTGTGCGAGCCAATAAGCGTTAACGGGGATTACATGGCGATCTCAAAATCCCGGGTGCACTTCTACGGCGACATGTTCTTGTCAATCATTGCTCCAGTGCATTGAGTCGGGCTGTATAGCTGCCAGTGATTTGTGGACCAGCGTGACACACATTGTGGGGGCGCGTTTTTCTTCCCGATTGCCTCTGCTCGTCTTTTGTACGATACTCTTCTTGGAGAAGGTTTCGTAACCTGAGTGTCCTAATTCCCCCTTTGTTTCTTGGAGGAGTATAATCTGTGTTTTTTTTCTTTAACGTATCCAAATATTTTGTCAGCAGATTCCTTTTACACTTAAGGCCACCACAGTTCCATTGCAGTATGGTCAGGGTTGGTCTAGGGAGGGGCTGTTGTGGTACTGCGAGATCATTCTGGCGGCAACCTGTGTTTATGACCAGACTTGCTGTTGTCCTGGGCGTAGTTCCTTGCGCGATTTGCTGTGTATTCATGGCACAGTCTTGGTCAATCATCATTCGGTAAGTGACTTTTTTCGGGCGCAGACGATTCGAAGGCTCGTCTCTTAGGCATGATACCTATACGGGCCTCAATGTCACTTGTGCGTTCTTCGAAGCGTTCGAAGAGCCTGGCGACTACAGTATCTATTAGGCGCAGTGCAGTGGTGTCTATTGTAGTACCGATTAGGCGACGATGGGTTGCCTCTATAATTGCATCGACTGTGCGTAACTGTTGCTCCTTTATAGCGTTAATTTCCGAGCGTAGTCCTTGGAGCACGGGGAAAGCATGACTTATGGGGCGACGGGCAATGCACTCGCAGCATCAGTTTCCATTTTTATGGTTGGCGCTACACATTCGTTGGTTTCTTAGACTGGCTCATTCGTTGATAGGAAATGCGACTTCGTCTAGTCCTAATGCTTGCATCTTTGTTTTGGTGGCTGTTATTGGTGTGATGTGTGTGGTCCGCTTGTTTCGGTTGTTGCCCTGTAGGGGAGGGGAGTAAGGACGGAGTGGCTCGCCCACTTCAAATCTGGCACCAGACTCTCGCAACCACTGCAAGATCGTTGTCACTGTGATTGTCTGGTGGGCGGTACCCGTATTTTCTTTGGGTGCTCTACAAGTGTTATTCTCTCGGCTTGTTTCACATCAGGCAACTCGGAAGGGGGGGTGGTCACCGGTTGATCAACCGCAGTTCTTTAGACGTTGCAACTAACTGCAGCTCCTGGTGGCTGCTGCCTTTGGGCACGTCGTGGCGAGGTTCTTGTGCGTCGGGCTTTGCGTTTCTGCACGAAAGGCTAGGGCTTCTTCGCCGAGAGTCTGGGGGATGCTTGAGCCATTTTCCGAAACATTCATGAGTCCGGGCTGGTTTATCTTATTAGCGGTGATAAGCCGCTTTCGACGTGTGTTTGGCAGTCATCTTGCATTCTCGTCCGCGGCAGTTCCCGCTTTGCAGTTGTACCAGCGCATCCTGCAAGAGTGGGCACCTCCAGGCCCTGATTGGTTGCAAAGATGCCTCCGAAGTTGGGACAGGTGAGAGTAATGCCTTTTTTGGGACATGTTTCGAATTTGTGTCTTATAACCATGCAATTCAGGCATAGTATGCTTCTTGGGTGATGAGGAAATGGCGTCGTGAAAAAGCGAAAGAGAAAGTTGGGAGGGGGGGCATTCCAAGAATTACCCCAATACAGAAATGGCGATGAACGACGCTACGTAACTTCATTACTACGGTAAAAACGTATTTGATTTCACAGAAATACACTTTCTATAGTCACCGGGAATCGTGTACAGAATAAATAAGGTATGATAGTAGAAGGTGATTGTTTGTCGGGGGAAAATCACTACTTTACAAGAGTTGCAATGGTTCTTGGATAGTTGGTTCATAGTAAGAGCAGCGTGAGCATAGAAAATGCGTTCCTGGCGACGCTTGCAAACGTAGCGCATTACTACAAAAGCTGCACCTGCTCGCACCGGATGTCTCAACGAGCACCGATGTGGCTCTAACCTGATGGAGAAGACTCGCTTTTCTCCTTCCCCGAGTCTCTAGCGGCAAGATGAAGGCAGGACGAAGACGGACAGACGCGGTCCGTGTGCCGGAGATCTCGGCCCGTCGTTTTCGGGCTCCATGGAGCTCTGTTTCTTATTCGCCTGAGTGTAATGTAAATAAATACACAGGTTTGTATAAGAGGCTGAGCTGGTCAGTTGAAGATACCTGGGGTCAGATGTTCAGCGCTGCTCTGGCTTGGAGGAAAAAGCACCGGAAAAAATACAACCCCGAAGATAACCATTGGTTACGGATTTTTCAAAAAAAAAACAATTCCTGCGTGTTTGAAGGGCGAGAGTTAGGAGGGTTCCGAAAACCTACTGAGTTTCACAACTAAATGAGGTGGTCGTTTTACAAGCTGCCACCTACGCTTGAAAAAGCTTGCACTCCACGTCCAACGAAGATGATTGTTTATCGGAAAGCTTTCTCGTGCGAATATTCTTGTCTGCCTTCTGGGGTTCAACTTTGACTAGTTGAGCTCTGAATTTGACCAGCACACAGTTTTGTCGTGTGATCGCGGCGTCTTCACTTTGGCCATTTTTCATTCTATTTCGCTCAAAGCTTCGTGTACAACCATCGTCGTCGTTAAAGGAGCTCTGGATGATTTTGCTGTTAACGTTTGGACTTCCGTGCCCCCCTCTTCACATCCGAATTGCTTCTAATGTGTCGGAAATGCATCTGAGGTCTCGGACTGATGCGCCCTATTTGAGGCAACTAGTCGCGCGTTTTCGTTTCTCCACAAGGCATTATACGTTTTTTAAGGTTTTCGGCAAAGAGCACTTAAGCTTTAAAAAACACAGGCTGACGTTAACCCTGCCACTGTTTTAATTATCGGTGAAAGCGTTTATTTCACACAGGCGGTAATATGGCAAGGAGAAGGGGGATGGTTTGTAGCTTGGGCTGTTAGTCGTTGAATAAATTTGACTCTTGAATAAATGGCCACTACAATCGTGGGAGTCGCCCTTCGGCTCTCAGGCTCCCATGCTGGCACAGTGTCGCTCACCAAAACAGAAGGCGCAAAGCTTACGGTTACAGACAGTGTTAACTGCCGCGACGTTTCCACGGCCATATGGTTATCGATCTCATACGTAATGTCTTTGTCTTCAAAGCACACGTATCTAGGTATCCAAACGTTATGCCTGGCGTGGAAACGGTATTCATTGAAACCAGTGAACATAATTTAAAGTGGTATAAATGAATAGTCATAATAATAGTTTTGTTCCTACCCAGATCGCGCGGAGCAAGACGCAGACCCCTGCAAAAACCGCTCATGTCAATGTAGCCCATTCCCAAACACAGAATCTCCTAATACGTTTATGTAGACGTTAGCTCACCTCAAAATCCAACACATCTGTCTAGACTTCGTTTCACCGAGCATATCCACTCACAACACCACCAAAACATTCAAAGCATTGAATCAAACACGGCAAAAATAAGGGGAGGCTGCGTAGTCCAACGCTCCAGCTTATCCCTAACACGAGGGGAGCGCCGAGTGGTGGCTCACATCGTCCAGCTGCCCGATCTCTACGGTAATTCCTGAAAAAGTCGCTGCAGTAACTCTGATGGTGTGGTTCTCAGTTGACTCAGGCAGGAGGCGCAGCTAGAGACCCAGCCAAACGAAACGCATTCGCGAAAGAATATGCCGAGCGATCCTGCAACATTTGTGCCTCGTATCTTCCGTGAGTATATCGTACGCGATTGTATTTGTTGCTTACAGCTGAGCAAGCCGGAAGCTCAGGGTCAAGCAATTGGTTTCAGCAGGTTCCGATCACTTTAGCACTGCGCAGGACGTGGCCGAAAAAGATATCGGCCCCAAAAAATTGGCCCCGTATCTGCTCCTTTCGTCGCAAATGTCGACAAAAGACGATAGTCTTTATCGACTTTTGTCACGTAAGTGCCTCCCTTCGCTTTGTGCTCACCTCTTATGTTGTTCCTCTTTCGTCGCACTCCTCCCAAGGTAAATACCCCAAATGTTTGCTAAGTCATTTTAAATTTACCGCGTTCCACGTCTCCAGGCCGGGCGTGTCGATTCCAACGCTACCGTACGGTGGAGGCTTGCATAAGAGAGTTTAGGCATAGCGGCTACAGAGGCTCACGCTACGGCGGCGGGTAGCGGTGCCTGACTGCGTATGCGCGCGCGGACAGTGCGAGGACGTTGCCCTGATTGGAGAGAAAGAGCGGCCATGGCAAAGGCAGGCCGCCCAGAACTAATTGACCCCAAAGTAAAGAATTTGCTCTCTTCCAGTAGGGCTCCGCTACCCGCTGCCGTAGCGTTAGCGGACGGTACCCGCTATGCTAAAAGTCTCTATTGATTGGATTGATTATATGGCTTAACGCGCCGACGCAACGAAGGCGATGAAGCACGCCGTACTGGATGGCTCCGGATTAGATTTGAGCACCTTAAATTTGAGCACCGCGGCCGGGAATCGAACCCGCGACCTCGTGCTCAGCAGCGCAACGTCTTAGCCCCTAAGCCACCACGCCTGGTTTTGGCAAAGGCTGCGCGTGAATCGAGGCGCTATCGTCCTGCCTTGATATATAGAAACACGCTGCCCTACTACACGTGCGTTCCAAGCAGAATGCGGAACCTGTGTTTAACTTTTCGTAATTGTTGCCTGTTGATTTCTTAAAATGTCGCCAGAAGCTATAGTGGCGGCGGTGACAGCAGGCGGTGGTTGAGTGGTTTTTTTTTCTGCAATTGAAGTATTTAATTTTGCAAACATCAAGCATGTATAACATTTTTCAAAGGAACACTGCAAGTATAACTTCTGTATGAAATTGCTGTCTTATATTTACGTAATGACTTGTTCCTTTTCAACAATGTTGACAAGCATCAACACTACACCGCACTTAGACGGGCAGATTTAGCTCTGAGATTATAAGACTATTTTGCAGGCCTTCTTTTACATTGGCCGGGTGGTTGAATCAAGTCACAGACCGACACACATACCGATATACCAAAATTTCTGGATTGAAGTAGCCCAAGAAAGACTATCGTCTTTAAAACTGGTTCTCACCGGAAGCATTGACCTGAGATGGCTGCCACACCCAACTGTTTCCTATGTTTGGCTTGTAAGCCACCTCGACAGAGTTTTTAAAATCTTGGTGCTCCTGATATAATAAAAGCGCCGCAGCCACTGAAACGGTTCCCGTGGTCTGGTGCTCCCTCCGCTGGAAAAACTTGTTTTCCTGCACGAATTACGGCGCTTAGACGCACAGAATAGCTCTGTTTGCGCGTTTATGCGAATGCGAGCCCTCTCTGTGAATTTGTGCGTGTGCATAGACTAACTTCATGTAAAGAAAAGCTCGGCCACGTAAAGCTAAATTCTACTAACTTTCCGCCTCTTTAAATGCACGAAAATGTTCGAAAATAATACAAAAATGTGTGGTTCCCTCTTCCATAGAAACCGGTAAAACACGAAAGTAAAATGTGCATTCACAGGGCCAGCTGAATGTTTATTGTGCATCGATATGAACTTGCACGTCGCTGTTTGTATTTCGTAGGTATTGTATAGTTAGACGCATCAACGTTAGGCACTGGATTGCACGCGCCGGAGCATTGCGTACATCCGACTGTCCGCGCGAACGAAAACAAACGGGTTGTCAGCGAATCGTTTGGTGAACACACGGTCCGCTGCGGCGAAATGAGCAAAGGAGCAGCGGACCGGGTCCGGCAGCGTGCCAGCGCGCCGCCGACGCCGCACCATCTGCAAGGCTATATGGCGCATTTGTCGTCGCATTTACGCTACCGTTCATAGCGCAGTCGGTAGCGCGATTGGTATGTCCTGCCGCGGCCAGAGAGTCGTGGGATCGAAACCGCGCACCGCGGCGTGAATTGCAGTTTTTCTGGGGACGTCACTCCCCTGGCGTATATCACGTCACCAAAATCTTTGTGTAGCCGGGGATAAACACTTAAGTGTTAAAAATTCCAGTAGAGCCAGCGCACGTGGTGGCAGTGTGTTTTACTTGCGTACGTTGATCTTTGCATAGTTCGGAAACGGCTCCAGAGTTAGCCGTGATTTATCTCTCGCCGGTGATATAGGTAGTGATGGGTAGAACCGGCGTTGATTGGTACCACCCCTAACTTTTATGCGAACAGTCACAGGCCCCATTGCGAGCGAAGCAAAGCTGGCGATTTTGAGGATGATGATGATTGCTATTGGTTTCCCCTTTGAAGCGGGGTGATGACATGTCATCTTAACAAAAAACACTAATATGACCATGTTTTACAATCTTGGTTTAATACTAGCGCTGCTTAGGGCAGGCACTAAAACTTATTAGGCCCGAAATACTTTCTTTTCACTGTTACAGGTGGTAAATGTCCGAGGCAATACTACCCTCTCTGCTTTTCGTCCACCAGCATTCTAATATTCTTTTCGTCCCCTCGACAGCCTTGAAGTTAACTTCCTCTCTGATATCCTTAAATTCTAGGGCTTCTGGAAGCCCAATATTTCCTTCATGTAGATTTAGATGGATACCCTCACATTCTAACACCATGTGCCGCATAGTTTCTGCTTCTTTTCCGCAGACCACACATACCCCATAATTTTGTGAATACTTCCCCACAAAACTTTTATTTCGCAGGCAACTTGCTCTAGCCTCAAAAAGCAAAGCACTGCCCTGGGAATTATCGTAGAAATTTTCCTTTCTGATGTTCATTTTTGCAGCCCTGTACATCTCTAACGACGTTTTAGCTTCCATTTTTACCACCATTTATTCGTTTCAATCTGCCTTGTTTCTTTTTTGGTTACCTTGGCTGTTTTGGATTCTCCACTGTTCTTTCCATATTTCATCGTTAGTCGTCTCGTCTTTCTTAACACTGCGTGTCAACGCTTTTCAAATATAGGTACCTAAAAACCTTAGCTGCACACCTTCGTTGATCCGTTGCCCTCAACCTCATCTCAAAGCATATTTTACTCTGAGCTTCTCTAACTTCAAACGATGCCCAGCCCATATCTCCCTGAACTGCTTCGTTAGTTGTTGTTCCATGCTCGCCTAAGGCCAAACATCCTACCGTTCTCTGGTTTACCTTAAGGCCTAACAGAACATCTGATTTTAGGCAGAGTACAGCATTCGCAAACGTGAGACCTGGAACCATTACTTCTTTCCACATTCCTCTTACTACTTCATATTTGTTATACCACCAAAGAGCTCTATGCTTCATTATAGCAGCGTTTCGCTTTTCCTTAACCTTAAGTTGCTCCTCGTGAGTACTTAAGTAGTTATCCCCTTCGTTTATCCACACTCCTAAATATTTATATTCCTTCACTGTAGGTAATTCGCCTTACTGAATAGACAATACGTCGGTGGTAGCGTCATTGAAAACCATTATTCCTGATTTTTCTGAACTGAAATTTAACCCGAGGTCAGTGGCTTCCTGGCCGCTAATATTTTCTTGCCGCTGCATATCGGTTTCGTTATTAGCTAAAAGAACAATGTCGTCTCCGTATAACATTCCCGGAATATGCTGTTGTACCACTTCGCCTTGCAGCATATATGCTGCAAGGCGAAGTGGTCAAGTAGGGGTTAGCCTAACCCATATATAGGTTCGCCTAACACCTACTTGACTTTCTCCCAGTTTCTTTTGTAACCCTGCCATGTAAAGCATGAACAGTATTGGGCTCCAAGGGCATCCGTGTTTCAGTTCCCGATGGATGTTGACCTGCTGGGCGCATTTCTGTCATTCTCAAGTAAGGTGCACTCTATTGTCTTTATAGATTGCTATAAGGAACTGTACTATCTCGCCATCTAATCCCTGGAGTTTCAGCATTCTCCACAGCCGTTCTCTGTTTACGTTGTCATATGCCCCTTTAATGTCCTAGAACGTATCTATAGTGGTCTGTTCTGTGCTTTCGCAATTTTAATGCATTGCGTTATCATGAACAGATTGTCATCCAGTCGCCTGTCTTGTCTAAATCCATTCTGCAGTTCCCCAAGTATTTCATTTACTTCCATCCATGCTTGCATTTCTTATTTCATCGTCTGCATTACGAATTTATAAAACACTGACGTTACTGTGAGTGGTCTGTGTGAATCTATACTGGCCTTTTCTCCTCTGCCTTTATATATTAAGTTCATCCTACTTAGTAGCCAGTCCTTTGGTATTTGTTTGGTTTCTATCCCCTTATCTATTGTCCTCATAAATGATTCCTTACTTTTAGGTTCAAGTAGGTTTATCAGTTGCATTGGTATTTTCGTCCGGGCCCACTGCTGTCTGGGGGGAAAGCTTTTGCTCTGCTTTTTTCTAATCAAGGGATTAAGTTTTGGGACTACACTTAGCCCCACCTGACGGAGTACGCTGTCCCTACATGGCAATTTTAGATGCAAAGCATCTCTCAGTCGACCCTCCGTCGCCCGTATAAGTCCGGCGTTCATACCACTCCTCCCCTCCAGACCACCTCTCCTCTATGTCCCCCTCCACGCCAGCTGTGATAACGCCGCTCTTCCTCGGCGCTCTGCTCGACTCGTGCCGGCTCAGGAAGACCGGCAACACTGTCGTTCCGGGAGCCCTAACCAGCTGCGATTACACCGCTCTCCTCCTCGCCGCTCGGCTCCTCTCGTGCCGGCTCAGGAAGACACCGGCAACAATGTAGCTCCTGGAGCCCTTAAAAGGGAAGCCTGCTCGTGTTGTGGCGGCCCAGAAAGACACCGGTGACACTGTCACTCAAGGAGCCGTCTTATGGTCGGGGCTATGTCCTTCCCTTGTTGTTCCCCGTCCACACTCCCCCGGCGCATGCGCGCCCCTCCTCCAGTCTCCTCTCCTCCAGCTGTATAAAGCAGGTGTGCGCGCTGCACGGCGTTCGGTCTGCCCCGAACACCGCCTGCGCCGGTTCTGCTCCGGTGTAGAACCTACACGTAACCCCCATGCTTTGCATCACCACATAGTTCCCTTCGGGGAGATGGTGTAATTTTTTTTTGCCACGTTGGCCCCCATTGTTGTTAGCTGGGGTCCGCAGGTCACTACCTTAGGATAGCCTGCATTGTCAGCTACATGTTCCTCACATGAAAGTCAAGCGAAACACGCCAAGGAGGCAGCCAGATTTTTGGTTCTTGAACATTTGGAGAACACTTATCCCAATCACCTTCAAATTTTTACGGATGGCTCAGTCGATCCGTACAAAGGGGTTAGTGCGGCGGCGTATACCATTCGTTATGCGAAGGTTTCCTGGGCAGCACGCCTGGATCATGCGGTGCCTCCAACGAATCCGAGTGCATTTCCATCGCAGCTGCTCTGAGAAAACTTAAGTCATATAAGCCGCAGGATGTTGTAATTCTGACTGACTCAAAAGCAGCACTACAACTTTTACCGAGTGGGATCCCCACGAAAAATGACTGTCAGCGTTCCTTACGACTTGTGCAAGAACGCAGCAGAAAGGATTTTAATGTGGAGTTTCAATGGATCCCATCCCATTTTGGCGTCAAGAGCAATGAGACCGCTGATCACATGGCACGGAGTGCGCTGCAATTTGCTCCGGAAATGAAAGTTTCTCCCAATCACTGTAACGACTTCAGTCGAATAGTGGCTGAACATTTGAAGTCTTTGGGAAATCCCTATTACCAGCCCCGCGTCACAAAGGGTATTACAAGATCGGAAGCAACATTGCTGTACAGCATCCAAACGGGCTCAGCGAATACAACAGCATGGCTATTAGAGGCGGGCATTGTGCGATCGCCTCTGTGTTCGACATGTGCCGTGATAGGGGATGTACACCACTAAATAATGTGTTGCCCAGAGCATGACGTCTAGCGGACTGCAATGCTCTCAGCGATTCGAAAGCTGGCGGCCCCACACAACACTATGGACCACATCGTCTTTCCAAGGGGACAATTAATGGATGCTGCGAAGGGACGTGTCACGCCTTCTCCTAAGCTTCCTTCAGGGACGGAGTTGGAAAACTCGGGAGAAAAAGACACTCCCTTTGGGTAATTAGGAGAAGCTTGGGCGTAGCGATTGCCGGCATATCTAGCAAGGCCAACCCCGCCTGATCCTACAACCACCACCACCACTATTAGGGTGCCGCTACCCCCACCTTTGCCGTCGCAGCCACGGACTTCAGTTTTGAAGTCCGTTTTCGATTGTGGCGAGATCTGGTCGCTCGCCTACGCTGGCCCGGTTCCCCTCTTCCTAGTAATTACGTTTACCTGTGGTTACAAAGCTTTAACCGCGATAATTGTAAACTACGGTTTTGGCTGTTGCACACAGAATTGAAAGTGTCGACAGCGGTCACTTGATTGTAAGCGTAACAAAAAGAAACTGACCAACTTTTAATCTCACGATGAAAATGTCGTTAAGACAGTTGCGTCAGACCCAAACGCGACGTACTCGCGCGCAGCAAGGAGAGAGGCCTGCCCAAAAGCTCGCTACCGGCTTAGTTTTCTCGGGTCTACTCGGTGTTGGGAACTTTCGGCGGTGGATATTTCATCGCCGCTATGTCTGCAAGTGCGAATTATAATCCATAGCATTATTTTTCACCACACTAACATCCACATTCTCGCATGTGGAAGTTCTTTTCCGCGATCAGATTGATTTCGAAGAGCGGCGATAAGCTGTTGCTGCCGTGGCCTCAACTGGTTCGGACCGCTTGCAGTGCCGTGTGGGCAGTCGTGGCGGTGTGTTTGCAGGCACGACCGACGTGCGCGCCTATCGTTTCCGGGTGCTGAAAACGCTTCACGATTGCCTGCTTTATCCATTGTTTTGGCGGGCGACGCGTGAAATAACAAATTTAGCACGACTTTTATCGTAGTTGATCGGGTGGTTGATGAATCTGGAAACGAGCCACGTTGTATAACGCAGCGGTTTTGTCTAACCGCCGTTTGCTTAACAATGGTTAACTGTGCCCGTGTAACTAGGGTATAATCATTGCTTAAATTGATCATCGCGAGTTGAATGGTGGCAGCCGCGTTGTCATTTGATTGCAGCGAATAACTGTAGTTCTAGCAATAACAAATGTACGGATAGGGGTGCAACCGTTCGAAGTGCCTCTAATGCCACTGCCTCGGCCCTCGATCGTAATCACGCACCTACGCACGCGCTAATATGGTAAGCGGTTGCTGTTTCAGCGACAGCAAAAAGGGCAGAGTTGAAACTTTTGGTCAGTTAGGCGCCTTGATTTTGTAATAACGCCTTTTTTCTAAGTTTCTTCATGCAAAGCTTTTGTTTGTTTCACCGCACAGCACGCGCGCGCACATTGCAGTGCCAGCACCGCTTGAGGCCAGCGTACCGCCCGCCATCGACCCGTCAATTGCAGCACGAAAGCGCTGTTCACAAGTGAGGTTGGAGCGCCTGCACCACATTCCAGCGCATTGCCGCCACTCTGGCGCGCGTGACGCTGCTTGACAGCGGTGCTGAAGCGCTGCTAAACAGCACAAGTGGATTTAGCGACGCCAGCAGCGCAAACCTTCGCTTTCAGCGGATTTCAGCACATAAATGGCGCTAAAATACGCTGCTGTTTCGGATAGGGTACATTAAACAATAAGAAAAATACAAAATAATTATGGAAAATGGCGAACCGTGTAATACCCTCCATTTCCACAATAACACATATTTCTGGAAGTTCAAATGTAATCGTTGTAATAACGTAAATGGAGGTAATTGTTCAGACAGGATTCTGAAACACCAGAACGTTTCACTGGAAAAAACTCACACTCAAGACACGAGGCATAAGAACGCTCCGCAGTAGTTTTTATTTTGCTTATGAATTATTCACTGCTCTCACGGCTTCAGCAGCTGCACGTGCAAGAGTTCCGAATCGACGACGGAACAGTGAAGCAATTTCATAGAATCATGGTTTCGGTGCGTGCGTTGTGGGGTAACTTGAAGAGCGGCCAAGGCAAGGGAATAGAAAAAGGTATGGCCAAGCGCGGCGACTGCATAGACCACGAGGCGATGCTTGCAGATTGGGCGCTCGTTAAACAGCCATCCTCTAAGCAGGTACACCGACGTTCGGCTGCATGTGCAAAAAGAAAATCGATTTTGTAGAATTCAAATTCGGCGCCCTTGGAAGACCGCCTCATAGTCTCTACAATGGCAGAAAGAGGGCGCCAAGAGTCCGCTAGAAGTAGGAGTTCCTGTATAAACATCCCCCTCGCGACGGGCACGATCAAATGCAGAGCATTTCCGGGGGCGCACGACGTTAAGTAGTTTGCGTTACGTTAATGTTGTTGCACTTGTGGCAACTGCTGACGAGAGAGCGCTCGTCAGCAGTAATTGGAATGAGTCAACGATATAAGGCGCGTTAGTAGCGTACCATTCTATGTCGGCTTTGTGGCGCAGTGGGTAAAGCAGCATGTACATTGCGTTCTGCCCGCAGGGTCGAGGGATTGAAACCGCGCGCCGGATGGTATTTTTTTATATAGTAGGGAGGGGTGCGATGCGGACTACGGACGTCAACGCGGGTGACATCGTGAGTTACTGAAATGCTCTGCATTTAATATATATTGTTTTTTTGGCCCGCTCGTTCGCGCCATTGTGGAGCTTGGTCGTGTTGTGGTGACGCCATGCACGCGCGTACACACCAGTGATTAGCACTGGCGGGGGAAAACATATGTAGTCATTCGGAACAGGAAAAAAAGGAATCTTGGCACGCAGTACAAAACACCTGTAAAAAAAGGGCAGGCAGCAATGGACACAAGTATTACTGCCACATAGGATCATTTAAAACCGGTGAGAAATAAAGTAGCTAAAAACACAGTAAGGGGCCCAAAACCTGCATATGCCACTCCATGTCGCATTTCCAGGCGGCCTCTTTATAGAACGGGAAAGAGATTTTATAAGAAATAAAAAAACGAAAACCAGTAACACAACCCCCAAAATTATGTGCCACAGAAACAATTAGAAATCCGCGGCTGCCCTTAAGAAAACAGAATAAGAAGGTGAAACAATTGCCGCGATGGGAAACTGACTTGGGTTCTTGGTTTATGAAACGGGATTATATGCGACTGTGCTATTGTCGCGTTTAGGAGGCACAGCATTTCCTTTGGGTTCTTAGTTCGGGCGTTGGATTTCGAGTTCGGCTTCGGACATTTACTGTTTGCATTTCGGTGTTGAGGAGTAGAGATGGTGGGCTTTGATTTACCTCAATATGAATATAGAAGGCTTTGTTTTAGCCCGCTTCACCTTATCCAATTGACAGACTTAAGAATCCCAAAGAAAGCTAAAGAAGAACATTAGGTACACTGTTTTCTCACTCTAGACATCACAATTGCGAGGATGGCCGAATTTTTTCTGGATGCTTAGCAAGAAGCAACACTTCCCCCAGTAAGTGTTTATTTTAACAAGAGCCTTGTTTTCGTCTTCACTGAATGTCAATACCCTGCTGCAAGCTATTTCTTAAAAGTAACGGTATAACTCAACTATTCAACAATTTCTATTACCTTGCCCCTCCAACGCTTCGTTAAAGTTTTTTTATTTGACGTGGTGATTGTGTCTCTGAGGCACTTTTCTGCGGATCCCAAGGGCACGAATGCGATCCTGGACCGGGTGGCTTTTTTTCAGATGGAGGCGAAAAGCAAAATTCCGGCCTATTCCTATTTTAGCGCACGCTAGAGATCCTGTGGGGGGTCACAAATATTCCCGAACCCTCAATGAAGGCGCGCATCGTAGCCGTAGTGTTGCTTCGGCGCGTTAATCCCGGTGGCGCACCTACGGTGAGTGTTTTGGGTGTTGTAACCCCTTCTTCCCCCCCCCCCCCCCCGAGGTCTGTCGACCGAACCCCTTCCGTTCCACTGGAACACCACCTAAGCTGGCGTTCGAAGTTCGTACTCACGGACGTTTTTATTGTTGGACATTCCTTTTAATCTCAAAGAAGAATTTTTTTACTGGTATCAGAAATTAACAGAAGAGGCAAATAAGAGCGCGAGATTTTAAGGCTATGTGCGTTTAAGACTGTGAGGAATAACAATGGCATCACTCGAAGTAGTTTAAGAAAAAGAACGATAAAATTTCTCAGTAACACAAAAAGTGACCGTAGGGAGGAAATGTCAGAATTCGTATGAATCCCTGGCGTTTAAATTAATCCAAAGCCCCCCCCCCCCGCTCCCCCTGTCCCCCGGTGCGCTCAAAGCTCACGTTAAACTGCAATTACAGTTTTTTTAGGGCCTTATTATACAACTTTCTGAATTTAGCGCGAAACTTTTGTGCGTAGGCAGGTGAATAGCACTTTTAAAGCTGGTATATGAGCGAATAACTGTAAAAAGTACTGCGAAGTTTTATTTTTTCAGAATTTTTTCAAAAAAATTGGCCAGAAGGAGACTACGTGTGTTTTAAGCTTTTCGTGGCTTCATCAGAAAATCCGCTTTTCAAAAATGGTTTAGATGGGTTTCCTTCCCACCCTCATCATTCATTATTTCTTCCCATCCTAGTAAAAAACTCGGGTTCGAGGCTTCAGGCAATTGCGAAAAGGCTTCCAGACTTCTTTATATATTCAAGGTGTGTCGAATATTGAATTCCTTCTTCAAGCGAATTTGAGATATGGTAAGGGCTGCTTTTACGCTTAATTATTTTTTTGCGAAAAATAAGGAAAAACTTGAGGACTTCTCGTTTACATTTTTATATATTTTTGTTTCATACTTATGTAAAAATTCTTTATTTAGAGTTATTTTTATTTTTAATAATGTATTACTATATCTTGTATTGATTGCCAAAATTTCTAACCCCCTCCCGACAAAAATCGTGGGAGCACTGATGGCTAATGGTGAATACCTTCGTGAACAAGCAAGTCCAGTTATTTTTATAGCCACAAAATACCGGCGCCAAAAATTACTCCCCAAATGCACATCAGTTATTATTCGCCTTGTTCCAAATGTTCTTTTATGGTTATCAGTAGGTTTAAAGTCGTGGCGCTCTGTCCGTGAGAATGTACTATCAAACAAAAAATATCATTCCTATTCATGGCTTAGTTCGAATTCCTGATACAAAAACATGAGCACGGTAGCACCGGCATGCCGCATTGTAATCCGTTTATCTTCATCGTACGGCTCTGCCTGGGCCTGCAGCATCTTGCCTGCAATGGTGACGACGGTCGGCTCACGGCGACGGGGTGTACGGCATTCAACGGAACCAAGCAATACGTGTCGAACCAGACGCTAATCAAGAGCTATCTAAGAGGTCCGCACAAAAAAAAAAAACGCCCATCATGACGCGTGTATTCAAGTGGCAGCGCTCCCACCCCTGGAGCTTATAAAGGACGGATGCACGGGCCGCGCGGCCACTGGGCACGGTAGCACCAGAATGGGCATTCTACTCCGTTCATATTCCTCGTACAGGGGAGCAAAAACTACGGTACATGCTCTCGGTCGAGTGACTGCTTTTTGCTGTTGTTGCCGTGCCCGCAGCTATGTGGTGCGCTGTATGAAGGATTTAGGTTTCTCAAGATGTCGTTGTCGTTAGGTGCTGGCGTAGAAACTAATCCAGGCCCTGACTTTACCAAAATGTACAATCAGCTTAAGGAAATTTCCGACGATATAAAGACAATCAAAGAAGAACGGCTGCTACATATCGACAGAAAACTGGACACTCTTGCCAAATTAAAAGGTGACCTTGCAAGTTGTCAAACCCAGGTAACTTCCATGCAAAGCACAATAGAAACACTGGAAAAACAAAATGATGAACTCTAAACAGGAGCAGGAGATCAAATATAATCGTTTATGGTCGGCCGGAGGCAGAAGACGAAACCAGCGAATCACTAAAAAAAGTTTTCAACGAACAGATTGTAAAAGACACGCTCCAGTTAGACTCGATTGAGTTTGAGAGAATTCATCGCATTGGTAGGCCAGCTCCTGATAAAACGCGACCCGTTATCTTTAAACTTTAGGATACGCGACAGAAGGCGGTAATTTTGAAGCATTGTAAGAAACTTGGGGACACGGGGTATTCCATCGGAGAAGATTTCTCTCGTAGAATACGGGACATAATGAAGAAACTTCGGGATAGCGCAGAGGAAAACCGAGCAAAAAAATTACACCATCTTCCCGTGTTAAACCCTGATGAGGATGCAAAGCATCATGGGGGTTCCGTGTGGTTCAATGGTGTTGCCGTTATGTTGAGTGATCTGGTGTTTAGTAGCGCCACAGAGAATTCCGTGTCCGGGTCCACACTGGTGGCAAAGACACGCAAGTACTGTTTTGTTACGGTGAGTAGGCGGTGGTTCTCGAGGCACCGACACTCATCCATCGTCTTCTTATCAATGTAGTAATATCTGTGCTAGAATCGGTAGTCTCCTTTAGCTTTAGTAAGGTGAATTGTTGACGTACTGCACCCGCTGAGAGAAACGTACCCGCCCTCCTCTTCGCGGCTTTGTCTTCTTCTCCTTCATCTTCTTCAGCGGTTCCCCTACGGGAAGATGACGACTGTGTTTGAAAGCGAAGCTATCTCGTCATGCATTCTTTGGTTGGCCAATCTCTAGGGGTATCCTGCCACAATCATCATCAGAGGCGTTGCGGACGGGGTAGGGACGCGAGACATCCCCCCCCAGCAAAAGGTGCCCCGCATCTAAAAAGTTAAGTGGCGCTAGCCTTCGACACACTATACATAAACAATTGTGCCTTTGTGTGGAGCGACGAAAAGGGAGAGAGGGTGCCTTTAGACAAAAAAAAAACGGCCACACACGAACCCGACCAACAACCCGCTGTGCGCAGGATAAAAACTAACGATGCTTAACCTAAACGACCGAAGTATTCTGAACAAAATACAGCCACTGGAAAATACATTGCTGCTTTATGAACCAGATATTGTGGCTTTTATTGAAGCTTGCCTATCGTCATCTGTGTACAATCATAAAATAGCCCCCACAAACCATGTGGTTGTTAGAAAAGATGGGCCATCCCCTGGTGGGGGCGCGGCACAGCTGATACGACGCTATATATCGTACACCCTCCTTCCAACAGTGCCAAACGCTGAGGCAATCTTCTGCACAATCATTTGCAACCACGTTACATTAGTACTCGGCTGTGTTTATTGTAGCCCCGGTTCTGACAACGGCTGTACAACAAACATTAACGATCTTCTTGGTCATCATGTTCGTAACTCCCGTATAATCCTCATATGTGACTTTAACCTTCCCGATATAGAATGGACTAAGATGTGCCACACTTCTCCCGGTTCAAATGCTCTCATTGGTTTATAGCTGCATTTTAACCTCCGTCAACTTGTACAGCAACCGACGCGTGTTCAAGGCGCAGCATCAAGCATCCTAGACTCAATAGTTCTCAGCCATGAGTTTGAACAATATCAGTACCAATTTAACGTTGTAGATGGTACCTCAGACTACACTATGCAATTTTTCGACTTACACTCGACCGTCCCCTGTGCATGCGATCTACCGGAACGCCGGTAGCCAATTTCAGTCAAGCGGATGACGATTCCATATTAACCTACCTTCTGCTTGAATTACCACGTTCTCAGAAATGGTTCGAGAGCCCGCCACACACGTGAGTACGCTATGGCTTCAGTTAAGGAACATCGTGTCACATTGTATGAACCACTTCATTCCCCTGAGATTAACACGGCGCAGCAAAAATAATCCGTGGATCACACGCGAAGTTATACATGCCAAAAGAAAGGTCAAGACGTTGCGTAATTCCTCGAAGAAAAACAAAGCGAGCTCTCCTAACGCACCTAACTTGATACGCGCAATCGCAAACTTCAAGTTCAAATTAAAAGAAGCAAAAGAGAACTACTTTTAAGTAACGCTCTCTTCATTCATAAAAGATAACCCGTGTAGATTTTGGAAACACATCCGCCCTCCTAGAACAGACACCCCGGATTTTCGTCCAGATAGAAAAAACTAAAGCTAATTATTACAATAATTTTTTCACTCTGTATTCACAAAAGTAACACAAATACCCTAGATCTACCTTTCGCCGATGGTATTTTAATTGACCCCTTGATTATCACTGATGAGGGAATTCTGAACCTCTTGCTGAACGTCGCCAAAAAAAAACCATGCGGACCCGATGAAATCCCCAACAGTGTTCGCATACGTTATGCGGAAGGGTGCAGCCGTTATGTAGGACTAGCCTTCCGTAAGTCTGTAACTTCTTCAAAGCTTCCGAATGATTGGAAAAAAGCAAAGGTCGCACCGATACCTAAAACTGGCAGCAGCGAAGACCCATCTGACTTCAGACCCATCTCACTTACCAGCACATCATGTATATTACTTGAATACATCATTCTGCAGCACATAACACTATTCCTAGGTACAAAAGACACCTTATCACCTTACCAAAAGAGATTCAGAAAAGGGTTGTCCACAAAAACGCAGCTAACTGAAGTGGTACATGACCTCGCTTTTTTTATTATTAACCGCTCGCAGAGAGACTTTATACTGTTAGATTTGTTTTGAAGTATTTGATTCAGTATGCCATAAAAAATATAAACGCAAAAGTCACAAGTATATTCGGTACCGGAAACGTAACAAACTGGATAGAAGACCTTTTATACGGTGGCTCGCCATTTGTTTTCTTTAAAAATGCACATTCAAATAGCATTTCCGTTACATAAGGAGTTCCCCATGGCTGAGCTCCTGGCCCTCTGCTGTTTCGTATATTTTTAAAGGACATAAGGACAAACATTTCCTGTCGAATCCAACTTTTTGCTGACGACTAAATTATGTACCAAGAAATCAACAGTTCCAAAGACCAGGTCGCTCAACAGGAGTCTCTAAACCAACTTGATAACTGGTGTACTAAATGGCAAATGAAGATTAACCTCGCAAAACTATGTGTGTGCCCGTAACTAGAAAGAAAGAACCCATGAATTATTTTTACAACATTAAAGCCACGGGACTCGTGAAAGTACATCAACACAAATATGTGTGCGTAATTTTAACATCCAACCCTAAATTGGACTCACACATTGCTCACATTACATCCACGGGTAGCGCAAATTATTTTATTTTAGAAGGTATGTGAGGGTCGCACCAAAATTAACTATGCTTTTAGCCTACACCACATATATCAGTCCAGTATTAGAATACGCCAGCACTGTATGGTTGCCTTCTACTCTCACTACAAAAGGTACACAGGCAAGCTGTAAGAATTATCTGCAATAAATATAAACGCACTGACGCACCAACAAGTATGCTAGTGGACTGTGGACTCCATAAACTCGAGTTTAGAGCTGAACAAGCCCGTCTAAAATATCGTTTTCAGCTATTGCACAATCATTTCAGAATCCACGCATACAAGTTCATCCACCCTTCGGAATCCCGCAAACAAAGAAAAAACGCGCGCACACTTTGACTGAATATCCGTGCAATAATGACGCCTTCAACTATTATTTCTTCCCGCTTGCTATCCGAGAATGGAATCGCTTGGAACCATCTTTTACTAACACGGATTCACTAACTGATTTTTTGTCCAAAATCGCTAACATTACCAATTAACAGCAAAGTAAAACATGCAATTCTAACGTTTGTGAAGTGTAGACTCAAATGTTATGTATTCTGTACACTGCACGGCGAGCACCCCTAAACTTGCGTCTGCATAACGTACAGCATCATGTTCAGTCACTGCGAATTTTGACTGTACTTACTTTTCTGTAATGTATTTTCTTGGAATATAATATGTATGACTTGCTTCGCAATGTTCTTTATCTTTTGTTCTCTTGCTTTGAAGTAAGTATATATACCCGCATGCGCAAACTTACCGCAGTGTAATTACTTGATGACTCATGGTTTAGAGTCTTTTTAACGGTTCCGCTCGGCGCGGTATTGTTCGTTATGGTTTTCGAAACGTATGGTTAGTCTGTATATCAATCTCTTCTCTTTAG
This sequence comes from Haemaphysalis longicornis, assembly GCA_013339765.2. Lineage (NCBI taxonomy): Eukaryota > Metazoa > Arthropoda > Arachnida > Ixodida > Ixodidae > Haemaphysalis > Haemaphysalis longicornis. The sequence goes on along the minus strand of CM023452.1, from coordinate 27,542,407 downwards.
ACCAATTGCTTTTTTTTGGCTCACTTGATTGCACTTTTTTGTTTGCATCCTTTATAAACTGAGTAGCCAAAAATTATTATGCTTATATTATGCGATGCTCAAAGCTACTACATGTTTCACTTTCTTTGTATCTTTTATAGATATGTGTAATCTAAAATATAAAACGCTTACATCAGAGTTACTAGACCCTTGTTCTTGTTTTGACTTTTCGTTCTTATTACTGTTGTACTACTATCTACTGACTAAGCATTTTTGTATGTGAATGAATACACCCTCTATGCCCGCCTGCGTTGGTCTCCAAAAGAAACTGGCAGTATTTTAAATAAATAAATAAATAAATAAATAAATAAACAAATAAATAAATAAATATTTAAATAAATAAATAAATATATTTCATTACCTATATAAAGGGAAACCCAACACGAAAACAGAGTGCGCAAAAGTGCGTAAGGAGGCGTAAAAACAACGCATCGAGACTGCTTTGTTGGAATGGTTTCTGCCATGAAGGTAATACGGTAAGCGTTTACTGCTTCCATTAGACGTCAAAATATATAGACGGAACTGGTTGTGTTCAAAATATTTTGTCCGATAGTCCTGATAAATTACTACTTCTTCCATAAAAATATTATCCTTGGACGTACCACAACGCTTGTCCCCCCAATCCTCACACACATCAAAGTCTCGCCAATTTCTCGTCATATGCACCCTACCTATAACGTGGGTCGAAGACAAACAAGCATTAGTCTCCTAGAAAAACAATATTCCAACAACCCCGACACCCGATACACGGATGCCGCATCCTAATCGCACCGAAGAGCCCATGGAGTGGTTGCCCTCAATTCTCAAGGCTCCATCTTGACATCGCCACCATCGGTGATACCACCACCACTACCACCGAAGAGAGAGCCACAGCCCTCCCCGCAACCACAGCGTCTACCAGCTATGGAAGCATCCTTGCCGACGCACAGGGAGGTTGCCAGAACTTCCTGACCGGATGTATTTCACCTCTCGCCCTCAAGCTTGTCCAGACAATCAAGACCTTGCTTTACACCAAATTGTATAGACCCCAGGTCACGCCTCCTGCAAGAGAATGGGGCGGCACACGCCACTGCCCGCGATTTCCTACTGCAGACATTCTCATCAGGGCCGGGTGACTTGGCAGCACCCTCCTTCCACCTTCCCCTTCCCAGTCGCTACACCAATATACGGCGCACGACTACTGTCAGAGCCGCCACCGTTTCCGACCCCGACATCCCTCCCTGAACACTAGCGACGGCCGAATATGGCGCAGACTCCAGACGGCAACATATTTCAACACTTCTATTCTTCAACATATATCTCCCACTACGTGCCCTTACAATTGTCCAACCTGCTATACTTCCAGCACGACTTAACATCTTGTATGGGCATGCGCCGACACCCAAACCCCGCCTTCCCCCACTCCGGAGGATTGGGAGTGCGGGCGGACCAGCACTCAGCTCGGGACTCAGGATGACCTGATCTTCCGGCTAGAGCAGCAGCAGTCGCTCGCGGCTTTCTGAACTGCGAAGAGGCCCCGCACCACTTTTATTTATTTCTTGTCAGCTTTAATAACATTGTTTTTTTCCACACGCACCAGCGTCGTGCTGCTTGTAATGGTATAGGTGCGACGTAATTAGGGAATAATTCTAGACGGCTAGGACATCAAGTAGGTGTTTGAAGCCATGATCCACATACAAAGAAAACCACAATAAACAGAAAACGCGGAAATGCAGGACGGATAAACATTGCGGTTGAAATTTTTTTATTTTCGTACTGTCGGAAGAAGACGGTACTTAGGAATTTTAAAACACCAAGCTCAAATCAAATGCTGTGCGACGGCCAGGAGTGCTTAGGACCGGTGGTTACAAACACTAAAGGCCCTTCTGTAGTGGTCCTCACCTGAGAAGATGTGCGGCACGACCTTGTCACGAATGCGACCTCTTACGGCCTTTCCTGTCCTGAGCCGTGGTTGAACGTTCGTCCGTTCGCGTGTAGCGACCTGGAAAACCATTTAGGTACAAAAACTTTAGAATTATAATTGAAGAATTGCGGACCGGCGTCGAAATTCCCAACGTTTATTTGTATTACAGTCATGGACAAATGAAATGCGAGAAGGAAATAATGATCCTTAACACACAAAGAGCGCAATTTCTTTCGAAGCAAGTCAAATACATACGGGGCCTTGTTACAGTGATAACGTACACGTCATGGCTTCAAATTATGCATCTTCTGCTTCTACGACTTGAACGCCTCGCCGATGCAGGCATCAAGATTTAGTGTAGGCAGATCTTCATGTACAACCCGACTACTATAAGCGGTCCCAGATTGTTTCGGCTGCCTATTTACGTTTTCTGTTTCTTTGAATACTCTCAGGCTTATTCATACTTTCAAGACAGGAAACAGTACCTAAAAACAAAAAAAAACCGAACTACTGAAAGGGCTGAAAAGTAATCACTTTCAAGTTATACAGTCAAGGCGCGGTGCCTTAAAAGTGGAAGAATCTGGATTCAGATAAAAGAGGCCAGAAGATGGTTACAGTCCCTGCTAATTGTATGAACAAAAGAATCATAAAAAACGTCAGTTCTACATTGCGGTATGCCATTTTTAAAATACTAGTCTATGCGGGATTTTAGTTAGCGAGGTTGACTCAAAAACATTTTTGAAACGTATATTTTTATGAAACATTCATGAACTGGACATCAACAAGGTGTTTATCATCGGGTCGAGAAATCAGGAAGATCTCCATTGAATTTATTCATGAGACACTAGCGAAGCGAGAGTAATTTGAGAATATAAGTCGTGTTTCATTACTCTTCAGTGCCTGGAACGAATAAATGATTGTGTTAGTTTGTGCATCCAAAAACCGATGATGCCTTTTCTTCTTTTTGTCGCACTTGTTGAGGAACTGGACGTAGGGCCATCGCACCTCTCGAAATTCACTTTTATTCTAACTCTTCCTTTTCTATAGCCAATATAATTGATATTGTACTATACAAGCTTGTCTTGGTCTTTCCTCAACCGCACTAACATTTTTAGCGCGACCGCTTTAGTGAAGTAGGCACAAATTACAAGATTAGACAAACAAAACCAAGCCTACGGTTATGATTGTAGGATGTGTGCTGAATGGAAGTATGTCGTGATGGTCACTAGTATATATACACCAAGTTATTTGGACCTCTTAACAAGGGCTACGGGTAAGGCGTTAAAAAAAGGCTTCGCAGCGGTTATTCTTCTCCCCTAATATTCCCATTGATTTTCACTTTTAGTGTTAGGTTACCTCATCCAGCAGTTATACCGTGTAGCATCGTTCAGGTGAGTTTGGAGGCAAGCAACATTGCTTGGGGTAGTAATTTTTTTGTGTATCACAATCATCCGAAAACAGCCTTGCTGACTTGGAATCCTAGGCAGGAAGGTCATTAAGAGAATTGAGAAAGAGGGTAAGACTAACCTCACTGGCACGACGGACGTCACAGGGGGGGGGGAGGGGGGGCAGAGTCATGACCATTGACTCTTTTATATTGGGTACGTAATTTCGGAAATATTTCATCCATTATTGTCCGTTATTGTCTAGATTCGCATTGCTAAGCTTAACGATCATTTTGTGAAACCCGTTGGCAAAAGCTCGCGAAAAATTGATGAAGGTACAGCAGACACGCAGTGGGTCTAACCCCGATGATAAGTCATTGGCAAAGGCTGTAGATAGGGTTTCGCAGAAATTAAATTTACAGAACCTAGAACAAAAGAACTACAATCGAAAAAACTAATTATGCTCGTATGAGTTACAGGCTTGAGAAGTTCACGGAACAGAAGTTAAACTAAGTTTTCTATATTTAGAGAGATAGAGTCCTAGGAGAACCCTCTTTATTTACAGCGAGGCACTGCTCCAGACGTCTGCGCAGGGATCACGCTGCCGATGCCTCATTCGAAAGGACCGATGCCACTTTGCAAATACTGAGAAAATATATAGCAGAAAATAGGAGATAAGCACATTTGAGTGATTTTTTTATAAACTTTAGGTAACTGTGCCAACAGTGAGGTAGTATGGAATCTTATCTATAGGAGATTGTATGATTCATATGTAACAGAATTCATTTGTTTAAGGAATGCAGTGCCCATTAAAGGAAACGATGTTTTTCTTGTATCCCTAAATTGTGGGTGAGTGCTTAGTTTAGAACTGCGCAACTCTGGTGATGAGGTACACGTGTGTGCTCTCGTAATTTTAATTGCACGACCTTCGTTGGCCTCATGGTTCCAGGTCACAATATATCCATGCGTGGCCGTCTGCTGAATTCAGAAATTTTTCAGCAGAAAACGTGCGCTTTGCGCTGGAGAGATCTCGCTTATCTTCTCACTCGGTGGAGAGATAATGTCATGTGTGTGTGGCCTTTTCTCGTCCAGCCCTGACTGCTAGTCCTTGGCATTATGGTCTATTGAAATGGTTAACCTACATTGTATATGCTCAAGAGTAATAAAAGTGTCGGTTGGAGATGAGAAAAATCGTTAGTTTTACCTTCTGCCTTGTTATTGGTCATTCTTCTCCCGTGAAATTCCCATTTTTTTCACGATTAGTATTATGTGTCTTCATCCCATAGTTATACCCTGTACACGTACTGCAACTGAAACATGTCGCTGTATGCATGTTGGTTGTCAAAGCGAGAAGGTAGCCGTGATTCCGCCACTACAGTATTTTAGAATAATTATAAGGACGCATGGTTTTCCGGGAACGAGGTCATTGCTCACTCCACATGGTGCCATTCAGAACATTGCGTTTTTAGGCATCGCAGAAGCTCGGCGCTTTGTGTATTGATTCCTGGGTCAAGGCGGCGCTGTTGGTGTACCGGCTGCTTTTGAGCCCGTAGTCCCTAATGCAAGCTCACAAAAGAAGAGAGAGAGAGACTACAACAGCTAATTCCCCCAAATAGTTGTGACTGTCATCCTTACGGACCAGAAAGGGGCGCTCTGAGTCCCCGAAAACCTGCTTGTAGCCGGCAGTTCTTGACCTATTCGCAATTGGAAGCTTGTATCATAGGTCGGAACTGGGCAGTGACGCCGCCCACTGTGAAGGGGTCGCGTTGGTTATAAACCGGTGCTGCAGTATTGAAGATTGCCCCCCCCCCTACTGTGTGGTAGTGTTCCTGATGGGAACTGAAGAATATTAAGGCGATTATTGAGGGGGAAATATTTTGTATGAGAGTGCGTTGCAAGTGAATTTGCTAGTAGAAAAAAAATTCACTGACGGTTACTATACTCCCTCATGCAAAATTTGTGCGCAGCTCCAATAATTGTCTTCTCAGTCATCTCGCATGGCGTCGCCACCAGCACCGCCCATGTCGCCCATGTCGCTACAAATCGTGTGTGAACGTCCCGCGCTAATCTCACGTGGTTCGGATGAGCGCCGGACAGACTAATTGTGTCTCACGAAAATGTGAGGTGGATGCAGTGAGAACGATGTCACCGTAGCCGTGCTTGCTACCAACTTTTTTGCAATTTGGCCATACACTCCCATGAGCGTCTCGTGCGGACTCCGCATACTGCCCTTCCCAGCACACTATCGCTTCATTTTACTCTATCGTTTTGTTCTTGCCTCCGCTCACTTGCCGCTGCCAAATTCCAGTAGCGGCCACCAGAGTGCTGGCACACTGAGAGTTGACGGCTGAAAGGGCTAAAATAACAGAAGTTGTTAATTGCCTGGTGCCTCATATAGCTCTTCCCATCGGATGTGCGAGTACCAGTTGCAACAGCTTGGCTTTAGACGTGCACGTCGGAATTCAGAGGGCCGTTCTGTCGTTTGACGGAAAGGAATGTTTAGCTTTGTGCGTTAGGATACCTTGAGGGGCAGATAAGGCGTGTCGAACGTAACGCGCCTTATGAGCACAGCTTGAATGACACGGATGACGTCTGGTTCCTTCACATCGGCACGTTTGTGTCTGATAAGGTGAAATAATTGGATTCGCTTAAGTGCGGTGCCTTGAAGTTCCAAGATTTTATGTAACCCTGATCAGTGCAGTGGGATGTTTAATCTCAGCATACGTGTCTACGGTTTTGATACGGAAGTTTTCAATATGAAGTGCAGGATCTGGTATTACAGGATTTCTTCTGCCAATGGTGCGTTGTTGTAGGCTAAGTAGGTGTGACTTTTTCGGTGCAGAATAAACAAGCAAGGAAGTAAACCTTGATATTGTGAGGCCGTAGATAGAAGGTGACAGGACCGTTGCTTTCGCCGCTACTTTTATTCCGAAGCGTCAGGTGGGGAACAACCAAGATGGCGACTCCGCGTCATTGCTGATGATGATTAGACGAAGATGAGGTTGTGCCGGTGATGATGAGTAAGTACAGCAGATGATGCGGCAACCGCAAGGTACTGGTGATGATTATTAATATCGATGCGGACAAATATCTCCTAGCAGGCAGCACGGCACAAACTCAGCTCACACTATTGGCCCCCTCGTTGAAAGAAGCGGCCGCCTGGCCGCGTTTCAGAGTTTGTGGCGGCGGTTAAAGGCCTTGAGACGGGAAACGAACTATCTCGGTGGCACGATGGCGGCGGTCGGAACTTGGGCAAACCGGTGTGACGCGAAAGTTTACAGGAGAGGTCGCCTCGAGAACCTTGTACGAACCCAGGAAACGGTGCAAGAACTTCTCGCAGATGCCCGGAACACGAATAGACGTCCACACAAAGACTTCGTCACCGGGTCGGAATTGAGGAGAGCGATGCACGGCGTCGTAGTGTTGCTTTCGATCCTGTTGGCTCGTTTCAGTGCTCATGCGGACAAGTTGGCGGCAGTGTTCAACGCCAGCAACAAATTGTTCGGGAGACGTCGCAGAAGGTGACACGGGAGCGGCCAAGAAGCAGGTATCCAGAGTGTACGAAGGGGACAAAAACTTCTTGCCGGGCCTGTTGGTGAATAAATGCCATGATTTGAGGAGCAACAAAAGCGCATGGACGTGGAACAGAGTGGACGGGACAGGAGCTAACTTCCAACTATTTTATTCGGCTACGCATGTGCTTATAGTTCCCTACAAAAAGATACGGCGAAAAAAAAGGAGCGTATACATACACAGATGATAACAAAACCAGATATGTTTACAGCACGGTTTTCAGAAACACCATTTTGCTACTGTACAGAGCAATCGAGCAATCACTTATGCAACCATCCGCTCTCCCCGTGATATAAAACGCTTCAGCTAATTCCCTCGCAGCCCTATTCTTGCTTTTGTTTAGTATTCTTATCTCTTCTAATCGTGGCTCACAACCGCAATCACGAGAGCGGATGGGCAAATGTGCTCGATTATGTTTTTCAAGGGACAATTCATGTTCCCTGGCAGTCTCGCTGACGCACTGGCCCGTTTGACCAACGTAAGACCTTAAACAAGATAGCGAGATTTCATATTCATCACCGACTGCACAGTCGACATAGCGATTTGCGTGTTTTTTCCCACATGCCTGCATTCACCCGATATGCGCGAGCACAGGCGCGCAATATTACACGGGGCGGAGAACGCAAGGTTGATCCCGCATCTTTCAGCGACCTTCTTTATGTTGTGGGACACTCTGTGCATGTACGGCATGACCTCCGTTTTCTTCGGACGGGAGGTATCTTTGGCCTTTATCTCCCCTTTCGCTTTTTTGAGCAACGTCTTTGCCACAGCGACAAGGACAGTGCCAGGAAAACCGGCCGAGTGAAGCCTGCCAATGTGATTGAAAAAACTGTCCTGCGTCTTGTGAGCACACGATTTTTGTAATGGAGATTCCAAACTTAGCGAAGCGATTGCCCTTTTCACTGTTTTCAAATGCCCCGATTCATAGAGAAGCAGTTCTTTCTGAGCGCGTGGATTGTACCATCAACAAACATGGTCTTCAGAAAACCTCATGGTAATGTCTAAACGTACATTTCATTGTCAACAGGAACCTCGCGGGTAATAATAGGCCTTTCCCATGGCGAATAAAAAGCTCTAAAATCTTCCCTACCGTGGCAAGGTGCGTTTTTGGGGTTAGTTTCTTTAAATTACCAAAAAAATTATCAACATATCTAAAAACGGTAAGAACATGATTAGAGTTAAGAGCATCAATAATGGTTCGGTTTAGTCTGCTTAAAAAGATGTTCCACAGAACCGAACCGACACAGGACCCGATACAAATGCCATGACGTTGTAGGGAATGCTTCCCTCCAAAAGAAATAAAAGTGTAATTCAGATAAAACTAGAGCAGTACCATAAAATTTGCAAGCGACATTCCAGTGGAATTCTGGAACTGCACCGCTCAACTTTTATCAATGCAGGACTGTACAGAAGCGAGCAAATGTTCATGCGGTATAGAGTAGTACAGGTCTGTCACTTCAACCAAAAAGCCGAACCCAACTGAACGGTTATCTTTCAACACTTGCAAGACATCAACACTAGTAGCAAAAGATGCATCAATGTGCAGAGAGTTCCGGTGTTCTGGAGGAACCGGCTCATTTCTTGCTGCAATGACCCTACTTCACTGACAATAGTAGTAAATGGTGTCCCCATTTATGAGTCTTTGCGGAAAAAAAACATATTTAGTTTGTTGTCCTTCCTGGCCTTTACGGCTTTCTTGGGATGCTGCAGATTCAAGTCCTCGAATATCGCTAACGCGTTTTGCTTGACTCGAGAAGGCTTGACTTTCCGTTGGGCAAAGTTCTTTGTGATCGCGGCCAGGGCTCTTTCGTTGAATTCGCCAGATGGCATAACCACAAAGCACACTTCTTCATCGGACTGCAGTAAGCGCAGGTCGTTTTTGTGAAAGAAGATGACCACATGCGCCTTACAATTGCGTGAGTTTCATGGGCGTTTCTCGACAGTCTTTGCGAAGTAGTCCACCCCATCCAAGATGGATGTTTCGCCATGCTCGGTGGAGGCTTTCTTAGATATTCTTCTGTTAATGGCAAGTAGCTCATGAGGAGGTATCCGGGGTTCGTTGCTGTATTTTGGACCTTTTTCTAGCACCTTGGATACATCATTTGGAAGGCCAACACCTCCAAATACAACCATCTTCCCAGCTCTTGGCGGCCTTGCTCCTTCGACATTAAGCAGCTTGGATAGAGTCACCCTCTATAGCAGTTCGGTTGTTTGCGCCGCCAAGCGCCTCACTCTTCGGTACTTGTGTTCAGCAACCACAGACGGACAGTTGCTAAAACACAAGACTGTGAGCCAGTCATTATACACCCGTCTCTGGTGCCACATTTCTGATCTTAGTATTTTGCACATGCGCTTCCAGTGGCCAAAAGAAGGCTGCACAAACCCAAACATAGCACTTATTTCTTCTGGAATTCCTCCTTTACGAAGGCAGAAGTACAGGTATCTTCAGCGGTTTTCTGTTGCAGCGCAGAGAGCGACTAGAAGGCTATCCTGTTTTGTGCTGTACAAGGAAGGGTTACAGAAGATTGGGCCTACAGTAGAAAAGATTTAGCTGAGTAGAACTCCCTGCTGGGCTAGTTGGTGAAAAGATGCCATGATTTGAAGCGCAACAAAAGCACACGGACGAAGAACACAGTGGACGGGACAGGCGCTTCTTCCAATTATTTTTTTTAAGCAACGCATGTACGCATGGACAGTTTTTTCAATCACATTGGCAGGCTTCACTCGGCCGGTTTTTTTGGCACTGTCGTTGTCGCTGTGGCAAAGGCGTTGCTCAAATATGTGAAAGGAGAGAAGAAGGCCAAAGCTACCTCCCGTCCGCAGAAAACGGATGTCATGCTGTACATGCACAGAGGGTCCCACAACATTAACAAGGTCGCCGAAAAATACGTGATCAAGCTTGGTTCTCTGCCCCGTGTAAACTCGCGCGCCTGTGCTCGCGCATATCGGGTGAGCGCAAGAAGAACGCACGTGGGAAGAAACACGCAAATCGCTGCATCGACTGTGCAGTCGGTGTTGTATATGAAATCCCCCTATTTTGCGGAAGGTCTTACGTTGGCCAAACGGGCCGGTGCGTCAACGAGAGAGCGAGGGAACATAAATTGTTCCTTGAAAAAGATAATCGAGCACATTTACCCACCCACTCTCGTTCATGCGGTTGGGAGCCACGATTAGAAGAGATAAGAATACTAAACAAAAGCAAGAACAGGACAGCGAGGGAATCAGCTGAAGCGTTTTATATCGTGGAAAGAGCGGATGATTGTAAAAGTGATACCTCAATTGCTCTCTGCAGTAGCGAAATGGTGTTTCTGAAAACGTGCTGTACACGTATCTGGTTTTTTTATTATAGTTGGAAGTTAGCGCCTCTCCCGTACACTCTGTTCTTTGTCCGTGTGATTTTGTTGCGCTTGAAATCATGGCACCTATTCACCAACTAGCCTAGCAAGAAGCTCTTCTCAGCTACATCTCTTCTACTGTGGGTCCAACCTTCTGTCCCCCTGCCTTGTACAACACAAACCAGGAAAGCCTTCAAGTGGCTCTTCGCGCTGCAACAGAAAACCGCGGAAGATACCTGTCCTTCTGTCTTCGTGAAGGAAGGATACCCGAGGAAGTGCTATGTTTGGGTCGGTGCAGCCTTCTTTTCGCCACTGCAAGCGCGTGTACAAAATACTAAGATCGGAAATGTGGCACTAGAGACGGGTGTATAATGACTGGCTCAGAGTCTTGTGTTTTAGCAACTGCCCGTCTGTGGTTGCTGAACACAAGTACAGAAGAGTAAAGGCGCTTGGCGGCGCAAACATCCGAACTGCTATGGAGGGTGACTCTATCCAAGCTGCTTAATGTCGAAGGAGCAAGGCCGCCAATAGCTGGGAAGATGGTTGTATTTGGAGGTGTTGGCCTTCCAAATGATGTATCCTAGGTGCTAGAAAAAGGTCCAAAATACAGCAACGAACCCCGGATACCTCCTCATGAGCTACTTGCCAATAATAGAAGAATATTTAAGAAAGCCTCCACCGAGGATCGCGAAACATGCATCTTAGATGGGGTGGACTGCTTGGCAAAGACTGTCGAGAAACGCCCACGGAACTCACGCAATTCCAACGCGCAAATGGTCACCTTCTTTCAAGAAAACAACCTGCGCCTCCTGCAGTCCGGTAAAGAAGTGTGCTTTGTGGTTTTGCCATCTGGCGAATTCAACGAAAGAGCCCTGGCCGCGATCAGAAAGAACTTTGCCCAATGGAAAGTGAAGCAATCTTAAGTAAAAAAAAAGCGTTAGCGATGTGCGAGGTCTTGAATCTGCAGCATCTCAAGAAAGCCGAAAACGTCAGCACGGACAACAAAGTGAATGTGCTTTTTCCGCAAAGGCTCACAAATCGGGGCCACCATTTAGGGCTATTGTCAGTGGAAGAGGGTCATGGCAGCAAGAAATGAGCCGGTTTCTCCAGAAACACCGGAACTATCTGCACATTGATGACCCTTTTGCTACTAGAAACAGTGTTGATGTCTTGCAAGTGTTGAACGATAACCGTTCAGTTGGGATTGGCTTTTCTGTTGACGTGACAGACCTGTGCTACTCTATACAGCATGAACATTTGCTCGCTTCTGTACAGTCCTGCATTGATGAGAGTGGAGCGACGCAGTTCCAGAATTCAACTGGAATGTCGGTTGCAAATTTTATGGTGTTGCTCGAGTTTTATCTGAACTCCACTTTTATTTCTTTTGTTGGGAAGCATTACTTACAACGTCATGGCATTTGTATCGGGTCCTGTGTCGCGCCGGTTCTGTGCAATATCTGTTTAAGCAGTCTAGGCCGAACCATTATTGATGTTCTTGACTGTAATCTTGTTCTTGCCGGTTGTAGATATGTTGATGAATTTTTAGTGATTTTAAGCAAAATAACCCCGGAAACGCACCTTGCCACGGTAGGGAAGATTTTAAAGTTTTTAATTGACATGGGAAAGGCCTAGCGTTTATCCGCGAAGTACCTGTTGACAATGAATTGCAGTTTTTAGATGTTACCACGAGGTTTTCTGAAGACCATGTTTGTCTGTGGTACAATCCACGCGCTCAGAAAGAACTGCTGCCCTATTAATCGGCGCATTCGAAAACAGTGAAAATGGCAATCTCTTCGCTAACTCTGGAATCTGCATTACAAAAATCGTGTGCTCACAAGATGCAGGACAGTTTTTTTCAATTAGATTGGCAGGCTTCACTCGGCCGGTTTTCCTGGCACTGTCCTTGTCGCTGTGGCAAAGACGTTGCTCAAAAAAGCGAAAGGGGAGAGGAAGGCCAAAGATACCCCCCGTCCGCCGAAAACGGATGTCATGCCGTACATGCACAGAGTGTCCCACGACATAAAGAAGGTCGCTGAAAGATGCGGGATCAACATTGCGTTCTCCGCCCCATGTAATCTTGCGCGCCTGTGCTCGCGCATATCGGGTGAATGCAGGCATGTGGGAAAAAACACGCAAAATGCTATGTCGACTGAGCAGTCGGTGTTGTATATGAAATCTCGCTATCTTGCGGAAGGTGTTTCGTTGGCCAAATAGGCCAGTGCGTCAACGACAGATCCAGGGAACATGAATTGTCCCTTGGAAAAGATAATGGAGCACATTTGCCCACCCGCTCTCGTGACTGCGGTTGTGAGCCAAGATTAGAAGAGATAAGAATACTAAACAAAAGCAAGAATTGGGCTGCGAGGGAATTAGCTGAAGCGTTTTGTATCACGGGGAGAGCGGATGGTTGTATAAGTGATTTCTCGATTGCTCTGTACAGTAGCGAAATGGTGTTTCTGAAAACCGTGCTGTAAACATATCTGGTTTCGTTATCATCTGTGTATGTATACGCTCCTTTTTTTCGCCGTATCTTTTTCTAGGGAACATAAGCACATGCGTAGCCGAATAAAATAGTTGGAAGTTAGCGCCTGTCTCATTCACTCTGTTCTTCGTCCGTGTGCTTTTGTTGCGCTTCAAATCATGGCATGTGCGCTGGGTGACGGCCGTATACAAGGTACTATGTGGAGTATGCGGTTGTTGTCTGAATTGCGGTATTGTAAGAATAGGTCACAGAAGGTAAGATGGCGTCGCGGTAGCTATGATCATGAATAAACATAGACATCATATAAGAGGGAGTTCGATAGAATCGTTCTGAGAGGCCGTTTTTGGGGGAATGATAGCTGGACGTTATCTTGTAAGAGGTATTGGAAGCTCGAAGCAAGTCGTCGAGAATTTGAGACAGAAATGTCTTGCCTCGATCGCTTAGCAAAAAGCGGGGCGCTCCATGACGTAGCAAAGTCTTGTTTAACAAGAAGTGAGTGATCTCGGTGGCGCTAGCTGAAGGAATTGGAGTGGTGTCGGCGTAGCTAGTCATGTGATCCACGGCCTTAACTATCCAGCTCTTACTGGCCGCGGTCGGAGGCAAGGGACCGTAAAGGTTAATACCGACCACTTCAAACGAGCTTGCTGGACACGGAAGGGGCTGGCGTAGACCGGCAGGGGGTGACGTGGATGGTTTCCGGTGCTGACGAGGCACACAATAGGCTTGGGATTTGTCGACACTCGCAGAATGCCCTGGCCCAAAGAAACGCCCTCGGACATGGTTATAAGTCTTCTGGAATGCGAGGTGGGCTGCAGTCGGGTCATCGTGCAACAATTCCAAAATGCGTAGTCGGAGGGAACGGGGCACAACCGGAACCCATCTAGCTCCATCGGTGTGGCCGTTGGTGCGCTATAGCACGCCATCCAGAAGCTGGAACTGGCGCAGCTGACGACGTAGGCGGCCATTGGGTGGCCGCGTGGAGCCGGTGAGCCGATCGATTCTTGTCTGACAATAACTGTCGGCGTGTTGAAGGGCAACAGAGTCGGGGGTATCGTTGGTAGGAATATCGATGGGTGCAATGAGCAAAGGTAGCATATTAGAATGTCGGGCAACGTCATCTAAACACATCACCAGCGGACACCGGGAAAGGGCATCCGCGTCGAAATGCTTGCGACCAGACTGATAAATCACCGTGAAGTCAATCTTGCAAGCGGAGAATCCAGCGCCCTAGTCGACCTGACAGATTTCTTAAATAAGACAGCCAACACAGGGCATGGTGATCTGTAACGACTGTGAAATATCGGCCGTAAAGGTATGGACGGAACTTTTGCACAGACCACACAACAGCCAGACATTCTTGCTCTGTGATGGCGCAATTGTGTTCTGCGGGCGTGAGAGAGCGGCTTGCGTAGGCAACCACTCGTTCACGCGAGTGAGCATCGTGCTGTAGCAAGACGGCGCCAATTCCATGCCCGCTAGCATCAGTTAGAAGAAGGACTGGCTGCGCATGATCGAAATAGACAAGTACATGCTCGGAAGTAAGTGCTTGCTTTAGGTTTTGGAAAGCCTTCTCGCAATCGTCACTCCAGACAAAGGGGTTTCGGGAATGCAGCGGCAGATTCAGGGCCGAGGCCAGGGTGGCGAAATTGCGAACGAAACGCGGAAATATAATGCCAAACCAAAAAAACTGCGAAGGGATTTTTGATCTTGAGGTCGAGGGAAATTGGCCACAGCGGAAATTTTGTCTGGGTCGTGCCGTATACCATCTTTGCTGACAATGTGACCGAAAACTTTGATTGATTTGCGGGCGAAGTGGCACTTCTTGGTGTTCAGAGTCAGGCTGGCTTTGGCCAGAGTAGTCAGAACTTCGTCGAGACGCCGGAGACGTTCAGGAAAATTCGACGAGAAAATAACAATGTCATCCAGATAACACAAGCCCGTCTTCCATTTAAGGCCACGAAGAACTGTGTCTATCATGCACTCAAACGTGGCTGTGGCGTTGCATAAACCACAAACGGCATTACGTTTAACTTGTATAAGCCGTCTGGAGTAGCAAACGCTGACATTTTTTTTGTCAGGCCCGTGCATGGGTATCTGCCAATAACCAGATCACAGGTGTAAGCTGGTGAAAAAATCCGCTCCCTGTAGACAGTCGAGCACGTCATTTTTACGCGGCATTGGACAGACATCCTTCTTGGTGATCTTATTCAAGGCTCGATATTCGACGCAATACCACAGTGCACCATCCTTTTTGCGGAAAAAACCACGGGGGAAGACCACGGGCTGGAAGACGGGCGAATGATTTTCCATTCCAGCATATCTCCTACATGTTCGTCGATGACGTTTTTTTCGGACGATGACACGCGGTATGGGCGACGGCGGACGATGTGGGTCCCATCCTTCTCTTTCCAATGCGCTGTCACAGACGTCTGCCCCAGCTTGCTAGAAAGGCAGAGAAATGTGTCCCTGTGTTTATCCCGGAGCTGAAGTAGCTGGTTTGTTTCGCTTTCTGGGAGTTCTTTTCTGATGGTAGCCTTAAGTGTGGAGATACTTGGGTCAGATTTTGCAGGCGTCAGAACGGAAGAGACGGAGCACAGGGGAAATATTGAGAGCGTATCGTCAGGCATTACAGAAGCGATAGTAGCGCCCGCGGGGACAATATGGATTCGGAAGTGGTGTTTGTAGCCAGAAGCTTTGCCGATCCATGTGCGAAGCGGACGAGGCATGTCGGGATGACGAAACCTTTGGGCAGAAAATGTGAAGAGGGAAATATAGGCACGTCTCCGTCACTGATTAGGTTTGAGCAGGCAGAAAACAGCGTCTCCCGGCGGGAGATTAAAACACAGTCTGCACTCGCTGTGAGGTGTAGCTGTGGTACTTCAGAAATGCCGCTGAGCTGCTCTGTATCCGTGAGTTGAAGTTCATAGTGATCATTAGAAATGACGGCGGATCCGGATGAGAGAAAATCCGAACCCATGAAGAGCACAGGGGGACAACACCGCACACTGAACATGATGCTGAAGAGAACTAACAACAATCCGCACTGTGCATTGTCCGGATGGTGTAATCACGCTGCCATTCGCTGCATGTAAAAAAGGTCCCGTGTAGGCTGTTCGTACCTTGACTAGACGAGCACACAATTCCGCACTTATCACTGAAACGGTCGCACCAGTGTCAAGAAGGGCATCGACACAAACACGTTCAACTAAGACAGCAAGTTCGAAGGATGCTCTGGAGGACTTGTAAGCTTCCCAGGAGATGCAGTTTTCCCTCCCAAAACTGCATTAAGTAGTTTTCCTGGCTATGGTCGGTGATGTAAGACGCAAGACGAAGAGGGGAATCTGAACGGCGACCTGGTGAAGGCGAGCGGGGTCGTGCCGCACGGGATCTGCGAGGGACGTCGTCAGTCTTAGGCGAAGACGGGGAACAGTGTGGAGACGACGGGTGCGCACGCCGCCGGTAGCCGTAGTAGTCAGGGGGTACGCTCTCGCGCTTATAGGCAGCGTAGCCACGTCGTTTATCCCGTTGGCGACGTCGACAAAAGCGGGAAATGTGACCTCGAATGCCCCAATAGTAGCACATGGGTCGGTTGGAGAAGGCATCCTGACTTGGTGGAAAGTAAGGCTTTGAGTTCGGCGCGTAGGGCATGGCTGCAACATAGCCAGAGGAAGGGTTGGTCATAATCGGGGACAACGGCAGAGGTGTCCGGCTGGTGACTTCCGAGTAGGACGGTGTTGATGGGGCCACTGGATGGTCAGGCGGCACTAGCAGAGGCATAGCCGCAAGCTCCTCTTTAACCATCTCGCGAAGGCCAGGAGCCGTACCGGCTTTGCGAACACTGCGCAAAATTGGAGGTGTTGCCGTACACTTCTTCGCGAACTATATATCGAATCACCGCACAAAGGTCTTCCTTCCCAAGATGAGGGGTAGACGCCGTGTTCCATGGGAGGCGGATTGATTGAAGTTTGTCGATACGTAGACATGTGGATGTTACGTCTGCTACGGTGGAAAGGTTCCACAGGACAAGGGCGTTGAAAGTGAACTCGCCGATCCCTTTGAGAATGTGACGAACACGGTGAGACTCTGGCATATCTTTTTCGACATGGCGACACAGCGCTAGGACATCCTCACTGTATGAGGTGTATGTCTCATTAGCTTGCTGTACGCGGACCTCCAGTTTCCTCCTCGCCCTGTCACTCCGCTCTTTAGGGAAGCAAAAATCTTTTGAACCTCCGTGGTAAAGCCAGCCCTATCGGTAAATTCACGTTGGTGGTTTCTATTCCACGTCTCGGCATTCTGCTTCAGAGAGAAGCCAACGTTGAACAATTTCAGGTGGTCATCCCAACTATGGAACTGGCTGACGTGTGTGTAGCAGTACAGCCACTCGTCCACGTCTTCAACCCGAAGACCAGCGAACTTGGGCGGGCCGCGCTGGGGAGTTGTGATGATGCATTGGAGCGGCGCGGCGACAACGACACTCGGAGTGTCTTGCGACATGGACATTGGTCTTGAGGGCAAGCAGCGACCGGAACGGAGCTCCAGGGGTGTCGAAGGAGAGTTGCTGCTCGGGATCGAGTTGCAACTCCACCACTTGTGAGTCCATAGATAGAAGGTAACGAGACCGTTGCTTTCGCAGCTCCTTTTATTCCGAGACGTCAGGCGGGGAAGAACCAAGATGGTGACTCCGCGTCTCTGCTGATGATTATTAGCCGAAGACAAGGTTGCGCCGGTAATGATGAGTATGTACAGCAGATGATGCGGTAGCCGCAAGCTACTGGTGATGATGATTACTACCGATGGGGAGAAATATCTCCTAGCACCCAGCAAGACACAAACTCAGCTTACAATATATCAACGTATTGACGCGCTCAAGTACGGCGAAAAAAGCTTGAATGGCCGACTTGAGCGCCAACTTGGCTGACCAGTACCACAAATGTTGCAGTGGCCTCGGGTTGTCTCGGGTGGTTTTAAATCATTGCTTTATATCAAAGTGCGTTGCGAGTTGAATTAAAACTCAGCTTGAAACCAGGACGTAGCTAGTGCCTATTTGTACCGGATTTGCAAAATATCCATGAATAACTTGCATTTACCGTATTATGGCGACTCGAACTTCAAATTAGCACGATAGCATCAACTCTTTTTGCAGAATGCTCCAGTGTTACATTGTATATTTTCGATATATCTTCAGGGAATGGCAAGGCAGACTTGTAGCTGTGCCCCCTGCGCTTTTTAGCTAGGGCCCTGGTTTCAGCTTTGTTTATTGTGCTAGTGTACTAACCGGTATGAAGTTTTATAGTGTTTTTTATGTGCGGAGCACCTAAACATTTAGGGCGGAGCACAATGTCCGTCCGCGTCCGTGCGCATAGCATTTACAATCCGAAAAAATCACATAGGCATTAAAAGGATTCGAGCCTGTGTTTGCTAGGACCAGCCAGAGTTAGTGTCAGTCGTCTAACCCATTAGGCTACGACCGTGAGTTAGTACACGAGAGTTAGACGGCTTACTCCCTCGCCTGTAAAGGTGCGGTGTACCTCCCAGTGTCTGTCCGCGTCCATTCGTGCGCACATCACCATCAAGCGAAAACCAAGCAAAATTCGATTTGTGCCATGAGTTGCAGATTCATTTGGGGAATAATCAAGGTGCAACTCAAAGCTCAAATCGAATGAACGTCGTGGCGCAAATCGGATGACACTCGGGGCACAACTTGGATGTCATTTCGAGTCCCCTTAGTCCGCACCCACGCCGTCATCCACGGAGTGTAGATGCTGCCATGTTTTTGTCATTGGTCTGTTTGCCCGAACGCGATAAGTATGGGAATAAGTTCTCAACTAAGACGTTAGCGTTGTCTAGGTAATAAGTAGTTTGCTCGAAACTGATACAAACGCTAGGTTAACGTAGCGTCTCCGTCGAGTTTTTTCGCAACCGGCTGATTTTGGGTGGCTGACTTCGACTTTTCGGCGTCTTATTCCTTAGCGGGAACTTAATCGCGAACTTATGCGTACGAGCGAACGGGCCATGGACTTCCGTTTTACCTTCACGTTTCACGCTCCGTGCTGTTGACGCCGCTTTGGTTGGCTGGTATTTTTATTTTTGTCTGCTAACTCTAACTCTCCCCGTTATTGAAAGATGCTGAAGCTTGTTTAGCCATAGGATTGCCGTCTGAGGTCGAAATGCAAATAGGCAGAGGTTTCATCGCTGGTTTATTGAACATGTTATGCTAACTTGTTATTAGAGTTTCCATAGTACTCAAATGTCTTGAAGGGGTACCACTGCGTAACATAATAAATATTTTCGCCCTCATCGAAATACACACTGGGTAGCATAATAAAAAATTACACCATCTTCCCGGAAGGGAACCCTGAGTAGTATGCGAAGCAGCCATTGGTTCGACTGAAGTTGCCATTAGTTTCCAGGTCGTCGTTTTCATTGACGTTCAGCTTCGGGTGCCTTCGGTGTATCAGTAGCTTCTTGAAGTAGTTTGAATGAGTGAAGGACATAAGGCGCGTTCGTAGCACATGCTCCCGTCTCGGTTTGTAGCGCAGTGGGAAGGGCGCCACGTACCTCCCGCTGCGGCCAAAGAATCGTAGGATCGAAACCGGGCGCCGCCTAACTATTTCCTTTTATCATCGACTGCGGTGACGTCTGCCCGAGCGCTGACGGAGCTGAAAAGACGTGCATGCGCAGTAGAGTGCGGACGGCGGACAACGACAACCACAAGAGAGGGAAGGACACAGCCCCGAGCATAACATCTTTCGCATCTAATGTTTTCCCACATATCGCAATATAGTGTGGCAGCAAATACACCCCTACAAGCCAGTATTGCAATAAACACGGTAATATTGTTTGGTTGTAATTTTGTGAATTTTGTTTGGTGATAAGCTTGATCATGACCCTGCGGAATTGGAGCACCTTACTTGCACAATTATATTCAGCCACAAAATAGACTCGGCACTGTCGTTCATGAATCCTCATGCAACATTATATTGTTTCTCTTAAGGAAATCACACCAAAACTATACTTTTTTCTGTAACGTATCGTGCCTGTAACACGGCTCTCTAATAAAACAGAAATAGTGTTTTTACTTCTAATTTAACAACAATATTACCCTGAAAGCGAGGTGTTTTCTTTTAAATACCTAGCATGTCCCGTAACTTGATTCCTTCATAGGCTATGGACCCCGTGCGTTGAAGAAATAAGCACCTCAAATCCTTTAAACCAAATATTTTAAACCTGTCATGATCACTATTTTCTCTACACATTCCTTGCTAAAGAAATCTGTAAACTAGAGCCAGTGAGAGGCAATGGGAATAAGGAGAATTGGATGTAAACGAAACAAGTTGATTATGCCTATAGTTTTGCATTTGCATAGTAATATGTGTCTTGTGCCTCTTCTTTTCTGGCCTGCAGTCCATAGTAATTGAAATAAAATTAGTCGCTTATAAATATTTGTGTGCAGTTTGTGGGAAACGTGAAGAACTGCGGCCCGCGATCCCGAGATGGCGCGTAGTTCGGGAGAGACGCTTTGCGCTGAAACCGGTACGGCACTCCACTGGTTCGTCGATGGCCCCCGAGAGATGGCCCCACCGGCCGTGCTGGGCATAGGCGCACGGGCGGCGTGAACGTGTGCGCGTGGAAGACGGGGAGAGTCTCGCCGGAGGCCCGATCGGAGCAAGATCGGCGGAGCAGCGCGGCGGTGGCGGATACATGCATCTCAGGTGGGAACTGTTTATCGCCTGTGGTGAGTGCCGGCCTCCCGTTCGCGGTCATGACCCGGACGGCGTAATTCGTGTACGCCGTCGAGCCTTGTGCTCGCATGCTGTGGGAGTCCCCAAATAAACGGCTGTGCTTGGGCATTACTGCCTACTGTGTTCTCGTACCGGTGACCCTCGTTAAGCTGCCGTAGGCTCGGGAGCCCGCATGGTTGACACGCCGGGAGCTAGCATGGTGGCTTACGCCGGAGTAGTGGCTAGGCCGCCCCTGAAGAAGCCCACCATATTCCATAATTTTCAGCTTGACCTAATTTAAAAAGCATTCGTATTTACTGTTTTGCATTATTTTATAAAACTATACGCACTGGCACCAAACTAAAACAATATTTCTGGTCCACTGCAGAACGGAAAATTTCTGAGTTTTTGCATGAGACACTATCAGTTTCCCTACTGCCACCGCCCACCATATGAAATAGTTATTTATTTGTATGCGAAAACTCACCAACGGTTGTCCACTCTTTCATTTCCGTGGAACAGGGCACTAGGCAACCACCATGCTCAGAGCGACCGAGAGGAAGCTGTGGACACTCGTTCCACACTCGTCTATCAGCGTCGAATATTTCCACGCTCTTCAGCTCATCCATACCTGAAACGAGACATTTTCGTGGGTGCACACTAATAAGCTGCGTAATGTCACTAGCGTTCTATCGGAAAGGGTATTGTTCAGTCACTTGTGCTATTTGAAATGCGTAGTTAATCTGTGGAGGCAAAAGCTATACACCTTTGAACTGTGACTTTTATGTGCCGTTCATTTGAAATAATAGTCCGCTTGAAGTTCGCTTATTTCTATTACTTGAAGATATCTCGGAGCGTCTCGTTGAATATTCTTGATCAAGAAAATTTTACGGGATTGTTAACGGTACATTTAATGAGTGGCATTAAAGATAGCTGGCTGCGGTGTGAACCCCTGCCTACAGTACGCAGAAGAAAGAAGTGTAGCTGGAGAGTGTGGTACATTTAGGCATACACTTGGCCAGTTGATAGTCAAGCTACTGGGTAGGGTTTGCGTAGAAGCATTGAGTCGGTAGTACCTGGATACAGCGGTTATACGGATCAGTACTCACAACGTTCCAATCCTGAGTATTTTCCCTTCTAGAAATGCAGCACTCGCTTTAAATAAACCACACTGTCATTAAATTATTCTGCCCAGCTGGCACTTTTTAAAAGAGTACAGACAGAAAAATTTCATGTCCAACTTTTATTGCTTTTATCGATGCTTAATTGTGTGGCGAGCCCGAAACCGAACCGCCTGAAAGTCGTTTCTTTCAAATTACCACGCTTTCATCCCGACAGGCGCATACGACAGAATCCCGGCATGACCTTACCGCTTTGCGCGGACATTAAAACACTCAGAAGGCCGGTGGAGGCGTTGTTCCGACCGCACCGCCCCCGTAGCTGAACGGCTCAGCTGCCTGCCATTGGGGTGAAAATTCGGTTACCCATTTGAATAAAAGTCCTAATGGCGACTTCTGTTACGATTCTGGGCTACATTATCACGCTTTCAAGCGTGTGGAACTTTATTTTGCCAACAGTGTGTTTCTGGGCCGCCGTTATGCCGGTAGCTCTGGATACGTGCACTAGTTTGTGAATGCGCCGCCACCCACTCGCCGCTCGTGGGGCCGCGCGCGGAAAGTGACGTAACGAGTTTTTGACAAGCGCTGTGGCGCCACTTCTTTTGGCTTTCAGGGGATGATGTCACGCTGATGTCCATTTGCTGAGTGCCGCCCCGCGCGGTTCTCCGTCGGCGCGACAAATGAGATCCAATGGAAGTTTATCAGCCAGAGTATTCTGTTGAGTAAAGGAAGCGAACTGTGCAATATTATTAAGGCCAAAAAATTGGTGTCAGTACTGCTTTATTACAAAACGTCGTGAGGCTGCTTATGTCACATTTTCTGACGCTCGGATGCGAAAAAACACGCATGGCCTAAGCCGCCAACAGTGATTACCAAAAACAGGACGTCTGCTTACGTGCTTTGCTTGGTGCCAAAGTGGTAGCGCGTCCTGCATAGATTGAAATAGGAAACTTGGTTACGCACGAGAAGTTCTACAATCATTCAGTAGAGAAGAAGTTGTATTTGTTCAACAAGTGGTTGACCGAGTTTCGCCACTACACAGCGCATTACTGCAGAATGAATGAAGGCGTACTTTTTTTTTTATGCAACTGGCTTGCCTAACAACTTGCTGTACTTGTTGATATTTTTAGCAATTCTGCTCGCCTATTTTTGGAGTTAGTGTAGAGATCACCTTTACAACGTGGAGGTTTTTCACGTGAAACTTTGTCCGCCCATGTGTAAAGCTTGCCACGATACCCTCGCAAGCTTCTAAGTAAACTGTTCCAACTACGCCGTTTTCTCCATTGCAGCCGTAACATTTTGTGGCAGCCCTAGCAATTTATTCAACAGCGAAGTAAGCACCATGGAGGAACTATTTTCAGGCTCCTATGCGACGCAATAATTGATCGCGTACTATGGTGTCCGTGCACTTCATAGTTTACTGTAGTGAATAAACTTTTCAAGTGAGGCGCCCTCACCGTGGCAAGCATGCACGGCTCAGTGACCAGCCATCACAATCTCTTCACAGACAACTTAAGAAAAAAATTTCAGCCACTTAGTTCTGCTTCAATGCTTTGCGCACAGAACAATTTGTCTACCCGTGTTGATATTTCAAACACTATTACTGTTACGCCTGTTCAGCCTCCTACTGCATCTGTACCAATAGCAACCGTTATAATATTTTAATTTCCGATGTTACTTAAACTATAGGCACCGTTTCGGGTAACCGGGGATCCGGTCTCTCTTCGGGCGTTCTTCCGCTCCACGTTGGTGCTGCAGAATCCGGGAAGGTGGTCGTGCGATACAAAAGAGACCAGCAAAGTCACCACCGTGTTGAGATTCCTAAAACCCCGTTATTGTGACTGCGGTTCCTGCGTAGTCTCGCTTTCATCCGGTAAAAATGTTCAAGGTGTAGATTAGAAAGAAAACGCAAAGCTACTAGGACGTGATTTTAAGGGCATCTTTGTTGAAACTTCATGAATGAAAATTAATACCGGCACTTCCGAAGCCAGGATAGAAGCAGTCAACGAAGGCGTTCCCCGCTTTACACCCGTGCTCGAGTCTGAGCGGCTACTTCTACCTCCTAAAAGTAGCAAATGCGCTTGCTGTGAAGCCAGGAGCTCGGTGCTTGAACGCCAAGTTAAACAGTAGTAATATGCATAGACACTTTAATAAGTAACAGCAGTGTGGATGCGGCAAATGTGATTTAAATTCAGCAAACCTCTACTGCGTTTGTAGCGACAAGACCGACAGAAGAAGGGAACCAACTGAGAGGATGGTGGTGTTAAGAGGAGACAGATACCTGGTAGGCGGGGAAAAACTATATCCTATTGCTACTACACTGACAGAGAAGCGAGAAGATACCCTGCGAATTTTTGAAGTTGGCGTGCTTGTTATTAACACAAATGTTACCTTCATTATAACGGGCGAGGGACAACAGGACTTGTGCGATCTCGAACATTGGTCATATCATCTCAAACTGAACCTGCATGCTTACGTACATGAAAAGCTAACAAAAAAACCACTCTGCACAGGAGCCGTTGCGCTGTAGCCTCGAAATTTACGGGCTTGAATGTTACCCATGCCGGAGAGCCGGTGTCAAGAAAGCCTCTGACTTCTTACTAAAAATAAATCGGTGCTCAAGACAGTCACCGCCTACCGTGTGCGATGCCTTTGCTTATTTTGGTTTCCGTCACGGGTGTGCAAGAATAATTTAGATGGACCTTTCACGGGAGTTAGGCAGTTCTGTATGCATCTCATGTTATCCTTGTTCTCACTCATCTTGCCCATTTGTAAATTCAGGCACCAATCAGCTGGACCAGGAATACGTTCTGTTCGGAATACTCAGCCCCTCAAAGTTCACCTTAAGATTACACAAGCCGCCAGCAACGAAAGGAACATTACCCATAAGCCGGTCAAAATACGTATTTTTGAAAAGACACAAACGTTGCTAGAGGCCACGTACACTGAAAAGTTTGAAAAAGATGGTAGTTCTATATACACTGCCCTTAAAATACTGAACGATACAATACATGATAGCTGAAATACGTGCATGCATGGCGCAAAAAACAAGCAAGCAATGGCTGCGTATTAGGTCCCTTATTTGCAACATTCTGCGAAAGACGATAGTCGTGTGGTGCCCCTGCAGAGTGAATGTCTTCCTTCTGTTTCCCGCTCACCTGGCCTGTAGTTCCTCTACCCTCTCGCTCAAAAGAAATACCTAGGGTTTTGCGAAGGTCAATCTAAATTTACCGCGTTCCGCCGCTCCACGCCGAGTGCCTCGATAACAGCGCTGCCGTCTGGAGGAGACGCGCGTGAATCGGGGCACCCTACTCCCCGTGTGTTCCAAGCGCAGAACGTGGAACCTATTTACCAAACTTTTTGTTACTGTTTTTGTCTGATTTATTCAAACGCAGTAAAACTATGTGCACACTAGTGTGAAACTTGCCGTGCCACCCTGCGTACAGCCGCCGGCGGTGTCGCGCCGCAGCGTTCAGCCGGAGCGCAGCGCCAAGCCGTCAGGAGAATGGCACAGCAGGCTACTGTGCACGTAACTTTAGAGGAACTGCGGCGAACCGGTTTTTGTATATTTCTGGACGCATTATTCGTGAAATCAACTCCAGCAGCTCGCGATGATGCCGGATGAAGCAGATGAGAAAAGCGACGTTGTGCTGGTTTGCAGTTTCCAGGCAAGAGACTGTTTATATTTAAAAGAGGAGTACGTGAAGTGGCTCCCCCGAGAAGGGGAAGGAGAGTGACTCCTGCGTTCTCCCAAAAGACGCGAAAAAGGCCACTCAGTGAGCAGACGGCTGCGGCCAGGAGTCGGCCGGACAACAATGTACGCGCACCCCCGAAAAACGACCGTTGAACAGGAAAAAGAAATGGCCCCGCAATGAGCAGGCGGAGTCATCGGTCTGAAGCATCCGCTACAAAACGAGCATTCTTCTTGACAAGCGGTCGGTAGACAGGGAGTAAGCAAAAGGCCCCAGCGGTGGTAACCGCCTCCGCGGTGGTGCTCAGGGCTTCTGCGGGGATTTTAAAGAAAGGAAGCATTCATGGCTCAATGATGAACGGTAGATGCCGACAAAAGATCTGTGGTTATCACTAAAAATGTACGTGATAGACAGCATGAACACAAGCGTCAATATGAGCAGGCTTGGCTATGTCGACGGCGACGAATTCTCGCTTGCTCCTCATGTGATGGTATTGTGGTGGTCCTGTTCTTGCGTTCCGAACCTGTGAACGGGTCGTCGTATGGCGGCTTAGTTGCGTCATGTCGCACTAACAGATGGGTAGCTGAGTCCATGACGGGAAAAGTTAAGTGGCGTGATATGCGAGGTATTAGCCTGAGTTGTGAAAGCCATACGCGGAGCTTCTCCATGTGGTCTAAGGGGGCTACAGCGGATAGCTTCTGGTCAGATAATTCTCTAAAGAGGCGCAATGTTGAGCCGTACACCTTTCAGTTGCGCTGAAGCAGAGGTCTTCCTTCACCGTTGGACATTCGTCTAGAAGAAGAGGTGGGAGCTTTTCCAACTAGAGCTGGCAATCGAGCTTCCCTTAAAGGGATACTGAAGTGATTTGTAAACATAGCGGGATTACGAGTGCAAATTGTAGTCTGGAGTCCCTAGGCCCTGTTTCGACCACTCTGCGTGCGTTTACGCGAATATATTTAGTAGAAAAATCAATTCGAAAACGCTGTACGCCTTTCGGCACCCTCGCACATTTTCTGTGGCTGTTTTGTGTGACGTCAGGAGGAGATGAGCTGGAAATTGACTGCGCTACTGCACGACGAGAGAACGTTCCGACAAAGTCAGTTGTCCCAGCGTTTCGTCCGCCGGCCTCCGACGGGTCGTCGTACTTCGTTCGCTCAGTTGAAACGAAGCCAGGACACGTTTGTGAATGGAATAATGTGCCTTTCTTTACTTTGTTAGTTTGTGCACTGCATCTAGCTCCAAGTCAAAGTCGCTTCACACAAGCACTGCCCAAGCGCACATGCGACGTTTCACTGATTGGTACATCGGTAGAAATATATCAGGCCACTTGAAGGTGGGAGAAGAGTCAGCGAAGTCAATATAGGTACTAAGGAAATCAAATCAGCTGATAGTTTTACCGTACATCGTACAACTAGGGTGCAGGCAGATGTTTTGCGCTGGGCGAACGAGCACAGCGGTCAGCAGTACGACTACGCATCTGCGAACGCTTATCCGTCTATGAAATCCAATTGCTAGATGCGAGATATTGGGGGACTTGGGGAACGCTCACTGCACGAGTGCAATACAACAAATAGTCACCTAAGCTGTTTGAAATGCTAAAAATAAATAAAAGTGTAAAGTGGTTATACATTATATACCTTATATTTCCATTATTAGCAGCGTTCGCCCGTCGACGAGTCAATGAAGTTTTTTGTTCTTTCGCTTTTTGTAAAATAATTACCGACTTGTCAACCGGATAAACGATGAAAAGTGGGTGAATTTGAACCAGTCTACGCAGTGCGAGCAAAAACGGGAGCTTGACATATTCACTTTCGTGTCCTTTTAAACGGTCACTGAAGTGGATTTGTCAAGCTCCCGTTTTTGCTTGCACTGCATAGACCGCCTCAAATGAACACACTTTTCATCGTTTACTCCAACGATAAGGCGGTATTTATTTTATTAAGCCTGAAAGAAGAAAGACTACAACCGCGCATTTTGCAGCGGCTGCACCAGTTAACCGCAGTGACGTCAGGTAAAGGTGCTGCGTGATTGGACGATGTCCAAAATTAGCATTCAAACAAGTTTCAGTTTCTGTACAGTGAAACAACATGACTGGCCTCCGAATTCATTATCGTTGGATAGGCATTCTCGATATCCAAAAAATCCCCAAACCGCAATTTATTCCCTTTGTCAGCTGTTAAATGCCTCATATAAGCACACCCTGGACTCTTTAAATCATAGGAATCACTAGCCGAGGCCTAAGCTGTGCATGATAGCCCTCCGGGTCACCGCAGACGCTCAAATGTCATGTGCTTTTTTCCAGTCTTTGGTGCTTGCCATGTCATGGCCTAGTTTTAACATCTCATGGCTTAGTTTTAGCTGAACGAAGGAACTGCGACGATCCGTCGCTGGTCGGCGGAATAAACACTGTGCCGACTGACTCTGTCGGAAGGTCGGCGAGCCGTGCAGTAGCGCAGTCACGCCAAGTGATTTTTTTACTTCACACGAAAACGAAACAGAAAATGGACGATGTGCAGAGAGGACAGCATTTTGGAATTAAATTTTTCAATAAACAAATTCGCGTGAACGCACCCAGATTGGTCGAAACATGGCCTAGAGACTACTACTATTTGCGCTAGTAATGTCGCAATGTTTAGGAATCACTTCAGTGCCCCTTTAGGTGGAGCTTTTAGCTGTCTGTGCAAGCCCTCAACCATGCTGTTGCTCACGGGTTGGAAGGCGTTTGCATGCTGCAGCCTCGTGCCGGGGAAAGTCGAAAGAGCGGAAAAGAAGCTGCTCTTGAATTGCCGTCCGTGTTCAGTGGTTATGCGGGGAGCACAGTCGAACCGTGACAGTTATGTCTGGATAAAGGCCTTCGTGACGGTTTTAGCTGATATGTCCGGAATTCGTGTAGCCTCGGGCCACCGGGTGGATCTGTCGAGGCATGTGAGCAGGTATCGAAAACCTTGGCAGGGTAGCGACTCACCATATCGTCACATAAAGTGAGTCACCATATCGTCTCCACCGCACCGCCTGACACCGCCCGGCCACAAAGGTTGTCCAGCAGAAGGCTTCAAGCTGCATACAGCGAGTTCGAGCATCTGCTGCAGCTAGGAATCATTCGCCCTTCGTCTGGCAACCATTCATCTCCGCTGCATATGGCACCTAAAGACGATGGCGACGACTGCCGGTCATTAGATTGTTACAGAAACTTGCACGCATCGAAAACGCCGGACTACTATCCTCTGCCACATATTCTTTTCTTCAGTGCCGGCAGGCAAGCACGCAGATATACAGTAAGGTCCAGGTTGTCGCGTCATACCACCAAATTTCTGCCGTAACAGAAAAGATACCAAAAACGGCGATGACAGCTCCATTCGGGTTGTTTGAGTTTCTCCGTATGCCCTATTGCCTAAACATTGTGGCACAAGCATTTATGAGGTTCATGAATTGGGTCACCGGCGGTTTTCCCTTCCTGTCTTCCTGGATGACGTCTTGGTCACCGGCAGAACTTCTAGCGATAACGACGTCTTTTTTCTCGTCTCCTTCAGCAGGCGACGTCCTTTCTGGCTACAAAATTGGTGACCCCCAAATTTGTAGCAGCTAGTTCGCAGTTTCAAGGCAAAACTTTATATTTATAAGGCTCGACGTCGAGTGGTTTTAGCCGAGGACGGAAAGTATGAGGACTCCTGCAGTTTCTTAACACAAGAAAAAATCGTCTGTGGCTTAGCTGATGTAATCCTAGATATGCAAAGCGAACTGTTGGCTCAGGTCAGATCAATTCTTGATTTTACTTGCTTAACCTTTCCTTTAGCAGTAATTATTATACTTTGTCAATGGTTGTAGCCCCGCTTTCGGCGTTTTCCGTGCCGAAGTGCTCGCTTTTATTCAGTTTTTGACGCTAGCTCCCGCACGCTTGGTATTCTTCCAGTAAAGCAGGTCGCCCGGCGATGTCCGAGTGGTGGTAAGAAACCGCTTTCCGCTGGCTACTCAAAGCCTCCAGCTTCCGTGCAATGTTAGGAGAAGGGAAGACGGACCGGCACCGCCCTCATCCATGTACGAAGTCTCATGTACGTGATGACTCAAGTAGCCAGGCGGCGAAGCAGCTGCAGAGGGAACATGGCTGAAGCCTTTACTGCAGACGGCGCCAGCCGGCTATTGAACACCGCTGGCGGCAGGCTGAACAGACCTCGGCACGTCGAGTCATGTTCGCTGCAACTGGGGTCAAATGAAGGTCATTTACACCGCGACAGTGAAACCGGTGAATGATGAAATTAGTAAAGCTTTGCTTAAAAACGCCTTCAGCTAGAAGACCACCGTTGCGCAAGTCGTTGGCCCGAACACAATGTAAGTGGCCCCCCGAAAGGCAGCCGTTATAAAAGAAGAGAAATGACACCACAGTGAGCAGGCGGCGTCACTGCTAACAACCGTTCGCAACAAAAAGAAAATTCTTTTCGACAAGAAGCCAGTAGACAGGTGAAAAAGGAACAGGCCCCAATCGGCGCTAGCCGCCTGCGGGGCATTTCCTTGAAGCTTCTGCTACACGACCGTCCGTGTATTTCTAATGAAGAAATACTGCGAATGTTACATATGTATTGATGTCTTGCCTCAGATATGCGTAATATTTTGTTTTGACTCAACAATCTTAACGTTGCCACGAGACTTAGACATTTTCATTTGGCAGTAGGTATATAAATCTCTTGTCCAGCATCTGGCCAAACCTTCGCCAGGCCGGCTGAATCAAGGGACGTAAAGACAGACAGAGGGGTGAACAGAGATACAGAAAGACCAAAATGTTGCGTTCAAAGAGCCCGAAATGAGGCGGGCAATTGCGGTCTGGGTGAGGTGACGTCGGAGCAGGAGAACCATCGGCCGGCTGGCCGGAACAAACCTGCGTGCAGCGGGTTTGCGCCCGCTACCGCCCACGAAGAAGCGCGCTGAGTGACGTTGTACCGTTTCAACTGACAGCCGGAAAGCGGAGCACCTGGGCTTGAGTCATATCAGTTCCGTTTCAGGGCTGTCTGCGGAATCCACCGACAGGTGCACCGTCGTGTAAACTTTTCTGTTTGCCAATGTATTTCACTGGGATAAAAGTCATATCGAGGTTGGATGCGTGGTTTGTACCAGACGCTGAATGTAAATACGGCAGTAGGGAAATGGTAGTTCAGTTGGCCTTTAACCGCGTGGCAGCAGCGCTTATCCCACAATTCTCCCAAGATGCAGGTTTCACTGTGTACCATTTTGAAAAAAAGTGTGGACTACTTCAAGATCTCGAACCGAAATGAGTTTGGTCACTTTTCCAAATAGTCATGTGTACTACATCTGCCTCAATCTGCAGGCCTACTTGTTCCAACGGTGAGAACAGAACGTCGGGCGTCTTCCTATTGCTCCTAATACTTGTCGCCGCCATCTGGCTCTTTGTGTTGCATGTGTTCTCTCCGCTGCGTTTGTAATATGTGCCGCATTTTGAAGTTGTGTAAATCGCCCACAACTCATCTGTCCCTTTTCTGGTCAACCTTATAACTCGAATTTTAATATATACACGGTGTTCAGTTTCAACAGTGTGTTGAGGAAATTGGCGTAAAATGTTTCATCTCACCTCTAACTGAGCACGTTTGTTTGCTATCATCACGTTTTTCTACTAAGTGAGTGTCATCGAACATCCTTAGTAAGTACATCGTGTAAGGTTGCACCAAAAATCGCTGTTCTTGTTATTTGTAGGATTTCTAAAAGAACACAAACAAGAATCAATCAAGAGAGAGAGAGAGAAGTGATTTGGTGGAAAAAAAGGAAAGGAAAGTGCAATGGAGATATTATTGAGCTCGGTAGGGGGCTCACCTGTCAATCAAGAGAGCAGTCGTAAGTAAAAAAGTGTGATCACTGTAAGGTACACCTTGGTCACAGAAGATTTCTTTTCAATAAGGTCCCCCGAAATCGACGTTACACAAATCTGACTGGACGTGCCATCGTAATGGGAGTTGGCGGGCTGATTATTTCATTCGCAACTTGAACTACGCAAAAACACTGCACAACTTACGCTACAGCGTTATTCTTTTGGTCACACCCACAGGAATACACATAGTAAAAAAACTGGGAATAAGGTACCACGAATTGCATCAGGACGCGACAACCATTCTCCCAAGTAATCGCATTCACATTGTAGCCACCCTCTTCCCCGCACTTTGCACTGCAAGTAGCCCTCCGAGCGCAGGAAGCAGCGCGTCTGTGCCCTCCACAAGAAGTGTAAAAATAACTCGCGCACGTCGATACAGCACAGTGCGGACACCACGAGGCTTTCGGCGCATTCACCATACAAAATTACTTCAACACCAGCATGCTCGACTTTATAACAGTCCGGACGCCAATCCCACAACTACCGGAACAGATGGCGATGGCGGTAACCCTTAACTGCCCCCCCTTCCACCATACACACACACCCAAAACATTTATTACAAATTCTAAAAACGCTCTACAAAATTTTCCCGCACGACGCATACATTCAATGGCGCTCAAAAGTTGCGCAAGAACCCACCGCAATGTCCAGTACAGTGGATCTGGACAACCGGACATTTTGTGTTCGAGGGAGGTGAGGTGTGCCCATAACTTAGCCTGATGATTTACAGTCCGGGATGGTCCAGGCCTGTATCCTTACACGGAGCCCAGGGCGCGCTGCACTATTTCACAGACTTTTATCATGTCACCACCTCCTCTACGGCCGGATTTCCTCACGCTATAAGAATGCCTCATCTTGCGCCATCTCCGGACGGGAGTCTTTTTTCTTAGATTCCGCCATCATGACTCGTATTCATCCCAGTCTTTATAAAGCCTCGGCGTGCTCATTATGGGCGCACATGCCAACCTGACTCACATTATGTAGGCATGCCCCCTCGACTCTCTCCCCCAAATATCCTCTGAGGAGAGGTGGGAAGCCTCACTTCACAGCCCTGACCTGGACCCACTGGTCCTCCTCGTTAAGAGTGCGGAAGATTTCGCCGGAAGGCACCGGGCTACGGACACAACGGGACCACCAACCTAAGTCAAGAGAAGACATCCAGGAGTCGGCGGGCGTGTTACCTGCCGCAACCGTTCGGACGTCTGTTGTCCTGTACACACTTCCTCCCAATAAAGCTTATATTTCTCTCTCTCCCTATCTCTCTATCCACTTCGCTAAACTTTGACTTACGTATTGTGGAAAGCAAGAGACTTCCGTTTGAACATTTCAATTATATTCATGTTCGCTTCGTAAAAATTGAAAATTTTGTGTTGCCTCCCGAATGCAACAAATTATCACAATCCCCTGTCGTGAAATGTTACATTTCCGGGGAATCCCACAATTGCAGTTATGCATCATCTTAAAGAAACCGTATGAATTAAAGTGCACTCAATCATTATTTGCCCGAATGTGAGGCTTCCAGATGTGTCCCTTTCGCTGCTTTTAGAAATTGTTCGAAGCCATCCTCGACAAAATGCTTGCTACAAAACTTGGTACCCCGGCTCCGTGTGTGTATTTCGGCCGTTCAGTCATTCCCTGAACTTTGCAGCTTTTTCAGCATAGTAGGGAACACTTAATGCAGCTTTAATGCAATAAAGTGAACACTGATGTTTCCAACTTCAGCACACTATACCTTTTTGTGCATTTAATGGGCACTTTAGACGCGCAAAAGGCAAGGCACCAACCCAGAGTTTATTAACGCGCTACGCCTCGGGGTAGCATCAACGCTTGCAGCACGGCGCTGTATACTGCTAGGGCAATCTCACACCAAATAGCGGTACAGCTCCAAGCTGGCAACCTATCTAGAGCACTGCACGAGTCCGGGCTAATTCTAAAGCTCGCGTCCGGCCCAACCCACGGGCCCGTGTGTGGGCTGGGTTGTTTATTGACGGGCCCGGAACTAGCCCGGTGCTGAATGCCGTGGGCTGCGCGGGCTGGGGCTTGAATTCGCGGGCCTGGTTGGTAGTATTTATGATGTGAAGTGTTGAATAAAAGCTCTAAAATAACGTTGCGAGTTCATTTCGACGCCTTTCTTGATGTTAGTTCTACGCATTCAATAATAAACGCATTTTACTCCAACCCATAGTCCCTGCATACCTATTGTAACAAAATTTCAATAACTATATCGAGATTTTATATATTGGGATATAACAGGACAAAGATACAAGGATTGTCATCGCAGGAAAGAGGTTAATACAGGTGTGCCTGGAGCTCTGCCCCTAAGTCTATGTACGCGGGTGTTATTATCATGTCGCACTAAAGGAACGAGGCGGCCGTGGCCGGGAGTCGAATTCGCGCGCTGCAGAAACATCACGGCTGAGAGACCGCTAGAGGTAAATGTTTCAATACACGTACGTACTTGCGAATTGAAACACACTACCAAAAATTTCGCATACCAACTTGTGGCTAAGGTAACCACGTGAGGTTGCCACCAATATGGTCATCAAAAGTTATCTTGCGGCTTATCTCAGAATACGAGTATTATTACACCGATGTGACATACTAGGCCATACTGACGCCATAAGTAAATATTTTGCTGAAACACAGGATACCGTGTTTTTTGACATTCGCAATGCGATATTACATGCCAGTTTGCTGGAGGCCATTTTGCAGCATATTGTCCTTCTTGTCAATGCCACGTGGTGTGCTTGATAATAAGCTAATAATGTGCGACGTTACCCATGAGCTAATGCAAAGGCTTCTGGACCGGAAGTTTTCTTGTGTACCTTTCATTTTGCAAGAACCAGGGTACATAAAACCTGGCGTCGTATTTGGAAGAATTGATATCATGCAGAATGCACTTATTCACAGGATGAAAAGTTCCTGCAAAAAAATTGGCCTCCAATGCGCATGATTTATTTTTCATAACAGACATGCTAAAGATCACGCCAAAGTATTGTTTTCTAGTATCGAGGCAAGTAAGGCCTCTACGGTGCTCGTCTTTTTGACCCCAAGTGGCTAATTCCAACTTCCATCGCCACTGTTAGGTAGCGTTGCAAGATCATCACTTAATAATGAAGGCTAGTGAAGCTCTAATGCACCCACAATGGGAGAACAGCGCGTAATATCGCTGTTTCTGGAGCAGCCGAAAGCCTGCTGGAGGCAAAATGTTGGAGCAGTTTTCATGTAGAAGCAAGAAAATGGGAGTTTGCTACAGAAATCAGGCGCGACTGACTAGTAGATAACCTGTTTCTATGGGGTTGATTAGGCGTAATCGGCCGCTTTCTTAAAAATGAAACTCAATGTCCCCTTACCCACTCCGCGATTTGCAGCCCACTTTACAACTTATGGTTGGAGCAGGTTGTCCTTCCGTTTTACCCAACCAGCCTAACCGCTTGCGGTCGATGGCTGGCCACAGACAATGTTAAGTACTAATTACTCCTTTGATTTGATTGTCCGCGCTTTCTTTATGGTGTCATCCTAACGCAGGTATCTGCAGCGTTACGTTCTATCAACCGAAAGCAATACTACATCTCGCGCAGCTCCGAGTTTCGGCCACTCTCTAAACAGCATGACCCAGCTTCCGGCTTTGAAAAGGCAGCGAAGCCCTTTTTTGAAGCAAGCTTCACAACTCTACGTACCAGCCAAGGGTTCTTTCGTGGCGTGCGAATCAACAAACTCCCAAAGCGGCCCGCGGAGGCGGCGGTGGGTGGAGGGGCTGGGCTAAGGAGCGTGTCATTCACAGAGCACACTATAGGTGGCGCGGCGAATTTACTTAACGTTCCCCGCGCGGAAGTCCCTGCTCGCTGGCACTGTCGTCGGCGCTACGCCTTTGTCGTCTGCTTTAGCGGCGGTTGTTTTAGGCCTGCTTTGGTGCAGCTAAGCGTCCATTTCCTGCTGCCCTCACACGGCTGGATTACGTTGTGCGACAGCGCTTCCAGGGTAACCTGCAACCGACGGAATTAACTGGTCGT
This sequence comes from Haemaphysalis longicornis, assembly GCA_013339765.2. Classification (NCBI taxonomy): domain Eukaryota; kingdom Metazoa; phylum Arthropoda; class Arachnida; order Ixodida; family Ixodidae; genus Haemaphysalis; species Haemaphysalis longicornis. Next base: position 27,507,271 of record CM023452.1, on the reverse strand, counting down.
AAGGCAAACATACGTTAAGAATTGGGTTGCAGGGCGGGAAAACAAGACGTACAGACCATGTACAGATATCTGGTCGCTACAGAAACGCTACCTGTTGCTCACTGCTTGCCACGAATAGTAGTCCATTTTTTATATTGTTGAATGAATACCAATTCGGTTGTGCTTGATGACGTACAAGAAAAGAGGAATAGCAACCGATTCTCATAAAATCGACAATAAACGTTTCCTCTGCTTTCTCGCTATTATCAAACTTTACACAATAAATAACGTAAATCGGTTTAAATGGGAACCACTAAGCTCACACGCCGACGTTTTTCGGTGTCTACGCTTGTATAGCGTGGTGGTGTAGCCCATGCTAGTTTGGGTAGGTTCCGCTCTCTCACCCTTCGAAAGATGCTCCTCTCCGTTCTCTTTCTCTCGACTCACGGCCAACCTACAGAGGCGGTGTCCGCCGCTCGAGGCCGCCCGTGGCCGACGCAGCGGCGTTTGGGACGCCGTCACCACGAATTCTAGGTAACGGCTGGCGGAATCTCTCGTTCCCTATTTGCATTGCCACGTGTGTGAATTCAAGTGACGTCGCACGGACAATTGTTGTGGGTGTTGTTTAAAGCTTTGCTTTCCAACCACCTTCAAAGCGTGTATTGGGGCCATTTTTTCCTAACAGCGCGAACTGAGAAGTGCCGTGGTGCTATAAACCTAAGCCCAAAAAGAAATCTGTGCAATCCGTTGACACTTCCGCTTTTTCCACATTCTCAACAAACGGCCTCAGAGAGTCCTCTGAGATGCGATTTTATGTAGCGTATACCCGAAGAATTACTTGAAAATCAAGTTGCAGGTTTCACCACTCTGCCCAACATCTGCTGCGCGAACGACCAGAGCGCCCGTTTAAAGGAAGCAGGAAATAATCTAAGATGAGTCATTACAAATGCCTTATGGTCACCTGTAACGTACTTTTGGAGCACCTTCGCGCCTGCGTGCTCTCCCATACTCTTACACTGGCACAGGAGGGAAAAAAATGACTTCAATCCAGGCTGTGAAGGTGGCTGGCAGGCAACGCTGTAACGACACTCACAACAATTGCCCATGCGACGTCACTTGAATTGACAAACATGGCTCTACAAAGAGTGAAACAGAAGATTCTGCTTGCCGTTACCTAGAACTCGCAGAGGCAGCGCCGAACGCCAAAACGTCGGCTACGGCCGGGGTAGGGCGGCGGACGCTGCCGCTGTAGACTGGGCATCCGTCGGCATAAAGAAAACGGCAATGAGCGTTATTCGAAGGGTGATACAGCGGAACCTAGCCATCCCGATGTGTAGGCTCGGGGCTACATCACAGCGCGACACAAGCGTGGACGCCGAAACAATTCTTCATGTGAGCTTAGTGATTCCTGTTTAAACCGATTTAAAATAATCAGTTTAGTAAGTTTGAGAATTGTGAGAAAGCTGAGGGAACTCTTATAATTACTATTATTAGAACCTCTTGCTCCTATAGCCTTTTGTAATACCTGTTAAAACGAAGCCGATTTGGCATTCCCCAATTTAGAAAGCGGAGTCCTATCCGTGGCAAGCAGTGCGCAAAAGGTGGTGTTTGTTTTGCGGCAGATGTCTTGTACGTGGTCTCTACATTTTGTTTTCGTGCCCTGCAAACCAATCTTTATTGGATAATTCCCGTACGACCACTTAATTTTCCGTCGCGTACGGGCTACCTAAAAGGTGCTTTCGAACAATTTAATCAAGCCGGGCGAAGGAAGCGCGCAATGGACGCGAACCTGCGCCTAAACAAACCCAAAACAACTTTCGCTAAAGCCGACGACAAAGCCGCACAGCGCCGATGAGCCCGCCCGCGTGAGCGCACTGGGAACGCTGGGTAAATTCGCCGCGCCATCTATGCTGTGCTCTGTGAGGGAAAACCACCCTTCTCTCCGCATCCGCGTTGGGAGTTTCTTGTCGCACACGCCACGAAAAAACTGTTGGCTGGTAGATGTAGAAAGCTTTGCTTTAAAAGCGTAATCATGAAGCTCATGCGCTGTGCTTGCGCTATTATTAGCTTGCTTACGATGGACACGTCTTACAACACGGCCTTCATTGTCCTTTGCTTATCAAGAGTACGCTGCCTGGATTACCCCCGTGCGGACCCTCATGAGCCTACTCTCATTGTACGTCCATCTAGCATCTTTCACTATGGCAGCTCGAGCTTCTATAATTGGCCACCACGAAGTTTCCAACACGCCTATATATTGCTTCGCTTCGGTAAATGCTGAAATTTCAGATCAGGGTGTGTGCTCAAATTAGCCTGTACCCGGGGAAGTAATATGTTAGGTGCAGAGTACATTAGGGCCGCACAATGTCCGTCCGCGTCCATGAGCATAGCATCAACATTCGGAAAAAATCTAACAGGCAGCGGAAAGATTCCAGCCTGTGTCTGGTAGACCAGACACAGTTAGTGTCAGTCGTCTTACCCATTGGGATACCACCGTCAGTTAGTACCAGAGAGCCAAAAAGCTTACTCCCTCACCTGTAACGGCGCGGAGCACCTTTGGATCTCCCAATATCCGTCGGTACAAACCGTGCGCACACGACCATCAAGCGAAAATCAAGTTAACTTCATCTGAGCCGTGAGTTGCAGTTTTATTTAGGGAATAATCAAGGTGCAACTCCCTGCTCAAATGTAATGACGTTCGGGACGCAAATCGGATGTGCATCGGGGCGCAACTTGGATGTAATTTCGAGTCCCCGTACTCCGCACCCTCGCCATCATCCACGGAGTGGAGATTCTGTTGTTTTTCATCTTCAATTTTCTCCTAAGCCAAGTAGGTTTAAATTGAAATGGAAATATTGCATTTATTTTTGCCAATTTTCTACACGACTCGGGGAGAAAATGAAGCAAAGCACCTATCGAGAAGTGAAAAGAAGTATTGCACAGCGGAGGAGGAGGCCCATTAGGACAGCCGCCGGGCCTTCTCTGCAGTGTGAATGCACGATGGAACGCTTGCTTCATGCTTGGCTTTCGCGTGTTAGCGAATGCGTACGGCCATTGTGTTCTTGATTATTAGGAGTGTGGCAATAGATTTAGGCGGGCGAACTGTAGCATGTGTTTGTATGACGCTACCTGGTTTGCGCATTACTTTCGCAGTTTGTATGACGGAGCTCATCACTGATACCGTAGTATGAGCGTGTGTATGAGGGCGCGTTGGACTCGCGGCCTTCTACTGAGTATGTTAAGCCAAAGGTCATTGCTTTTGGAAAATGAGCACTTTGCCATGAACAATGTATGGGATTGTTTATATATTCAACCAGATGTCATGAATCCAAGGACGACGCCGTTGTCTTGAAGGAGAAACAAGTTTACTGGAGTAAACTTGTGCTTCCCCAACAACTCAAAAGTATACAGAGGCGGCGAAGAAGCGGTCAACAAAGTGACTTGCGCAGGCGAGTGTCGTCGAATCAAATGTCGCGGCGTCTGCTCTGCAGTCTTTCATCTTTCGGCGCGAGTGTTTCTGGAACCGTCGATTCACATCCAGAACATTGTAGATCAGGGAAGATTATTCTGGGCTAGCGACTTTAGGGCGAAACAGTCTGCTTATCTGAATGCGATAGCCCGTGCTGCATAAAAATAAAGAATGGAAGACGGGTTTTGCTTGGAACGCAGATAACACAGCCGGGAATGGCCGGGCAGTAAAACACACAATAAATAAACAAACCCACACATGGTTCGCGGCAATATTAGTGCTTCGCTCCAATAAATCATGTCCAACAAGTATGGGTTTAATCTCTAGTCTTGCCGACACTCTAATAACTTACAAAAGATCCTAACAGGCTGTTCAATAGCGCGTCGCCGCCCAACTGCTAATTCGTAGAACGGTCACCTTCAGCGTTAAAAAAACTGTAACCAACCCCGGCGACTTGGTCACCGGGCTGTTACCAAGCATTGAACCACCAGTAAATAATGTTAATAATCACAGACAGGTCACTAATGAAAGATATGTCACGAGCCGCATTGGAGTGCTAGTGCACCGTCTTCTCGTGAAAGTCTACGTTTTTTTCCAGTGTCCGCGTCAGTGTTCATAACAAGCGCAACTTTACCTTCAACAGAATGTTGCACCATCTAGTCCGACGTCAAGCTTTGCTGAACTTCATTGGATGATTACGTGGCCTGTGAAGTGTAGGGAAGGAGCTTGAAGCGAAATTATGAAGGGACAAAGGAACGTTGTATACAAAGGAAAAGGGAAAGACGAAGGTGTGGACAACCCGCGTCGATAGGAAAGGACATGAGGAGGTGGAGGTCAGCAAAGAATAGCAGGAGTAACTTGATGATGATCACTATATTGTACAGAGACCAGATAGCAGGATTCAAAAGAGCATCTTGAATCGGGAAAAGGGGAGGCGGTGATGAGTGAACCAAATGGCAATATGTAGGCTTACCTGGAAGGGGAATAACACAAGGGCGGAGTAAAAAAAGCTGGAGTGGGTGAGAAACTTTCTAGAAAGAGGAGGAAGACGTAAAACATGGAGGAATGCGACAGCGATGGTTATGATAGGATGGTGGACCAGTAGGCAGCATCTTCAGAAAAGTGGCAGCATCCTCACTCCGTGGATGATGGCGAGGGTGCGGTGTACGTGGACTCGAAGTAACGTCTAAGTTGCGCCCCGAGTGAGATCTGATTTGCGCCCCTACCGTCATTCCATTTGAGCCGTGAGTTGCACCTTTATTATTACCTCAATGAAAGTGCAACTCACGGCTGAAGTCGAATAACGCCTGATTTTCGTTTGGTGGTGATGTACGCGCGGATGGACGCGGACGGACATTGGGAGGTCCTAAGGTACTCCGCGACGTTACAGGCGAGGGAGTAAGCCGTTTGACTCTCTGGTACTACCTCACGGTAGTAGCCCAATGGGTAAGACGACGGACACTAACTCTGTCTTGTCTACCAGTCACAAGCTCAAATCCTGCCGGCGCCTGTGTGAGTTTTTGCGATTGTAAATGCTATGCGCACGAACGCGGACGGACATTGTGCGGTCGTAACGTACTGCGCACCTAATAAATAGCGCCGCGTAGTCAGCTTGGAAGGATGGAAGGACGGAACCTGGGGAACGAGGATGTTAGGAATTGTGATCAGGCAGAGGGGAGGGTAGCGGTGTTCGAGGGCCGAAGAGGCAGGGACACTTCCACGAACAGCCAGGAATATTGGAATGTTATTTGGAGCAAAGCAAAAGCACAGGCGCGAATTTTTGTTTACACATTTGAGCACCCCTGGAGCCACATCACGAAGGTGTTTTTTGTTTCTGGTGACATTGAGTGTGATTGACTAATAGCCCGGTGCGCCATCATTTGGGCAGAGATCAACGCCGAGTGATTCTTGTTCGATCTCCGATTTTTGGGGAGGTCCTTTCAAAAAAGGCAATTCCGAATAGGGCCGAAGGAGCTGTTTAAAATTTGGTAAAATAAATAGGGCACACCTCTTTCCGCCAGTACGCCTTGACTGAACAAAATGTGTTTTCAAAATCATGATCGAAGGCCTGGGGCCAAACGTGTTGTAAAGGAACACATTCTTTAATTTACGAAAAGTTACGTGGAAAGCACAAGGTGAATGCTTAGGTATAGGAAAGAATGGTCATTATAACACTAAAACTGGTAGTCTTGGCCATGGTATTATAGCACAAAATTATAAGATATACTTTCCTTAGTCGTTTGCCCTCTCGGATTTCCTGTATTTTCTCCTCTTCGTACACCGACAATCGCAGCTGCATGCATACCTCCTCCTTCCACCCCCATTCCCAACAGGGATGGCGTAGTTTTTCAAGAGTATGAAGTCAGTAAAGCAGGCAGAATGAGGAACGATTACTGGAGTATGCATGGTTAAAGTCAAGGACATTTTTAAAGTTCGTCGGCGTTCCAGTAATTAAGCAGGTGCCGCTTCTCCAAATGCAGTGATTTATACAGCAGTCTGCATATCTATTCTACGAAAGGACACTTTCAGTGGAAAAAATGATGCCTGAGTTGAACCCGTATATTTGGGACAATTTTTATTAGAATTAGCCCACGATGGAAAACCGGGGATTTTTTAACCTATTCGCAACTGAACCTAACTTAAAGAAATGTGACTTCTAGAACTCAAATAATAATTGCCTAATCCAAAAATACCATTTTAAAATTAGAAATAGTACACCCTGTGTGCCTCCTGATGTTTATAATTTTATGTGGGAGATACCGAACCTGAAAGGTGTTGTTTTCAGTGAATATAAAAATGCTCTAGTTTCCGCACTCCTAATTTTTGTTATCACGAGAAAAAGACAAAAATGTTTGCGGTGGTTCCGGAACGTTGTTTATTGCTATTTACAAGCTGCCATTTTGCTTCATTACTGGATTATGAGAATTCCGCTGAAGGCCACGCACAGACAGCCTATGCGGCGAGCCATCGCAAGCGAGTCTGAGGGACCAAGCGCCTGCCCAACCTCCGGCTAGGAAGCTTCTGCAGTGTCGAATCATTGTGTTTCTTTAACCTAATTTCGCCTATACTCAGTTAGCGCAATTTTATATATATCGGCCTTTAAATCATCCCGTCCTCAGGTGGTTCGTTTGAGCTCAACTGTACGGGCAAACTGCCCATTCGCTGCTGTCTGATAAGGCACCGGCGCAGCAGCTATTTGAACCTCGCCTAGTCACTCGTACCGCAGTGGCGAAGCTACGAGCAATCAAAGCGAGGAAAAAAGTGCAGCTGGCGCTCCCTCAGCTGAAGGTCAATGTGACAAAATGAATTATCGTGAGTGATGTAGTTTAGTAGAGCTTTAAATATAAAAAAAACTTTACCAAGAGTGGATAAGATGAAAACAAACCTGATACGCCTCCAATCGCAAGTAGCGTCTTGGGGTTTGTTTGAACAAGAGCGAACTTCATTCTGGGTTTTAGCATGCGCTCAACCTCACTCCAGACGTTTCTGTCCACGTCGTATTTCACACCTGGAAACAAAGGTTGTTCGCTATATAGAGCACTAACATGGCCAAAACATCGAAAGCATTCATACACTTTAGACGTTATTTGATATTTTAAAGTAAAACCCTCGTAAATATTTATGCTTAATCTCTAATTTTAACGTGTCACTTAGCGGTAGAAATGTTTGAGCTGCACACCTCTTACAGGCCTTAACACTTAGAATAAATTAGGAATTGCCGAACAGAGTTATCATCGTTCTCGGAAACCATGCCACGCTACACATGTCAGGCGTATATCTGCTTCGCAGTCCTCAGATCACGCTCGAACTTGCTAGGCGTCGGTGCCACAGCACCCTGCTCCACGTTGCTTAATGGGCGAACGTACCCAAGTGACAACCTCCGTCATGCTCTGGTGGAGTGGTGGGAGAGGGGCTCGCACAGGAGTTGCCTCCGTTTCGCTACTCAAAGCCAACAGCCAAACTTTATGTAATGCGGGGAACTAGAGAACAGCGATGATACAGGAAGCACCATGCTGACGTGCTTACAAGATAATTCGAACGGACAGAGAGACTTCCTCCACAAGAACCCGCCGCGGTGGCTCAGTGGCTAAGGCGTTGCGCTGCTAAACACGAGGTCGCGGGTTCGATTCCCCGCCGCGGTGGCCGCTTTTCTGATGGAGGCGAAAAGCAAAAACCCTCGTGTGTACGAGAATTTGGCGCACGTTAAAGATCCCTAGGTGGTCAAAATTAATCCGGAGCCCTCCACTACTGCGCGCCTCATCGCTTGTGTTGCGTCGGCGCGTTAACCCCACAATCAATCTATCAATTCCTCTACAAGAGCTCAGGACGCACTATTACTCGCTTAAGGAAGGTGAGTATTTATATCCAGAATTTTCAGCTGTCAGCAGACGTTCAGCATGTTTCGCACGCTACCAAACCGTGCAAATACTAGGGGTGTGCGAACATTCGGAAAGTTCGAATATTACTCGAATATTAAATATGATATATTCATATTCGCTTCGAAAGCTATGCATTCGAAATGTGTGGAATATTCGGACGGGTTCAAGTAATTGGCTATTATCGAATATTTGGGTTGATTAGTTTAAGGAAAGACGCGTATTGCAACTTAGGAAAAGGGACCACAACATCGGTTTTTTGAAAGCCACATTTTGGGCATTTAGGTTTTCTATCCTGTCCATTTTCAAAGTGTTTCCGCCGAAAACTGTCGCAGAGTGGCACAATGTCAGCGCAAATAAGCGAAAAAACAGCAATTTTGTGAGCGCTGTGTCTCCGCAACCGTGCCACCGATCGCGGCCAATTTGGTACCATTTGATCAGTCAAGCGATCCTCTTTTCGGTCCTTAACGTTCCATTTATCTTCGTTCATTCACAAACGCATGAATGGCAGAAAAAGAAAGGCGCACAAGCGAAGTGAGATATTGCTTAAACGTGGTTGGCCTTTCTGTCGGCGCACGTTGAAAGGCCCTCCTGATTGTGTGTCGGTGCGACATTAAAGATGGTGGCCACTGGAACTGCAGAATGCGCGTTTCTCAGTTCATTTGCACCACTTCGCTCGGCCAAGTTTCTGTTCAATCATTTCACCTGCTGTTGTATTCAACAAAGACATTATCGCGATAGGAACGCCTGAGATCACAAGCCATATTACGGGAACTTGCGTGGCTCGAAAGGCGGATCAGTCACCGAACGGTTTTCATGGTGCGCGTTACTTTACCCTGGAGGGGGAAACGCTGTATGCGCGCTTGTGATAGCGGTTCGCGCAGTGAACGTTTCGCCTTATTTGCGATGCTTAAACGCTTCGTTATTGCTAAGCTTGGGAGTAGGGCCACTAACCTTCGAAAGAAACAGTCAAAAGCTTCGGCACGCACGGCGTAGCTGCCGTGCGTCGGAGCATCGCCTGACTCCGCAACCTGGTACGGTGAACTCTGGTAGTTGTAATTAATGCCTGTGACTTTAGATTTCATCTTGAGTGCGACCTGACGGGCCACGCCAGGGGTAAACAAAGTATGACATTTTGCGATATACGAGCGCCGCGATGAGGGTGACTCATATCGCTTTCTTGCGCAATGTTTCCCGTGTACTTCGAGTAATCATGCAAGCAGGTCTGAGTTAGGACAACGTGTTGAAAGCGTTAAATATGTACCTTACAGTGGTTGAATTAAAAAAATTTGTTTTTGGGGGGAATTATTATTACGAATGCATACAGCTATATTTTATTGCATATTGGATACCCTTAATTTTAACAGCACCAAAAAATGTCAATGTATTTAGGTTGGATTTTGCAGAATATACCAAGCTTCAAAGTAGCTCATTTGTATCCTTTTGGTGTGTAAACGTTTGGCAATCAACGCCTGCACGTAAGCTTCTGCTCCAGGCAAGGATTTAAAAAAAGCATAAGAGATATCAAAGCTGAATTTTCAAATATACGTCAAAAATAGTTGTGAATTTTTTCTCATGATCACTGCAGAGGGAAGTTTTGCAGTGCACTACAAGCAACCAGCTAACGTATTGCGCATTGAAAGCCATCTCCCCCTTTTGTCCGCAAACGGGGCTGTGTAGGCTTCACAGAGAAGCTGCTGTTGATGTTTTATGGTAAGCGAAAGGCCGCAAAATGCACTCCGATTTCAGGGAATGCATTTCGGAAGCCCCGTGTTAAAAGAACACGAAAGGCTACTACACTAGGGACTTTTCATAAACGAAATCTATTTTTTACTTCGGAATCCGTTTTCTCAAAACAGTTTTTTTGCCAACTACGTCCCTTGTTTTAGTGATTTCTTCGTATTTTGTAGGTCTATTCTTTATTTTGATTTTTTCGTTACATTCCGAGATCAACAGTTCAGGTTGTGACACTCTTGGTTTTTCAGGTTTACTTTTTGTGAACCTTTTATTAAAACGGTCATTTTGTGTTTAAATGCCTGTCGTACATTCACCCCTAAAAAACTAAAAACTAAAATTTTGTTCTAATAAAAATCTAAGAGTGTAACGACCTCGTCCATTCATTTGTAAATGCAAAGTACTTTGAACAAGTTTTCTATCATGTTTCGGGCCGCTCAAGCTCGGTACAAGGTGGACAGAAAGAAAATTTTATAAATGAAACTTTTTCAAAATATCACTTAAATTTTTATGGTGTTATCACAAAGGCAGGTCCAGTTGATGTGCTAATTTTCGTCTAAATTCACAAAGAAATCAAAGGTTGATTTCTTTGTGAATGAAGAAATCAAATGGTTGGCATCCCCCCTTAATTATTCTATATTCAATTCGATATTCGAAGCTAGATATTCGTATTCGATTCGTATTCGAAAAAAAAGAAACATCCCCCTCGCGAGGGGCACGATCAAATGCAGAGCATTTCCGCGGGGGGCGCGCCTGCAAGTCGTATGGATTACGTATTGGTTGTTGTTGTTGTAATTGCTCTCTTCCAGCGTAGACATCGTCGATGAAGTCGATGGTGAAACGTAAAACGTGCCGTGAACCCCCTGCCGCGGCTATGACGCAACGTGGAGCCGCTATGACGCAACATGGCGCGGCTATGACGCAACACAATCCACTTTAATCCAATCCAATCCCAGCCAAGCCAAGCCAAGCCAATCTAAGCCAATCTAATCGAATCCAATCCAATGCCCCTCGCGAGAGAGTGTTATAGCGCCGAAATCGCGCCACCACACGAACGCGTGATGTTGACGTCACGACACGTCACAGATGTTGGCGACCGGAGCGCGCGCGAACGACATATGTGGTTTAAGCGCGAACCGACTGCGGCGAGAGAGCGCGATGCGAGCGGCCCCACCTGTTCTTGCGATCGAATCGACTGTTGCTCAGCGCGAACCCAACTCGGAGAGAGAGGGTGTTGCGCACGTCCCCACCTGTTGTGCGCCCGAACCGAACCCGGCGAGAGAGGGGTTGCGAGCGGAGAGAAAGCGAGGAGGACGCGGGGGAGAGGGCGCACCTGTGGCGGACGGTTGAATGAGTGAAGGATATAAGGCGCGTTCGTAACCTTCCGTTCTGTGTCGGCTTTGTGGCCCAGTGGGTAGAGCACCATGCACCTTGCGTTCCGCCCGCAGAGTCGTAGGATCGAAACCTGGCGCCGGTAAGTATTATTTTTTTATATAGTGTAGGGGGAGCGATGCGGACTACGACTACGGACGTCAACGCGGGTGACATCGTGAGTTACTGAAATGCTCTGCATTAAAAATTTGTTAATCGCACACCCCTAGCACATACACAAGATACGTTCCCTAGATGCCGTGATGCGTCCGCAGAAAACCGTGCACGCTGTTCCAGAATAAAGGCGTAAGAAAGAGTTCACCGAACGGCCAGCGCTTACAGAAAGCTTGTTAGAACCCACCGCAGTCGAACCATTTCGAACCGGATTTTACCTTCGTCAACAGCCGTGACTCACAGGCGTCAGGGAGCCGCGCTATGGACAAGCTTTGACAAGTACCAACTGCTTGATGAGCTCGCTTCAAAGCCACACACGGAACTTATCCGCAATGCACAATACTTAGCCAGCACACCCCTGACACGGTGAAGTATTTGGCGCTGTATCGTAGAAGCTTTTGCGGCGGTGGAAGGAGATCCCCGTGAATATTTTTAAAGCAACGCTTTGCAGCTCTACCAGCCAACGGTTAATTCGTGGAGTGCGGGACAACAAACTCTCAACGCGGCGGAGGCGGCGGCGGGAATGAGGGGGTGGCGGAGGGTTTCACTCATGGAGGTCACTATGGATGGCGTGGCTAATTTCCTTGTGCAGATTCATTCCCTGCGCGGAAGTGCCGGCTCGCCGGCGAAGACGTCCGCGGTAAGGCTTTGTCGTCTGCTTTATCGATAGCTGTTTTAGGCCTGTTTTGGTGCAGCTTCACGTCGCCTTCACACGGCTTGATTAACTTGTTCGACTGCACTTCCAGGGTAACCCGCAGCCGACGGAATTAAGTGGTCGTACGGCAAACATACGCTAAAGATTGGTTTGCAGGGCGCGAAAACAAAGTGCACAAACCAGATACAGACATCATGCCGCTAGAAAAACGCTACCTTTTGCGCAATGCTTGCCACGAATGGTACTCCGTTTTCTAAATTGATGGATGCCAATTCCGTTGTGTTTTAAGATGCATGTATTACAAAAAGCGAAACTGTCAACTGCTTTTTGTAAATACCGATAATAAAAGTTCCCTAAGCTTTTTCGCAATTATCAATTGTACTAAACTAGCTAGTTTAAATTGGTATAAATGGGAATCACTAAGTTCACATGCCGAATTGTTTGGGTGTCCGGGCTTGTGTCGCGCCGTGGTTTAGCCCGAAGCTATCGCATCGGGATGGCTAGGTTCCGCTGTCTGATTCTTCGACATCCGCTTTTCTCTGTTTTCTCTCTTCCGTCTCACGGCGGGGCTACAGCGGCGGCACCCACCGCTGTAGGCCGGAAGCGTATTCCCAAACCATATCCCGTAGGGGCCCAGGCCGACCACACCCCTTAAGCAGCGGCGAAGCAAATGAGGTTAAAAAATTGCAGTTTTTTAACCTCCTTGGACGCAGCACCGCGACGTCTCTACGTATATGTGCGCGACTTCATGCGAGCTGGGTTTTTTGTTTTTTCCCCCTCCCCTCGTTTCGGCTGCTTTGCAGGCGGCCAATGGTTTCGCTCCGTGGGTGGGGCTGGCCTGCGGCGCTGGGGAAGCTGACGAACATGTGGTAGACGTTAATCTCTTGTACCTGAACCCCTGATCTCTCGGTGCTCTTCTTGCGCGCCTTCAGGTTGACGCTGACCTCCGAACGTGTTTCTAGATAAGCGCTCGGCTCGGTACTGGAAGTTCGCGCGCGCGGATGGACGCTTTCACGTACATGTGGCAATTACAAAAGTTAAGGAAAGCAAACACTCTCATAAAAATGAAGATAAAAATTTGTTTTGATCTTTTGTGATCTCGCTGCTTCGCGGCGGCCGGTGGTTTCGCTCTAGCACAAGCCTGGCGTACGCGTTGGGAAGATAGAGCTCGCTTTCCGCGCTCTCTTGTGCGCCGTAAGTCGCTCGGCTTCCATGCTGTTCCTAGTTACGCTAGCGCTCGGCGCGTTGCTCAAAGTGCGCGCGCGGATTGATGCTTCTGCACGTACATATGTAGTGATTGTTAACGTTCCGGAAGGCAAGCACGCCCAATAAAGTGAAGGCAAAAATGTTTTTTTTTTGGTCTTGGGTGGTCCTTTGCACTCCCTACCGTAGCTCCGAACGTTTGCTCTGATTAGGTCGAAATCACACGCGTACGTCGGTCGCTCGTCTGCTGCGAACATCAGCGAGCGTGTTATTCGCCATACTCGTCTCTCGTCTGTGCCTCGCACTCGCGCAGAACTGCCCATCACAAGGTCCGTTCTTATAATTGTGTGCGCCACGCGCGGCCGCCGCGCATTCACGCGATGGTCGCGAAGCTTATAACTTCTGCTTCAGGGATAAGCACGAGCAGCCGCTCCAGGTCGTCAGAGATGACCTCGTGTCAAAAAATCATGAGTCTGTGTTCCGCGCGAACCTTTCGGACGAATTAGCAGTCAACGCCTTCATGGACGCGTAGAGCGGGTGCACCAAAACAACCTGGATTGCTCAAAAGGTCCAGAAACGGGGCGAAGGGTATGTTTTTCGACACGAAGCGTTGTAATACGCGAGGAGGCGTTTTGCAACTTTTGTTGTACTATTTATATTTTTATTTCTGCTTTTTCTTTTTATACATTTGTATACTTTTTTGCGTGTGTGTGGCATACAGTTCACGCGGGAGCTGTGACACAATGCTGGCGAATAAAAGGACAGACAATACAGAAATCTATATATGTGGTACCTAAAAATGCGTCGCAGGAAACAGACAAAACTACTCATCTATACCCATCACTGGAACTCGAAGAGTGACAATTTTTTGTGCCGCTGTTTGGACTCCCAGATCACTATTGCAAAAATAGAGCGCCAAGGAGATAACTTTTTTTTACTTAGTTTTATCCCTGCTGCGACTACCGTGACTTCAAGCTCACGCGCAACTACCCATTAGTCCCAGCGAAAAGAATATACGTATCTAAGTGAGTGTAACACTTTATTAAATGAGAGGCCATGGGTACCTGGGGAAGCAAGGATGAGGAGCAAAAGGGGAAGGTCACAACTCGCACAATGAACACAGTTGCAGTCCTGGGATCCTAATCGCAAATTGAACATATTAAGGTCAGTCAGTGGCAGCAAAACGAACAGTTGACACTTAAATGTACAGTTCACAACGCAGACAATGCGGTTCACACTGAAAGTAGTGCACGCTGCAGATTGTAGACCGAACGGGGAAGTCGGCCAGGCTGTTACACCAATTTTTAGAGTCCATTTTCAAGGGCGTACTCGGTAATTGCTTCTAGTGCAGTGGGTTCATCACGGACCAGAATAACATGTTCCTGTTCAGTCGCAAAGGCGGGACGTAGAGTTAAAAGCTGGTGGCCGTTACGGTCGAATAATGGACAGAGCCAAATTAAGTGGTAACGATTTGGTGTGCCTTCCCGATTACAGGAGGGGGGGGGGGCATCAGCGCCATTCGGATCCAGATGGAGCTGTCTATTTATTACTAACGTATCTTATGCAGCACAAATTGTTAAAAATAACTAATCGACATTGGCAACAGAGTGAGTGGTAGCACGCATGATTACTGATATCAAACTGCGCCCTGATGGCTTCAGTAAGGAGGCTGTGGTCAATAGCCATGTACAGAAGACATATATCAAAGTCCTCGAGAATCAGTAGCTGTACAATCCAACTATTACTGAGCCCTTTGTTGGTATATATTTTCGATATTGTTTCCCTGAATTGTTATGACCAGCAGTGCAAATTATGCAGAATTTATGACCAAGTGTAAAACGTGTACATTTGAGCTGGTGTCTTTCTTATCAACCTATTACTCTTTCAAGAACGATTCATACCTTCCATTGCTGTTAACAAAATGTCAATGTTTTCCTTAGTGGCACTGTTCCTGATAAATAATTTATGCAATGAAGTTAATGTTAACGAAATTCAATGTAATAGTGCTGATAAAAGTGCCAAAATGTAGCAGCTCATGCAGCTGTAATATTTCGCAAGGGTAGGACAGCTTGTAAATGTGGTCATGGGTAATTGGCTGCTTTTCTTGTAATCCTTACCTGCAGCACCGATTCGTGTTTTGAGGTGTGTATATAGGGAAAGAGCACCCAACTCAATTGTATACCCTTCTGTGTGCTGTAAATGAGTTTCAATGGGGGTGTTTGCTTTCGGGAACGTGCATATTTCCCACATGCGTGTGAAAGCGTCCATCCGCGCGCGCACACTTCGAGCACCGAGCCGAGCGCTTATCTAGAACACGATCGCAGGTCAGCCTCAACTTGCAGTCCCGCAAGAAGCGCGCGGAGAGATCAGGGGCTCAGGTACAAAAGGTTAACTTCTACCACATGTGCGTCAGCTTCCCCAGCGCCACAGGCCAGCCCCGCCCACGGACCGAAAACATCGGCCGCCCGCCAACCAGCCGAAACGAGGATGGGGGAACAAAGAAAAAATCCACCTCGCATGAAGTCGCGCACATAGAGGAAGTGACGTCACGGGGCTCTGTCCAAGGATGTTAAAAAAGTGCAATTTTTTTAACCTCACTGGCTGCGCCGCTGCATAGGGGGTGTGGTCGGCCTGTGCACCTACGGGAGCTGGTTTGAGAATACGCAGCCCCAGTAGCCGTCGCTGCTGCTGCGTTCGGGACGCCGCCCCTGTGAATTCCAGGTAACAGCTCACGGAATCGCTTGTTTCACTCTTTGAAGAGCCACGTGTGTGAATTAAGGTGAGCGCGCTTGGGCAATTGTTGTGGGCTTCGTTTAAAGCTTTGCTTCCAAACCACCTTTAGACCGTGTATTAGAGTCAATTTTTTTCGGAGGGTAGTCTTCAAGGGATGTTCTCAATAGCCGCTCATATCTGGGTCCGGGGCGATCGACAATGCTGATTTCACAGGCTACTCCGCTGAATACGCCGCGCTATAGCTTGATGGGGTGGGTCATTGGACAATCAATTATTTTGCAACTTCCCTTGCTCGATGAAGCAAGTGACACTGAGAGGAACACCAAACACACAATCGCACCACTGCAAGTGCGAACAAAAATGACACTGGAGATATACGAGGTGTTTCGTGGCGACAAATGTACTTGAATAACTTACTAAACTAAGAACGTATCCTAGAAGTACTTTTCGTGTCAGCGAAGATGCCCAACACGGAGAAACACAAGGCAAAAGGCAAAACCTTACTCCGGAAAAACAAAGCAATCGAGAGTGTCAGGTGTCGCTTTGACTTGAGCTGCCGGTATGCTTCTGAGTTTTCGTCTTTTTGAATCGCGCCTTATTTGCCCCCGTTCTTTGAAGGCTGATGCAACCGCATTTGAAGACAGTGGTCTATCTTTGTGGCTAAGATCTAGCGTGCGGACTAGTGGTCTCATTTTGCAGCTTTCGAACGAGAGGCGCGCACTCCTTGGAAACGCCGTTCTCCCGTTGCAATGGAAGCACACTGCTTTAACCCTTGGCGTACATACATTTAAACACCGGTAACGAGTTCGTCCATAGGTTTCTCCTCTCCGGCCATCCCATGTCTTTTTCGAAGCACCTTTGGCGTGTAACTGCTCAACGGTGCTGCATTTCTCGTGTTCGGTCAGGGGCTGTACTAGACTCATGCTGTCTGGTCCCAAAAGTCGGCTCGGTCGCACGAGACACGGGAGTTCTACGAGATCAACCTACCCATTCCTGCCGTGCGATGCGTGAGGTTGCTGGGCGCACTCGACACGCTCTTTTGTGATGTCGTCGTTACTCTCAAGGGCGCCTATTTATTGGATCGAAAACTGTTAGGAGTTTTGATGGTAGCCTAAGTTTCATGCGAGACCAAAATTTCTACCCACATGCCCAAAAGCAAGGACGAAAAACATTCAGCCTGAGCGAATTCGTGGTACCATCTCTCGGTAGCCTCAGCGACCTTCAGACTCTTCCACAACATGTCCCTATCTGTGCCACCATCACAGTTACATTACTCTGCGCGCCGGCGACACACGGTCGGCCGCATCCATTATTAGAACAATAGGTTGGTGCCTTTGAGAATTATCCAACAACACACCTCTTGTGCAACCACTGGTCGCGCTTGGTTGAGAAAAGCTGGGGATACTTAAAAGACTCATAGTTAAAAAGCTGCCCAGGCGGGCAGTACACCGAACAGACCTTCGAGGCTAAAGTTAGCAATCGGCAGGAGCACGCTTCTCGGTTCCACAGCCTGTTTCGCTCACGCAGAGTAGCACTTCCACTCATACGGTTCGGCGTAAGAAGAGTGGAGTCCACCATGTCCACACTCACGGCTGAATCAGGCAGTACTCTCCACGGTTTGCCATTGACTCCAAAATTGCGTACGTACGATTGCAAAAGCTGCATGCTTTTCTCACACATGTCGACGAGGCAAAAAACGACGTTGCACTTTTTGCAACTCCAGCAGAATATCTTGTCTGCCCACAGTTATAACACGCAGATAGTTTCTGTGGTTAAAATGATTTTTGCCGCCTTATTCATTTTTATACCTTTCTCACTTTCATAGTCAGTTTTGCTTTTCGGGGCTCGACTTGTTCCAGTGTTGCCCCTTTTTTGGGAAGCTCGACATTTCAGCCGTGAACAGTTATGGCGCTGCCTGAAATGTCTCTGAACGTCCTTCGGCACCTGCGTACGACATCGGGAAACACACGCCTCACCGAGTTCAGCTACATGCAACAGTTGTGGGGTTTTCACAGTTATCCAATTTATGAGTCTAATGCACTGCTTTTACACTGAACCAAATTACCCTTGTCGGGAAAATTAACGTGACGAAATCGACTGATCTGCCTGCTATCCTCCTTAGCATGGTAACCTTCAGTCAAAAAGGTGCCGCGATAACCATTGACGACCCTAACATCGGCTAAATCCAATTTCGTCTTGAAAATTGAAATGTGCGAAGTTGAATCTCCACCAATCTCCACCGCTCACGCCAGTTGTTACCCGTGAAGAGGCGTGCAAGTACCGACCGCCTGTTTGTCATGGTGGGGATTCAGTGTCTAAAGGTCTAACGAGACTAAAGATCCAACGAGACGTAAGATCTAACAGTGGATAGTCCCCCTCGATGTATCTTTCATCTCGTTGGACATTCAGGATCTGTTGTACCTTGGAACTCGGTGGATCTTTCGTCGCGTTGGACATTCAGGCGCGATTAGACCTTCATCTCGTTGGATCTTTCGCCTCGTTGGACATTCAGGATTGATTGGATCTTCCATCTCGGTGGATCTTTCGTCTCGTTGGACATTTAGGATCTTACCATTATTGTTATGTCCTGAGCACTCTAAAGTTACCTTGAATGCCCTCTACCGCACTATAGTTGCGGGACCTTCTGCATTTTCAGATGGAATAACGTTTACACGATAATTTAAAAGTAAAATGTACGCCTGGCACCTCTGATTTGTGTCGTAAAATTTGAGTCTCCCTGCAACGCTATTGACGAAACAGTCTTGGTCGCGAGTACGTTGCTAAGAGTCCCTAAATAGGACTTCAGTTTTTTCATTCCGACCCGTTTTATCATTAACGGTTTTTCTCGTCTTGTTTGGTGTGCACTACTATAAGCGAATAAAAATGTTCCCGAGCTTCATGCGCATGCCAGGCACGTGAGTGCTAAGTAAACCAGCAAAATGTGCCGTGCTCTTCCATCCATAAAAGGAGGGTGCTACGACAGTCCCCTGACACTACCGCAATGCCACGATGGCGTTTCAAGCCGGACTTCTCCCATCCCTAAACAGGATTCAAAACGAAAAAGACCACTCCCGCTACTGCGGCAGGATTACGAAGTGGTTCTGCGACCATGCGAGGGACTGAGCCTCAGTCAGTGAAAACCCCACCACGTAGACCAAGGGATTGCTCCCGCCTGCAACAACCACCCGAGCTGTGCCAAAAATCGCCGCTTCATGCGCAGCAACCTTATCCAGAATGTAGCAGTTATCAGCACACCGCACTCCAGGACGGCCGATATACTTCGAAAACTCACGCACATCCAGCTGGCCGGCAAGGTGCACGCCGTGTTCGCTTACTTAGCGGCACCCGACAACTCGGTGAAGGGCTGACACATGGTATCGAGCCTGGCACCGAGCCCTCGGAACTCTAAGCCCACCTCCGAGCCCCGAACCACAGCATCCTGTATGCGTGGATGCTCGGTGAAACACAGACAGCTATCGTCACCTTCAAGGGGACAGCACTCTGTCTACTACTACGGTGCCCAAAGACGCTGACTCCCGTACTGGTCGACGCGAGAAGTCTATACAATATGCTTACGCGTAGGGCACCGAGCAGATGTCTTTCCAAATCTCGAACCCATCCGCTGCCCACAGTGCGGACAAGCATGCCCACCTGAGTACTTTGCCAAAACCTTTACAAGAGCAAGGCCTGTTAAAAATCGGGATGTTCCTCCTGTCCCGGCAACGTACCCGATATCAGAGCCGTTCCCGACCAGGCTTCATGTCTGCCTCCACATCTGGCCCTGGACACAGCTTCAGCAACCGGTCCATATCCAGTTTCAGACTGTCAACATTGACCAGGAATCCCGGCGAGCGGCAGGCAGGAGGCGCAAATGTCACCAAGGTGAACTGGGTGACGCAAGTAGCGCGGCCTCCCATTGCTCGAAATCACGCCCACTCAACACATGACACAACACACACTTCGCCCGACACCACACTTCTACTCCATAAAGTACTAGCTGAGTCAAAGCACTTAGAGCTGAAAACGCGGAGCTCAGGAATCCATATCAGGAACTGAGAAATGCGCTCCATGCTAAAGAACATGGCAGCTGACTTGTTCCTGAGCAGCCAAACAAACCCCCGTCATCCAACATCGATAGGCAAGTGAGACAACTTAACTAAGCGAAAATCAAGCCCTCATACAGCAGAACATGTTGGCCATCCAGGAAACCCTTACTCAGTTAAACACGGTGGTGGAAGGGATGCAGAACAAGCATATTACGACGCCGACCTCTACCCTAGTGCGCAATCAGCAGCGTGAAAAGCCATACGCACGACCCACCCTAAACACTGCCACCTCTCTTTCGCAGCAGGGTGACTAGGGCCCTTAACGGACAGAAGAAACGCCTCACGCTTTGGCAGTGGAATTGCCGGAGCTACTCGAATAAACAAGGCGCACTCATGCAGTACAGAAGCAATGCTACCACAAAACTCGATATGATAGTACTACAGGAGAGAGAATGTACACCACACTAGGCAGGCTACGTTACACACCTCTCCGCGAAGCTGCCCCCTAGGGTAGCCACCCTCACGTCTGGAACCGATAGTGTCGTACAACATCAAATTGACGGCTGCAGAATTGAGCATGTACTGATAGAAATGGTACCTCGTACCAGGGGCCAACCGAGTGTATTTGCGTTAAACATCTACAGCCCGCCAAACTATCGCCGTGATACCTTAGAATACTTAGTAATGAAAGCACAGAGCACGGGGGGCAGAAACAGCCGGGTAATAATAGGAGACATCACCACAGCGCTTTTGGTGTGGGGCTACAAGCTCCACACTACCACTCAGCAACACCGTCTAACAGTCCTGACTGACCCAACAAATCCAACTCGTACCGGTAACAGCATCACAAGGGATACTAGTCGTAACCTTGTACTGATCAAAAACTTTCCGCAAGCAGAGTGGCAAAATCTGGAAGAGCCGCTGGGCAGTTATTACTATATTGTCCCGACTATCATCCTGACCGCTCCGTTACGTCGAATACTCAAGTCCACGAAAATGACTGACTGGACCACCTTTCGCCAGCCAACATCGCAAAGCGGCACAACCACGTAAGCCTACTTGAGCAATGGATCGTGGATCTGTAGCACGATGTAAACAACCTCTCGAAAGAGATCGCCCTCACCGCTGAAGCGCCTGCAGTGTACTCCCTCCTTTTCCATTTCTGGGAAGCACGCAAAGGTCTCCAACGAAGATGGAATAGGCCGACACATATCAGAAAGCTAAAATGCAGGATAGCAGACATATCGCGGAGAGCAATGGAGTAGGTGGCCGAGCTCCCGAGACAAGCTGGCGTCAGCTCTGCGAGAGCTTACAGGGTACTCTGGGAACTGCAAAGACATGGAGCTAGCCCGTCACTTCCTGAACCCCGCGCAGAGTAAGCTGGAGAGTCAGAAAGCAATCGAGTGCTTGCTACGCACTCTCATGTTGGCAGGGACGACGAGGTACTGGATAAGCTTAGAGACAAGTACATTGGCACGCCTTTACCTGCCGTGCCTACTCGCACGTACGCTGGCAATCCCAACCAAGAGCTACACTAATCGATAACAGCAGAGGAACTCTGGCCGGCACTTGAAGCCCTGATCCGCAACACCACTTCTGGTAAAGACAAACTCCCTAACAAGGCACTCAGGAACGTCGACGACACTAGCATTCATGCCTTAATGGGGTATTTCAATGAGCCCTGGGAATGGGGCACAATACCGGCTCAATGAAACACGCTGAAATGGTGTTAATTCTGAATCCAGGCAAACCTACGAAGCTGGACACATTGCGGCCCATATCGCTAACGTCGTGCGTAGGGAAGCTTTTTGAACATGTGATCCTTGCCTGCCTACCACCATACTTAGAAGCCCAAGACATTTATCCGCACACAGTATTCGGCTTCCGGCACCACTTGTAAACTCATGACATCCTCCTTCAACTAAAGGAAGACGTCTTGGCGCATATTTCTCCTTACTCCAGTATTGCTACCGTCGCTCTCGATTTAAAAGGAGCGTTCGACAATGTGAGCCACGACGCCACCCTCGAAAACCGTAGTAACACAAACTGTGGAAAACAAATGTTCCAGATTATCCAGGCATTCCTCACGGATCGCACTGCTACTGTGGGCATCGAACCACTTCGAACGGCCCTTCAGACCACGCCCAGCAAAGGAACGCCACAAATAGCGCTGCTTTCTACAACATTATTTATTATAGCTATGATGAAGCTCCCACAAAAGCTTAACCCCATACCGTGAATTAAAAATGCGCTCTACGCAGATGATATTACGATTGGGACTACTGGCGGGCCAGAAGGCGACCTCCAGGATGCACTCCAGCAAGCCGCTGACGAAGTCCAACACTACGCCGGTGTGCGGTCTGGAATTCTCCCCGGAGAAGGCTGAGCTCATCATTTTGTGGCGCAAGCCATGTGCCAAGGCCCTAGAACCAACCACAATACAAATAAAGCTCCAGGGTAGCAACATCCCCGGAGTACCAACCATCTGCATACTGGGACTTTCCATCCAGCAAGACGGAGCAGGAAGGCTAACCGTCCATACCGCCACCAGGGTTTGAAAGAGGATGATTGCATTCAGTTGGAGCAAGCATTGGTTTTCAGCCGCGTGGTGTACTCTACGGCTTACCTCCCGCTGAAGGCGAGGGGATCGGACCAACTTGACATACTACGAAGGAAGGCATACAAGCAAGCGCTAGGCCTCTCTCCTCACACCGCCACTAGCAAGCTAGAAGCGCTCGGGGTGCAAAACAAGGTGCGAGAAATCATTGATGCCCACCTTCTCGGCCAACTAGTGGGGTTCAGACAAACTTCCACCGGTCGCACGCTGCTTAGGCAGCTAGGCTACTGGATAGCGGACGCCAGCCACCCTCGTCTGGAAACTGTGCCCCAGGACATCCGCGCAGTCATCAGGGTTGCTCCGCTCCCGCGAAACATGCCTCCTAAGCATCATGCACAGCGCAGACAAGCACGGCTACAATTCCTGCAAGGGAAGTACTCTGACCACCCGTATGTGCAATTCACAGACGTGCCCACTAGACGTCCCATCCAGCCACAGCAGTAAGTGTCGTTGACGGCTCGGGCAATGTTGTTCGCACTGCTACGGCGAAAACTAAAAACATAGTTGAAGCCGAAGACGACCATCGCACTGGCGATTACGCCTCCAACTTCGAATAACCCACTTATAATTACAGACTGCAAGCAGGCACGGGGAAACTACGGCGACGGTCGGATCTCAATATGTGCTCTCGAACTACAAAAAAGCACAAGGACACCTTCAACCCAACTGTACTAATATGGACCCCACGTCACTCCCGGCTGGACGGAAATGAGCGAGCACACGCCAGTGCCCGAGCATGCACCCTCCGTGCACGACCCTAGTTGCTCAGTCACCGATAGCCTATCCAGCAGCAGTACCATGAACTTCTGCAACACCACCGCCTTGCCAGATGTTCCTACCCAACACCGCAGCCTAAAGCTCACCCGAGAGGAGGCTGTAGCCTCGCTGCAAGTACTGACCAACACATACCCCCCCCCCCTTAGCTCCTTGCACAACATAACGTGGCCTTGCCAAAACACACACGCAGCCCCCATTATTTCCACCCCCCTCTCGAGCAGTGGGAGGCGACGCTGTGCATTTCGAACCCTGAGGACCAGCGACAGTTGCCCTGGACTCGGGGCTTCTCCCGCTTCAGAACGTGAACCTTTTTTGCTTGAATAAATGTTTCGCCACAGCCACCACTCACCGCGTACGCGCGTGAGTGTCCGTAATCTGTTCGCAGCCCGTAAGAAGCGGTCGATGCGGATGAGAGTTGTATATTCTCAGTTTGGTTTCATCGAAGCGTCAGTTTGATCTGTCATTTGTCATCCAGGATTTCACATATTATTCAGTTATTGAGGGAATCATCAGCAGCAGCCAACAGAGTCAGCACACGCTTCTCTTGGGCTCGCTAAAACGTCTATATGGTGTGAACCACGCCCTCTCGGGCTGTTGAAATCACCACCAACGCTTTCATAACGTCACGAGCTTCACGTGAAGCCCACCCAATACTTCAGCGGGACGGGGGGACGTAGATTACAGCTACATAAAGCCCTACGCGCAGGAACGCACGCTAAGCCTAGCACTGCTAGTTCTAGCCCAACCAACGCAGTCAGGGCTTCGGCCCGGCCCCAACTCCATCGTCATATAATCGCCGCCAGACCACGACGCTACCATGGATTTCGATTCCAACAGCGGCCGAGCCATACCAGCTCCCGGAACATGGCAACAAACACTACGAGACCGCCACG
This sequence comes from Haemaphysalis longicornis, assembly GCA_013339765.2. Taxonomy (NCBI): domain Eukaryota; kingdom Metazoa; phylum Arthropoda; class Arachnida; order Ixodida; family Ixodidae; genus Haemaphysalis; species Haemaphysalis longicornis. The sequence goes on along the minus strand of CM023452.1, from coordinate 27,483,244 downwards.
CCCCCAAGCCGCCGCCAACAACGCCGGCAGCCACACCTCGAACGCCCGCGCGTAGCCTCCCACGACCACAGTACCCGGACTCCGACTACAAAGTAATCTACAGCCCGCAAGCCGGGTTTCGCGCAGCTTCGTGGAGCGATCGCCAAGTTTCCCAGGGCATCCAGCAGTCAAGCAACATACCCGAAGCAGCATTCTACGCTAGTGTCACTATCCAAAGCCAAGTTTGCCAAAACCTGATCATTGCGAGCACCCCGGACGAAGCCTACAACAAGATTACCTCTATACAACTTGGGGCAAGAACACAAGAAGTACTGCCCAGCCTGAAGCAACTACCCGGCACGCCTCGAGGGGTAATAACGGGGCTCGATCCCAACGCCACCAGCGAGCAGGTCCCCTACATACTATAAGCAAATGACCCACGTAAACGGCACGCCCGAATGCTCGGAACATCCAAATCAGCTCTAATCACATTTAAGGGCGTTCACGTCTCATTATAGATCCATGCGTATGGCCTATTAACCCGTATGCGCCTGCCGCACCAACTAACATACCACCCCGACACCCTTAATCAGACGCTTCAAGCATAAAATGCACTGCTGAAAAAACAGCTCGAACAGACAGCACAACGCACTGCAACAGTTGAAAATCGCATCGAGCAGCTCCTCGAAAAAATCGAAGAAATAACTCGGCAGCAATAACTCAGCACCCCAGCTCCTTCAGCCGACAGAAACACAGAAACAGGATCCTTGACCTCAGGCGCCTCCGTCGCAAGCGCAAGCTTACAGCCCTTGTCCGCCATTCCACACGCTGTTCTACCCGCATCAGTCGATCTCACCCACTTAAAGCGCCTGATATGCGGCATTGGCGAACGCATCAACGAACGCCTTATTAACCTGGATCAAAGGCTGCACTTGCTGGAGGAAACAAAGAAGGCCAAAAAAGCACGCAAGAAGCCCATGAGGTACAATTTTGCCACCGAACTAGGCGACACATGATCGACCCTCCAATCCAACCATGACATGTAACAGAGAAATGCAACCCCCATCCACGCTCATCCTTTGGCAATGGAACTGTCGGTCCTACCGCAACAAGCAGTCTACACTTACGCACTACACGCCACAGCACAAACCCGACGTCATTGCCTTGCAAGAAATTTGTTCTGGCAGTAATAGATTCTGACACTGTTTCTCTGCTCGACTACAACACGCATGTCACCGGCTTGGCTCCCGCACCGCTATCCTTGTACAGTCAACCCAAACGGCCTAATCCCACACTTTGCCAACTGAGATCGACTATGCATTTGTAGAAATTACTCCACGCAAGCAAAGTCAAGCCAGTCTTTTTGTACTTAACATATACAGCCCCCCGAACAAACCCCTTACCGGCATCGACAAACTCCTTAAAACCGTCCGGCAGCGCAAGCGCGGAGAACAATTATTCGTCCTTGGTGACTTCAACGCCCAACATACAGCCTGGGGATACCTAAAATACACCAAGAAAGGCAAAATACTATATGATGCAATACTTCAGAATTCAGCATTTGTGCAACATTCCAGATCTCCCGACAAGAATTGGCAACAGCATCTTCCGAGACACCACCCGTGCCCTCACCTTCACATATAATATCAAGGGTGCCACGTGGACGCGACTTGACGAAACACTCGGCTGCGATCACCATACTATAAAACTGGAAATTGCGCACGCAAAACCCACTAATCAGAGCATCGGCAACGCCAGACTCACTAATTGGAAAGACATTCGAGACGACACCCCAGCAGACTCCATCACTTGTCTAGATGACTGGGTCTAACGGTCCCTTGACACGGCCAAGAAGCACAAGAAAGACTTTTTACTAACCCAAGAAACCCCAGCCACTGACGCACAACTGCTCCATGTTTAGGATGCCCGACAAGGCCTGGTTGGAAGGTGGGAAAGGAACAGAACAAACAAAAAACTTCGCATCCGCATCGGTCAAATCACTGCAGAGGCAGGTGCGTACGCTAAACAACTTAGCCAACAAAACTGGGCAGAGTTCTGCAGCCAACTTCAAAGCACGCTCGGCAGCCGCCGCACCTGTCACTTACTCCGATCTTTATTATGAAGCAAGGAATCAAAATCCACCACCCAACACCATCTGAAGCGCCTGATGCATAATTACCAGGGTACAGAATCAGATTTAGTGCGAGAGCTTCAGCAACCGCTTCAAGCACCCATTTCCGCTACTACATATCCACTGCTATCATACACGGGAAAACCCAATCCAGACATGGACGCACTTTTTACTATGGCGAAAATCGAAGCAGCCGTTCACCATCTAACACGCAACATAGCCCGAGGAAAAGACCGGATACCTTACCAGCTCCTCCGCAACCTTGATTACATTGCCCTTGAAAAGCTTTTGGAATTTTTCACCTTCCATTGGCAGGCTGGAACCCTCCCCCACAATGGGAGCACGCCGAAATCACCCTTATACCTAAACCCACCAAACCGCTCATTACAAAGAACCTCCGCCCCATCTCTGTCCCTTCGTGTGTCGGAAACCTGTTTGAGCACATGGTGCACAACAGACTATCACCCCACATCGAAGGGAATGGGTACTTCCCGACTACAACGTATGGCTTTCGCCCCACTTATCGGCCAAAGATATCCTACTTCAAATTAAAGACGACATTCTGGATACCCTGAACAGTCAGAGCCAAAATCAATACCAGCCCTAGACATCAAAGGGGCATTTGATAACGTAACACACCATGCTATCTTGCAAAATCTTGCCTCTGCCAACTGCAGCGAACGTACATTTTCCTACATCGCTTGCTTTCTGACCAACGGCACGGCAACGATAGGCATTAGGCACCTCCTTTCCGACCTATTCCGAATTGCGCCCAAGAAAACCCCACAAGGATCCGTCGTTTCACCATCGCTATTCAACTTAGCTATGAAAGATCTGCCGCCACTCCTCGCAGCAATCCCCAATTTACGCCACGCACTTTACGGTGACGACCTCAACTTGTGGGGCCCCACCGGTTGAACCGGCGCCCAATAATATGCACTTCAGGAACCCATGCACGTCACTCAAACATACATCCGAGCTCATGGACTGCAATGCGCCCCAGAAAAATGCGCCCTCCTCACGCTCTGTGCCCGCACTTACAAAAAACGAAAAGACCCAATCCCCGAACCAGAGTTAGGGATCAACATCCTAGCAGTACCGAAACTCCCCCACCTCGGCATGCTCCATCTCAGTATACCGAAAAATGGAAGCGGCTCTGAAACCTTACCGCATTAAAACGCACCCTCCCACAACTACGAACCTCGTGCGACGCATCACCCACCGCCGCTACGGCCTTCAGGAGAAGGATACTATGAGAATAGCGCAAGCAATACTGATGAGCCGTCTGAATTACGGCACACCTTCCCTGGCTCTCAATTTCGTCGAAAAAGAAAAACTCAATATTTTCATCCGCCGCGCCTACAAACTCGCCCTTGGCCTACCCCCCTCGCCATCCACGTGCAAGTTGCTCCAGCTAGGGGTACACAACACTTTGGAAGAATTACACGAGGCTCATCGTTGTTCCCAAATCACCCGTCTCAAGCTGACACCTACCGGACGAGACATCCTTACACGTCTGGGATACCCGCTACCGCCCAAAGAAGACCAGCCCCAACGTGTCCCCCTCCACATTCGTCAACACGTTCGTGTAGCTCCCGCGCCGAGGAATATGCACCCCCTTTACAACAAATCACGCCGCAAAGCACGGGCCGATGCAGTTACGAAGGAACACGCCGGGAACCCTACGACACACTATGCGGACGCCGCACAGTACACCCGCAAACCCGCCCCACAGTCACGGTTATAGACCACCACTGAACCGAGGTCACAGCCGCCACGATATCCACCACCTCTACAAACGCCGCTAAGAAAATCGCCATCGACCAAGCAGCCCCAACAAATAGCGTATACGTTACAGTCATTACAGACTCGCAAGTAGCATGCCGCAACTACCAGCTTGGCCGCATATCACCCTTCGCCCTGAAGATCCTGAATGCCATCCCGCAGCTTCCCGGCATCCATTTTGTTTGGGCCCCTGGACACGAGTCTCTCGACGGAAATGAGGTGGCACACGCCGCTGCCCGAGTACACAACCTCTGGGCCATTTCCGAAGACAGCCAAGACACGGAGAAGGCCCCTCACACTCTGAATGGCTACGCGGACATTCTCGCGCACTTCAGACACGAGCGTCAGCGGTTCCTTCCACCCAACTGTCACCTCTCCAGAGCCTAAGCGACAACACTCCGCCGGCTACAGACATACTTCTACCCGCACTGTACCTGCCTTCCCCATATCTACCCCACCCAGTATTATAGTACTTGCCACTTTTGCCCCCAGCCATGCACCCTGTACCATCTGGTCTGGAAGTGCCAACAATCCCCATCCCTCACATCCAATCCCCGTCCCACGTACGAGCAGTGGGTGGACCGGCTATCCAGCTCAGACCTCTCGACCCAGCGCATGCTGATAGAGAGGGCACGAGCAGCCAGCAAGGACCAGGGAATCCCGGACTAGGGGACGCCCCCCAACGCTGGTTCCCTCACCATCCTGCCCCTTTAAGCTCCATATTAAAGATGGAGCTATTATTCTTTCTCTCTCAGTTATTAAAATAAAACATCCTACTCGAATATCTTTTTTTCTGGTATTTCATTTAAACGACGGTATTGTGCTGCACGCTGTCACAAGAGCAAGCCCAATTTAAACTTCAAGCCTAGGAATGATCATGGTGTTCATATTTCAACTATGAAAAATTTACAAAAACCGCCTTCTTTTTATCGTTTCCCTTTCCTCATCTGATCGCAACACTAGAAATTTGGCGATGCCCTCAACAGCATAAACTAAGCACCACGACACACAGGGTGTTCATTGATAAATGGAACACTTTAAAAAATGTCATGAGCGTATCGATAGTCTGTTCGCGGTCAAACTGCACACGGAGGTCCCATTTCGTTGTCTAATTTGTTTGGCACTGGGAACAACGAGATTAGATACCTGCTTATTCTGCAGATACATTAAATCGATTTTCGACAATGGCAAAATGGCGGCCACATAGAGGGGAAAGCTGATGTAGGATCGTTGGTGCACCTGGGTTATGTAAAACGAAACGAGCGATGAGGATTCGCGGTAAGAAGGAGCCGAATGGGATAGCAGACCATCAGAAGACCTCTTTTGTCGATAGTTTAGGATGACTATAAAAACTACATTGCAGCTAGTTTAAATTATAATACTGGATTCCTGCGGTGCATTGTTGTCGATACCAGTCATCTGGTTTCAGATCAGCCGTCGTCTGTAGTGCAAGGTTACCCCGCTTTCCGAAATAAGTCTCGCGATTTTTTGTTCAGGTTTGTTGCTTTGTTCTTTTGTTACTTCTAGTATTATTCTGTACGTGTGTGTGTGTGCTTGTGACATGTCATCATGAGACCCTTCACAGCATACGAAAAGGCATGTCTTGTTCACCTGCAGGTATTATGGCTTCAAGTCACAAGCACCGGATGTTCGCTGTTCTGATGACTTGAGAGACAGGTATAGGTGTGCCGTACATAACGTGTCTTATGAGAAAAGCCTAAGTCGGACGAAGTCTGGTTCCTTCACTCTTGCGCATTTGTGCTTGATGCGATGAACGAATTTGGTTAACTGAGTCATGGTGCGTTAAAGTTGTACTGCATGGGAGCCTGATCCGTCCTGTGGGATGGTGATCCTGAGTAGGCTCAAAGGGCAACAGCACTTATAATTTCAACATCCTTAAAACGTTTATTTCTGCATTGTCGGCCTAAAAAGAATGCATGCGTGCTTAGGCAAAAAATGACGAAAAGTTCCTCTTCCGGGGGACTACATGACTTCGCCCCATTATTACACCCTTAGGGAATAAAATGTGAGCGGACGAACGGTAATCCGCCACGCGCTTGGTCGTTTCCGATAATCGCCAAAGGACGAACTGGTAAAAAAAGTCGAAAAATAAAAAAATTACCTAGCACCAGCAGGGATCGAAACCCCGACTCCCGCAACTCTACCCAAGGAGCAGATTACGCTACCACGCCGCCAGACGGAATTGTGAATAGAAAATGTGTATCGAAGTGTACACCGTGCAGTACTGTGCACAACGCTACAGATTCATTGCAACCTGCGACATATTCATTGCGACAGATTCATTGCAATTTCTTTCCGTGCAAGCGAACGTGACCACGACTTCCACTTTGTTTACACTAGGGTATAATGGTCAGCTCAATCCTAGGTAGACCCTCACAACCATACATTTTTTCTAGTGAAGAAGAATCAGCTGGTCGCCTAATTGCAACGGATGGCTGGGTGATTATACGACTCATTTGTTTCAGCACAAATTAGCGCAAGATAGTGACACAAGTACAGTAATCACTCGTTAACTCGAACTCGCATATCTGGAAATATCGGTGACGTGGAGATTTTTCTCGTCCTGCATATTCCTGCCATATAGTGCTATGCATTTGCCACACTCTGTCTCGAAATGTTTACCCGTGGCGGCCAGTTTTGTTTTGTTTTTTTCGTGTCCGCAGTTAGACATACAAAGAAATTGCCAAGCGCGCATGCCAGCGCGGCCCTCGCGGCGACCGCCAGGCTGTTAGAAAAACAAAGAAAATGCCTTGAGCTCATGTGCCCATGCCTCGTGGTGACCGCCCAGCACCCCTGCGCACTTTCATCATGCCAAGCATACCCAATTGAGGAGATTGGCCTAGATTGGCAAAAAACATTCGCCGTAATCGAGGCAACACCTTCTGGAACGACATGGAGTGGAGCGTTCGCCGAAATTGTGGCCAACGCCGCCTGTATTAACATTGCCTGGCGCGTCGCGCGCTTTTCAATGGGAAGGGTAGGGACGCTTAGTTCAGGCACTGATCCGCTATGTGGCGCGTGCCGGCGGACATCTCGCCTTACGTCACTGCTCGCGAGTCGCGAACGCTGCACCCACTTCTACGACGTGTGTCTGTCAGCTTGCCTGTTGGGCTTCAAGGGCCGTTTCGCTTACATCTTAGCCGTGACGGGGCGCTAGTTCTGTGGCGCACTGGGGATCTCGTTCAACGTGTCGCTCACTTTATAATTGGTGCATTTTTCCAAAGATAAAGACGGAGGCGGACTGAAACAGTGTAAGAACATACTGATTGTCGGGTAGACATAAAGCTAACAGAAAAACGATATTTTCGGATGGGGCAGCCATTCTTTTAGAGATATTATTTTTTCTGGAGTATTTAGAGAAGAAAAAATTGCGTCCACGTTTTTGTTCAGGCGCTCACTTCTACGATTACTTTCCAATATTATCACCTGCTTGTAAACTTCAGAAAATTATAGGAAACCAAAGTATAAGCAGCTGCGATCCCGCCACGCTGTCCGGCAGCTTCTACAGTACAGTCCTCAAATTTAGAAGTGCGTACCGATGCGGAGTGCGAACAGGGGGGTCAAAACAATACCTAAATGCAGAGGGGATAGAGGGGGGGGGATGCCCCACTCAAAACATTTCAGGGCCTCTGATCCGAGTAGATAAGCGCGCAAAGCCGGCATCAGCCTGCGGCAGCGCAAGGGATTTCGATTCGTGACAAAGGAAGTTTTATCAGTGACAGACCAAGACAGACAGGCATGCTGAAAAACAAGAAGGCGTAGGAGCGCCGCCTCGGGAACGCTAAACAAACTTTCCACTATTTTGCATAGTTTCCGAGAAGCGGCGCTGGCTGGCGGACACGAAAGCACGCTGGAAGGCTACGGAGCGGGGAAGGGTAGGAGAGAGCAGCAGGAGAGTGGCTGTTTGGCCATTTTTCGCTCACGCGTTAGGCACTGTTTATACAGGCGGCGTTGTTGTGGCAATACTTGCTCGGGACAAGAAGGGCACATAACACCGCACGCCCCACCATGGTGATCTCCAATGGTTATCATTTAAAAAAAACTGAACCATGCTCACAATTATATACAACAATGGTGGAGTAAAGGCCGTTGTGGCAGCGAAGAAGCTAACCGAATGCAATCGCGGAATTGTACCTTCGCCATTGTTGTGAAGGTTGCGTATAGATTCGTTACCTTCAAGTTTTGCGCCTTAGTGTGAGGTTCCTTCATTTTTTTCGGCATGCGACCGAATATTCCGACATGCTGAGAGAGAGGACACATGGCGAAGACCGTGGACAGAGTGCAGGAAGAGTTCACGGTTTTCCTGGCACTTCCCGGTGAGCAGGGGCAGAAGCAGACGTCAGAAGTGCCGGACCACTTCTGCAGTGGCGGCAACAGCACTGAACTGATCGGGAACCAACGTTTTTAGAGTCGCGTTTATCCAGAAATTAAGCCCAACATTTCCATCGTAGAATGTGAAGGCTTCGCCCACCCAGGTTATCTTGTAAAAGCTCGACGATTCTCGGAGCATTGTGCTGGTTGAGAATGGTGTAGTAGCAGATAAAAACGACGTGTCGGTTGAAGCACGTGCACCTCTTGAAAGTGTACGTGCTTGTGCCGATGTGCAGATACAGCGATAAAAATAAGAATATTTACCCTCAGCTGACACAGCCAGAAGAATGTGGAATGATGTCTTCGCTACATTGTTTCCTTATACATCAGCCCTTGGAGCAAATGTTACGTGTTTCCAGAAGTTTGATACGCAACAACAGCTATAAAAGAACAGTGTGTGGGGCCCAAAAACAAATGCATGGTGCTGTCAGCGCAAGGATGCGAGTTCGATTCCCTGCCGTGGCGGCTGGTTTTTTAATAGATGCCGAAAGCGAAAAAACCCGTGTGATCGATAATTTGGCACACGTTTGGTCCCCGACGTGGTCAAAATTAATCCGGAACCCTCCACTACGGCACGCCTCATTGCCTGTGTAGCATCGGTCTTATTTACAATCAATCAATCTGACTAGTCAGAACTAGGAAGTGTTCTTTATCTTTAGACTGCAAACTGAAACGAGAAGGAAAAATCTACGCGGAAAAAGTTACGAAGACAGCCTAAACGATTTCTGAACGGAAACCTATCAGGCTAAGTACTTAAAATAATCGGCATATCCGAACTACGAGAAGACAAAGGAAGGTTTCTAGGAACCTAATAGACAGTTCATCAGATTTACAAGCCAACAGAAAGAATAGCACGACAAACAGTCTCATCCGAGAAAAACGCTTATTTGATCTAAGAAACCATATTTCTACTAGAAAACTGTTTATAAAAATCTATGCCTGAATTTCTAAAACCTTCTAAAAACTCTGCCTTCACGATTGGTTTGCCTTTATTATTAATAAAACCAACTACTGTTGCAGCACTTCGGTTCCAATCGGTTCGCTTCATCAGTTCTGTTGCAATTATACATGTTTTCCCGCAAAAATATACCTACCACATTTGCTTCCACAGCATCAATAAAAATGACAAGGCATCTTTTATTGATTCCAAACAGGTGTTTAACTATTGTAGGCATTCCTGCATTTTCAGTTGCATAAGACTTCATTGGGTATGCTTTAAATCGTATTGAGCTATAAGGGATCCCGTACTGCGAGAAAATAAATGGCCGTTGGACCTGGAAGCAGCTGAAGGCAAGCGCACTGTGCAGCGTTTGCCTGGCCTTTTTCCCATGTTACGTACAGCTTGTTCCTCGCCATAATGTCGATAAAAATTTAAAGCTTCCGTCACTACAGCGTAACATTAGAAAGAAGTTGAATTTTGCACTCCAAAGAAGAATGTTAACGCTGTGTGGTGGTCGTTCACAGGCGCCTTTCCAAGCAAGGAGTAGCAGGAGACGCGTTGATAGCGTTCTCAACGCTTTGGCTGCGCCCTGGCTTGGAAAACAGCCACACCGGTTTGCGTCACGATAATGGAAGGCCGCGATCTTTGCCAAGTGACCCTAGAAATCTTTCAACGGAGGAGTGGGGCCTTAATACTGTTACACCCTTCGTCTGAGTGCACCTTTCATCTCGTTTGACAATTAGGCTCTATTGGACCTACAGACTCGGTGCATGTTTCATCTCGATGGACATTCAGGCTCTACTGGACCTTCACACTCGGTGGATCTTTCGTCTCGTTGGACATTCAGGCTCGATTCGACATTTCTTCTCGTTGGACATTTCGTCTCGTTGGACTTCAGGCTCGATTGGACCTTTCATCTCGTTGGATCTTTCGTCTCGCTGATCGCGTTACGATTTGGACCTTTCGAGTGGTTGGATCTTTCGTCTCGTCGGAGATTAAGGCTCGATTCAAGCTTTCTTCTCGTTGGACATTTCGTCTCGTTGGACTTCAGCCTCGATTGGACCTTTGGTCCCGTTGGATATTTCGTCTGTCTGATCACGTTACGAATTGGACCTCTCCACTGGTTGGACCTTTCGTCTCGTTGGACATTCAAGCAACAAGCGATGGCTGCGGAGGGGCGGCCGGAGGGAGGTTGCGGATATGATACAGAAAGCTGAAAATATGAGTGCAGATAGCTTGACAATTCGAAATCGGAGAAAATCATTCTCCGGAAACAAACGCGAAGACGCATTTCATAGGTCCCGATATGCATCCGCAGAAGCCTATGCACGCTGTCATGGAAAGAGGGGAAAGTAATAGTCCACCGGAAGACGTTGAAGGCCAGCAGTTCGAACACGCCTCGGCTGGCCCAATCAGAACAGTTTATTAGCTTTGGCAACAGCCGTAACTTACAAGATCCACGTACCTGTGCGATGGGCATAAACCTCGATGTCAAAACTCATTTTGTGAGCTGGCTTCACTGTCACACACGGAACTTGCCCCAATACACAAAGCTCAGCCTGCGTATCATGCGCGAACGGGGACACTGCGGTCACATCGGGTTGATTCATAAGAACATTCAGCAAACCGATTCTTCGCGTTTTAAAATGGAATATATTGAGAGGGCTGGTCCGAGTAGGTGCCAGAAGTGGATCAAGTGAGAATCACAGTGACAAAATGCCGGTAGTGGAGAACAAGAAACCGTCTGGCAGGCATTTCGTGCAGCTGTCACTGCGATGGGTTGTCGCTATTGAGCCGGATAGGATTCAAACCACTTTCTCGGTTATTTTCGAGGATCGCTCAAGAAATGCCAACTGGCGGTCTGTGTATGCTGTACCATGGCATGCGGATCGAACCAAGTCTGAAGTTCCTGAAGGAGAGAGTATAGCTCGCTAAACTTCCACCAATAAATCTTCCATTTCTCGAACCGTTCCTTAATTTTGTCTAAGGGAAATGCATATACGGGTCCATGGCATTTGCTTCATACTGATAGTATTCATTTCAAGCCTCACAATCGTGTGGTTATGACTAAAGCTTCAGTTTTAATTCTTTTTAATAAAGATTCGTTGCATTCATTCATTCACTTCTTTACGTGATATACCAAAAGGTCAGGAACACCTTAACGTATTTGCACATGTAATTCCGCGGAGAGTGATATATTCACATCTCAATACCAACGTCATGCGTGTTTTCCCAACTCAGGTATTCATTTTATTTACAGCCCCTTTATTTACACTAAAGATATCCAGAAGCATCTGCTGACCCTTTTCTGGCGTTCAGATTAAACAGCACCAAAATAAAAGTTCTCGCCTTAGTACCACACACAATGTCACTCCATGTGTACCTGTCGCAATGACGGCTTCTCCGTCATATCCGCCGTAGACGTAAACGAAGCCCTCCAAGTTTACGCATTGCCCACCAACTCTTGGGTGCGGCAAGCTCGCCACTTCGCTCCAGGTATTAGCTATGATGTCATACTCGTGGCAACTGCCAACGCAGAAGTTCTGTCGGCCACCCGCCACGTAAACCTGCACAGAAAACAATATGTATTCGCGCAAGAGACATCACAGCATTCACCCAATTTTAATGTGAAATCGTAAATACCCTGTGACGTGGAAGACTAGGGTTCAGCACTGGCATGGCTAACTGATGGTTCCGCGAATGGCTGATATTGCAAAGGAAATACAAGGAAATAAACAAAATGGAGGGAATTTGTCCGCGAGCTTTATATGAGTGGGTGCGGAATTTAAATAAACCACTCCAAACTTGGACCCTGAGCGATTGCAGGACCAGGCTAAGTCAGGTTAATCGCAGGAATGTCTTTGGATATTTTAACTAGAAGTGTTTGTTGGAGAATCTAGGGATACTTAAATGAGAAATATGAGCACGGTAATTGCAAAAGTAGAAATCACGTGAAAATCACGCAAACTCTGGTAGCCTATATATTTGCTACGAAGAAAAAAGACAGTTTGAAAGAAAAAGGGACATACCTGAAATGACCTTAGCCACGAAAATGAGAGACGAGCATCGCACTATGCGAAGCCTACTTCCGTCATTTCAGCCAACTAGTTATATAAATACCTTAGTGCCAAGAACGTGTACGTAGGGATAACGAAGGTAATGGCAAGCCTCTATCATAGTATTGGAGGAATAAAATGTATCCAATAGGAAAATTGTAATGACGGGAATGCGACGACACAGTCGCCCAATCGGACATGTTTTCCCGGTCATTGTTGTTTGGTATGATATGTACACTAAAGCGTCTACGTCGGCGGCAGCTTTGAAGCGCTGTCGGAGAGAACGTATAGAAGATGCAAAAGGGCAAGAATGCCGCATGCGGCCAAGCAGGGAAGCGTTCCCTGTCTCATAAACCACTCCCACCCGACACCGCAGCAACCTTTACTCCGAGAAGATGCCACATAGGCATAATCACAGAATGGCGAAGACTTCCTCGCAGTACCAGGGGGCTTACCTTGAAAAAAAAAACTGATGTATCCCTCCTTCTCATTATAGTGATGGTCGAACGCGAAGCTTTTTCGCAGGAAGTACTTCGGTGTCGTAGGAGATATGACTTTAACTCGCAGATTATTTGAACGTTGAGTCGTTCAGCTTTGCTTGCTCGCTGCAAGCCAACAGCATTCCTGAATGCTGCAGGAATCAGCGTTCCTGAATGCAAGCCAAGCAAAGCGAGCAAGCAAGACTTTGGCTTGCTCGCAGCACAGACTTTTAATAGCAGTGGCTTTGACTTTCACTATTTGCCATTTGATGTCGCATGAAGAAAAGTTCGTGTTCAACCATCGTCCTCGTGCGACTGAAGGGTGCATGATTCTTTGCCTAAGATTGCCCGTCCATGCACTGAACTCCAAATCCAAACTGATTCTGTCCTGTCAATATGGTTTAACAGGATCGAGGTTGGCTTCACAACGCAGGAATTCCAGCTTCAATACCTACTGACGAGAAGTATTCTTTTTCTTTAGCTTCACCCATGGTCTTCACTATCTTCATAGAAATTTGGCTTTCGTGCAGTGCGTGTTCGGCGCGACATACGACCTCAATGAAAACACAAAGCTTTGTATAAAAAACATTTCTTTCGTAAACTACGACGTAAGCGGTTTTCTCCGCCTCGACGCAATTTTATCAGTTTAATATTTCAGCTACACTCAATACAATACGAAAGACTTCACCCGATGTATATTTATTCAGTGGTTTGTACTACTTCCAAGACAGCTAAAACAATATTCAACACTAAAAACGTCCGTCTCAAAGTAATATACCTAGTTAGGCAGGCACGTATGTTTACAAAGTGCAAGGAAGAGAGAACATTAGTTGTCGTGGGTATGAACTAGTATCAGCTCGCGCGCCACAAATAATTCACTGCGCCTTATTTTCTGGCATCCCCTCACAGCCGCTGTTAAAATGTGCTGCATTTATTAACAGCACTAAAGAAAGCTTCGCATCCACAAGCTTCCTTGTTGTAGGTCGTGGCCAACAACTAATGCTCAAACACTTTGTCCCTTACCCAATTCATCTAAGCAGCTGCATGGCAAAAGATGCTACCTTGAATCTCTAATAAAACCGCTTCAGCTTAAATGACAAACTGTACATTTTCTTGCAATAACAAATAAAAACAGGGCGGTTTTCACTAACGTAAAACCTGGGAAAGGGCGAAGGATCCAGTGTATAAGTGTTCGGAAAGATTTGAAGTCTTTATCTTTACACACGGCACGCGACATCCCAATTGGGAAGACGGAAAAGAATGAAACTCACGAGGTAGAACTGCAAATTTTAAATATAAAATGAGTACGGAGTGAATTAGAAGCATGGAATCAAGCGTGAATGAAAAACAAGTGTCCCGGTGTGTTCTTTTTATACGCGTTTTTGCCCACGGAGATGGAATGTTCTAGCGCGAGACGTTGGGATACGAGTGTCCGGGTATTTTATACAGTCACCGTTTCCTTAATTGGGTGCACTGCTAGAAGATATGGGGAGTAGACACCAGCGAGCAAGCAACCCCACCGAATCGACAGGGCACAGGTGACGAAGGGTGTGGCCGTCTGATGTGCAGCTTTCGCCGACCGGAGCGGTAAGAATGAGTCAGAGCATTGAACGAATCCACAACAAAACGACTTATATTTGGACAGACAAAACACAGTACAAGCACGAAGAAATGCAACGTTAGCGAGAGACAACTGAGATTGAATACAAATGCGGGGAACAGTTCAAATACAAAATGTACAACAAGAGCTTTAACAACGAATATTCGAGGCAGAAAAAGTGAACTCAAAGAAAGACAGTTCGATGCATATGAGAGACAGAGTCCCACAATAGTTACCGACCGGTCCGGACGATGCACCGCTCTCGGAGGCTATTCGGCTACCTATGAAGCATGACTTCGTCGCAGGCCAGGCCTTCCGAGATAATCACGGTGATTCGAGACCAGGGAGTACGTTGGAGTCTTCCAGGGCGCGGTTCGCCGATTGTGTGTTGCACAGACTGGCAGAAGCCGTTGTCACATGAGGACGTCCAAACGTAGCTAATTTTCTTCTTCGTGAAATGTCTATAACTGCGCCGGTGGGGAGAGAGAGGGCATAACACACACCGCGCCAGCCGCCGTAGAGCGCACCACTTCCCTCTTTCTCCCATCTGGAATCATCGGCGCGCCTTATCACTGCCAAAGCTACGCTCGCCCCCTTAAAAGAACTGGAAACTTTGGTAAAATCTGAGCGGCGGAGCTTTTATTTTGGTATTTTTTTTCAGGCGAGCCGGCAAGGGTTCGGCGTTACTGCGATTCATTCGAGAGAGTTCCAGTGTTTTCTAGGGCTGACTTGAATCGAACTGAATGAATCGGACGACTGTAAAAAGAATTAGGCGCTGTACAATGATATTGAAAAGCTATACGGTACTTCTCGACGTCGTACGCTCGAGTTTGTGACACAGCCCCCGCGTTTCTGAATAGTATGCAATGATGTTCCCACAACTCACAAAGTCATCCGTAGGCGTCGTTCACACTTAGCGAGCAAAACGATGCGCGCTAACACAAAATCCTGTACATATTAATTTTGCTGAATATTGCACAATGACGCGTACATTGTGTCCGTACGTCACAGGGGTTTGGCCCCAATTTCTCCTAAATACACAGCCTAAGTACAAATGACAAGTTCAAAACAATACGGTATTTCTGAGATAGCTGAGAATACCGAACAAACTAGTGCATAGTACAAGGGTCTGGAAAAAAGTCATTACAATTGCCGGACTTGCGGACAATAAAGACTGCAATCTAGCGCCAAAGTCCGGTAGGCTAACATACAATTAGTGTGTATTGGTACCCAGAAACACATGCAATGAACTGGTAACATAAAACCCATGATGAAAATATTATGCTGTTCATTACAATATAAAGAGTAGAAAAAGATGCAACCACAAAGTTCACGAATGCCACAAGTGGTTCATTTCAATAATACACAGCTTATACTCTGCAAAGGCAGAATGACGACATAAATGCAAACTTTGCATACAGTAGGATACACAAATATACAGTGTTCAAGTACAGCACACGCCATTGAGATACAACTCGGTCACAAAATTCTACATGAATTCGCGTCCTTCATATCTATAGCCCGTGTCTATCGGGCGTTTCCATACCTGCGCCTGAAGAATTCTTCTCTTCGGAGAAGTTCCTTTCCAAATGTCGGGCGGAGCGACTAACTCTTTCGTGTGCGCCGTGATACCAAGCCCCCCAAAATGCTTCATTGTCTGGGCATTCGTATGGCGAACGTCCGTGTGGCTAATAATGGCTTGGCGCTTCTTCCCAACTGCCCGTCGGGACAAATGGCAGTAACGATGTTTTTTCTTACTCTTGATCCCAAACCTGCACTTCTTTTGGCAGGTGTTTTGTGCGCCGAGTTTTGTAAGCCGGTTTTTAATGGCTTGTTCTTTCCATGCCCTTCGGGCCTGCTCCTCCTCCTCCGAGGCGGCTGCGTCGTAAGGGCCGCAGTTTCTAATCGCCGGAAATATGCCGGCTTCGCTTTTGCCGATGCTTGTGTTACGTTGAGCACGGGTTCACCTCTATCCGAGACATCGAATCGAGGTGCTCCAATAAATGTCCCTTCTTTCGTGGCGGCGGGTAGTTTCTCTTCCTTCGCTGAAGTCAGTAGGTCTTCGCCGACGCTGATGTACGACGAGTCCTCTGTGTGGGGTGCGGCCCCACTTCGCACGGGGACATCGACCTTGACCATAGTGTTGGTCTCTTTGCTCTTCGACCTTTCAGCTACGCACACGGCGCTAGTCTGCCCAGCGAGGTCCCAGTCTCGAACTGCGTCTTCCTGCACAATAAGCGTGCTTCTACCCGTGTCTTACGGAAAGACCACGGTTTCCTCAAACAATCGCCCCGCAATATCGGATTCACTTCCGTCTAGGCCGTTTGGCCCTGACATCATGACGCCATCCACAACCGGGATGTTATCGCCATCCCCCAGCTCCACATCACCTGTAGTATCATCGTCCTTCCAGGTCTGAAGTGGGGCGCTTTCGCACATATCTGGACGCGTTTCCTCCTTGCTGATTGCGGATACATCCGCCTCTTCGCTTCCAGAGATATACTGGTGTTCTTTTATCGTCTCAGGGTTAGCACCTAGGCCACTATACCCTTCTCTCGATATTTCCTCATCTGATGAGGATTCCGACTGCAACCATTGTATCTCGAGTGGGGTTTTTATATTCTATAATTCAGCATTGCGTGCTTTCTCATCTCGCTCTGCTTTCGCTCGCTGCCTTTCGCCTTTTGCCTGGCGGGCTTTATCTTCTCGCTCTGCTTTCTCTCGTTCCAGCTGAAACTGTCTCTGAAATTCTTTCTCTATTTCTATTTCAGCACCCTCAGCCCCTTCTCGTGCTGCCTGTCTTGCTCTCTCAGCAGGTTACCGAGCTTTCTCAGCTTTCTACTTTTCGTCTTTTTCTTTCTACGCGACCCCCGTTCTTAGTTCGGCCCCTGAGAGGCACAGTTGGCAGCGCAACAGTACAATTTTCTCTAGATCCATGATCGCGAATTTACCGCCATCTAGACCCAATACTCTAGCGTACAGCTATGTATATGTACTCAGAGAAAGTTAACAAGAGCACCAACTTATAAAAACGGTGGCAATCTATGCCACAAAAAGACGTTACAGGCTCTTTCTCTTCATTAACGCTCACATCAGACGTCTTGTAATGGATTGCCAGAAATTGTCACCGATTACTAATTGGGTGCGCTACTAGAAATATGGGGAGTAGACTCAAGCGAGCAAACAACCACACCGAAATACAGGGCACAGGTTACGAAGGGGGTGGCCGTCTGATGAGCGGCTTTCGGCGTCCTGAGCGGTAGGAATGAGTCAGAGCTTTGAACGAATCCACAACAGAAAGACTTATATTTGGACAGACAAAATACTGTACAAGCAGGAAGATATGTAACGTTAGCGAGAGACAACTGAGATCGAATACAAATGCGGGAAACAGTTCAAAATTAGACAAAATGAAACAACCAAAAGCGCTAATTAGTATCTATTACGAAGTGGAGGAGTTACTAAAAAGAAAACGAACAGTTTGATTTAAACGAGAGACAGAGTCCCACAATATTGACCGACCGGACCGGACGATCCACCGCTGTCGGAGGCTATTCGGGTATCTGTGAAGCATGGCTTCGCCGTAGGCCAGGCCGTGCGAGACGATCGCAGTAATTTGAGACCCGGGAGTACGTTGGAGTCTTCCTGGGCGCCAGACTGGCAGAAGCCGTTGTCACATGAGGACGTCCAAACGTAGCTAATTTGTTTCGGCGCGGATTCTCTTTGAAAGACGATATTTTTTCTTGGGCTACTTAAACCCAGAAATTTTGGTTTGTCTGTATGTCTGTTTGTCGGTCGGTCTATCTTGAAAGGGTAAATTTATTACAGAAGAACCCTGGTACCAGTGAGGCAACGTGACAACCAAAACAATTAAAAAGTGCAGCGCAGGTTGCTACAACAATAATAGAGCGCGAAGGCGGCAAGTTACAGACACTTACAGAAACACATAAATACATTTTAAGTTGACTGTAGACAAAAGATTAACATACAAATAATTTAGAGTTGCTTACAGCCAAAAGATTAACATGCGAGGTAAACAAAGATAGAAAAACATTCGCTTCAAGAATGCAGGAATATACAGAAATGGTTTGGTTTTATGTCACAACGGTACTGTAATGCACTAATACACAATTCTAACACCAAAATCACTTGTTACAAGAAAATATCTAAGGACACAGGTCTGGAAAACTGGCATGAATAGTACACCCTTTGTCCAAGACCTCAATAAATCGGGTAGACCAATGTCGCAGAAACTCTTCCTCTCCCAAAATGACCCACTCGCCTTCCAAAAAGGTCACGAGGGGTTGTCTGACAAAAGAAAGCTAGGGCCACTGCATACAGTAGCCTGCGATTATGTGCTAGAGCCCTGCTGCAATTACGCCATGGTATATAATCGCCAATACCTAGGCGTGTGCCACGGCACTGTTCTCTCAGTTGATACTCTGCAAGCACCAAACTTGGAGCGGCACGGTGTATTATGCACCAAAAGCAACGCGCAACAGCGCAGCTTGAGAAAGTGTGAGCCGTGGATTTTGGTTGACCGCTGTTGGGACGGGAAGAGTTCTGTGTTACTCTCCAGCAAAATATTCTGTGTTTTGTGGGAACAATTCGCCACGCGTTTTGCCACCAGATGTTTGTGGCATCTTCTGGCAGCCTATCTGAAGTCAGCCGTAATCAGGGGAAATCTGGTGGATCCACACGTCTGCCCGATCTCGCAGTAACTATTTTTCACAGAGCCTGGCAGGTTGTTCATTCACAAAATTGTGATCAGCATCCAGTGCACGAATTTCTTTTGCTAAATTAATAATGGCCTTGAAGAGTCTTGACAGGGTAGCTGCACTGGGGAGCAGGTTTCTGGCCAAAGCTGGACAAAGAACCCCTCTAGAAGGACTGAGAAAGTATAGGATCAAAGGTCTCCCCTGAGCTTCTACGTCACTGAGAAGTGAAGAGGCGACTCTAAGGGCCAAAAACTGGCTCATGAGGTCGATACAAGGGAGACTATAACCTCCGGAGCGGCGTGGGACTCGCAGGGAATCTCTCGCTAAACGCTCCGTGCTTCCATGCCAAAAGAAAGAAAAAAATGTCGTGGGACACATTGTGCGTAACAGGAGTGGGAGGTAGCATAATCTTGGAGACAAAAAATATTTAGCAAGAAAAGCGCATTTCATCAGATACGAGTTCTCCGAAAAAGAAAGGTATTCTTTTGAATATTATCAACTCGGGCCATATGTCAGGAGAAACACCTTCTTCGGTAAAATTGACGCCGAGAATCTTCAGGTCACTAACAAATTTTAAGGTATAAATGGGGGAGAGTGTAGCATTTCAGAGAGGGAGGGCAGCACTTTTTGTGACATTTACTCGGCACCAGAAAGTCCAGCATAATACTCAAAGTCTCTTAAAACAGCTGTGAGGCTATCATGTCCCGGATAAAAATAGTGACGTCATCTGCGTACGCAGACACTTTAACGAGCCTTGTCCGGGCAAAGGGAGACCCCTAATTTTGGGGTTAACATCGAGTTTACTGACGACAAAAACAAGGGGCAACAAGGGGAATCCTTGCCTGACACCTCTATAAATCGCAATTTCACCCTGTACCACACCATTAATAACTAGATCACTGGGTAAATTATCATGCATTTCTCGGAGAAGCTGAACAAATTCAGAGGGAAATCCATATGCCAGAAATATGACAAGCAGGTATAAATATTTACCCTATGAAATGCCTCTTCTTGGTCTAAAGAGACACACATGCCAGCAATACTAGTTTGGAGCGTATAGGCTAGTATGTCTCGGGTTAGGCAAAGTGCCAAAAAATATTTCTGTATGGGATCGAGCCAAGCTGTTGGAGTGAGAGGAGGTCCGGCCAAGGAGCTTTAATTCTGGACACAAAAGGGAAGTTAAAATCTTGTAGTCCGAATTCCAAACGGTTATTGGTCTGTAAGAAATCGGGATAGCGGCGTCTTTTCCTTTTTCCAAAAGTAAGATTAGACGGCCTCTCTTAAACGAGTTTGAAAGCCGCTGATCTGCTAGGATTGAATTTATAGGTGTCACAAAGGAAGAGCCTAATTCTGCCCAGCAATGCTTGTAGCACTCCGTTGCAAACCGTCCGGACCAGTCGCCGATCCGGTTTTCATTTCTCTTAATTTGTCATAGAGCTCGGAATAGGTTACGTGCTTGAGAATTTGGGATGTATGCTTTGTGGAAACTGAGGTAGTGAACTTTAAGCAGAACATAGTTGTGCTACAATGTGTCTTTCATCTACCTCGAGCGAATCTCCTGCAAAGACATCAGAAAAGAAAGAAAAAAGCCGTGATTTATATGTGATAGGTCTGTGGAGATACTGTTATCCGCGCAGCGCACACCTTCTATAAAGTTTGGAGTTTCACGCGTCGCCAAACATCTCTGTATTTCTAAACTACCGTTACAAGGACTATCAATATTCTAGGAAGGGTGGGGTTGCTTTGTTTCATTTAGTTAGCGTTTGTATCGCATCCTAAGAATGCGAAGATATCCGCTCATTCTATATTCTTCATCCGTTAGTTCTTTATCAAATCTAACTATCCAGATACGCTTCAGCGTGTTGTTAAGCTCAGCTGTGCCACGAACCTTTTTTTGTTGGCCGACTCTTTGAGCTAGTTGCCTCCATAATAATGTTAAACTGTCTCACTGTAGTATGGTAACTTCGACCGGTAGGGAAGAAGGAAAGACCGGTAGGGAATAAAGCAACGTCATCTAGCAGTATGCTAGTATCAAGCCTCCAGTGTCGGGCGCCATCAAATCTACGGTGACCTGTAAACTAGAGACAGGAACACTTGGGTAAGGGTCGGGAATGTAGCCGTCTATACTAGGGAATCGATTTTCTTCTATGTTTGACACAGCGGTGATTAGTGTGTAGTTTTATATAACTCCAGACCGAATATATAGCTCCAGCCTGTCTACTGGGGACATTGAGGAACCGCGTTTCCACGTGGGCGAGAAATAATTCCCGCAATGGAGCCGCCATACATCCTCCATGTGAGTCTTGCGCTAGAAACCCGAGTTCGCGTGCTCTCCACTTCGGTCGTCCCTGACCCGGCCCGCGCACATCACGCATACTATCAGAGGACGCAGTTGAAATACCTGCAAAGAATTGTGGGTACGCGCTCCAAAAAAGAAAATCCCTAGGCAACAAAACAAGTTGTTTTTAGCTGTGGTGCTTGCACGAGCATACACAATAATGATTTTAAAGCGAGCACCAGAAAGAGAAAATTTCAAGACTAGCAATCTTCCCTCACTACCCGTCGAACGAAAACTGGAGCAACGGATGCTGTGGTTGAAGACTAGGACGCCCACCCTACAGCAGTGGTTAGACGACCAAGAGAAATAAAACGGGATATTAGAGTCCTTGCGAAAGGTCCTGACGTCTTCAATTGAAAAAAAGTTTACTTCTTAGAGGAAGACCAGATCTACATAACTTTCTCTGGAAAAGTGAATCACCTCTCGTTGTTTGTCACTGTATTTAAACCCTTGGAAATTTGGGATTATTATTCGTAGCCTAATGAGAATAAATACAACAGTAGAAGGTAATGGACTAGCCATAACATTTTCAAAACAATTGCGTGAGCTTCAACAACCGCCCTGAAACATCACGCGGGCCTGGAACGCGGAGAGTGGGAGAACGCCAAGACCACGCGCAGCCCCACAAAAAAAAAAACAATTACAAATAGAGGTATCTTGAGTGAAAAGCACGCGCATCTCAAAAGCAGAAACGACGGAGGCAGACAGGAGCCGGGTGCAGCGTGGAACGCTGTCGCGTGAACTCGAAAGTAGTTATTGTAATCGTTATTTTAAAAACAAGGCCTTGCGAGCATAATAAGGGAAGGGGGGGAAGAGGCAGGGAGGAGTAGCCGAGTAGCACGAATGGTGGGTCCTTGAACGCCATAAAAGGGATCATTGCGGTAAGCAGAGCCAGGCTAGGGTTGGGATCATGTGAGTGCAGTCAAGTCAACTACTACGACAAGGGTAGGCCCCGGTGTACACTAATCTCGAGAGACCACTCTCCAGGCCGAATACCCCTAGGGCTGTGAGAAATTAGCGTCTCCGAAGGGGGGGTTGTCTTGAGAGGAATCACGTGGCAAAGCTTTGGTGCGTATTGGGAGGCCCAAGGAAAATGCGGCGCAGTGCCAGATTTATTGGTTGAGGGTGGAGATAACTGACGTTTGACAGAAGGGGCAGTAAGGAGGTGGATGTCTTGCCGGGTGAATCCATTTTCTCGTGATGTGGGGTGTCAGGGCTGCGTTAGCAATAGTTTTGTTGATGAAGATTTCCGCAGAGCGAGGCATCGGAGGAGCCAGAGCCAGGTAGCCAGGGGAGTAACAAGGCGTACCTTCCAAGCATGGCGTGCGCGGTCAAGGTAAATGTGAGGGTCAGGACAGGGGCGCGACGCGATGTCGTCCAGCGGAGGGGTACTAGCGAGACACTCCCTTGCTGCATCGTGTGCCTCCTGGTTGCCCCCTTTCGTGTCCGTGTGACTCGGCACCCATGCCAATCGGGAAGTGGTCCCATTGCAAGCCAGAATGGCGATCACGTGTTGTAGTTCGTACACAGTTGGTGATCACTGAATGGCTTGCGGAATTCTTGAAGTGCCTGATGGGAGTCCGTGAGGATCCGTAAATGTGGAGGGGGCGGGGTTGCAATACTGTAGGTCAGGTGATCCAATGCGCTGAGGACGCTATGAAGTTCTGCTTCCAAGGGAGACGAGTGGTGTCCTGGCCGAATGACAGAGCCCTCTAGGTCTGGCCTAGATGGGCAGCGCCAGGCGAGACCCATATGGGAAGGCGAAAGGCTTGCGTCCGTGTAACTGTCGACTTCATCTGGCAATTTTCTTGCAAGTATGCGCTGAAGGGTTTTCTCACGGGCAACTGGACGGGTACGGAGGATACCAGTTCGCTGATGGGCCACTGCCACAGGTGGAAGTGACCAAGGGGGTGGAGGGAGTGAAGCCGATGGAAGTGTCGGAAGGATGCGCAAGTCCCAGGCGGAAAGTGCAGCCCCCTGTGGCGTTAATACCCACCGAAGGTCATGCTGTCCGAGAGTTTCCGCGAGGAACTCTTCCATGGGAGGCATAGGAGCCGCCCGTTCAAGAGCATCGATGCGGCTATGCCAGGGAAGTCCAGTGATGGTGCGGAGCATAACCCTATAAAAGACCGCTAAATATTTCTTAAGAGTCGAGGATACGCTGTAGGCCGGTGCGCCATAGATGAAACGACCGACCGCTACCGCCCGACACAGAGTGAGGCACGCCGATTGGTGGGCACCGCCAAATTTGTTTCAGAGGCGATATATTCAGTGGAGCAGTGGCTTCCAATTTTTCCGGAGTTGACTTATCCACTATCGAGCGCTGTTGTGGCTGGCGAGAGGGATGCCGAGCAAACGAATAGGACTACAGTGTGAGGAAATGGGTGTGTCACCGATATAGATGGTGAGATGCATACCAGTGGGTGGTTGGTGCAGAGCGTGGAACAGGAGAAATTCGGTCTTCTCGGGTACTAACTCAAGTCCTAGAGTTGGAAGAGTAGTAGAAAGGCTGTTCGCCACCGCCTGCAATTCTGTTTCCATGTCCTCCGTGCAGTCGTAGTCGGCGGCCTCAACCCATACTTTGAGGTCGTCAGCATAGATTGCAAAACGAGCTGCAGTGTGCTGTTCTAGGTTGCGGGCGACGCGTGCCATGGCCAAATAGAAAAGTACGGGACCAAGGACAGAACCATGTGGAACTCCACCATCTAGATAATTGGCCCTGGGGCTTCTTCCTGGGTGCGTGCTGTGGAGCCGAATAGATCAATTTTCTAAAAAATTCCGAATCCAATTTTGGGTCTATTGGCTTGGAAAGGCCATAGCGAGCTCTTCAAGGATCGCTACCCGACTAACATTGTTAAAGAAATGAGCAGGTGGGAGCACACAATGGCCGCCATGCTAGTACGAAACCAAACATAGGAGGAAGCTACATTACAAGCATCAATGGGCTTCGGCATTCGATGGAACTTCTGCCGTCTCCCCCACCAGTGAAAGCACCCACCAGCGACTGACAATAACGGTGGCATCAGGCAAATAAATAAGGTAATGAAGACAGAGAAGCCCATTGGTGCTACTCTAATTTCAAAAGTACCGAGTAGCGCTGGGGCCGGCAGACACAACTTCTTACTTGCGTCTGCTACGTCGTCCGAGTCTGTTGATGACGATAACAAGCGCTTGCTTTCCACACGTGAGGTGTCCATCAAGTCCGCACCCTGGTTGATCGGGTTGACCAGACGTGCATATTCTTAAGCTTGCGCTGGAGAAGCAGGCTAATTCAAGTTGGGTAGGTTGATCAGGAGTGAGGGCCCGACATGGGGGCCTGCTGCGGTCGCGTCATGACGGTAACGTTTTAACGCCTCTCGGAAGGGTTCACTGGGTGGGACGACGGGAGCTGACTGCTTTCCGCTGTGCCGCTGAGCCGCTTTCATCCGAGTCGATGTCTATGGAGGATGTGGGCGAAAGAGACGCTTCGTTGGATGAAGAGTATCAGTTGCTCGCGGTCTCCTGATTGGGCTGACTAATAAGCTCGTCGGATGAAGACGTGTCCTTCGCAGGCGTCGGCATGGTTGCCATATCTTCTATCAGCGTCTCGTCGATTATTGTGGCTTGCGAATCGCCATCGCTGGAAGACGAAGCGGTACTGGGGATGTCGTCTAGTGAAGTCTGCCGCCGGGCCAAAGGCGATTCAGCCTGCCGGGCAAAGCAAAGCATACACTGTGCAATAGTCTTATATACTCACAGCGAAAGGTAAACGTCCAAACCCGGTTTATATGTTCCTACTTGTCAACTTTGTTGAACAAGAATGAGACATTACGCAAATATCAGACAGGAAATTAGTACACAAGGAATAATTACAGTGTTCCTTTATTAAAACATTCGTGGATGATTGGTTTTTCGATAGCAAATGATATTCTACATCTACTGCAGAATATAAAAAATCATGCGACAGCAGCAACGAAAGATGACGATAATGGTGTACTCAAAGACCTTGGCAGGCACCCACAACGGAGGATTGACAAGCGCCAAATTGGTGGTTCCACAGGCTAGGTTCCACGTTCTGCTTGTAACGAACTTTGAGCACGGCGACGCGGTTCTATAAACCTTGAAGTCGGCCGCCTCGATTCACGCGTGTCACCGCCGTACTGCAGCGCTTGCATCGAGGAACCCGGCCTGTAGCCGTGAAACGCGGTAAATTTAAATCGCCTTCAGGAAACCCTTGTTGTGTTTCCTTGGGATGTGCGGGACGGTACAGCAACCGCATGAGAGGTGAGCTGGAAAGCAAAAGGGGGCATTTCCTTGTCAAATTTCTACAAAGACTATCGTCTTTTGACGACATTTGCAACGAAAGGAGCAGTTACACGACCAATTTTTTATAACTGCGCCGGTGTGGTGAGAGAGGGCACAACTCACAACGCGCCAGCCGCCGTAGAGCGCAGAACTTCCCTCTTTCTCGCTTGTGGAATCATCGGCGCGCTGTGCCTTAGCATTGGCACAGCTACGATTGCCCCTCAAAAGAACTCGAAGCTTCGGTGAAAGCTGAGCGGCGGAGCTTTTCTTTTGGTGTTTTCTTTCCGGGGAGCCGGCGAGTGGTCGGCGTTACCTCTGCTTCGTTCGAGAGAGTTCCAGTGTTGCTCGGGGCGATTAGAACCGAACTGAAATAATCGAACGACTGTAACAAAAACTAGGCGCTGTAAAATGATATGAAAAAGCTATACGCTACTTTTGGATGTCGTACGCTCGAGATTGTGACAAGTACCATGACTATGTGAGAATACGACGACCTAAGATGCCGACCGCGCACGCGCCCCTAAGGTTCCTCGCCCCTAATACGCCGCCACTAGCGCGCACATGCTCTGTCGAGGAACGGTGTTTCGACCGTCGTGGATTTGCGATCTGACCCCATGTCTGTCCCGCCTCTTTTGTTTTATTTACCCGGTTTTGACCGCCCCCTTAAGCAGCCCAGTCGGCTAAGAAGGACACGTCTTCTTTGCCCATCCCTATGCCTCTAGAAAATGTAACCTGACTGTTTTACAGTACAGCCTGCATCGTCTGCAGCTGTTCCAGACGTAAGTTTTCGCCGTACTCATCGTAGGCATGTTTGGTCAAAGCGGCAAGGCGTTAGGCCGGCCTTGGCGGATGCCTCCTGCCCTTAGTACATAATATTGTTGCGGGTCGTTCAATGCTCTTAAGCTTTGTTTTGGGTGACAGAGAGACGTTAGGTTGGCTGACTGGTCCGGGTTGATGACGCCAAGTTGAGGCAGTTCAGCAATCTCACCATGAATTGGCCAGGGCAAGGCTAAGGTATTCATTGCAGTAACTTAAAGATTTCACACCTACCTGCTTGTCTTTATTTTCTGATAATTTTTGATATTCCTAACCAATCTTTAACACATAATTTTTCATCATGGTTTTGGCAATGTATTATAACGTTCTAAGGCTTTGAATTTTGACCCGCCCGTATGTAGTCATTGGTTCTTTGTCCACACAGTGGGAGAACAAATGGCGTTTTATCCACCATGAACAAAATGGTGGGGACTATGTTGTCTCTGGAGAAAAAAGTGTGATTCTAAACATTTTTTTGCCGGAGTCTTAGAGTGACCCGAATCTCTGTTAAAAAGGTGTCACCGTCCCCAAGGGAATACGGTTAGAGGTAAAGCAAGAAGCAAAGTGAAAAGCCTTATCGCGAGCTAAACTAAGATGCTCGTGAAGAAGAGGTATGGAAAAGACCATAACGTGGAACGCTGCCACTAGTTGCAAAAAGGATTTAAGAACACCCCAAACACAAGATTTACAATTTGCACCGTAATATTAGCATGCTTTATAAACTGAGTAAGTCAAAGACAAGAGCAACGTTACTTGCTAAAAGTCAAACGGGGTTTAACAGTCAGGAAAGAAAAAAAACTAACGAGGGCTGCAAATAAATGTAAAATACGTGGGGCATTTGACATTTGCGTGACTTCGTCCAACCTAGTCAGAGCTGTCGGTGCTTAGAAGCCATGCTTCTTGACCTGTATCTCAAAGGTTCAGTTGGACAATGCCAACAGAGTGCCGAGCATTGTGTTGTGTGTTACGTGTTTCTTATTCGCCCCTGTGTTAGCGCCGAGTAATTTTTTTAACAAATTCAGGCACTTAACGCCGATCACGTGTGGCAATGAGAAATCATTGTATTACTTCACAGATATTTGATCATATAAATTCGGAAGTCGTTTCTACGAACCCCACATTGACGAATTTCCCACATTTACGCATATTTTCAGAACCCAATTGCCTATATTTTCAATGTTAAAACACAGTCCTTCAAAAGCATACAAGGACTCTGTTAAAAATATTACAAGACCTACAAATTTCAATATAGCGCATATTTCAGAGTAATACCCTTGCTACACGAGCGTTTCGAAGACCTTCGGGTCGAATATAATTCTACCCAAATGACAAGCAGCACGACAACTGACCATTCAGAAACTCTAAGACCTTTGAAACGCGAACAGCGTACTTTCGGCCGCAGTTTCTGCATGCATAATAGCAAGAATAATTATTTACGAGTAACACTAAGCGTTTAGAGTGCACAAACTTCGTAACTTTTTTATTCTTTTTGTATTCTGTCACTCGCTAGACGATTACAAGGTTACTTGGCACTCCCAACACCAGCGGTGCGTAAACACAAACAACAAAACTGGCTGTCTTTTGCATGTTTTGTGCGCACATGCAGAGTGTTACCAATTTATCACTCACTATTGTCTAATGCCATTTTAACTCTCAAATTAATATTTTGCCAAGAACAAAACAGGGCAGCTGTGGCGACACCATAACATGGCGGGCAAATGCGGAAACTTTCAACTGCCTTTGAAAATTGTCGTGTAGATTGCCGGAACTCCTTCCAGTTCGAATGGCATTTGAGATTTCGAAGGTCGTTCGACTCAAATATCATTTTAAAGGCTCGTGTAGCCCAGGTATAACGCACGTAATTTATTTTCCCAATTATAATCGAGGACCATCAGTATTGCGAATTCAGCTAAAATTATCAGCTCCGCAACTCTCCCGTAAAACTGAACAGGAGAGAGAACCGACGTTATTTTCATCCCTTTTAAGACGAATGCACCGTGCGGAAATGTCCGGTATATTCGTCCCGTCAGACGGGGGGTCACAAACCCGTGGTCCCTGGATTCGTCCTCTGCCAGTTGGATGACAGCAGCTTGTATCTCGGAAAGAGAGCTGAGCAATGCGGCCTCTTACTGCTCACTACATCTTATATGTTATACTTGTTCAAAGGCCTGTGGTTTCCTGGGGCATTGCCAAGCCATATGTTATAGTGTGGTTGCTGCAACGTGCACCACTTGCATTTGTTCAGGTACCTATCGGGACAGCTGCGGTGACACAGGGTGGGGTGATGGAACGTATGTGATTGCAACCTGCGCCAAGCAAGTGTTTCCCGTTTGTTTAGCGCAGTGTTGGTAGCAGAAAACTTCAGTTGGCTCAGCCTATAGCGCTGCATAATCTCTCGGTAAGCTTCCAGTCTCTCCCTTCCTGCCCCCCCCCCCGTTATACACGGCATGTTGTCGAAACCGCCGTATCTCTGTGTATTTCACGAGTGCAGTATGGATCATCATCACCATGTCGAGTTCCAACAGCCAGCGCCAACGCAGAGCTGCGGTTTAATGTGCAGTAGCGTAGGAGTCCTAGCAGGCTTCCCTTTTTTCTCTCTCGTTGTGTAGCGTGTTGGTGGCCGGTCGCTGGTTCTTCACGCTAATCACGTGCCCGGGAAGGTATTTTTTTGTCGTGGGTGATTTTGCTACGATGTTCATATGAGATCCAAACATGACCTTAGCTAGCGAGAAAGCAAAGAATAAGGGAGAGCAGTCATCATTTTTAGGGACGATGGCGAGGCGAAGGAAGATGGTGGAATATGTACAGAAGGAGGAGAAAGAGGAAGAGTAAAACTTTTGTTGTTTCGAAAAGACCTGTGGGTGGAGCCCTCAGTCAAGGCGACATTAGAGCAACCCGCCGTCTTCGCCTGCTTGATTAGCTGCAGTTGTCTTTAGGGGCAAGAGCTAGCGAGTTCTCTCTCCCACTGCTCTCGCGAGGGGTTTGAATACGGTCGATGTTGGGGTTAACTTGGCATTCCAATACCATGTGGTAAATCGTGGCAGGGAAGCCGTGTGTCTGCAGAGAGTATCATAGAGCGTGGGGTGTATAGCGTGCACCCTCGTAGGGAGTGGGTACGTGTTCGTCTGGAGTTGACGAAGAGCAGTCTGTTGGGGCCTGGTTAGTTGCTCAGAAACTGGAGAGTAGCGCATTCGGTCAAGCCGGTAATGCTGGTGATGTCCTTGTACGCGAGAAGGGGCTATATTGTCCTTTTTTCTTCTTCTAACGGTGCTCGAATGACCAAATCTCAAGCGAAGGCATGCGGCGCGTGGTTTCCGCAGAGAGACGAGTGGACTGGAGATCACATAATTCTTGTGTTTCTCCGAATTTGGCGTTGAAGGATGATTTCGAGAGCGATCGTGGAAATTCTTCCCGTGCATAATTTTTGTGGGCTACTTGGCATTCCGTGGTGATGGTGGATACTCGGGTTTGGACGATTACGAAGGTGACTGCCGTCTCTTCTGCTTGAAGCTTCGTTGCCTTCCGTAATGTTAAGCTTCCGAGGAGAGATTGGGGTGTGGTGATTGCACAGCTTTTACTTTATGCCGGGCATAGTCCGCAGCGTCAGTGTATACCACTTCCTCAGGTTTTACCTACTGACGTTGAAGCGCTTCTGCCCTAGCCGCCCTTCGTGGTTGATGGTGTTTGAGGTGCATGTTCCTCGGCAAGGGGTGAACTTTCAGTCTGGTCCTGATTTCTAGATGGACTATGGGCGCGTCTTCCGTCTCCGTGATTGCGTTAAGCTTTAAAGAGGCCAGAAATGATCGACCGTTGCTCGTGAGGCCCAGCTGGACCTGCTGTTCCGTGAGATGGGCTTAGACGATTTCTTCTATGGTGTAGTGTATCCCTAGAGCTGCAAGACCTTCGGTGGAGATTGTCGGTGGGACAGGGAAGGCTTGTTTGCAAGCTTTCGTAATAAATGTGTTGAGCTTTTTTTTTGTCTGCTGCTTCGAGGATCGTGTAGGGCGTTACGTAGGTGAGGCGTGAAATGATAAATGATTGAACGAGCTTTATTGTATCTTGACCTGTCGCGGTGGCTCAGTGGCTAAGGCTTTGCGCTGCTGACCACCAGGTCGCGGGTTCGATTCTCTGCCGAGGTGTCAGCTTTTGTGATGGATGCGAAAAAGAAAAAACGCTGGTATGTACGAGATTTGAGCGCATGTTAAAGATCCCAAGGTGGGCAAAATTAATCCGGAGCCCTGCACTACCGCAAGCCTCATCGCCTGCCTTGCGTCGGCGTGTTAAACTTTAAAATGAATCAATTCATCGTATCTTGTTCTTTCATGCCTTACTTTTGAGTTTTGAGTCAATACTCTGCGGATCATTGTCGTTATCTGAGCTGTGGATGACTTCATTTTTTGTAGTAGGTGTGTGTCCTTGCAGTCTTCTTGATAAGTCATGCCGAGAATTTTAAAGGGACACTGAAGTGATATGTAAACATTGCGGGATTACTAGCGCAAATTGTAGTCCGGAGTCCCCAGGCGATGTTTCGACCACTCTAGGCGCGTTTACGCGATTTTATTTAGTAGAAAAATCTAATTCGAAAATGCTGTCCTCCTCTCTTTATAACGCTCGCCCATTTTCTGTGCGTTTTCTTGTGACGTCAGGAGGGGATGAGCTGGCAATTGGCTGCGCCACGGCTGCGCTACTGACGGCTCCCTGGCCGACAGAGTCAGTCGGCCCAGCGTTTCGGTCCGCCGGCCCGCCGGCGGGTTCATCGCAATCAAGGAGGTTAAAAAAAATTGCTTGGTTGAAACGAAGCCAGGACACGTTTGTGAATGGAACAATGTGCCTTTCTTTACTTGGTTTGTTTGTACACTGTATCTAGCTCCAAGTCAAGGTCGCTTCACACAAGCGCACATGCGACGCTTCGCTGACTGGTACGCCAGTAGGAAAATATAAGGCCTCTTGAAAGGCGGTAGAAGAGTCAGCGAAGTCAATATAGGTACTAAGGAAATAAAATTGAACTGATATTTTTACCGTACAGCGTAAAACTAGGGCGCGGGAAGCACTTTTTTGCGCTTGGCGCACAAGCACAGCGGTCAGCAGCACGACTACGCATCTGCGAACGCTTTTCCGTCTACGAAATGCAATTGCCTAGACGTGAGCTACTGTGGAAACTCGGGGCGACGCTTACTGCACGATCGCAGTACAACAAATAGTCACCTAAGCTGCTTGAAATGCCAAAACTAAATAAAAGTGTAAACCGGTTTATACAATAATATACCCTATATTAGGCAAAGCTTCCGCGTCCCTGCTCCTGGCTCAGTGGTCCTGGGGCGTAGGTTAATGTCACCGCCGCAAATGTTTTGCAGTCACGAGTTCGAATCCCCGCGGGTACGTGCTGTTTTTTGTAAGTTAACTTTTTTGTTTTCCGCCGATGCTTTCTATATTGAGTTCACCTTTTTTTTTGCCGCAACGTTCATTGGCTACACGAACTAGTTCACAAAACGCGCGCAGGCTGGGCACTGGCGCGCTAGCGAGTTCGTCGTTGGCGTGCTGTTGCCATAAGCAACCGACTGCTTGCAGGCAGTGTGGCACAGGCCAGAATGAACAGACCCTGGCCTGGGTGCGAACACGCTTTTTACGACACAGGCATGAGGGGAGGCAAGCTACAAATATGGGGGAAAACGCGCATGACATTTTGGGCGTCTGTGGGTACGCGGAGGGCGTTCAATGCACTGCGTAGGTCTCGGCTAGTGAATGCTACGACTACAAGCCGTCCTGGGAGGCTTATCTTGTTCATTTTACAGCGACAACATGGCGGAGCGCGGTACGATGATTAATGAGATATTGAGATGCCCATCCAAAAAACGCCATTGAGTTATGTTTTACAGAACCGAAACCGAAAACCGAAAGCTTGTGTGATTGCTAAGCTTGGGCATCGTCCAATCACGGCGCCCCTCCTCCCAACGTCACAGCCTTAGTTGGTGCGGCCGCCGCAAACCGCGCATGGCAGTTTTCCTTCTTTCGCGCTTTGTAAAATAATTACTGATTTGTCAACCGGATAAACGATGAAAAGTGTGCTAATTTGAGCCAGTCTACGCAGTGCAAGCAAAAACGGAGCTTGACAAATTCACTTCAGTGTCCCTTTAATGTGATCGGGGGGTTGCATGCGTATACCGTCCGTCATTATGCAGAACGTGGTACCTGGGTCATGACGCCGTGTTTGCCCCAGCAGGAGTTGGAATTTTTGTGGAGTGCAGGTGAGTACGCATTCTTTTGTACACATGTGCACAGTATCTGCAGCCTGTTGCAATCTCTCCTGTATTTCCCCTTCCGACCCTTTGGCTCTCCATATTGTGGTGTCGTCTGCATAAAGACCATGTTTTATGTCTGGAATGCTTTCAAGCTTTTGGGGCATGTTTATGATTGCGATATTGAATAGTATCGGAGATAATACAGGGCCTTGCGGCGTGCCTCTGCCCTAATATTTCTGGGGGTCGGACAGCAGGTCGCCTACTTTGGGGATCGCCTCCTTGGCTGTTAATAAATCTTAATGTAGCCGAATCTCCGTTCTCCGCAGTCTAAGCAGGCGAGATTGGTGAGTATAGCTGTTTGAGCTACATTATCAAATGCCCCCTTTAGATCAAGTGCGAAAATTGCCTTGGGTGTATTTTTGCTTGCGGTCTCAAAAATTTCTTTTTTTTTAATTGTAGTAATATATCATGCGTCGATTGCTTTGACCGGAGTTCAAACATTGTGTGTCGTATGCGATCAGTGTTTTCAAGGTAGTCTTGAAGTCTCTGCAGAACAAGGTGCTCCATGAGCTTCCCGAAGCAAGATGTTAAAAAAACTGGGCGTAGTTCTCTATTCATGGTTTTTTTCTTTCATCCGGTTTTGGCAAGAGCCTCACTCCGTCTTTCCATACCTTGGGAACCTTACTGTCGTCCCAAACCTTGGTCATATAGTTAGTTAGAAGCTATATAGATGTGTCGTCGAGATTGATCAGTGTTTTATTGGTGATCTTGTCTTAACCGGGAGTGGTATTCCTGCGGAGCTTGGGAAGTGCTGCGCGTGCCTCTGCCGTGGTGATGGGCTTGTCCAGTTCGAAGTTCGGAGCACCTGTGTAATCAGGCAACTGATCCTGTTGTGCTTAAGGGAGGAACGTGTCACTAAGCAGAGTGATAAGTGATTGCTCGCTTCCTCAAAATTTATGCACTATTGTTTGCATTTTCTTGCAAGATTCAGTTTACTTTGGGCCGGATCTATGAGGTAGCGAAGGAGGTTTCCCGTTGTGGAGGTGCTAAGTCTGCCACTGAGGCCATCGCACATGTTGGCCCAGTTTTGCTCGCATAGCGTTGCTGCATATGCTGCTTCCTCAGTGTTGATTTCTGCAATATGTCGTCGAAGCTTTTTGTTATGGCATTGGCATTCCCACCTCCGCAGTAAGCTATTTATTGCCTCTAATGTGCTCTGTTTCTTCTGCGGAAATAATTCTACGAGAATGTTATCATGGTTATGAGTGGTTAGTTGATGCTGTATGGCCGTCAGGTCCTTTTTAATGAGCGTACACACGTCTCTCTCATTCTGCTTGGTGATAGTTAAGTAGCCGGGAAGTTTAAAGAGTGAGGTCATTTCCTCAAGGGCTATGACATCTGGAGGATCCGAAAGGAGGGAAGCGTAGTGTTCGAGCTCGCCTCTTTTATTTTTAAAGCTGCCGCAATTCCACTGCCAAATAGTTAGTTTAGGTTGCCGCTTGTATTTAGAGTGAGTCGTCATATCCGCTGTTTTTGCTGTCCGTAGGGTTCGTGTCGTTCGTTTCTGGTCTGCTTTACGGCGTTTCTCTTCGAGCAAAGCAATTTGCGGGTGTTTGCTGTTGTCGTTTCAAGAGTTCTATCCGAAAGATGATACTTTGATGTTGTTCCGGCAGTTGGTCGACTGTTTCATTCGGGAAACTACTGCAGGGAGCGTATCTCGCACCATTTCTTCTATTTCGGTCAGACAATTCTGAAACTCTTTTTCCTGGTAAAATTATTGTGTTCTTCAATATACAAAAGATGGTTGCCTCTACTTTGCATTTCCTTTCATTGGCTGGTTGTAGAGGTGTGAGGGGCTGTTGCTGTTCTGCCTGTGGCTTGATTGTTTCGAGCCCAACCGTTTGTGCTTGTTCGGGAGCGGATTGCTGCGGAGCTCGCTTTGGTATAAAGCTCTGAGGCTTTGGATTTCTGTTCTAAGTGTTTGTAGCTCATGTTGCAATTTCTCACGTTCATTACACCTTTGTTTAGAATAAGCGGGAGGAGCAGTGGGAGAAAGAATTGACGCCCAGCTCACCTGGTGTTGCTGTGTCGCCCCTTCCGTCGGCTGCGGTGGCGAGTTTCTAGTCCAGGGTATGGACCTTGAGCGCCTCTTCCAACCTCGGGTTGATGATTCTGAACGGATGCAGACTCGGGTCCTCCTGCCCGTTCTCATAGATCTCTGGGTGGTGTGGAGGTGTTCACGGTATCGGGGCCTTTGACGTGAAATATACGGCTCTTTAAAGGGGCCCTAATAGGCTTCCAAAGGTCGCCATTTCAACGCAATCACTAGAACACCACTTCACGACAACGTTTATCAAATATAACACCTCTGCGTAAAGCAGGGGCCACAGAAACAAAAATGATTTCACTTTCTCTCCTGGCTCACCAAACATACCTTGCCGCCACACTGCCATGCTCTGACGCAGTTCTTTGTGGCTCTGACGCGCCTCTATGACGCACGAGACATTGCCCAGTACGGCGCCGCGAACGCTAACCACAGCGATAGCGGTCACCGTGCAACCGGAATCAGGTTGGCGGAGATGCGCGTCGAGGGCTAAAAAAAGCGCAAGCAAGGCATAGCGCAGCCAATGACTGCACGTACATCAAGGAGGGTGATGGATTGCCCTGTTTCTCTCGCTGGTCTTGCGCCGGGTCGATGACGTCGTGGCTTCCACAGTGCTTCGGAGGAGCTGCTAGAGGAGGAGAGCCCCAGGCCATATGGGTGGTCCCTTCTAATGAGCGATAGCTCGGCTAATGCTTAACGCATTTAGAGAATATTTGCGGGGTGACGTTCCTTGGATAGTACTCCAGTGACTGCGCACGGTAAATCGTAACATTAGGCAGCCTATTTAGGGCCCATGAAAACCTCGAACGGCAGCCCTTGGTACCGTGACATGATCTCCTTGGCAAACTTCACAATTGGGGTTGCCCAAATGATTTCGTTGCGGGTCGCGCACCCCATGTCTGACCGATGTCCTCGCTACAGCCATTTCCAATCGGCCATTCGTGTTGCAGGCACCAAAAAAATATCTGGTTTCTTCAAATAAATCGCTTTGAAGTGAGCGCAACATTTTTTTTACAGTTTGCCTGTAGGCACACGCGCCTACTACTAACGTACGCTGTTTTTATTCCGAGGTTTGAGCACCGGCTTATAACCGCCAGTGTTTCGTTAGAACGATATTTCAAAATAACGAACAATTTCCGCGCTACCGCGCGGTTCGTTATATCGAGATTTGACTGTATATCTAAAGGTACGTGTTTAGGTACATGTTTTCTGGCGTCAGTATCTCTGTCATTGAAAATGTACACGTCTGGCATGTACTCTTCGCGTTGTATAGGTTGCGGTTGTATCGGCTGATGGTGGCTTTACTTGCAGCGAGCGTTTGCCGTAGTTTTGCGCACGGCACTGGATACTTGTTTGTCCTTCTATGTCTCCAGTGGCAGCCCCTGGGCGACCACGTTTCATGGCGGCCACTGATGCTGTATTCGGAGGGTTGCTTTTAAAACCGGTTCACCTAAAACCGCGGAAATGCAGCAATCTGAAAACCGGCTGCGCATTCGGGTGGTCTCCTCAAGCATTTCAATGTTCGGGTGGTCGTCGCAGAGGGGCATCCTTTGGATCGGGGCACTTCAGACTACCCTGACGCCGAAGTAAGATCGTCTCCGAGACATGGAAGCGAGTGGAGACGTGATACCGGTACCGTGACGCCGATTTGGACGGTTCCTTGAACTTTTCTCTCACCTCATCAAGTCCTGGTCAGCTGTTTTTGGTCGGAGTGGTTATTCGGGCGTGTTGCACCCCCTTTTCGCGCGAAAAGCTCGCGTACACAAAGGATGCACTGATATCGCTGCAGATGCCACCTGCGCGGTGTCGGCGATCCCGGTAAGAAGGCGTGAGCCCTAAATCGGGGCAGGTAGCTCTAGATACGGTTTATTACCCCTGTCATAAATTATGGTCAAGCGGGAAACTAATATATACATTTGCAAAATGAGCCAATAATGTCATCGAAAATGGCCCTACAAATTGTTATTCCCTCCCCTTGGAAAACCGGAAGTCCAGCATACGCCCTGGATCTTAGTGTAAACAACTATAGGCGCTCCCGCCGGCTGGTGTTAACATGTTAACACCTGTTTCAAAATAGCTCCACTGGTGCACTTCCTCTATTCGTGCAAGTAGAATGCGGTACCCACACCCATACCTCGGCAAAGTTGGCGCGGCTCACTCAAACTCACCCACAATTTTTTTTTTCGAATCACCACTCACTCAAACTCAGACTCAATGCTGAGCAGCACATCTGCACTCACTCAAACTCAAACTCACATTGAGCGCAAAACTCAGAACTCACTCGGACTCAAACTCAAAATGAACTCAGAACTCAAAATGAACTCAAACTCAAAATGTAATCAAAACTCAAAATGTACTCAAACTCAAAATGTACTCAAACTCAATATGGACTCAAAACTCAAAATGTACTCAAAACTCGAAATGCACTCAAACTCAAAGTGTACTGAAACTCAAAATGGACTCAGAACTCAAAATGTACTCAAACTCAAAATGGACTCAAACTCAAAGTGAACTCAAAACTCAAAATGTATTCAAAACTCAAAATGTACTCAAACTCAAAATGTACTCAAAACTCAAAATGTACTCAAAACTCAAAATGTACTCAAACTCAAAATGAACTCAAAACTCAAAATGTACTCAAAACTCAAAATGAACTCAGAACTCAAAATGGGCTGAGAACTCAAAATGAATTCAGAACTCAAATGGCCTCACAGAGATTGAGACAGTGAGAGATTGAGAGTGAGTGTGTGAGAGTGTGAGAGTGAGAGTGTGCCAGTGAGAGTGAGAGTGAGAGTGAGTGTGAGAGTGCTAGTGTGAGAGTGAGAGTCTGAGTAAAAAAGAGAGAGTGTGAGTGAGAGTGGGAGTGTGAGTGTGAGTGTGAGTGAGAGTGAGAGTGAGAGTGTGAGTGTGAGTGTGAGTGAGAGTGAGAGTGAGAGTGTGGGTGTGAGTGTGATTGACAGTGAGAGTGAGAGTGTGAGTGTGAGTGACAGTGTGAGAGTGAGAGTGAGAGTGTGAGTGTGAGTTGAGTGTGAGTGTGAGTGTGAGTTGAGTGTGAGTGTGAGTGTGAGTGAGAGTGTGAGTCTAAGAGTGTAAGTGTGAGAGTGAGAGTGTGAGTGAAAGTGAGAGGGAGAGTGAGAGTGTGAGTGTGAGTGTGAATGAGAGTTCGAGTGAGAGTATGAGTGTGAGTGAGAGTGAGAGTGAGAGTGAGAGTGAGAGTGTGAGTGAGAGTGTGAGTGTGAGAGTGAGAGTGAGAGTGTGAGTTGAGTCTGAGTGAGAGTGTGAGTGTGAGAGTGTGAGAGCGAGTGTGAGGGTGTGAGTGAGAGTGAGAGTGGGAGTGAAAGTGAGAGTGAGAGTGTGAGTGAGAGTGTGAGTGAGAGTGTGAGTGAGAGTGAGAGTGTGAGTTGAGTCTGAGTGTGAGTTGAGTGTGAGTGTGAGTGAGAGTGCGAGTGAGAATGAGAGTGTGAGTGTGAGAGTGAGTGTGATTGTGAGTGTTAGTGAGAATGTGAGTGTGAGTTGAGTCTGAGTGTGAGATGAGTCTGAGTGTGAGTGTGAGTGAGAGTGTGAGAGTGAGTTGAGTCTGAATGTGAGTGCGAGTGAGAGTGAGAGTGAGAGTGTGAGAGTCTGACAGTGAGTGTGAGAGTGTGAGAGTGTGAGAGTGAGTGTGAGAGTGTGAGAGTGTGAGTGTGAGTGAGAGTGTGAGTGAGAGTGAGAGAGATTGAGAGTGAGAGTGAGATTGAGAGTGTCAGTGTGAGTGTGAGTGAGAGTGAGAGTGTGAGTGAGATTGAGAGTGAGTGTGAGTGTGAGTGAGAGTGAGTGTGAGTGGGAGTGGGAGTGTAAGTGTGACTGTGAGTGTTAGTGAGAATGTGAGTGTGAGTGTGGGATGAGTCTGAGTGCGAGTGAGAGTGTGAGTGTGAGAGTGTGACTGTGAATGTGAGTGTGAGAGTGAGAGTGAGTGTGAGTGTGAGAGTGTGTGTGAGTGAGAGTGAGAGTGTGAGTGAGAGGGAGAGTGTGAGTGTAAGTGAGAGTGTGAGTGAGAGTGAGAGTGAGTGAGAGTGAGAATGTGAGTGAGAGGGGGAGTGTGAGTGAGAGTGTGAGTGTGAGTGAGAGTGAGAGTATGAGTGTGATTGGAGTGAGAGTGAGTGTGAGTGGGAGTGTGAGTGAGCGTGAGAGTGTGAGTGTGAGTGAGTGAGTGAGTGTGAGTGAGTGAGTGAGTGTGAGTGAGCATGTGAGTGTGAGTGTGAGTGTGTACCTTTTGGTATATACCTTTTGCTATATCCTCATAATTATAACCAGAAAGCATTTTTATATTTGTCCCACGTGATCCCCCTCCACAAGACCTTTAATTTGATACCCCATACACCCTAGCAGGGTCATATGAAATTCATACCAGTCAAACTAACCATGACTCTCATGACTGTAACCAGGACGCATTATTTAAGTGTCCGACGTGATTCCCCTAACTGGAACCTTTAATTTGACGCCCCACATGCTTCAGCGGCCTCAGCTTGAATTTACCCCGTCTATGACTCATAATGACTATCTCATGATTCGAACTACGAAGCCTTTTTTTATTTGTACCACGTGATTCCCCACGTCAAGACCGTAAATTTGATACCCGACACGCCCTAGCGGGGTCACTTCAAATTTTACCCCAATATAAGACTCGCCATGACAATCTCATGGTTATAACCAGGAAGCATTTTTGTATTTCTCCCACGTGATTCCGCTCATCAAGACCATTAGTTTGATACCCATCACATCCTAGCGGAATCAATTTGAATGTTAAACCAATCAATGACTAACCATGACTATCTCATGATATAGCCCTACCACATTTTTGTCCCACATAATTTCTCTTATCGAAACCTTCATTTTGATGCCCCAGACACCTAGTGGCATCATTGTGAATTTTAACCTAATTTATGACCCATTTTGATTATGTCATGATAATAATCAGGAAGGACGTGATTACCCTCACCGAGACCTTTAATTTGGCTCAGTGGCTAAGGCTTTGCGCTGCTGAGCACGAAGTCGCGGGTTCGATTCCCGGCCGCGGCGGCCGCTTTTCTGAGGGAGGCGAAAAGCAAAAACGCCCATGTGTACGAGATTTCGGCGCACGTTAAAGATCCCCAGGTGGTCAAAATTAATCCGGAGCCCTCCACTACGGCGCGCCTCATCGCCTGCGTTGCGTCGGCGCGTTAAACCCTTCAATCAATCGAGACCTTTAATTTGATACGCCACACGCCCTAGCGCCATGAACCTGAATTTTAAGCGAATCCATGACTTACCATGACTACGTCGTGATATATTCATAAGTCATTTTCGTTCCGATGGATTCCCCACATCCAGACCTTGAATTTGATTCCCCACATGCCCTCGCAGCGTCATTTTGAATTTTAACCCAATCTATGACTCATTATGACTGCCTGATGACTACAATCAGGAAGCATTTTTTTATTTACCCCGCGTGATTCCGTTAATCGGGACCTTTCATTTGATACCTTACACGCTTTAGCCTCATCAGTATCATCAGTTTCACTTTTCACCCAATCTAATGTGGTCATTATTCTGTCCTAAGGGGCGCTGCCCAGTCAATTCAGCCAATTCATTTGAAACAGCAGAAAGGACTGTCCCTGCCCCCATATCCCCCCGGCTCTCACCTCTTCCTTTGTGGCCCCTAGTATATCAAGCCGTTAACAGTAGCAGGCGAACAACCAGCACGCCAGAGCCGCCGTGTGCTTTCCCACCACCCTTTCCCACGCCCTTAGTGGATCCGTCAGGAGGAAAAGTTAAAGGGGCCCTGAAAGGCGTTTTGAGCACACTAAATGAAGTAGCGCAATCGTTAGATTGGGTCGTCAAGGTCATCTGGGCCAAGTATTACTCTTTTACGCGCAGCGGAAAGCTCACACTTTTGTTGCAAAGTTAGTCGCTTTTTTCTCACCCTTTCCTTCGTGTTTTTGGACGCCGCCATCTTCACATGTCTACATCATCGATTCCCAGATGTTCGTCATGAGCTAGACATCCTGCTATTGGGCGGCTTTTTTACGCACTTCCGGCAAAGAGATGAGTCGTCTGCTCAGCGTCGGCTCGCCGGCTGATCTGCCAGCGGAGTGTCGGAGTGCTTGGACATTTTACGACAAACGAAACAAGTGTAAACAAACGCTTAACCGTTCGTATTGAATGCAACACGGCCATAACACGACATGGATATTCTCTTACCTGAGTACGTTTCATAAAGAAAGCGTTGAAGACCCGTGGCACTTCTTTTGTGCAATCGCAGAGAACGCCCTGAGCCGA
Organism: Haemaphysalis longicornis; assembly: GCA_013339765.2. Lineage (NCBI taxonomy): Eukaryota > Metazoa > Arthropoda > Arachnida > Ixodida > Ixodidae > Haemaphysalis > Haemaphysalis longicornis. Next base: position 27,442,086 of record CM023452.1, on the reverse strand, counting down.
ATGCCCGGGTTTGACGGATACATTTTATTCCACTTCAAAACAACCCAGAGATGCGTTTAGAACGAACACAACGTCACAACATGCGCTGCAAGTCTGAACCGCGATTGACAGACGATAAGTTGCCTCCTATTGCTGGTCGTAAATTCGGCACTCACCTCGCGCGCGGTTGCGGGGACGAACAGCAAGTCACTAAACTCTGTAGCGCAAGCAGAGATGGCTTTTAGCCACGCACACTGCACATACCCCATGTGAGGTTGAGTCGTACGTCGCTCGAGAAAGATAATCCAGACCATGGGAAGCACTATAAACCCGCAGAAGCACAACGTCGCATTTCATCGCGAAACAAAGGCGTCCACAACACAGACACCAGCGCCTCCTGTAATGCCAAACGCATCTCACACTTCCCAATGGGAGTGAGTGGTACGCCTGCAGTACCGACATGTCGCAAGGTGGAGCCCCGAGCTGAAGCGGGATCACGCAACCGTAACTGACTTCTGGGGCGGTTTGTGCGTTGTTGCCAAGGCAACCGATGTTCGAGATTGTCAAAGAAATGGCGCTCGCTCCAGCGCTAGAAAGCTCAGAGCCGCGCCGGAGCATGTTTTGCCAACGTTGCCACTCTCCACCACACGTCGCCCCAAGCTGAACTGGTCCCATGATTGAAGCGTTTTGTGCACAGGTTCTGTATCGGTTTAAAATGTCTTTTTTCACATGCCGCCGGCAGGAATTACCACCACCGCAAAATAAGATCCGGCACCAGCGGGGCCACATCTGATACGGCGGTTTTTGGATAAACAGTGCGCGGTGCATGAAGGGCATGAGGGACCGAGCGCACGATCGTCCCCGAGCGGCTGCGAGTTTGCCGCCGATTAAAATTCACGTGCTGCCCAGCAGCAACGCACACCGCGAAAGGGCAAGGCCAGGCCGCCGCACAAATGCGGCCAGATTTTTCGTTCGCTTTTCCAGCCTTGAGCGGATTGAGGGATTCAAGGTGTCAACAAAGCTTACCCGTAGCAGACGGCAGTATGAGCAACGCGATTGCGGAAGTACGTCACCGCCGAGGAGCGCAACATCACGGGAGGGACGGCTGGCACGCCGTCAACAACGGAGAGTAAGTTGAAAGGAGGAGGAAACGCGGCGCGACGATAATGCGCGGTTTTTGATTTACGATTTCTCAGCTTATACTCATCGCTTTAACAAAATTCTTGCGGGAGGAGATTGCTAATACATTGTCTTATTTGGTTACATGTACATCCATGCATCGGCGGAAGGTATTTCAGGACCCCTTTAAGACAACCCTTTTTATGACCTCACCAGTCAATTGTCATTCACGCGCCCAGCCGCGAAAATTAGGTTTACAGCAAGTGCTTATGGCCATAAAAATTCAACAAGAAAATAAAAAAAAAATCACACACCCCCTCCCTCCCAACCGATCATGCAGATCGCAATTGGTTCCGTACCCGCAGGTAACCTGAATTCCGAGCCCAGAGTGACGCATGAAACTTAACCGCCTACCATAGCTGCCTGCTAGGCTACTCATATGTACTCAAGCTCAAAATGGACTCAAAACGCCTTTGTACTCAGAACTGAAAATGTACTCAAAACTCAATATGTAATCAAACTCAAAATGTACTCAAACTGAAAATGTACTCAGAACTCAAAATTGACTCAAACTCAAAATGTATTCAGAACTCAAAAGGGACTCAAACTCAAATTGTACTCAGAACTCAAAATGGACTCAAACTCAAAATGGACTCAAACTCAAAATGTAGTCAGAACTCAAAATGCACTCAAACTCAAAGTGTACTCGGAACACAAAATCGACTCAAACTCAAAATGTACTCAGAACTCAAAATGGACTCAAACTCAAATGTACTCCGAACTCAAAATGGACTCAAACTCAAATTGTACTCAGAACTCAAAATGGACTCAAACTCAAAATGGACTCAAACTCAAAATGGACTCAGAACTCAAAATGGACTCAAACTCAAAATGTACTCAGAACTCAAAATGTACTCAGAACTTAAAATGAACTCAGAATTCACTAGTTCTAAGGCGTACTCAAACTCAACCGGACTCAAACTCGGATCACTCGGCTCAAACTCACTCAAGCTCAAACTCACCATGCCACACTAGCCTCGCGCTCACTCAAACTCAAACTCACGCGTGAGTTTGAGTCCAAATGAGTCTGAGTGAGTGGACTGATGAGTGAGTTCGCCGACCTCTGCCCACACCTGTGCAGGGCGGTATGGCCGTGTCATGGCGCCACTGTTCACCGCATGCTCCAAAATCTATGAAAGTGCTCAATTGGGAAGCAACGTCTTTCGCTCAGATTGGAAGTGCGGGAGTAGACCCCGAAGCCAGTGCTCCGAGCCAGAAAATTACAGTGACCACCCGAATAAAGCAATAGTATACTCATCAGAGTCGAAATCAATCGCGAGAGCACCAGCCGCATAAAAATGAACAATGGTGCCATTCGTTCATTAGTATCATCGTTATTTTCTTCTCTTTGGGTGCTTTTCCTCTCCCTGTCATTACGAGTGAGTGGCTTGGGTAATCGCACTGGCTTATACTGCAAGTACCGCAAACGTGATTTGCTGGTTCTTGTACTAAGCTTGATCAAGGTAGTGCTGTAGACCTCGAGAGCTGCAGAGCTTGAGAGCTGCAATTGTGTGGTCTAATACGATCCAAGTCAAACTTTTCTTTTCGCGTCATTTTCTTGGATTGCATTCTTCGGCTCTGGTCACCCAGCATATGCGCTACCCGCCTGAACGTTTTTAGTCGCATCGGTAACCAATCATCTAGAATTACTCCCGCATGCCGCCGCCATTTGCTTGCGGTTGTGTGTAAATTGGTGATGATAGGTACAAGCGTGCTTTGTCTGACACTGTACACTTCTGCTCACCTAGAAGAACAGCAGAACCAGTTAAGGAGAAGATATGTAAGGAATAATTTTTAACTAAAAGTATTTGTTTCTACTATTCTTCAAGCACTTCAAAGTGTAAGATTTTATCGCAGTTATCTGGTATGAATAGAGCACAATTTATTTTAGCAGTACAGTATACAATACACAAAAAAGAAAAGCACAGTTTAAGCGATCGGGTAATATTTTGGTCTTTTGAACCAAATGAGCCTAAAAACAAAAATGAAAATAAAACATCATACACTGTACGAGATCCCCAACATTTTAAAGGGGTTTAGTAAATCATATGAACACCTTAAGGATAACCCTTCTCATCCCGCAAAGGTTCTACCTTTTGAGTGCTTTTGTGTGCTCTTTCGCAAACTGGACGTTTCGCTGCGTCAATTTTGCAAATGAACTGTGCGTTATTGAGTATTTCGGCACCGGTACGCCACAATGCCACTTATGCCTGGCGGCTCCGTTTGCGCTGTGGTGCTTTGGAAGCCATTGGGAAGTACACTTTTAGAGCGAGCGGTAAGTTAAATTAGTGTTTTGACAGCCCTACGCTTACATGGTGTCTCAAGCCCGCTATACTGTCTTTGCTACTGGGCAAAGCCGAAGACTCCGACACGCGTGGTCACGATGCGAGCAAAAGAAAAATAAGATTGGGGCCTTCGTCCCAACAAACTATCCAATGTCTGAAACTTCACGCAAAGCACTATGCCTGTTCCTTCCTGGTGGAAGACAAATCAATAAATGTTAAAAACCAAAGTAAATTTCATAAATGACTTTGCACAATTGAATTATACCACTCTACAAGATCCTAGCCCACGTGTGGAAAAGCCTTGAATCCTCAATCATCATTAATTATCACTGCACAAACATTGAGCTGAAGTCGATATAAATAAAGCGAAGAAACTTTAAAATTTTGTTATATAACATCAATAATTGGTCATCGGGCTGTATGCTCATCACAACCGTAAACTTTCCTGACTACTTCTGGTTTTCGTAGCAGCCCCCTTTGTATTGGTGATGCAACTAATCTATGTCAGGGAAAAATAATGGTTTCACAATTTTATCGCATTTATGAGAAATGTGAATATCTTTATCACTGTTCATGCGTTCAAACCATGTGGTTATTGCTGAATCCTCAGAAGAATTACATTTTTTTTTAGATTTCTGTAAAGCATTCCATCGTGTCAGCCACAAACACGTACCGCTAAGCTATCATCACCAAATATCCCGTCTAACCTGATATCATAGATCGAACACTTCCTAAAAGAACGCACACAATTCACCTCGGCTAATGAGCACAAGTCTTGTCTAACCACCGTAATGACCGGTGTCCCGCAGGGTCAAACCTATCGCTTCTGCTCTTTCTAATATAGATAAATGATGCGCCTACTAAATTTCGAAGAAACCAGCTGAACATTGAAAACAAAGGACTATGTGTTAACAAAGAAGTGACAGGGACACTGCTGGACTAGCAACTGAAACTTTATTACAAAGGTCAAATATATATACGGGATGTGAATGCTTATCACATATGAAAATATAAACAACTTGCTGCGTCACACACGTCTCTTCACGGCAGAAATACGCTATCGCGGAAAAAGGTCCTGTTCATGCCCGATGAACTACGTCTTGGCACATGCCTCCCTAAGGTGCAGCTTTTTCTTTTCGGTCAGCAGTACCGATGGGCTGTCTACGCATGCGCGGCCTTTTGCGTCTATCATAATGGCTTCCATTATTTCTCTCGACAGCTTTTTCCTGTGATAGTAATGTCAAACAGGTTAGCGCTGCATCCGCACTGTCGACATTGCATACACAGATTTCCTGATGTGGCCGTCGTTTTCAATAGTGCTGCATGTTCTCTGGAGCTATCGTTCATGCACCGGCCTATCTGGCCCCAGGGACAAAACGTAGAACACAGAGGCGACAAGTCTCTGTTTCCTACCTCTTGTCCCTGTTGTGCGAGCGCTTTCACCTTCGCGATGGACAGCTACCAACTAGCCCAGTTGTCTGTTCTACTATATACTTTTCCCCAGGGTCTCAGCGGTATGCTGTAAAAACGCCTTCGACGCACTCACAATATCTTGTCTGATGATTCGTCTTGCATATTCGCTCGTCTGGGGCGTTGTTGACTTTGCGCCACATAGTGTATGCTTTCATGGGGCTGGTGATTTGCTCAGCCCCCATGAAAGCATACAGCATGTGCCGACAAGTAAACAACGCCTCAGATGAGCGAATATGCAAGACGAATCACCAGACAAGATATTGTGAGTGAGTCGAAGGCGTTGTTTAAGGCATAACGCTGAGATCCTGTGGAAAATATAATGTGGGCTAGCCAGGCTGGTGCAAGAACGATGGGTCCAGAGAACACGCAGCACTTTTGAAAACGACGGCCACATCTGGAAATGTGAGTATGCATTGCCGACAGTGCGGATGCAGCGCTAACCTGTTTGATATTACTACCACAGGAAAAAACACAAAGCCGTCAAGAGAAATAATGGAAGGCATTATGATAGACGCAAAAGGCAGCGCATGCATAGGCAGCCCGTCGGTACTGCTGAACGAAAAGGAAAACCTGTACATAAGGAAGGCATGTGCCAAGGAGTAGTTCATCGGGCGTAACAAGGACCCAATTCCGCGATAGTGTTTTACGGCCTTGAAGATAAGTGTCGGACTCAGCAAGTTGTTTATATTTTCATATGTCATAAGCATTCACATCCCGTATACAAATTCGACCTTTGTAATTACCTTTCAGTAGCTAAACCAGCAGCGTCCCTTTCGCTTCTTTCTTAACACTTAGTGGTTTGTTTTCAATGTTCAGCTGGTTTCTTGTAAACTTAATATGGATCAACTAGCCCAGCAACAAACAGTCCTGCCTACTAACATTACAGCAAACGTAATACCCTTTGCAGATGACTGGGTATTGTGCCAAACCATTTACGCCGCCGATCATCATTCTAACCTGTACTACAACTTACACAGCATTTCATTATGGTGTATGAAATGACACATGATATTAAACGTAACAAAATGCAAACCACTCTCAATTTCTCGAAAACATGCCATATCTCAATACACCTATCAAGTCAAACCCATACCGATCAGCTCAGTCCTATCATACAAATACCTCGGGGCGAATGTCACGTCATCGCTTTCTTGAGCAATGCATATCGACACCATTTGCACGGAAGCCTCGCGTACTTTCGGGTATCTTCGCAGTACCCTAAGTTTGCTTCTCAAGAAATAAAAAGACTAGCTTATCTAACATTCGTAAGGCCGAAAGTGGAATATGCATCGGCCATTTGGCATCTATCACAAGCATAGCTAACTGAACCCATTTATAACCGCGCTGAACGCTTTATCACCTCGCAATATTCAAATCATGTCAGCGTCACTGCCCTTAAACTCTCTCTCTCTCCCTCCCGACCATTGAATCATGCCGCATTATTGCTCGCGTAAGCCTCCTTAATCGGCCAGAAATAAGACACGTAACTAAGGCCGCCTCATAGAATATCACACCGCTTAAATCACACTTCCCCATTAGCCCCGATAACCGGCCGAACGTCACCATTTGAGTCGTCCTTTTAAGTGCGAATGCACTTCTTTACCGACCCTTGTCATCCGTCCGGCGCGCCGTCCGCAGCCCGCTCCGCCAGCAGGTGTTATCTCTCCCCTAGCAACGGAGCGCGCGTAGCAACGGAGCGGCGCCGCGTGAGGGCGCGCGCATCGACGGCGCTCCGGCGGGTTGGGCGCGGGGCGCGCGCGGCTGCGCGGGCCGTAGTAACGGGTTGCGCCGGGTGAGGGCGCGTTCATCGGCGCTCCCGGCGGGTTGGGCGCGGGCGCTCGCTGCTGCGCGGGTGTAGTAACGGGTTGCGCCGCGTGAGGGCGCGTCCCCTCTCCCTCTCCACGTGTACCCTCTCCACTCCACTCGTTTACCGCCCCTGCGTAATCAACTCGTGCATTCGCACTTTGACATGCTCCCCCTCGGGGAAATGCGTGGGGAATTTTTTCCTCTCGCTATTATGCTATGGAACGTTTTAACCGCCGACATCACCACATGCACCAATAAAAAACAATTTAGAGATAAGCTTGAAAAGACGTCCACATCAAGTAATAACGATATATTTCTACTCTTCTGGCTTGATGGTGCTATTGATGCGTTAACTGCTTTTTGTGTTTTATAATTACATTCGCTTGACTTCACTGTTACTCATGTACATTTTTTGTGTAATTTTTATTTGAGGTAGTTTTTGCTTTGTATTTTCCGGCTTTCATGTTTACCTTTTTGCTTTTTTTTCTGTTTCGTTCAATACTCCTGCAAAACTTGTAATCCCCCAACCCTTATGCAATGCGTCTGGGCCCTTAAGGGTAAAATAAATTAAATGAAATAAAATGAAATGACAGAAAAACGGTGAGGGCGGAATTGAAACGAAAATTTTAAGCGCCAAATCAAGTGAGTAACCCTAAAACTTGTGAAAGCAACAAATTCCTTCTATTTCGGGAATTTGACCCACTCTGGCGTTGCTAGGCCGCTGGAAAATAAGCGGCAGAAAACAAAATTTGACCAAGTGGTTTATTTTGGCATATTACTGACCTTGTGGTGAACAGCTGCTGCCATGGAGTCACACTTTTTTACTGGAAGCGGCGCGATCATACTCCAGCTGTTGTCGATTGGATCGTAGGCTTCGCATGCTGCGAGAGTACTATTTGGGCCTTGGCCACCGAAGACAAAACACCGACCCTGGACCATGACACATGGGAAACGCGAGCGGCGTTCGTGCATACAGGCTCGTTCGATCCATCGATGGCCATTCTGAATAAATAAGACAGTTTTTGTTGTACATACCAAATAAAAAGCTCCAGTCACAATTTCTATTAGATGATGATATCTCAGAAACAAGAGCGTACAAGAAAAAATTGCGCCCACATCCCCTCGAGGGGAACCCTGTGTAAATGCGACGCATCGTGGGGTTCACTTGGTGTTATCGTTGGATTCATTCTGAAATCGCTTGAAACGTGTCGGGAACGCGTATGATTATAATGTTTTATGATTGTTATTGTTTTATAGGCCAATCTTGGTTAATCTCTCTAAGTGGTATGCTTGGGGCTTCGCTGTTGCAACGACCCTCACTCCATCATTGTTGCTGTAAGTGGGAGCTTCTTTTCTTTTATTGCAAGTGTTAATTATTGCAACATCATGCGTTTTATCAGTAGCATCTTGACGTAGTTTCAATGTGTCAAGGAAATATGGCGCGTTCATAGCATTTGATTCTGTCTCGGTTTTGTGGCGCAGTGAGGGGAAGTCCCTACAAAGAGAGCACTTAGCTCTAAAATCAGATTCGCTACCCGCAACTCTATCGCGGAAATAAAGTGTAAAAGGCAGGTTCTCGATGAACAGAAAGCAATTAGCAATGCATTTTGTGAGTTTTATGATGGTTTGTTTTCATGTCAACCTGTAGACTTACAACGATTTAACGACAATTTTTAAATTTCTTCTCGACGATAGATGAAGAGTAAAAGAAAATTTAGAATTACCAATTACAATAAAAGAAGTTAGGAAGGCTATCAACGAATTAAGTCCGGGAAAGTCTCCAGGCCCTGACGGGTTGTGCACTGCATTCTACAAAGCTTTCCGCAATCACCTAAGTCCAGTGTTATGTGACCTCTACACAGAAGCCCACGCACTAGGAAGACTTCCACCCTCGTTCTCACAATCGCACACTGTTCTCATACCGAAAACAGATGTAAAAGAAGAGCTCAGAAAATTTACTGTGTATAGGCCGATATCTTTAACGAATGTAAATTATAAAATAATAATGAAAGTCTTAGCGAGGAGGCTACAGAGTGTGATAATAGACATAGTAGGAGAACACCAAACATGTGGAATAAAAGGAAAGTCTATAACTAGTAATATACACATAGCACGGAGCATTCGCGAGTGTTGTGGCGGCATGGATGAGGTTGTAGCCATGCTACAAATAGACCTTTAGAAGGCCTTTGATAAGGTCTCTCATGAGCTACTCTTTACAATTTTGGAAAACATAAACCTAGGAAAAGTAATAACGGAGGGCGTAAGTATAGCGTATAAGGAGTGTTCAACAAGGCTGGTAATAAATAAGTCAGTGAGCCGTCAAATAACTGTCACGCGTTCAGTGCGGCAAGGATGCCCGCTGTCCGCTTTGCTCTTTTGTTTGTACATCGAGTCGTTTTGTTATGGCATAATAAACAGCAATAATATTCGTGGTTTCCAGTTGCAGTTATGCGAGGTACGTGTATTGGCATACGCGGACGATATCGCTTTATTTCGTCGTGGCAGAAAAAAGCATTAGCAATGCAGTCGCGTTGCTTAAGACATTTTGTGATTATACTGGGAGCTCTGTAAATTGGAGCACGTGCATGGGATTCTGGCACAGGAAATGGTACGTAACCCCTAGTGTCTTTGAAGGTATGAACTGGAAGGTTGTGCAGGTCAAATACTTAGGCGTGTCACATGAAAACTACAGGGATAGCGAGCGACCCGTACTGGCGAAGCCAGACGACTGCGATGCGTGATAAAGCGGAAAAATGGGAAGGGAAGGGTCGTGCGCTCTCGATGTTTGCGCGCGCAACGATGTGCTACATATTTTTCTTCGCGAAACTTTGGTACGTTTTGCAAGTGATCCACTGTTCTCGCGCTAATGTTCAGCGGCTGAATCGCGTTTGTGCTGTTTTTGTTTGGTGCTGGTCCTGGGAAAGGACGAATCGGACGAATATTTTTTGAAGAGTCCGTAAAGGCGGTAAAGGCGCGTTATCGCTCTCTCATCTTTTTCTGCGACAAGTGGTGAATCGTTTTTATTTCTTGCGCGATGTAAATGACCCCTTCCTGCGCACTGTTATTCAAGTCAGGTTAGGCAGGCTATTGCCCCAATTTATTTTTACGTCATGTCAAAGCTACAATGGAGGGTTACGTAGGTATTTAAAAGACGTTGTTCAAGCCACACAAATTCTTTGTGTACGGTTCTCTATGGAGTACTTGAGTGCCGTGTCGAAGAAAAAAGTTGTATAAAGACCTTGCTGAAATCTGTTTTCCGGTTCCTTTATACCGATCCATGTTTCCGGTGGGCCCCGAGCAGAACGTTTTGAAACGTGTAAAAGCTATGGCCATTCCCCTGGTGTTAAAACATTTTTCTTTAAACTGCACTCTGGAGTGCTACCAGTTAAAATATGGATGTTAGAAAAGGGTCTGTTTGTGCCACAGAGTGTGGACTGTTCTTTGTGTAAAAAGCCCGACATGGTGGAACATGTTTTTTTGGATTGTTGGGATGGGGTGTTTTTGTGGGACGTTCTTCAGCGAACATTGAAAAAAAAATTTCCGTTGAGCCCTTACGGCAATCGGTTTTTAGTGGGGCACAACGATAATGGAGTGCCTTATGACCTTGTGACATTGCTGGTTCTCCATGGAATATAGTGGTCTCGATTGGCGTTTCGGCACTGTGACGTAGACGGAAGACCAGCAAGGCAGTATTTCTGTGAGAGTGCCCAACGTATTGCAGAAATGTGGAAGAGTAAACAATGTACTCCTGAATGGTTGCAGGAATTTGAAAAGGTAGTGTCTATGCCCCGTTTTTAGTCATGTAACGCTGGCTTAAGTGAAGTCGTCGATTTTATTATATGTACCGATGTTTCTGGATGATGTCTGAAACAGGAATAAAGGAAAAAAAGGTTTTGTGGCGCAGTAGGAAGAGCCCCATGTACCACGCGTTCCGCCCACAAGGTCGTGGGATTGAAACCAAGCGCCGCTAACTATTACTTTTTATCGTGTAGGGGGAGCGGCGAACGACAACAACGCTGACGACGCTGCATGGACAAGGCGAGTGAATGAGATGCAGTCGCATCTAATTGCATGCAGAGTTCATCGAAAATTCGAATTTTCATTTATTTTCGAGCCTAATCGAGAGCTTATGGAGGTCCGTAATATAAAATAAAATATTTAAATATTTTCAAGCGGGCAGCCGCGAAGCCTATTGGAAGGTCGCAGTGTCCCATTTGCGATTCTGTGTTTGGGAAATCGAAAAAACCGGCACCAAAAGCGATTCCAGAGCTTCTCGTACTACGAAAATGCCATTGTCTAAACTCGCACTAAAATAACTAAACTGTCTAAATTGACTAAACTGTCTTGGTTGCTTAGAAGGAAATGTTTACTTGTGCCTGTGTAGTTGTGTCAAGCGTGCACTGTTTTATAGTTGTGTTCTGATTTCTACTTTTTGCGGTTTACCGTTTGTAATAACGTTTGGTTGATATTGTTACCCCAATATGCCCCTCCTGCTTGGGCCTCCATGGCCTGCAGCATGTTCCTAAATAAAATAAACATACAAACAAACAATAAATAAAATATAGATAAATAAATAAAAATAAATAAATAAATAAATAAATAAATAAATAAATAAATAGATTAACTGCGCGTCTTTCATGTTCACATACTTACCATTATTCGAATTTTAGTTAACTTCAGTTGTCCGAAGTGTTTATTTTCAGACAAAAAATACAGGCTAGAACTAATGTCACCACAAGACAAACGAACGTCCCAAAGAGAAGCTTTTGCTTTCACATTGGAGGGTGAATTCCTAGAGTTAGTGCCAATGTCAATACACCGCATTGTTTTAGTTCGGTTAACTGTATATGTTCAAGCTTATCTGAAAGAAGCATTATTCGATTTTCCACGGGAAGTGAAAAATTGCATATCATTTGTATTATTAAAACAACTATTTGTCAAACACCTTTGAAACTATCCGTCGTAGATTACATGGAATTAAAGACAAGTTTAAAATTTAGTGAGGTGGCAGGTGTCGTCGCAGCGCCACAAAGAGCATACCAAAGTTAATGAATGAATGAATGAATAAATGAATAAATGAATCAATAAATCAATCAATCAATGAATACAGATATACGAGCAATGTTGTAAAACCCACTAAAATTTCGAGATAAGCAACGTTTCGAGTTTGCCGAAATGCAAAGAACTTGCGGCCAGGTCACTGAACTGAACACTGGAACATTTTTTCAACATTTTTATATCGTAAATGCTTTCGAAACGTCATCAACAAACTATATCACTGCTTCGAATAAGGGGAAACAAAGTACTACAACCAAAACTTACTGCTCTCGGCCTACTGAAAAACTCAAAAACTTGCACGAAAGAATTTTCAGTCCTGAATGGTCTTGCCTGTCTTCGATCACTCGTATTACGTCATTACAGCAGTGTAGCTGTTATTGGCCTGCTTTCTACCAGTTGCAGCAATAAACAAATTCGAAAGCTTATTAAAAAATTCGGCCATTGTCGCAATTGTGAAGCGAAGGCTGATGAAACATAGGAGCTAGTTTTCGGCAGCATTTCTTAACCTCGTTTTTCTTAGGTTTGTCGCTTTGTGATTGCCAAAAAACGAAGCTTTCCTTGTACAGATAGGAGTAAACGAAAGGCCTCAATTCACTCTTCCGGAGTCCAAGATCCTGACTGCTGTAGTGCTAAGGCAACGCTCAAGCTGAGAAATCAAAGGGAAGGCTGTGAGCCCCGAATGCGATGAGAGCGCGATCTCCGGGAAGCCAGTTTTAAACGCCATGGACCCCGTTTCTATTTCGACCCCCGAAAGCGTTTTTTATGAAGCGCGCACTACCAACACCTGCTCGCTAGTTCCTTTCCTCCTCGTCACGGCCCCTGAATTCCTGGCCAAACATTTTTTTCCCTCTCTACGTCACCAGCAGATTTTTTTTGGTGTTACAGTCGAGTCCACTTATAACGATACCGTTTATAACAATATATCGGATGTAACGATGAACAGCTATGGCAGCGTCAACTTTTGTATTCTTTCTGTGGTAAAAGAAACCGCTGATTACAATGCTCCAGTGGTGCCACGATATGGGATATAACAATTGAATCCGGTGATATTGTGCACCAAAAGTGCAGCAGTGACGACTCTAATGACGCAATGGCGCAGCCTACTCAGGCAGCGTATTCGTAGGACGCCCAATGCGTGACACAGTCCCTCGGGGACTTTGTTTCCGCCGAGGACATTTACCTAAGCTGGGCGAAGCAACTATAGATGCGCTTGGAAGATATTTGCGCTAGCTTCACGCACGGCAAACAAATGTGACGGACTGTGGCTTCTTTTCCGCAAATTAGTAGTAGAACCAGCTTGCTGCCATGCGAATAATGTGATTTGAGCTGTGTTCCGTCTTTTTATTTCACAACTCGCTTATAACAATAATCGGTTATAAACGATGGCACTTCGATATTGTTATAAGTGAATTAGACTGTATTTGCATGAACAGAAGAAACTTTAAACAGCTGTGCTGTTAAAAAAATGGATGACGATTGCGTTATTCCCTAATGCGAAATTTGTGCAGCGCTAACTGCAGTCATTTCAGTGAAGTCGCAATGTTTGCTTTGTCTGAGGAAGTGATACGAGGATCCGTAAACGCACAGCTGCGCCCGGCATCCAGCAATTAGGGAGTATTTGCTGGGCGTTTCTGATGCATGGAGGAAGGAAAATGTTTTCTATCTTTTATTTTTTTCTTTTCTTTTCTCCGTGTTCGGCCGCTCCGCGCCACTCCAACAGCAAGCTGGAGCGCAATTGCGCATACCTGGCGTGCTCCACCGCACGCGGCGCACGGCCGGACTGGAGTTGCGGCGAGCTTTGCGCGCCCGCCGCTCCTCCAGCCCGGGTGTGCGCCGCGTTACCGGAGCGTAGCCCTGATCGTGGCTGTCCTAATCCGCACGCCTCGCGCGGATAATTTTTAAATCTGTCCGCATGCCTTGCGAGGATAACTTCGAAAATTGTCCGCACGCCTCGAGCCCGAATGCAGCGCCGTGTTACAAGTTTCGCTTTCTGTGTTTTATAATGGACGCCCGAGTTTCTTCCGCTCTCAGATTGGATGCTATACGCGTGTCACGTTGTAGTGGCCAGTTGCTTAACCCAAGTGGAGCCTTGGTCTGCGAACTCTCGGCTTCATGTTGGGTGCTGTCCTCAGCCAGCTCTCGGGTGAAGCCGGCCTCCAAGCCCTCGTCGGATGAGAAGAAACGGCGACCAAAACGACACCGATCCATCTGCTGAAGAATCGAAGTCGCGTTGCCATCAGCAACAGCATGCACAATATGCCAGAGATCGCCTCAGGAACAAAATCCGTGCTGTCATAAGGCGAATACAGTGAGGTGAAATGAGAGTGTGCATCGAGGCGTAGATCTGGACGTACTAGCACATTCGGCTGGTGATTGCGGTGGCGGCATAGAACATGGTAAATGCGCGAGTGAGGTGTGGTCGAGTGCAGGGCGCGTTCTCTCTGCCATCGCGCTTCATGTCGGCGCAATCGGCAGCTAAGTTCGATGCTTGCACGGGCGATTGTTACAGGAACCCATTCTCTCTGCCATCGCGCTTCATGTCGGCGCAATCGGCAGCTAAGTTCGATGCTTGCACGGGCGATTGTTACAGGAACCCGTTCCGACCAGTGTGCGGTTGTGCTAGCTGTTACGGGCGTAATATTGATGAACAAAAAACGCAATAATCGACGAGCAGTCATAACCTGAGCCTTCGGGTATGGTATTCTGTGCAGTTAAACAACGTCGTCACACGTTGGGTTCTTAGTAGTGTTCTGCGGGTGCTTGCTCTACAGCACGTGGTAATTTTTGGGCTAGAGGAACAGGCACAGTGCCAAAACGATACTGAATGAAGTGTTTTAATGCATTGGTTTTGAAAACAACAGGAGGGTACGCAGAATAATGTTCACAGCAAAAATAAAAACAACTCATAAAAAAAGGAAAACAAACAAGCGCTGTTTGCGGCCCTTCATTCTGCCCGTTTTTTCTATTGTGAGCATAATGGTTTACCAACTAGCTGCCCCTTTGATGTTCTAGCTGTGCTAGATGTGGTGAGGTGCCAAACACCCTTTGAAAACACTGCGTGCGAAAAATCTGTCTTAAAGTCGACTTCATGCCTGTGAAAATTCAGTTTGACATTGTAAACTCTCCATTTTAAAGCTCCCGCTTTCGTGCAAACTATTGTTGTATGAAGCGAGTCTGATGCATTTCAACAACACACAGCATTGCCACATTCTTTATGAGTAGCGGCACGTTGTATGCTCTGCCTTTATCAGCGCGTAAAGCATTATAAATGTTGTATTCATGCCTAGAGAGAGAGAGAAAAAACTACTATCTAGGCAGACCTAGTCCAGGCTGGCTGGCCATCTCCTAATCTTCATTACGAGACGGCCAGTTCGCAAATCTCCCGGAGTCCCTCACTAACCCAAAGGGAGTTCGCTGACAAAAGGTCTTGCATCGACTTCTCGTCCATTATCTGATTCGCGTTCAGCCAGTCTTCCCGGAAAGTGATGTGGTAGCTTAGGTGTGGTACAAGGTATGGTGGATGGCCCTCCGAGTAAAGGGGTCATACTGATGTGGTGTGAAGAGCAGATGGGTGTAGGGCAAGTGGAGCATGGGTATCCAATGTATATAGTGTGCACAGGGTGGGGAAATAAGGAAAGGGGTTTGCGCATTTCCGAAGACAGGATGGGTTGCGGGGTGGAAAACTTTGCGTACTGGCACTAGCACATTCGCAATATGTGGCATTGGACATACAAAGCTTCTCAACAAAATTGCGCAACTGAAGGTCTGCTATGATGCCAAAGAGGGCACTGGCAAGCATTTCATCACACCAGTGTTGGGTGTGTCACAATTTTTGTCGTTGTTCCAGCTACGCTGTTTTTTTCTCATGCGCAGACCCAACACACGGCCGCTGTTGTACATTTTAACACATGATGTGATATGTGTAGACGCCTAGAATATGATTCTCCATTTGTGCATCATGTGTAGGTCAAAACTACCCTGTTAAATGTGCTCTAGATGGTAATAAAGGAGCTACAGCCACAAGCAAACACTTCAATCATAATTCCGGCCTGCGCCACCTGTGCATACATTCACTCTTGAGAATGGGAATTATATCATAGTCATCACACTGTGTGCCTTTGAGAGTTCGTTCCAGAGACGATGTATCCGCTGATTGTTTGTATTATGCGCGCACGAAACGGCACACACAATAAAAGAATAGTTATTCACGACGTTCGTTTTTTCCTTCGAGATTGAACTGGACATACCTCTTTAGACGATAGGCAGAGCTAAGTGCCTCAAGATATGTGCTCTCTCATGGTTGTGGTGTTTATCAATTTCGTTTTCTTGAGTTGGTGTTCTTCCTCTTTTTTGCACCGTGTTTTTTTGTATTTTGATTCCGAGTTTACATTAATGATTTTCTTTACAAACGTACTTTTTACGTGCGGACTCTGCTAGCAGCATTCCCTTGTTTCTCGTTGTTAACGTTTTTTATTTGCCTTCTGCCTGCTGTTAACGTTTTTTATTTGTCTTCTTCCTGCTGTACCCCTAATGTCCAACATTCACCACTCATTTTAGTCTGGCATTGCAAACCCAACTGGCGTAGCAAGCCTTGTCTCTATCAGGGCCGACCTCACCAGTTTCAGAGCCCCCTCTACCTCTCTCTTGGTGACCATGGCGTACATCACATGACGCTTATCTTAAAGTGTCTCTCTCACATTTCGAATACGCGCGAAGATTGAGATTGTTTTATGAAACAGTAAAGTACCAACTTGTGAATGATTGCATAGACAAGAAGCTATTTGTATCGTTGCTCAAATTGGAAATGAGCACAGTCAGATTTTTTAACAGCCCGGTGTCGTTTTCAAATCCTTTTTTGTGGATCATGCTCCTCAACTTTCCCTCCACGGATGTTAACTCTGGAAGGCTGCTGTTAGCCTCAACTGTAGTTTATGGCCTAGTTTTTATGTGAAGCTGTGCAGACGTTTAGAGGCTGTTTCTTCGATGGAATTGGTGCAAACGAAACGAAGAGAGGGGAAGAAACATGAGGACACCCGCTGGCCTAACAACGCATGTTACAAATGTTGGATTTATCACGTGCCATAACTTTACCCATGAAAAACGTTCTGGCTTTTTCGTGCATGACAAACTGCCCCCTGCACTATACCTAACCTGAAGTTGAGATTTGAAAGTGTTCGGTATCTTTCGGTAGGGTATTAGATAGAAAATGGTACACTAGAACCTGCCAGAGGCAGCGAGTCCATGCATAGTTTTAGTAAACTTTCCTGTGTTGAAGGTGCTAACATGGGGACAAATGTGTAGAATATGTAATATTTTTCAAAAGACAAATATTCAGTCTCATATATATGCACTAGGTCGTCTTAATTCCTGAGCCATATACTGGGCCTTTACAGTGAAATTTCACCTGTCGTCCACAGGTAGTCACAGCATTCTCTACACCACAGGGATACATGCGATCAAGAAATGTCAGATTGCGTCTCGGGGAGTTTGTAGAGTCAAGGACAGATAATTGACAACCCCTACCGTGGTCACATAACAAGTTCTCTTGAGCGCTTTTGCCTTCCAAGTTTTTCTCCCCTTACCCATTTTTTTCTTCACAGGTTGCCTTTTAGTGTAAAATTAGGGACACCTAAATATATTGAGAAAAAAGTGAGCAAAAGGGTAGAAATGGCGGTAAGGGAAATGGCAGTGAAGAGTAATGATAGCGGCAACAGTGGAGTACATGCCGTGCTACGAACAGTCCCTCACACACGCCTACAATCAATGGACTACCTTCACTGCCCACACTGCCATGAATGTCCTTGGTCTCTCAGTGGAGGGTCAGCACCCTCCCCCGCCATAGGTCGGTCGGTCTAGACTGCATTTGTTTGGGAGAAGCTTCCTCCTGCTGGAAACAGTGCAACGAAGGGAGCAGATGTGGCAGGACATCATAGAGGGCAGAGATTTTTGAGCTACAGAAGTCAACAGGACGTGATGACACTTACTTGGCAAGGATTCACATAGGGCGAAGGAAAAATGTGGTCGGCAAAGTGTTTACAAACCGTCAGGCTGTACTCTTGCAACTACTGTATAGAGATTTTGAACTGTGAACACGCATACGCTGGCAGATTCGAAGCATCATGCTGTTACTTCAAGTGCTTCACTGTGTTATTGAACCAGCATACACGTTATCCTGTGTGGTACAGTGCTTACAGCATTGGCAGCACAACGTACGTCTTAGAGAAGAAGTACAGATGACTTGACGTCTGGATGTGTGAGGCTTGCGGAGGTGATTCACCCTCCTCTCACTGGAAGGGCTGCTTCTGTGTGCAACATAAGGTGGGCCTGAGAAATAGTAGCAATGGATGTATAACACAACAAGGGAAGGCGTAACGGTCAGAGGGGGCTCGCATTGAAAATGAATATAGCACCAAGGCCACTCGCAACTGGAGTAACTTTGCTATTTTTTGATCTCATTTACAAAGTCCGTGACAATGAGGAGCTGGGTGTGTTCCTGCACAAGGAAAAGGACACAAAGCACTGTGAGAGTGCGCATTGCTTATCGGTTAATACCGTCATCTGGTGCCATTAGTGGGTGTAATTAGTCCAGATAGGGCTGTTGCAGCTGCAGGAGGTGCACTTCAGATTGGCTCACCATTTGCTGAGGTATTACAGCGTGTGAAGTGCAGAGATATATTACCCCCCTTTACATGCTTTAAAGGGGCCATGCAGACATAATACAAGTTTATTTTATTCGAAAGATTTTGTGTTTTATAGTGCTTCAGCGCTTGTTCGGAAGCAAACGATGATTCATTCACTGTGAAAATAACCAATTTAAGTTAAATTTTGATCCTTATGCAAAATGGTGCGCTTTAACTACGTCTACAATGACATCAGAAGGATGGGTCTTCAAGCTAAACTTGGTTTGAAGCGGAGACTTCTTTATCGTTAGTCAACCGAGATAGTGCCAGCATACCGTAGCTGGCCGTTTTCTGCCTTTGCTTACTGTAGCCGGCCGTTTTCTTTTTGAATGTATTTGTACCTCGCTTGTTTTTGTTAAGCAGAAAATATTCGTTCCGTGATACATGGTGCTCGCTCGACAAATGTGGCCCGTAATACGCCTTCTCTTACACCGATCCATCAATGTTGTCTAAGACAACCCGTAAGAGCCGCAGTGCTGTGCAGCTAAAACAAGCACAGTGCACGCAGTACCAACAGCAGTACGCATAGGTACTCATACGTTTACACGGGCTTTCGTAACTTCCACTGTTTTTCCCACCATTCCTACTGCTAGAAAAATAATGTCCCCTAAATTTAAGCGCAAATAGCTTTTTCCCCAAACCTATAGGTTCTGCCTAATTCGCGTTTGCTTTTGCAGGCCCCAGCCAATCCCACAGCTGGAGTGTATGACGTCATGGGTTCTGTTGCGTGAAATAAGCTAAAGGGTCGCACGGCCATTCCCTTTTTTCCTAATCATATAGCTTATTGAGTGAAGTTGACGTTAAGAATGGTGTTAGTGTGTATCTAACCAAGCAATCGTTCAAATGGACCAAACCTGTGTTTTGTCTGCATGGCCCCTTTAAGCTTCTCGCTGATTTATGTCGCTGTCAGCGCAAGCACCGTACTTAGCCGCTGAATGCGCCGACATGAAGGGCGATGGCACGGAGAACGCACCCTGCACGCGACCAAAACCCATTCGCGCATTTACCATATACTACGCCGTCACCGCAATCACTAGGCGAATGTGGTTGTACGTCTAGCTCTACGCCCCGATGCACACAATCATTTCACCTCACAGTATCCGTCATATAACAGCGCGGCATTTGTTCGTGTAGTGATTTCTGGCACATTGTTGAATGCTATTGCTGATGACAACACGACTTAGATTCTTCAGCAGATGTATTGGTGCCGTCACGGTCACCGTTTCTCGTCGTTGGACCAATGCTTGGCACGCCAGCTTTACCCGTGAGCTGGCAGAGGACAGCACCCAACGTGAAGCCGAGTGTTAGCAGACCGACGCTGCACTTTTTTGAGCAACCGGCCACGCCAACGTGACACGCGGATAGCATCCAAGTTGAGAGCGGAGAGAGAGAGAATAACTTTATTTCTGACGAGGCTCAGTCCTAGCGAGTGTCCCTCAGGTGAGGGAGGCGCGCCAGGTAATCCTGAGCCCTAGTGGCGGTCAGGAGCTGTAGCTCGGGCGAGGAGCTCCCGGTCACCTCCCGCCAGGTAGTGGGAGGGTTGGGTAAACGGAGCGTGGGTAAAGAGGGGCATTCCCAAATGGCATGTGGCATGGCATCTCGAGCGCCACATGCCGGGAAGTTTGGGGGGGGGGGATATAATGTGGGATAGATGTGGTGGTGTCTGGGCCATTCATAATAAGACACAGAAAAAGAAACTTGGCACACTGCGTTGCGTTCGGCCTCGAGGGGTGCGAACAATTTTAAAAATTATGCGCCCGAGGCGTGCGGATAGGAAAAACCACGACCCGATGGGCTCGCTGAGGGGACCGTCGCTCTATCTTACGCTACCGCGTGGAATTCCCGCATGGCTGCCCGAAGTGGGGCGAGCGTGCTACTGCTAACTCTCTTTCTTCACTTCAACATGAGCGGGGAAACTGAAAGCGCTTTCCAATAAGCAATGATATAGCACACAAAACGTCGACCGCAGCCCAAGCCTACGGCGATGCAGCTCCAAGAATGACAGCCTTGTCTTGGCTATTTGGAAGTTGAAAGCTATCTTTTCGATAATTTAGGACCTTTATGTCGTGTCAGCGAAAGGGTGAAAAATGCAATAAACGGGGTACTTTGCTTTATTTGACTGACCAAAATGTAAATAATTGTGTGTCTGTTTGGAGGAACGTTTGATTTACACACGCACAGGGCATGGCGCGAACGATTCCCCATCGAGGGAGATACGGTTATCGATTATTAAAAGCATTTCTGCTGCTGACGCTCCTGTTGTGCTGTGCGGGCCGTCGGGAGCAGACCTACGGTCAAAAAGAGTCAGCTAAAACTCTCTATTACCTCGAAGAGCGTGGGTGCCACCGAGCACGTTCTTGTAAATTCTGTTTGAAACTCCCGGTCATAAGTTACATCGTTTGGATGAGCCACGCAACGGGGAGGACGACGAAATTTCCGAAGGACTTATGAACATCAGCACGTAGCGCGTGCTGGGCTTCTGTGCTTTTTGTGAACTTGAAAGAACCACACGCTTGCTTTCATGGGTGCCTCGTTTTCCGTTTCCTTTCTCAGGGCCCACTAGACACCGAGGAGGCTTTTCTCACACGTGTTTGGCGCCGGCTCGACGTACTGCGCCCCCCCCCCTCTCACACTTCCGAAATAGCGTCTCCTGCCGCCTCGGCAAACAGGCCTCCCCCTAAAAGTTTCGGGACCCTCTCCCCGTGTTTTCTTTCAGTCTGTTGTGTTCCCATCATTCGTCTGTTACGCCTCCGCCGCAAACCAAGGTAACTCGCGCTTAAAAAGCCACTGCACTCAAATTCTCGGTAACGTAAAAATATTGCCACGTAATTATACACGTAAAAAGAGTGCGAAATGCAAAATACCGCGTTTCAAACATCAAAGCGTGCGACTCAAATTGCTCGCGACATTGGCGTTTTCGGAACGGAAACTGAATCAAAAAGGCAACCATTACCACTGGCCGGACGTGACGTACGTTATGGAAGGCAAGCGGCCACGCCAGAATCGGCGGCCGCTCAGAGCCGCCTTCAAGTGCGTCTGGTAGCGTCGCGTTTCGCACTATTATTTCCACAGCAGAACTTCCACTAACGTTGGCCCGGATAATGCAGTTAGGCACAATTCCGGCACTGTGTTGCTATCAGTCGAGATGAAGTAGACCGTACGACCGTTATTTTGTCCCATCATAATAACTACCAGTGTAGAAATCCTTGGCATTGCGAGTAAAAAAGCGCGCCCCGATTTACAAAGCTACTGGCTCGTACGATATCGAAAAGCATCTTTCGTTAACGGGCGCCTGGGCTATCATATATCTCTTTCTTTGGAGTGAACAAACCGCATACGGGTGGAGATCCATTCCTATTTCTAGTACAGATTACGCAACAACCGCTCAGTTTATATCGACCCAGTATTTTTCGCCTTGCTACGCATCAAGAATCGAATCATAAAAGTGGTCTGAAACTATAGGCCAGCTTCTATATTTAAACGATGTACAAAAACACTAAAAAGTCAACTATCTACCGCTGTTTTTTACTTTCACGTGAGACATGTGTTGAAAGTATTTTACTTTCAAGTAAACTACATCTAACGATCCACCAAAATGAATACTTCACTTGGGAATTGAACAAATATCTTGTACATTGTTTAGGAGAGGAGCAGTTGCGTTAGCTTTCGCACTTCGCGAAGATGAGAGCCGATATTTGTGTGAATGTATTTCTTGCTGCGAGAAAGGCTGATTTTGGTTCACTTAGCGAATGAGGCAAAAGTCGCACAAATGTTTATACCCGCATTTACAAGTCTAGTTGGATCGTGAAACTTTCGTAAAGGTCGAAGGGATGGAGGTGGCGTTGGGAGTGCCTAATATGGCCAATATTGGATACGGAAGTGCAAGTGATAAAGAATTTATCTTTTTTGTGGTAGATGCAATAGGAATGATAAATGTAAGACTAGTGCACGTTCCGTGCTATTTTTTTCTTTGAGTAAAAATATTATTTTCAAGTAAAAAAGTTTTGCTAACTTCGAAACGTTCACAAGAGCGTGAATAGTTTGTAGTCTTCTAATCTCTCTAATCGCATTGCAAAAAAGGCGGATATTGTTACCTATGCAACTAGTTTTTAACATGTGAGGGCGACTGCGGTAAAGCGCGGTGGTGTAACAGAGAAATACCGGCATACGCATACCTGCGCCTGGCCGAGCGCCGTGAAAGTCGCCGGAGAAGCGCGAGATTCACGGGACAGATTACCCAACCTCCGTCAAAGGCCGCTGAGAACTTGTTTCGGCGACTCTCCGCCAGGTGCGAACGTCGTCTGCTCGGAGGTATTTTGAACGACGATACCTAGCGTGATCTGTAATTACGAATTTTAGTATATGGCCATTGTGAATTTAAGGGGTTCGACTACTGATTTGGATCAAATTTGGACAAAGAAAAATTTGAGTGAAGTTGGCCTTTAAGAGCTGCGCACTAAAATGATACAAGCACAAACCAGAAAAAAGGCGCGTCTGCGGCGACGTGCCAATCACCTAGTGGCCCTTCCCAATAGTGATAACTGCAGTTTTGCAGTGCTTCTTAATGCGAAGGAAATGGCGAAAGCATTTATCGGGAGTCTTCCAGAGTATTTTGAAATATTTACTAATGCTGATATATAAGCATGTATTGCACAGGGGAGCTTCCGCCGAACAGTCAGAACAACCTCATTTGTGCACTTGTGAGAGATGGCCAAACGGTGGTTCTTCTTACCGATATAAATATAATCGCCCGGGCACAAGTGGCGCCACCCACGGTCGCCACTATGTCGGACACGTTATCACTCCCACAGTTGCGTGATACCTTCGATAGGAAACCGCCGTGGGACATGACTTTCAAATTCGTGGTGCACAACCGCGTTCGGCGCATATTGGCTGCTAACCGTTAGCACAGAGACGTTATGAGCTGCTTGGCGCTGACTTCGCCATTTGTCCTCTTTGTACCACCTGACCAGTTACAACTAGGTTACTGCGATACTTTCCGTAGCAGCTTGTGTCGCTGCGACGTGAACTAATAACTCTTTTTTCAGGGGCGTGCAGTGCGCTGTGAGCTGCTCAGTGACCGTGATAGGGTTTTTCTATCGCCCGTCTTAGCCGCTGTTCTGGCAGCCTGCCGTGCTATCCATCACAGCACCCCTGTCTAACACCCGCAGGCAAGCAGTCTTAACGAGCGTTTCACCAGCGTACTGGGCACATTCTGCACAATTACGCTGCATCTGATCCGGGCTTGTGGGGTGCCATATTACAATTTGTGACTGCCTATAACACCGCAGAGATCCCAACCAAACCCGCAGTGGTGGTTCAGTAGCTAAGGCGTTGTGCTACTGAGCACGAGGTCGCGGGTTCGATTCCCGGCCGTTCAGGCTGCTTTTCTGAAGAAGGCAAAAAACAAAAAAAAGCCCGTGTGTACGAGATTTCAGCGCGCGTTAAAGATACCCAGGTGGGAAAAATTAATCCGGAGTCCTCCACTACGGCGCGCGTCATCACCTGCGCTGCGTCGGCTCGTTAAACCCTACAATCATTCAATCAATCAATCAGTTCCCAATCGACTTCACTCCGTTTTATCTTTTATATGGACGTCAGCAGGCACATCCTTTAGACCCGATTCTACTGTACCACCCTGGGGCTGTCGAAAAGCTTTTTGCACATTGTCAATCCCGCCTAAGAGTGCCGTCCACTGCCACGATCTTGTACGTACTACTGAAGGTAGATTTCGCCAGAAGTACCGCCATTCTATTACCACTCTTGCGTGCCACCGGTTGCTTACTTCTTTATTTATTAACTTAGAGATACTTATCTTATCATAATTATTTCACATAATTTAGATAATTAGGTTAGATATACTTTGTTTAGACATACTTAAAGGTATTTTAGTTATAAGGTATAGCTTATATATTGAGGGTGTTTGTCGAGTATACCATCGTCCATAACTATTCTGCGCAGGATTTCTTTCTAGTGGTTATTATCAGCGGAGGCAACAACGCCTGCGTAGTTAGGTACTTATACTTGTTCTAGCGTTTTGCTACGTATGCTGAAAACTCTGCTTTCGACATGTTTACATGTTTCTTCAACATTGGATTATATTTATTCATGTTTTTCTGTGGCCGGCGACTCTTGTTTCTGAATATAAATAGGCAAGCATTTTTTGCAGTTGTTCTGCAGAATCGCTTGGCAAGAATGGGCCGTCTCCAAGTGTCAAATCGCTCAATCATTCGGGGATTATCGGTAATCCTGTATGCTTCCAGTCAAGCTCTCTGAAACCCCCTTCCGACACGTTGCGAACAGTTTTGACAGTATGCTATAACCTTTTAACATCCTCTTTCGGATCAGGAGTTGGTCATTTGTTTTGAGAATGATTACCTTGCCCGTACATTCTATTTATTTGTCGCCAAGGAGCGCTATGTAGGTCTCCCATATTTTCTCTCATTTCAATGTTTACAGCACTGCTGCGCTTCTCACTGTAACAAACGATTTTTTGTGGTATATAAATACTATCTTAACGAATTTATTATACTCTGGGGAATTTTCTATTTATTTTGATTGAAATGCCGGGATCCATTCTTGACCACTTTTTATTGGTGTAAAATCCTTTCATTATCTCGTTCACGTTGTGTATAAGTATACCCTGTTCGTCTGTGAGGGCGTACATTCGTGCTTTGCCAATACCTCGCTTCTCTTTAGTTGCTCTTGAGCTTCCTCCTATAGGGACCGGACCCTGGAGTTTGCCGCGCGACACTAGCACCACTTTTTTGTTTGCCCACCACTGGCGGTAACCTTTTTTATTGCACGATCGCAGTCTTCGCTCGGCCGGAGTATTTCCCGCAGAAGGATTGCCCGAATTAATTAATTACCTAATTTATGGTAATTAGTGTATTATTGCTTAGTCATAGATTGAGTGAGAAGTCAAAGTGATGCTAGTAGGCCTTGTGAGGTAACAAATTAAAGATGTCGACGAGGGAAATCACAGGGGACAAATTAAAAATCACTTCCTTGTTATAGTCATGAGATAGTAACGTGATTCACAAATTTCGTTAAAAATCAAAGTGATGCCACTAAGGCTTGTGAGGTATAAAATTAAAAGTCTCGATGAGGCGAATCACGTGGGACAAATTAAAAGTTGCTTTCTGGTTACAGTCATGAGAAGTCACGTGAGTCATTGATTCGGTTAAAAGTCGAAGTATTGTCACTGGCGCTTGTGAGGTATCAAATTAAATGTCTCGAAGAGGGGAATCATGTGGGGCAAACAGAAAGTTGCTTCCTGATCATATTCATGAGCTAATCACGTGAATCATAAATTCGGTTAAAATCACAGTGATGCCGCCCGGGCGTGTGAGGTATCAAATCAAAGGTATTGATGAGGGGAATCACGTGGAACAAATTAGATATTGCTTCGTGGTTATAGTAATAGGATAGTGACGGGAGTCATAGATTAGGTTTAAAGTCAAAGTGATGCCCTAGAGCTTGTTATCGCCCTCCCGAATGTAAAACGAAAGTTACGCATGCGAGAAAGCGGCTGATGGTTTGTTGAATAATTTTGCTAGGAATGTGTGTGTCATGTCCACTGCACAATAATAAATGGAAGAAAAAACTGGAAACTCGACTAGTTTATATATAACCGAAACGCAAACAAACTTTAGACAATGAGCTGAAGGACAACGGGAAATTATATTAAAAAGTGGGCAAACGGTCGGAATTTGAAAAAGTCAGAATACGTGTTCGCTGCTGGAGCGTGGCTGTCCCACACGTCCGAGGAGCAGCGCCATGGTGTTGCGGTGTTGCGCGGTCCAGGTGACGTGTCATGGCCCAGCGGTAGAGCGCGCTTCCAGCTCCCGTCGTGTAGTAGCAGAGGCAGTTCTCTTCGGGCGTCGTGCTCTTCTGCCGATGTCCGGTGAGACGACTTCCTTGCGGAGGAGATGATATGGAGGTCGCACCTGTAGAGGGCCTCTTGGGGCACAGCACTGGTCCGGTCGCCCGACCGCCGCGCATCCCGGTCACTCTCCCCCCTTCTGTGTATCTGCTCTCTGTCGGTGTTCTTTTCTCGGGCTCGCTTCCCTGCCGCCTGCCGCTGTCACTGGAAGCTTCTCATTGGCCGGTCGCCGGCGCGAGCTCGTGCAGTGGTCTCGAGCTCTCGGCGCTGTAGCCGGGGTCAATGAATTCGGCGGGGCATCTCGCGCGTGTCTTCTGCTGCGTAGTTTTTTTTTCACTTTCTTTTAACGGCGCTTCGCTTAAGTCATTGCAATTTCTTCGCATGACCGTGTTCGCGCTGGAAGTGAAAGCGACGATCGTATATCTGCACAAGATCCCTGCATCCCAAAATCCAAAGTCGGTCATGAGTCATTCGTGGAAAACTCCTTTTTAAAGTTTGCCGCCAGCAGACTTGTTCAGTTTAGGCTTCCTTCAAGCTCCCTAATTCAAAGAGATGATGTTGTGCGTCTTCCATTTTTCTAGGGACATTCTGGCCCGTATCTGATTGGGAACAGAATGAGCTCTGCAGGTCGAGTGGTCACTGCAGCTCCGTGGCTTCCGAATAGGACGTTATCTATCGCTGCCCGAAAGCGAAAGGCATCCAGTGCTCTGACCACACCCCGGTCAGGGGTCGTTTGCTTTCAGGAGAAAAAAGACGGTTTTGGTGTATTTTCGCAAGAAATAAACATATTTTCCGAATTCAGCGTCAATAAAAATATAAAGGAATGCCCCCTAGAAATTTTTGAGAATCTCTTTAGCAGCCCTTTAAAAGCATGTCGAGCTTTTGATATGTTCAAATCGTGTTTGCTTTATTTTCTATATTTTTCTAGCAAAACATGAAAACAAATTTTTTTTCACGCTCTTCAGCACTTGATGGAAGGCTACTACTTTACTGAGGTGGCATTTCCTTGCAATTCCAATTAACGCTATCGTTTCATATATCAATTAAATTCATTCATTTCTTTTGCTTCTTTATTGCTACTTTGTTATTGTGGCTGATATGCCATGTCGAGCAACGTAGCACCCGCACAATAATGTGCCAGGATGGTAAACAAATGTATGGTGCTTTACGTTTTCATGGTAGTAAACAAATATATACATGACGAACCAGCGCGCTTCGGAAGCAGCTTTATATCCCCTATATGTCTTACGGCAGCAACTGAAAATGCCACCCGCTGCAGTGGCTCAGCTATGCTGCTGAGCCCAAGGACGCGGGTTTGATCCCGGTCGTGATGGCTGCTTTGCATAGGGAGGAAAAAACAAAGACGATTCTATGTCGGAAATTCATCGCATGTTAAAGATCCCCGGGTGGCCAAAGTAATCCAGAGCCGTCATGGCCAAGGTGCATAGCTGCGGTGCGTTAAACGCACATAATTTAAATTTTGAACGGAAATATTACAAAAAAGTCCCTGTATCTGCTTCCTTTGCTGCAACTGTCATGGAAAGAAAAGTCTTCTGCCACCCATGCCAGTAACACCCCCTCCTCTCCTCACCCACGCTGGTCTCCCTTGCTCCGCCTCCCCGTCATGGATGCAGTCGAAGTTGGCTCAATTCAATCCGATTTTCCTGCGTTCACTCCATCTGTTCAGAGCTCATTTTTCTGTGGCTCTTTGCCGCGAAGTAACAGCCCGAAAAAAAGCAACACACAGCGCATCAAGAAAGCAAGCACTGCTTGCTCCAAAGTAGTGCATAGGGAACGTCGTGCTGCTAGGAGGAAAAGAAACTCGAGTCACTGTCGGGAAAAGACAGTTGTCAATTACGATGCACAGGAATTTGAAAGGCACGTGATGTAAAAGTGTAACCTTTTCGAGCAGTCCCACGACGGCAGCTGATTGCAGTGGCATACTTTCCTACAGTGAAATTTGGTGTAAACGACTTCATGCATAGAAAGTATATTGTAAGCCACTGATAGAACGAGTGACGCCACAGTCACGTGATGCGCGGTCCTGGATTACTGCCACCAATAATACTCGTGGCCACTATTACGAATCAGTCCGCCGCTGAGCTTTGCTTCAACACTCCACGGCTGTGCGGCGAAGCCTCCACTACGTGCGCATTTCAAGCAGGCCCCCATGTCGGTGAGTCACGCTTGCAGCCGACAATTCAAACACGTCGCTACACATCTGGATCGGTGGCACCTCGTTATCGGCGTGATCAAACTTCGGTGACATGCCGCCGCAACATGCCGAGACTTGCCCCAAAGACACAGAAGCCCCGCGTCCGCTGCGAAGACCTCCTCTTTCCCCTCTCTCAGACTCAGCGTGCGCCGCTACTACCGACCACTTACGAACTCTGGAAAGAGTGTTGTGTGTGTCTGTGCCTTCCGTGTCGTGTGCAGAATCTAGGGGGAACGCATGTTTTGACCGTTGGCGCTTTAGGTATAAATACGAACTCCTCCACACCCCAAGCGGTAAAGTTCATTCCTGTTTTAGCAGTGAATCAAAGCTGTCACTGTGCTCGAGTCCTGTACTGTAACTTCACCCGTCGGGGCATTGATCTTTGACTTCGGCTCATTACTCGCTACGAAGTAAACCGTTACGGTTGCCTACGGTTTCTGGACTTCTTTACGGCTGCAAGTTTGACTGGCCACTCGTTTCACACCCCGCTACCACAAGTATGTCGGAGGCGACGGAAATCTGCTCGGGTCGGCCTTCTCGTACACAACAATTGGTTGTCAGCGGTTGAATAACAAAGTCCAAAATCAACGTCACCCTTTTCTCCGCCCTCATGCCTCATGCACTCTGCAAGCCGTTTCAGAGGGTTACTCTTTTAACGGACCAGCTCTATACTTTTTTCCGCTCCTTACTAGGGCATTGAATAAATAGACATACATGTATCGCAATATAGAGACACGCGTTTGTGTCGTCTCGGAACAACTATTCACAACTATCTGAATACTGGCGCCACCATTTGTAAAATATAGGTGGTATACAATGAAAAGTTTAGCCGGAGATTTCTTCGTTTGGCAACACTAAAAACCGCCATGTCGGTG
Source organism: Haemaphysalis longicornis (assembly GCA_013339765.2). Lineage (NCBI taxonomy): Eukaryota > Metazoa > Arthropoda > Arachnida > Ixodida > Ixodidae > Haemaphysalis > Haemaphysalis longicornis. The sequence continues at coordinate 27,412,651 of CM023452.1, read as the reverse complement.
GCCACCGTGCTAGCGCATGCGCTGTGCGCCGTATCTGGAAGGAAAAAAATTATACCATCTTATTATGCTACAGCCGTCTCTTCCGCAAACTTTATTTTATTCATTTTCACCGATAGTCCATCCATCTGTGTTCACTCGAGCAGGACAGCAATCGTACAGATGCCCTCCGGTGTGGGCCCCGCTGCGTCTGCATAATACATGCCTTTACGGTTGCCATATTGTTTTGTTATGGCTGTTGCCCTGGCTTGCCCTCTTCCTGAGTTTCAGTCAGGATGCGTATTACGGGGCAGAGGTTTAGCGATTAGCTTGCGGCGCCAAGCGGGAGGGATGTCCGCTCTATCTTATCCTCAAGGACCTGCCTTCCAGTAGTTGTAATCGACAGCCGCATGATTTGGCTCGCGTACCTAGCCTCTATGAGGTCAGTGATGGTACTGTGCATCCCGAGCTGTGTTAAACATTCGGTGTACGTTTTAGAAGAGAGTCCAAGGTCTCTCTTTACAACCGTCCTGATCATAATGTCAAGTTTTCTAAGATCGCATGGTTGTAGCTTGAGATAGGGCACTGCATATGTTATGCGGCTGCTGAAGAAGGCCTGTACTAGGCGGAGCCTCTCGCATTCCTGGAGACCCCCGTGTTTGCCTGATACTCGACCGATCATGCGGCTGATTTGTTCACAGGTGAATATAAGTTGGTTAAGGGCAACGGAGTTATTGCCTTTGTTATTAATTTGCAGGCGCAGCATTCGGATGGTCTCCACTTCGGATATCTGAGTGCCACCCAAATAAATGTGAATTTTACTTACTTCTACTTTGTCTCGGGTGATGTGAAGCAGCTGGGACTTGGCCTGCACACACTTGAGGCCGCATTCCTCAGCGTACGTGTGCACTAATTTAGCCGGTTCCTGGAGGGTTTCCTCGATTTCTCCGACGCTTCTGCTTGTCGCCCACAGAGTAATATCGTCCGCGTATATAGCGTGGCGGACCCCGTCTACCATTTCGAGTCTCTCAGGAAGTTTCATCATGGCCACGTCGAACAGAAGGGGAAAGCACCGCCCCTTGAGGTGTTCCACGAGGTCCAGTCTGTACGGGTCTATAATTTGTGTCATCTATTTTTATGTAAGCCTTCCTTCCCTGAAGAAAATCCTCAATATAACGAAAAGTTTTGTGCCCGCAATTCGTGGAATTTAGGTTACTAAGAATTTTGCGGTGGTTTACGTTATCGAATGTACCTTTCAAGTCTAGCGTTAGGATGGCCCTGACCCCATGTTCTGCGTGAGGGGGTCGATCACCTCTCGTTTAAGCTGGAGGAGATAATCTTTGGTTGACAGGTGTGCATGAAAATCAAACATGGTTGGCGAGAAGAGACCCTGTTCTTCGATGTAAGCAGACAGACACGTGCAGACCATTTTTTCCATAAGATTTCCGACACACGAAGTTAGAGAAATAGGCGGTAATTTGTCCGTGTTTATATCTTTACCAGGTTTTGGAATGAATTGCCCGATTGATGTTTTCCACTCGTGCGGAATTGGGGCGCCATCCCAGATTGTGTTAATGAAGCCTGTAAGCTCCTGAATAGATTTTTTGCTGAGGTTTTCTAGCAGACTGACCGTGACGCGGTCTCCGCCCGGAGCCGTATCCCTCTTCATGTTCGCAAGCGCTGCCTTTGTTTCCTCAAAAGTGTAAGGGGCATCGAGAGCCTCAGTAAGAGCTACCGCGTGTTGATCGATGGGTAGTGCAGAAATATCCTTTTTCCAGCGCCTGCTCTAGTTCTTGGTTGGTACCTTGAAAATAATGAAAGGTGCGCCAGAGGTGTCGTGCAATTTCACTCCGTGTACGGCTCGGCTCGAAAAGATATCGCAATATGCACCGGGTTTTCCTCAAGCTGAGAGCTCCACTGCGCGAGTTGCACTTAGCGATTCAATTATTTTGAGCAAGCACCATGGCGTATTGTACGGCTTGCTGTGTGGGTCATGCTATCCTTAGTGTAAGTTTCCTGTTAAGCTTTTGCCGGCTCCAGCGTTTTGTGAGGGACCGACGGGCTTCCCCAATTTGCATGAGATGTGTGTTGACGGCCGTTGGTACCTCAGTCGTCTGTACAGTGGTGGTATGTTGATGTCTGCTTTCTATGAGGGCAGCATCCTTACGCATGGTAGCATGTGGACTGATGAAAAGCCGACAGGTCTGAGTCCCTAAATTTGGTTCAGTCCGTAAGTTTCGCCTGCCCTTTCTTGTGCTTTAATTTTTGCGTTTCTGCCGTTACCATGAGGATGCGGTGATCACTACCTAAGGTTTCCTCCGTGTTGATCCATGCATAGCGTTTTGGATTTGCGAACTATGGAGAGATCAGTACACCTGTTCCTAGCCACACTGTTTCCCATGCGGGTCGGATAAAAAGGGTCTGTAAGGAGGGTAAAGCCCATGTCTGCTATGTTTGCAGCTAATCTTAGCCCCTTGATGTCTTCTTAATCCTACCCTCATTGATAGGTGTAAGCATTGAAGTCTCCTAAAAATACAAGTGGTGACCTTCCTGCAGTTCGGATGGATTTATAGAAGATTTCTGCGAAAGCATCTTTTCGGTTTCTTGGGCGGCTATAGATGTTTAGCACGTACACTCCGCCTTGGCGCTGTCTTGTCGGTAAGATTTGGACGAATGTGTGTTCAACATCCCGGTCTAAGGCTAGGTCAACAGTGGTTGCCGTCCATTGTTTGTGCACAAGCATACAAGTGGATAGATCTAACTGGTGTGTGCTGTACAACCTGAATTTTACTGATACTCCGACGTCTTGCATCGCAATAATGTCTGGCATCGTCGCAAGCGTTTCCAAGTATTGATAAAGGGCATTCTTTTTTTTGTTAAAACCCCTACAATTACATTTTAAAATTTGGATGCATCCCCCGTTTTTTTGACAGTTTCGACATATGCCGAATTATTTGTCCTCGTGTTTCGAGGTCCGCTGACGAACTGTGCATGGTACCGGGCGTTCACCACTCTCCCCGAGTCGCCGATTAATTTTGACCTCCCAAGCATTGAGCCGCGCATCTATGGGTTCCAATAGAGGTTTCAGCATATTATGGAGGATGTCCGGGAGGATGTTCTGAATGGTTATCTGAATGTGTGATTGAAGGTCGGTTTTAATGTCCTTTACTTTTTGAAGAAGGGAAGTTCAAACTTTGTGTGTTTCTCTCGAATAGAGTCCCTGACACCCTGGTTCACCAGAGGTGTGTTCTCTACCTGCTGCCTGTCTTCTGCCAGAATCCCGGTCCTGTGGAGGGGCTGTTGTGACTAGGCTACGTTCGGCTTTGATGTTGCGAATTTCTTGGCAAAGCTGTTCCAGCTCCCGCTTTAGCTGAATATTTTCGGTTGTAATTTCCTGTATGGCCAACGAAGGAGGTGGGGGAACAAGCCACCCATCCCCAGCTGTTCACCTTTGTGTGATCCGCTACTGGCGGGTTCGCTGTTGTTTTGGCGTGCCTTCGGCCCTGGTTCCCTGGTTCTTCTCCATTCCATTTTTGTTCATGCTGTAGCTGTCGTTCCACGCCTGAGGGCCGGTCGTTGCCAGCGCCTCTCAGGTTGGTGCTTTTGTTGGTGCCGCTGTTGCGCAGTGTCCCTGGTCTCCAATTTCTGAATTTGGCGGCACAGTGCGCTGATCCAGTGAGGTGACTGTCCCCGCAGATGAGGCACGGGGGCGTGCAGTTGTGTTCAAGTCCCGGCTGCGCTCCCCTCACGCCTGGCACCGTTGGGCGTTGGGCGTAGGGCACACGTCCGCGCGATGTCCGACCGCCCCGCTTTGCTGGTAGGGTGGGGTGGTTTTTTGGTAAGGGCAGACCGGGATGGCTTAGTTCCAGTAGAAAATGTGACGCGGCACCTTGCGTCCCTCAAAAGTAAGGACCGCCACATTTGTTTGACCGAGTTTGCGTATGTTGAGGTTTTGGGTTTCGGGCGAATATATGGCCCTTGAGATATCTTGCTCCGTGTCTGCCGTGTCTACGTTGATAACGCCCCGATACGTATCTTCGTCTAGTTTGAGATGTGCCTGTACTCGACACCGTACGCCGCCTATGATGAGCTCTCTGACGGCAATCATTTGTCTTAGGCGCTCTGAATTTCGCAATTCCACGATGGGGATGTTTTGGTCCCACGCAGGCCAGATGGTCAATTGATGCGAGGCTAGAGGGATACCTGTAGCCGTGCTGATGGCAGATCCGAGTTTGTATGTGCCTTTGTACGCCACAAGATTTATTCTGTCTCGGCTTAGTTACGACAACGGAGTCTTCTCTTCCCAGCTTCGGCATGAACGCTGGCTTCCAGGTGGCGCTGCGAGGCGTCTGTCGGCGCCGGTTTGCGTTCCCAGCGCGCTGCGTCCCAGTGGTCACACCGTCTTGGCGCAGTTCTTGCTTTTGTAGACGTTCCTTCTGGCGTTCCGTTTTTTTTCTTGATCACGTATTCGGTGAATTCGTCCAATAATGATTGATTCTTGCGCGAAGTCCGAATTTCGACTTGCATCACAACCCGCCGCATGGCGCCGACCGGCCGGCGCTGCCCTACTGCCTAAGTGACTGGCTGGTTAGGCTTAGCGCGGCGTGACGATGTTTGTGACAGACCATCGGCCGTTGTGCAACCCATGGTGGGCCCACACGGGTATTGTTGGTGTCCACAGAGTCCTGAAGACTTCCCAAAAATGGTCCAGCTGAGTTTCGGGTGGTACGAAGTGAATTCAGGGCGGAAAACGAAATAATTCGGAGCTGACACGACGCACTTCATCTGTGTTGGTGCGATCGCCCACAGCGGATGAAACCACGGCTGCGAACGGCGCGCATAAGCGGAGTAAGTCCGACGCTGCAGTTGGCTGCCGCTGCGGTTGTCGCCGCAGTTGCGCCCGCACCGCATCCACGAACTTATGTGTTGTAAGTGCCCTCTAATACGCGGTTGAGTACAAAACCGAATAATTTCTTTGGAGAAGTGCTTCACGTGTACACCGACTAGGTGGTGGGTTTCTCGTGCGCTAAATGTTTCGCACTCAGCAAAACAACTTACGTCTGACGTTAGAGCGCGGCGGCTACTTCATACGCGTCTGGCGATAGGTAGATCATACTATGCTGCACTTAACAGCACTTGGCGTCTAGGTATAAATTCGCGTTCAGTGGGCAACAGTTTGTAATATGCAGTTCCTGCTGTCAAACGGACCACTGCGCTCACGTCTGTGCCACGACCGACTCACACTCGCTGGTAGGTCTGCGCAGAGGCTGGGGTTGAATTGCAGATAAGGTTTTCACACTCATGAGCGGAATCATGACTTTTCGTGTAACCAACGCTATCGCTGTACAACTGACCATCGAATCAATCACACACGCCTTCCACGGAAAGACAAGGTCACGTCGCGGCCCGTGGACTGCGTGGCCGCATGAAGGCATGGACAAGAAGAGGGGTGCCTGATTTGGGGGACGTGAGCACAATGTCGCCTTGGCAACAGACGCTTGACTACAAATATGGTGGTGCACTCGCATGGTTGCCTGCATGCATTCCACGCCATTAAATATCGGCCATTCCAATAAGAAGATAAGTAAAGTTTAGGAGAGGCTGTGGCCATTTATTTTCTGCAACCGGTAACGCCAAATTAGGAGTGTTCAGTTTTTCTTGTATTTCGATGCCATTATCCCTTTGGTTCTCCTGAAAGCTCAACAGCACTCAAATCTTTCTTTGCCCGAATTTGGTCCGAACAAGTTGTTTATGCTCTTAAAATCACCGCGTCGAAATCCTAAGCTTCGTAAGCACAGAACACACTAGGCAGCTACGTTTAAAGTAGCTCCGTGCAGACGACGTTTGCACCCGGCAGAGGGTCACCGAAACAAGTTCCTAGCGGCCTGTAAAGGAGGTTCAAGAACCTGTCCCGTGAAGCTCGCGCTTCTCTGGCGACTTCTAGGGCGCTCAGCCGGGCGGAGGAACGCGTCCGGCCGGGGTTTCTCTGCTACACCACCGCGCTGTACCGACGTATTCATGAAATGTTTAAAACGGACCACATATATAGCAATACCCTTCTTTTTTTCTGGTGCAGTAAAAGATATTGAAAATCTGCAACCTATTCACGCTATTGCGAACGTTCCAGAGTTATCAAAACGTTTTCACTTAAAACAATATCTCTACAACAACTAATTTGGTTAGGATGTGACCGGCCAACCCTCCTTTCCCCCCCCCCCCCCCCGAACCAAGCACCCTTGACCAGTGGGAGAGCTGTGCCGCCGCCGCAGCACAGCGTCGACTACCGGACTGGGATGTCCACAAACCTACCTACGGTAGCACTCAATGCTATAATAAAAAACATTTTCTACTCCATTCAACTCAACTAAAACAATAAGGCTACATGCACACTTGGCTTAGATTTGTCATTCATATGGCATTTACCGCAGTAAAAAAGGATCTTTTAAAAATTCGTGACCACTTCACCTTCTGCGTCCCATATTTACAATATTTCGGCTGGGCCAACGCCACCTCTACCCATTAGACCTGTACATAATTCTGCGACGTAACTACAGTTGTACACGCTCGTATATGCACTTGTGGGACTTTTGCCTCACTCGCTTAGCGAATAAAAATCATCTTGCTTGTGGTAACAAATCCATCTGCACAAATATCGGCCGTCGTCTTCACGAAGTGCGAGAGCTAACGAAACTGCTCCTCTCCTAAACAAACCTGATCTTTCTTTTCGATTTACAAATGAAGTATTTGCGTTTGTAGAGCGCTAAAATTTGGTTTACTTAAGAGTAAAAGGTTTTCAACAGCGCATGTCTCTGGTGAGAGTAGAAACAGCGGTGGAGAAGTAACTTTTTTGTTTTTTAGTGCATCATTTAGCTGTGGAAGATCGCTTACAGTTTCAAATTCATTTTATAATTCGATTCTTGATGTGGTGCAGGGCGAAATATACTGGACTGATATTCACGAAGCTGTTTGCACGTAATGTATCGTAAAAAGTGATTGATCTCCACCCGCTTGCGCTTTATTCCCTTCGAATAGAGCGATGTGTTAGCCGAGGCACCGGCTAACCAAAGCTGTTTGCCGATATCGTACGGAAAAGTAGCTTTGGAAGTACGGCCCGCTGTTTATCTCGAAATTCAAAAAAATTGCTACAACGGTTGTTATTCTAATAGAAAGATAACGTTCGTTCCATTTACTTCACTTCGACTAATAGCAACGCGATGTCGGAAATGCGCCTAACTCTACTATACTGGGCAAACGTTTCTGGCAGTTCTGTGGACATAACAGCGCGAAACGCAACCCTACCCCGTGCATTTCAAGGCTGCTGTGAGCGACCGCCAGTTCTAGCACTGCCGCCTCCGTTCCACCAAGTGCATCCTGTCCGGCCGCCGGTAATGGCTGACATTTCTATTCAGGTTTCGTTCCGAAAACGCCAATGTCGTGAGCCGTTTGCGTCGCGCGCGTTCATGTTTAAAACGTAGTATTTAGCATTTTGCACTCTTTTTAACTCTACAGTCATATCTCGATACGAGGAATTTCAAGGGACCGCTAAAAATATTTCGGTATTCTGAATAAACGTTTATTGTAAAAAAATGAAAAAGGCACAGTAAAAATTGTGAACGTAACACAAGCAACCACCTGCCTTTACTGGGAACACGTGCACAATCGCGTTAGCCTCTAACGCGGTCTGGATGCACGTTTTTTTTGAAGAAATCGGATATCTTTGCCTGACGTGTGCCACTCAACTGCAGCAAGACGAACGATTCGAAGCTGTCCGCGTTCTTGTGCACTGCCTCGCTGGCGTTGATGCACCTGCTAAGAAAAGTGCGGACTGTTCCTACGGATTGCAAAACATCGGAGTTAGACACGACTTCTTCGGCTTGGCTTGCGGGCCCTGTCTCAGAGTTCTCGTCGTCTCTCTCGGCGTCCCCGTCACTGGTTCCGTCTTCGCGACGAACTGTGTTGACGATGACTTCAGTCGTCAGTTCAGAAGACCTGCATTCTTCACCGTCACACTGCGCGAAATCTTCAAACGTTACTGCATTGTCCACGGCCAGCTTTCCTGTGACTTCATCCCGTGCATCGCATTCTTCGCTGGAAGACTGGAAGATGAGCATTCAGACCAAACCCCTTCACTGGAATATGGCACCGGGCAAGGACGACGAGAGGCACACCGCGCGGGCAAAAGCAATGGCCCGGAAGCTGGAAGAGAACCCGATGGTCCTCTACGCGGACGCCTAGCTCCGAAAACACAGCGACCGTGCAGCGGCGGTAGTTACGTTCAGAGGCAGGCTGATTTTCAGCGTGTCCCTGAAGACAAGAGACCCGCAGTTGCCGAGGAAGAGGCCGTGGCCCTGGCACTCGCACAGCCGTGCGTATCACCGTGGTCACCGACTCAAAGACAGCATACAGAACCTTCCGCAGGGGGTAATCTCCACCGCGGCGCGAGCCATTCTATCCAAGTGCAAGCCACCGGGAAGAGCCATAGAGCTCGTGTGGGTCCCGGCTCGCAAGCGGTTAGCAGGCAACACCATCGCCGACAACCATGCCCGAGAACTGTCAATCCCGGCCGAGCACGAGCCGGAAGAACTACCGCACCCGGTTACCAGCTTTCGGGACATTACCCGGATGTACCGAGAGGAGAGGTGCAGACGGCCGGAACCGCCCCCAAACTGGCTAGGCAACAAAAGACGATCCTGCGTTGAGCGCAGGCGGGATCGCTTCCGCATCCCGTACTGATGAACCGCATGTATCCTGCGGAGCACGATACGCTCTGTCCGTTTTGCAAAAGAGAGGGGAGCACCCTTCCGCACATCTTGGCAGAGTGCACAGAACTCAAGACTCCCTCCTTTCCTTACAAACAACACCCGCAATCTCCAACTCCTTGAGCGATGGGAGACCTTGTTGTCCAGCCGCCCCGCCCTGCCGACTCAGCTCGCACTGACAGACAGGGGCAAGGCACTGCTGGGAACATATGGGTCCCGTAACTAGGGAACCGCCCCGTCTGGTGCCAGCATGCGCCACCGATTTCTTTTTGCCCTCAGGAAAAGGTGATTTCTCATCCTTCACTCTCTTTTTGCCGCGACTGGCTAGCATGGCGGTATAGTGCACTATAATGGCACGAGACCCCCCAAGCAGAGGCGATGGTGATAGAGCTAGCCCGCACAGAGTATGCCGATGATGATAGCTGTACATGACCACCATTAGTCGTCGTTCACACCAACACAAGTTATTTCGTACACTCAGAATTCGTTATTCTGAAGTGTTGTTTTATATGAGAATGATAAAATTCAATACGTTATTCTGAAATAGTCGGTGTTCTGGAATTCATAGTAGTGAAATATTGTTGCATAGAAATAATGAATATTTGGTAGGAGATTTTTCAAAATATTCGCTAATCTGAAAAAGTGGTTAGTCTGAGGTTCGCAGTAACGGCATTTCACTGTACCAGGTGACATTACTTTTACGTTGTCGAACATTTCAGTACAGTTTCCCTTTAAGTCGCATCTCGCTTCGTGTTCTCCAACTGTGCCTCGGAACGTGACGACACTGCTTGGAATTGCAGGGACGTAGCTCTTCGATTGGTCGATGCGTTGCCACGCCACAATTTCCACAACACCAGTACAAGCGACGCCCGATGGCGTGACCAGAAAGGTGTTGTCGATGAGATTTTAATAGTATGCAGCCCATTCTGCATGGTGCTAATTTACCTGTGCTTTCGTATTTGCGGTACTGCTCGATCGGCAAAACGACGTATTTTGTAGCTTCGGCAGCAACGAAAATCGATCGCTATCATTCCTTCAGCTTGTGCAGCACAACGACATTTTTACGCGCTAGCGACGCCGCAGCTGCGAATGCGCTCATAAATTCGCACTATGTAGAGCGGGCTTATAGCACCCCACTTCCATTAATGCAAAGGTAATAGATCAATTATTGCCACATGTGCGGTTTCAGAACATATACTCATCCGACCACTTTCATTCCAATACCGTATGAATTCGATGCGTCGACAAAGAAATGGTTATGATTATCATTGTGATCATTGTTGTGCAGCTCCGCTAGACATCTTGTATCTCATCAGAAAGCTTAGCTTTGAGGCTCACTTCATTCCACCATTACAATATATACTGTCGAGTCCACTTATAACGATACCGTTTATAACAATATATTGAATATAACGATGAACAGCTATGCCACCGTCAACATTTGTATTCTTTCTTTGGTAAAATAAACCACTTATTACAATGCTCCGGTGCCACGATATCGGATATAACTATTGAATCCGGTTATAATGTGCGCCAAAGTGCAACAGGGATGACTCTAATGACGCGGTTGCGCAGCCTACTCTTGTAGTTTCTTCGTAGAAGGCCCAATGCGTGACACAGTCCCTCGGGGACTTTGCTTCCGCCAAGGACATTTACCTCAGCTAGGTGAGCACCTATAGATGCTCTTGGAATGGATTTGCGCTACCTTCACACGCGGCAAACAAACGTGACCGACTGTGGCTTCTTTTCCTCAAATTAGTAGTACAACCTTGCCAGCATGCGAATAAAATGCTTTGAGGTCTGTTTCGTCTTTTTATTTCACAGCCCGCCTATAACAATTATCGGATATAACGATGGCATTTCCTTGGCAGTGCTAGATTGTTATAAGTGGACAAGACTGTATATCCAAACCCGACCAACTTTTTTTGCGGTGGCTGAGAAAACACAGCCCGTATTGAGAAAGAACCCCGTAGAGATATTTTCCGGTGTGGACTGAGAGCAACAGATATGAGGCTCTCCATGTTTTCCCTCTTCGCCATAGCGTTACTTTACCATCGCGCCCCTCGTGGGCAAACTATAGTATGCAAGCGGCCAGCGCGAACATTGTGCAAGCCATGTGTTGGCACGGAGTGTTCAGCGAAGGCAGCATTACCTTGGGTACACAAGCGACTGCTCCAGAAATGCTTCACATAATGAATAATATTTTATTTTATGAGCAATAAAGTGAGGTTACGATCGAAACTGCGTAGCATAAGTAATACAACTTTCACACGGCAGATAAAGTTATCTTTAATGGAATGACGTTTCCTCTAAATGCCAATAATTCAGCACTACACGACAACACAGAAGGACATTTCACGCGAATGATATTTAGCAACTAACTGGGGTTAGGAAGCTCTTTCAGTGGAGAATTGAGTGGCATCGACTGCAGTGGCGTGTCAACAGTGAAGAAAGTTAACTAATACACAAAAATACGATATTTAAAAACTATCAGCAAACATACTTTCCTCTCATGTTGTTTTAAAATAAAGAAATACAAACAATTAATAGCAAAAGAAAAATCTCGTTCCCAATGTGTGCTCTACCCCACAACGAATTGTTCGCGAACTTGTGTCAGCTTGTGATGTCTACTGATGTCACCAAAACCAATGATTTTTATAATTTTATTGAAAAGTATTCCTTTGTTATCTTTTGAAAGAACAGTTCATAGAAAACATTTTTTATGATGACTTTATATTTGATATCTTCCGAGCCCTAGTGGCATCAGACTAATATTAAACCCAATTTATGACCTACGTTACTATCTGATGACTATAACATGGAAGCAATTTTTAATTTGTAGTACGTGATTCCTCTCGATAAGGCATTTAATTTGATGCCTCACAAGCCCTACATCACTTACTTTTATCCTCTTTGTGTCTCAAGTGACTATCTCATGCGTACTACTAGGAAGCAATTTTTAATTTATCCCACGTAAATCGCTTCGTCGAGACCTTTATATCGATACCTTAGAAGCCTGAGTGGCTACACTTTGACTTTTACCGAATTCAGGACTCACGTGACTATCTCATGACTGCAACCAGGAAGCAATTTTTAATGTCCCCCACGTGATTTCTCTCATCGAGACCTTTAATTTGATAGTTCACAAGACCTAGTGGCATCACCTTGATATTTAACCCAATTTATGACTCACGTAACCATATCATGACTATGCCCAGAAAGCAATGTTGAATTTCTCGCACGTGGCTCCCCTCATCGGGACGTTTAATTTGATATTCACAAGCCCTAGTGGAATGCGTTTTGCTTCTATCCCAATCTATGACTCACGTGATTATCTCTTGACTATAGCAATGAAGCCCTCCTTAGTTTGTCCCGCGAAATTCGCTTCATCGAGACATTCAATTTGGTACCTCACAAGCCTTAGTGGAATGACTCTGACTTCTAACCCCATCTATGACTCACATGTCTGTCTCACGACTATAGCTAAGAAACAATTTTTAATTTGTTCCGCGTGATTCCACCCATAGAGACCCTTAATTTGATACCTCACAAGGTCTAGTGGCATAATTTTAACATTTAACCCAATCTGACTCACGAGACTATCATCTCATGACTACACCCAGGTAGAAATTTTGCATCGTCGAGACATTTGTTTGATATCTCATAAACCCTTGTGACATCAATTTGACTGATAACCCAATAAATGACTAATAAATAAGTATTAATCAAAACAAAATAGGTTATTATAAAATGAACGATCGTCGCCCGCAACCAATTTCTGGCAAAAGAAATGTGCGTGTCATATGACTGACCATTTTAGGGTAACGAGAGGTTGCACTTTTAAACAACACGGAAACACGCGTGCTCCACGCGTGCTCCAGGACTTGTCCTGGCGTGCTCCGCAAGCCAGGACAAGTCCTGACGATTTTTGCGATTTTCTTCTGCGAGTGGCGCTGTTGAACGGCGAGAGCAGCACCACCGGTCCCATGTTCAGGCCCCTATTTTCAACGTTTCCTCGCTCACTGATTCGTGTCATGCACAAATGTTATTTAAATTACTTCCCAAACTACTTTAGTGAAGGCACAGGCCCTGAGCTGCGTTTCAACGTACGTGTCTAGTAAAGTACATTATGTAGCTTGAGTTTCCACCGACAAGCGCTGCCGTGGCTGCGAGTCTCCGACACTGTTTAGATTACGCTCCTAAACCATACTTTGAACCACTTGTTGTACCATCATTGTGAGTCACCATGATGTCTTTTCCTCCCTAGAGGTGACTTCAGTTTGGAATATGAACACATGTCACTCAACATCGCAAAACAGCTCGAAGTGCCATCCGCCAGCTTGGGTAAGTTGTGCCTTGGTGGCCATACCTTGAAAAAACTGGGCGCCACTCACTCACACTGGCACAGAAAAATATATTTTGCCGCACGCATTCCCTCACACTTACGCTCACTAGTCTCCCTGAGCAATCGCACTCACTCTCACTCAGGCTCACTACGCGCCTTCCACCACTCGCACCCACTCGCGATCACGCTCACCACTCGCCCTCACTTGCGCTCACGCTCACCGCTCGCCATCACCAATTATACTCACTCGCGCTCACGCTCACCCCTTGTCATCACCAGTCGCACTCACTCGCGCTCAATATTTTGATCGAGAGCTAGAAGCACTGAAATTATCGGTGCTAGTATCTCCATTTCCTGCCTCCCCTCAACGACGCGGAGCTGCAGTCGTTACTCTTTGGCTCCCACTGCCGAAACTTTACATCTTATTGTTGCGCCGTGCAGGAAAACCTTGCAGACGATATCATTCACTCGGTTGAAGATGTTTTTAGCTGTGATGATTTTGAGACACTGCAAAAAATTAGCAGTGGCTTAGCTCGGCAATTCCAGGGTATACGTAGCTTCAGCTAATGTGCAGCTGGTTGTTCTTTGGTTTCCTGGTTGTCTAGGGAAAGCCTATTATCATGCTTACTATTGCTAAAGCCATTATAAAAGCAATCCAAACCAATCCAATCCAATCTAGTCAAGTATAGTCCAGTCCAGTACAGTCCAGTCCAGTCTAGTCACTTCTCCGCGCGCATTGCTCCTCCCGAAGCACGGCTCTCCAGAAGCCACGCGAAAGGGTTATCCAGCTGCCCTGGCGCAACGTCAGACTTGGCTACTGCGCAACGGAGGCGCATAGCTAGGCACGCGCAAGCGCCAGTCGGTCTGACGCGGCTATGACGACACTCGTCTGGAATTGCGCAGACCGGCGAATGGGCAGACTCAATTCTCCACACACCCGTAATCCAATTGGGTGAAATTTCAATCCAATACCAACCAATTTACTCCAATCCAATCCAATAAAATCCAACTCAACCCAATACAACCCAACCGACCCCAATACAACCCAACCCACCCCAAGCCAAGCCGAGTCATGCCATGCCAATCCAATTCAATCCAATCCAATCCAATCCAATCCAATCCAATTCAATCCAATTTAATCCAATCCAATCCGATCCGATCAAAACCAGTCCAACCCCCTCGCGCTTGCGGAGAACGGCTCTTCACGGCCTACGCGAAACTGCTCAATCTCGGCCAATGTTGCTTACACTACAAAAGTGTCTTTCATCGACGTTTTGCGCTGCACTGGATACGGTAGCTCAGTGGCTGAGAGGCCTTGTACTGCGAAGCCAAAGAACGAGACTTCACTCCCAGCCGCGGCAGGTAGCGATAAGAGCTTCCATGAAATTTCGTAAACTTCCCTGATAACGACGAAAGAGCTGATGGTGGCGAAAAGACCATCAATATATAGAGATGTTCTTGTATCTATAGAGGCCGAGGTGGTAGAAACCAACTTGGGTCTTCCAGTGTGATTGCTCGTATCAATGGTGTAGGTTTCTCGCGTGATTTTCCCATAATATCTTGTTGTCTTCCGCAGTTTTGAGCTTCAGTAAAAAAAAATGTTGCAGCGACAGGGAAGTTGATATCTCATAGAGTGGCTGCTTCGACGCGATTCTTTCGCCATGCATCCTGTGCAGGACCTTTGGCCTTCTTTTGCAAGAGTGTACCGCCTTAACTGGCGCCCCCATACTTCGTGACAGAACTAGCCCACGATTGGCGTGCATAGAGATGGCGGGAAAATCTCAAAAAATTTCGAAACGGAATAGTTGAATGCGATTAACAAGTGACAAATGTGACTGCTGGCCTTGCGGCCTAGAGGGCCTTCACGGCAGAGGTTGCGAGCCTCATGGTTTGGCTGTTGCAGTGAGAACGCCAATACAGCCGCTGAGTGTCTGCCTATTCAGCATTTGTGGTCATGTCTTGGACTAAAGACCCCGCCCACCGACTAGCTCTTCAGTTCAATAACTTATTTACTCCTCCTACCTTAAGCCGCGCATCTTCTCCCTCGAACAAACGGCATCGTCGCCCAGTCGAATGGGAACTGGGTAGGGAGAAAGCTTGCTACATCACCTGCCCTAGAGATCGTTTTCACGGCAATAAACAAGGCGTGTTCTATAATCCCAAGCTAACCTGTCTCAACAAACAAGAACTCCTGTTCGCAGTGGCTTGTTTTGCGAAAAACGTAGATGAATTTTTATACCAGCCAATATTATGCAAGTTTATTTAATCTGAGACTTCAGTACGCTTTTGTAAACATCCCGTAAGAATCCCGCCAGCTATTCGAGGTCTAATAGGGCCGTGGAATATGCTTTCGTAGCACTGGATTGAAAGACCCACACCTACGAACGACGCCTCGTCAGATACAAAGCGCCAATAGCGCGAGGGGATGGAAGCGGACAAGGCCAATTGCGTTTTTTTTCTACACGGGGCTCCATTCTTGCACACTATTATATTATAGCTCATAACGTGGATCTAACCAACCAGATTTTGGGTCTCGGTAACGTTGTAATGTTACCCGGGACCCTGGTTAGGTAGATTGGCGAAACGTATTGGAAATCTCTAACCAGTGGCATGGCTGACCCACTCTCTACACCTGACATATGATGGCTACATAGAGCGTGCGACCCCTAAAAAAGTTGTGCTGCGCCGCCATAGTAGCGGAACCATCGGCCCCAGAGCTCTTTTTTCTGCTGATGAGACAGCAAGGCCGGCATACAGGGCACCCTTCGTTCGTCATCTATCGTCAGCTGGCACCAGCAACTTTGTTTTTCTGCGCGGTGGTTCTCTGTTTTGCGTGGGGCTGTCGCCTCCTTCCTGGACGCCATCTACTGTACTAACAAAAAGGAACCATCACCTTGGACAGGTCATCATGGTTTTTCGGAGGTTTTTTAGCCTCAACTAAAGGCCCATGTATTTTCCAATACCGCCCCGAAGGACGTCACCATGAATGACCCTGTGACTGCCCTCGAGGATATCAGCCTTTATTAACTGGGTACCCTGATTTATCAGGTTGGTTTTATGTCTTCGCGGTGGTCGCTACGGCTGCTGCTGCTCGCAACATCACTGGAACAGGAACGTTTTTACGGCTATTTTTGGAAAACGGTGAGTTGTCTGGATCCTGGCTTACCGAATGAAATGCAGGACACTAAGCTTTGGGTGATTGTTGCTTACTAGCATAGAAACATATTGGGCCAGGACAGCCGGGTTGGGCATTAGGCGTACTTTTCTAAGCCTGTGGTGAGCCTTTCGTTAGACAGAGCCGACAAACGCATAGTCACAGCGTCGTATTTCCGAGTGTCTGTCTTCAGGAGGAGCTATGAGCTATATTTTATGGTGAAGCAGTTAGCCTCTAGTTGGTCGGAAAATTTCGTGTTGTAAACAAGAAACCCGGGCACGACAAATCAGTTCTCGCATACGACGCCGAGCAAATGCGGGAGGCTACTCACGCTTGCAGCCTGTAGTTGTTTGAAAGGCCACAAAACAAGCATCAAACCGCATTATGGCGCTATGAGTGTTAAGACGCTACGAACAATGAGACCCCTCCCCCCATGTGTTACTGTTAAGAATCATGTCTGCAGATTATGTTTGAAGGGCAGGCAGAATTAGTGCCACTAAATAGACCAGTTCTTGCCCACGGCACCAAGCGCACGTGTCAGGCTAGGCAGGACCCAGCATTTGCCACAAAAGAAGTGGAGCGCGAGCAGGAAGCCAGTCGATACGACGAAAACCAATTCATACCCTCCTATATGAGAATTTGCAGTAGTTTAGAAGAGTTTCGCTTTCCATGCACTTACGCTTATCTCGATTCCGTCTATTTACCCAACAATGCCATATACTGGGGCTCATGCTGAGTACCGACGGTAAAGCAGATGCCGCCCTTGCCAAGTTCAGAACCATCACGGAACAGGTACTGGGTATGATGAGACGGGTAGCCAACAGGAACCGAGGCATCAAAGAAGACGACGCAATCCGCCTTGTCCAGGCTTTCGTCATCTCGCGGATCACCTATTCAGACCCGTACCTGCACCTAACGAAGACACAGAGGGAAGGAGTAGACATACGTATAAGAAAGGCAATAAACCAAGCCCTGGGACTCCCCATCCACCCGTCCACCAAAGGGCTGCATAAAATGGGAGTCCACAACGTCGTGGACGAGCTTGTGAAAGCCCACCTGTCCAACCAGAGGATGCGACTCAGCTGCACGAAAACGGCAGACGGGTCTTCCAGAAGAAAGAAGGGAAGATCGAGCTGATGCCAACACCGGGCCTCATACCAGAACACTGGCAAGCAAAAATCTCGTCCAAGCCTCTTCCACGTAATATGACGCCGGGAGAGGACGAGGGAAGAAGAAAGGCGCGAACAGCAGCTCTGGAGAGTAGATTCGGCGACAACCCTGACGTCTTGTACACGGACGTATCCCTACTACAGGGAAGCGCCCGAAAAGCAGTGGCCGTAACATCCCGAAACGGGCTGATTACCAATGCATCCACGAGGACGCGAGACCCAACCACAGCGGAAGAAGTGGCCTTGGCACTAGCGCTGCGTCAACCCGGCGTCGAGGTCGTGTTCACTGACAGCAAGAAAGCCTAAAGCAGCTACCAGAAGGGCACGATCTCCCCCTTGGCAGCAAACATTATGACTAAGAGAGAGCTACCAGAAAGGGTAGTCGAGGTCGTTTAGACACCCGCTCACTCCTCATTAATCGGTAACACAATTACCGACTACTACGCCCGAGAGATTTCACGCCGGGCACAAGAGAGGGCGAGTGGAGGAGAAGACGACACGACGTCCATCCCTAGCTCCGAAGAGTTAACAGAAATGTACAGGGAAGACAGGCGCGCGCTGCCGGCACCCCATCGTACACTAACACGGAAAGAGCAGACAATATTAAGACGAATTCAAGCGGGGTCGCTGGCCCACCCAACATTGCTACACACCATGTTCCCACAACAATATGAAGACACATGCACCATATGTCGCCAAGAAAAAGCAACCTTGCGCAACGTCTTTGCAGAGTGTACGTCACTAAAAGCCCCCATCCCACAAATCCCATCCCCAACCTACCCCTCCCTACATCCTATCCCCAAAGAGCATTGAGAGATCCTACGGTCCAGCCCCGCCGCAACGACCCACGCGGCCTTAGCGGCCCGGGGACTGGAGGTGCTGGCCATTTATGGGCCCTGTGAATAAGGAACCAACCCTTCGGGGACCGCCTCCACGGTGACGTCAATAGCTGAAATAAAGTTGTATCTATTTACCTATCCATACACTTACGCTGGAAAATGGTTACATTTTTACGGGCGACGCCCCTTGCGTGCCCGGGAGGTCTGCGTCTCCTGTCGTTGTCGACGTCATATCTCCTGTCACGTAGTTACGGTACTAAAACACCAGAAGACTCGTTTTCCAATGCGCCGCGCTAGAACGTAAAGCTTGTTAAAAGAAACAGAACAAACCCAGATACTTGTTTTCCAATGCCTTGCGCTAGAACGTAACGCATACGAAAATAACAAACCGGGATACTTATTTTCCTACGGGTCGCGCCAGAGCGCTTCGTACTCCAAAGACACGAGCCTTGTACAGCAAAGCTGTATACTTCCACCCCCAAATAGTCTTATCTTCTTGTGCAAAAGCACCAAGGCACGAAGAACACACTTATACACCGAATGTTTTGCCTCTTCCTAGGTTTCACGTTAGTGGAGATGGTCGGGGATATTTGTGTTTTGTTTTCAGACGCCGGTGGAAAAATTCAGAAGGGTTGACATCTCTTTTCTACTACTAAATCCGTTTTGAAGGGTAGGAAGTTGGTGCATAGGTGACCTCTCTGGTCATCTCGGAGATTCTTTGCCCGCGTAAAAACCAGGCGGGCTCATCGGATAACTGGACTGCTTTTATCATGTCTCCATCTACACCTTGAAAAATCTGGAAGTAATTCATTCGGAGTGTTCTTCGAAGACTTTGATGACTTGCCCATTGAGGTTCGAGATTCCCCTGTCTGCTTTGTTTTCAAAAGGACCCCCGCGTTGCGCAGCTTCAGTGGTCAATCATTACCTCTAGACCTATATTTGAATACAGTATGTAGGATGTTCTGCGATTTAGTGTGTTAACGAAATTCTCTCCAGCGGTCCTTTCGAGTAACGCGCAGGGTCTGTAGAATCCTGAACGTAGAATGTTAATGTTTTTGCTTTCGGTCTCAACGTCAATCTTTCAAAGCATTATTAGATCTAACAAAGCTTTTAACCTTGTGGGGCGAAACCCCTCCGCTCGTGGCGCGGAAACGCTGACAACACTGTCTTCCTGAGTGGGGGAGGGACGTCCTCGGGAGCCTTCCTCCCCTCCCTACATATCCAATTCAGGAAGCGAGCGAGCGATCGGCGACACGGCCAACGGACGCGCAGCACCAGGGACGTAACGCATTTGGCTACACTTTGATTAGCTTGCATTGGCCGCTGTTCCCTACATGCGTAGGGTCCCGGCACCCACCGTGCTGAGTTCGCATTCCTTGAATGCCTCAGTTAGTTTGTTTATGTATTTATTTACAAATGCGGCTGTTCAGGTTCTCCGGGCTCTGTGAGTGTGGGTCCGCTCTCTGAAGGCTTGCACCGTCTAAGCTCACCGGACGATCACCAGTGCCGCCCGGTCGAGCCCAGCGGCTTAAAATATACAGCGGCCACCGTTGGTCATTCTTGTGTGGCCCCAGTGATGGTCGCATCGGTGTACGCATACGGACGCTCACTATCGCCCGATGCCGGGCTGGGTAGACTCTGACAGGGGCTCTCCAGGGGCTAGGTGCGTATTGCAGTGTTGTTTTTGTACCGTTGTTGTCCACGTAAAAAAACCCTGCTCTATAAAGTTACTGTTTCCCTTTGCACTGACTGATGTATGCGCGGTGAGAGCCGTATTTGCCTGGTACTGGTGGGCTTGCTTAAAATCGTAGTGGGAAGTCTCGTCACCGTTAGTGCTCTGCGAGAGTAGTGATAATAATTACGGCGCGTTATTCTACCCTTACGGTTGCTACTACAATTTTAAAGGCAATGTAGTGCGGCAAGTAACGGTAAGAATCTAACATTTCTGGACCCCAACGCGGGGCAGCTTTTGTTCCTTTGCTGCCGTGCAGTAGTGAGCTGTAATCTTGTGCATCGGCTGTCCACGCCATGTAAGTACGTCAGTTGTGTACACTGTGGGTATCGTTGAGAGCCCACTTTCTGGCCACTTATGTGACATGCCGCTCTTTTGTGGATGCCAGCGGAGTTCGAAAAGGAAAGTTGAAGTTAGCTAAGGATCTGCCTTCCGCCGAGCATGGAGACATTGGGCTTTTTTGCTGGGCTTTACTTCAATGCCTCCCCTCTTAACGACCCCCCCACACTAGCATGCTAGAGATGCTTGAATTTGAGTAGCCTGAATTCACAACGTAGAAAATTTGAGCGAGTGCTTGCTCTCGCATCTATCCCGCTTGCCTCGGTGGGCATGCGTGTATCGTATTCAGCTGATACAGCTAGCCACGGTTGTGGCGGTACGATTCCTTTACCTGAGCACTTTCTCAGCCGCCTTGAATAGGCTGAGCCCCGTGCCGTCGAATTTATTTAGAACGGGTGGCTTTATAACTGCTAGGAGATTACTATCCAGTGAGGACCTTAGTAATAGGCCATGAAGATAGTGTGGAATTTTCTACCTGCATGGTTCCTCGTACACGTTCAGTTCTACACCCGGCGGTCATGCCCGATTGATGGGTTCACACGCGCAGAGCAGCCTGTCAACAAGCCCCGCAGTAGCGTTTCCTGGTGAGCCAGTTGACCCTGTTTCCAATCCCCTATTTGAGTGACAGAACGCGAGTTTCTCATTGTGAATTCTTCACACGGCTTTAACGTATGCGGATTGAGTAAACGCGTAGGGCTGTTCATATTGCTTTTTGTATGACTGTGTTAAGAGCTGTGCATTTTAGTGCCTAGTTACGACAATCTTGCGTACTGTAAAAAACCTTGTTTTGACGGTGTTAAAAAACGAATAAAGAAATACCTGGTATTGCGTTCTCCACTCTACAAAGAGAACTCAGGGCTGTTGTTAGGCCGCCTCTGTTCCCTTCTCTTGTTCTGGAAAATTGCGAGGCGAGTTATGTCCGTATTTTTGTTTTGTGTTTCGGCTTCCCCGGCCTATGCGAGCACGTGTTTGGGCAAGTGGTTGTTTTCCTGGCTGATAGAGTTCTGGCTATAATTTTCCGTCGACATTGTGCGACCAGGCTACCGCTGTTCTGCCACGGCTAGCCTTGGAAGTTGGGTGAACGATGGGGGTGTCGCCGGCTGCGTCGGTGTTCCTTGCATGCACCTGACATCTTTCCGCGTATTAGCAGGTTTCATTTCTGTTTATTTTGTCGGTTGTATGAGTGAGTTCCTATCCGTCGCTCCGTTCGGGGCTTTTTCTGGGTCATTCGGATGAACGGCAGCTTTCCGCGTAATATAGGTTTTTGTTTCTGTTTATCCTGTCGGTTGTATCAGTGAGTTACTATATGTCACTTCGGTCGGCGCTATTTTCTGGGCCATTAGGAGGTTTTTCGCGGCCGCCGAGAACTATATGAATCCTGCCGTCGCCGGAAGGGCAGTGAAGTAGACCTAAAAACGTTCCCAGCCATGGCAACAGTTTAGTATTTTTTATCTGATCTGGCCTGCCTGCCAGATGTGCAAGGGACTGTTCCTGTTTCTTTTTGTTTCTGTATGCCAGGCCCGACCAGTGTTGAGTACGTAGGTGAGTGCCTCGCCGACGTGGACAAGTGCGGAGACAAATGAAACTGTCATCCTCCGCTGGTACCGATGAAATTAAATTTAAGCTGTTGAAAAACACTAAGCAGATATCAGCCGATTTTTAACTTTTACTGTTCTCGCAGTCACTTTCTTCAGGTATCCTACCTTTCGACTTTAAGTGTGGGAAGGTCATTCCGGTCCACAAGACGGGTAGCAGAGACTGCCCGTTAAATTATCGCCCCATATCATTAATCAGTGTGTGTTGCAAACTCATCGAGCATGTCATATACACTCATAGCATGCATTTTCTTAAATCTAACAATTTCTTTCATTCCTCTCAACCCGGATTTCAAAAAGGCCACTCATGCGAAACATAACTAGCCCTTTTTCTTCACGTCCTTCATGCTAACCTCAACGCAAACCTCCAAACTTAAGCTATTTTTCTTTACTTCACTCGGGATTTTGACAAAGTTCTACACCAGCGCCTACTAATAAAACTTTCAAAATTAAATCTCCCACCGGAGGTTTTTAACTGTATCGCTCAATTTCTGACTAACCGCTCTCAGTCTGTTTTCGCTAACTTGACGTTCCCCAAATGACGTCTGCGAGATTGCATAAACTTTTGTCTCCAGAGCCTCCATGGCTGCAGCTTTTGATTCAGCACTTCCTATGTTTAATAAGTTGAGTCAAACTTTTCTTGAACCACAAGCGATGAAACACTTGTGTAGGAAGCAGACTCAGTATGGTGCTGTGACCTCCTAAATTTTAATGGAGAGCGTATAAACCCGGCCAGGAGTGGGAGCGGTGCAGACAAGAGGCCCCCCAGGCGCTCGGTCGTGTTCGATCACTGTTTCCCGTGGAACTGATGATGATGGCCGGGAATCATGACGATGAATGTGGCTCCGATGATTACCATGAAGATAGTGTCGCTACAGGGCTCCCCTCCCCCCAGCGTGAAGCGCAGTAAATTGACAAACGTAAATAACAATGCACGAAAATGGAGTATGCACTATGTTCAGGTATGTACAGAAGGAGCCATAAGTGATGTATGTCCGCGTTGCATGTTTTTGGGTGGTCGTGATCAGTCCCGTGAGAGCATACGCTGAGTAGAAGCAGTCGAGTGGTCATGGCTGGGAGTGGCCGAGGGGACGAAATAGCTGACGATTTTGAAGTCCCGAAGTGAAAGAAGCTAGAGCCGCGGCCATGGTGTAGACGAAATTGGCAATGCTCTGAGTATCTGCGCTCAACGAGCAGCCTCTTGCGAAGCGTGCACATTGGCGTTAGGCTGCCGGTTCGTGTGGACTGATGTCCTTGACATGGAAGTTTCGTGTGTGGTTTCGGGCTCAGAACTGTTCCGCAGGTTCGTAGCGCGTCCGTGGTATGAAACCTCTGCTTAGCGCGACTACAGCAAGACACAGGAGTGCCAGAGCGCCGACGAGTATCTGCACGAATCCGCAGCCGCCGTACACCAGGCACGTGCCAAGGGCGTTGGGGAAGGCGCCAGTGACGGCTTGGGGGGCTTGCACGGAAGGAGCCCGTACGGCGAAATCGCTTTGCCGACTGCTCCTTAGGACGTCGGTGGCGACGGCGGCCGCGCCAAATAGCAGACTTTGTCTGGCCGGGAGATTGTGTGGCCGCGGTTTTGTCGTCCAAGTAATGAGCGGTGGCACGGTTTCGTGGTGTTGGGGCCTTGGGTGTGCTGTCAACGTGCCCTTATGCATAGATTACTGGGCGTTGCTCTGGTACCCGGAGCGACGAGATGTAGTCACTGGTGGAATTTTCACGTCTTTGACAATACAGGTGCGGTGTTGACTGCAGCCGGACGGGATACGCGGATTTGTCGTCGTTGGCGTTGGGAGCAACAACGTGCATCTTATGCAAGTTTTGCTTCGACTGCAATGGAGCAGGGCATTGTGTGAACATCGTGGTGGACTTATCGTGCAACTTTGGTGGAGCAGGAGACGAGGTTTGGGATGATTTGATGGTCATGGAGCAAAGTTGCTCACCGGACCTCTTGCATGGCGTGGTAGAAACGTGTGTAGCGGGGTCTGACTGGTGGGCATCCCGTGACGTTGTCGGCTGCAAGTCCCGTCCACGTGGGCGAGGCTGCCTTGCTGGAGATGAGGTTCACTGGGCCGACACTACTGGCAGGAGAAGACACCGATGGTGCAGAGGGTAGAATGCCCTGCGGTGAAGCGTGCGTGAGCTGCGCGGGCACCTCCTCTGCTGGCGGTCGAGAGCGGTTGTCGCTGAACCCGTAGTGCTTGAGCACGGCAGCGCAAAGGTCGTCGTAGGGGGTGGCGCTGGGCGGTGGTAGGACGAGGACGCGGCGGAGCTCTAGCGGAAACCGTCTCCCAGAGTATGGAGAGCTTCAGACGCTGTATGCTAACGTGGGTGAGCCAGAGGGCAGCTTCGAAATTGAAGAACCACCCTCTTGTGTAGCGTGGCTCCAACGCCGGTATTAGCGGGTCTGCCAACATCGCCATGTCGGTGTGCCACTGGACGGGTATATGGCGCGGAACTCCCGGGTCACCACATGTAAGGAATGCCAGGGGCACCACTTGTAGGGAACGCCTCGGTCACCACTTGTAGGACGCATACTGGGTAGGGTGCCGTGGCCTCCTACATTTTAATGGAGAGCGTATAGACCCGGCCAGGAGTGGGAGCTGCACAGGCATGCGGCTACCCACGTGCTGGGTCGTGTTCGATCTCTGTGTCCCATGGAACTGGTGATGATGGCCGGTCACCGTGGTGATGATTGTGGCGCTGATGATTACGATGACGATGGTGTCGCTACACTTTGTACTGTGCCCAAAGAAACAGTCGAGTAAGTCCTGCTTTAAACGTGCATTGCTGCATTCCTTGGGTATATCTCTGCGCTGGCGTTTGCGTTCCGCTTTTTCCTTGTGAAAGTCCGTGTGCACTTGCCTCTGCTTGCGTCGCATCTCCGATCTTCCTTCAGAACTTCAGGATTAGTAACTATGCGCTGGCGTTCAGCTTGAATTGCTTTGTCAGGGTTCGCTTGGTTCCAATATCAGTGGCTGTGCCGGTGCCGACCGCTTCCAAAGAAACACCTTGTTAAGCAAATAGGCCAGTTGGCCATTGTACTGAGAAGCAATGGGAACCTGGAATGAGTGGCTCCTACTAAGCGCCGTTCGTAAACCTCTACAAGATCAGAGGCAACTCACGAGCCTATTAGGAGCCGGCAGTAGTTTTGCTTTCCATTAGTGAAAAAGCAACTACAAAATTAGGCACCGCCTAATTAGTGCTACGGCTTCTAGATATTCTATCATTCAATGCCCATGGTTTTTAAAAGCCAAACAAACAGCAGGGTCCAGGATTATGAACC
This sequence comes from Haemaphysalis longicornis, assembly GCA_013339765.2. Classification (NCBI taxonomy): domain Eukaryota; kingdom Metazoa; phylum Arthropoda; class Arachnida; order Ixodida; family Ixodidae; genus Haemaphysalis; species Haemaphysalis longicornis. The sequence continues at coordinate 27,387,451 of CM023452.1, read as the reverse complement.
ACGACCGAGTGCCACTTGTTGGCATCCTTCAAGCGCAACAGTATAATTTTCGTTCACCCGGGTTTAAATACTGTCCATACTGCATCAGTTTATCCTGAATTCTGACAAACATAATGGAAAAGCACGAGACGTTTCTAAACAATAGCTTAATCTATAAAACTTTTGCGTTTCATATAGCTCTAATGTGAAACTGGCCAAGCTGACAGGCCCAAACGAGGCAATCGCATAAGGTGATTTTCTTGACTTCAGAACTTGGGGAAAGGGCCAATCCCCAGTCGCAAGCCCGCGGGACTCGGGTATCTCCACAAGATTCCCTAATTAGATAATCGTAGCAAACGGATGGTCAAATGGGCACCACTATTGCGAAAGAAAGCGTAGGGGCCGTTCCCTAGTCCAGCGGCAGCACTGCGGTGTATCATTCGCACTGCTTCTTTGTGCTGAATCAGTGAGAACCCTACGTCAAGCTGTGCGTGACACGATGGCCTTTATTTCGTGAAGGGTGACCAACAAGTATTGTGGGATGCAATAAAGTCGTCACTAGCCATCCCCTCTGAAGGCCTTGTAATCTGTGAACAAAACTCGTCCGCAGCAGCTGGGTCGGAAAATCCCCTGTTTATAAATATATTCTTGTTGCCACAGGTGATTGAAGAGCGCGAATCGTATCCCGAACTTTGCTTGTTCATAATCATCGGACATAAAGTGGCACTGAATAAACTCCACCTACGATTGCCTAAGTTATGCAGTTCTTTGCGCATTTAAACTAACATTCTCTGTGCGGAGCGGTGGTTTTCTAGCTTTTCTGACTGGCGGATACGCCGCTCTGCACGATGTCAAATCACGCAGCAGTGTAGACTTTGTTTACACTAGCAGTGGCGCGCGGAACAGGAATTCACTCGGTAACCATTGAAATTGTGGATTTGACCATTATAACGAAAGTGTCAATATTACCAGCGGTATCTCCAGAACAATATTTATTATTAGGGGATAGTATCGCAGTTAGTATTGAATGGCATGCCTAGCTGCTGTGTTGGCAAATTTGTTGGTATTGAATTAGTATAGGGAGATGATCGCTGCCGTGAGTATCTACATCGACGCACCATGATGTCTCCAATGCAGTATATGTCGAGTTTAACGTTAAATCAAGTACACTACTTTCACCAACTTGCAAGTTTTGTGCATTCATTCAAAGCCCTTAAGTTATTACGGGCAATCATTTCGCAGGTAATCGGTCCCGACTGTATACTCGCTGGGAACACCACGATAGAATATTGGCGTTCAAATCGCCGAATACAAGAATGGAGCTGATAGGTTTCTGAATAAACTAAGGACAGATGAATTCACAGTAGTTTGCGGCTCCAAGCGGACACTAACAATAGCAAAAATGAAGGTCGCACACCCAACTCTCACAGCGACGTAATCCGGCGATGCAGAGGTCGATGACAGCACGAGAGACGAGTGTAAGTCTTTGCGCACACAAAGCGTAATGCGGTGTAAAGCAGGTTCTTTGTTGATGAGGAGGTCATGATGGGCAGCGAGAGAAAATGGAGTCGTGTTCGCGTGGGACAAGGACGAAGTCTATAGACGAGAGAAAACTATAAACCCGAGGGAGGAAAGGGCAAAGGGAGGATGTGGCTCAGCCTTGACTTGTTTGAGTCACCAGAAAACTCGCCAATCACATCGTTCCTCATGCCCCCGACTTGCAATATCGTGCTACGATGCCAGAGTTTGTTGTCGAGCTTCATGAGTGCGGCACGCGACTACGGGACTACGGCGCGCACGTCACGAGAGCAAGACGGTTCGTGCGCCGGCGAGTGAGTACGCGATTGCACGACGCGACGGTGATACACCGAGCTGCACATAATTGTTACAGTTGAAAGTGAATTTGTGGGAAGTATAAGGAGGAGAAAACATCGTTGTAGCAATAAAAACCAAAAAAAAGAGCTGATAGGTTTGGCGGAAGCAACAGAAAGAAAGTTGGCAACATTCAGACTTAGGTTCGCAACATTGTGGCTCCAGGTAGGGGGTGATTTCACAACGCCTACGTGCCGCCAGCCGTTGGTTCCGTTTTAAGTTGCGACGCTGAAAGGAGCATCTATTGCCAGCGGCCCTGTCCTTCCTGCGTCCATCGTTGTCCGCAGATCTGCGCCTCTCCCCTCTACTCGCCTCCTCTCTTCACTCCGATAGCGAACACTCTCTCCCAAACATCTGCGGCCGCGCGCGGCGCTGCGCGCGGTGCTCCTTTCGGCGCTGTGCACGGCCTGTGCATGTGCAGTACTCCCTCTCAGCCGTATCCTCTCCTTCGAGCGCGCTTCACATATACAAGCTGAGTACCACGCTACGGCAGTGTTTCGGTCAATGGTCGTCTGCACTTGCGCTTGCGCTTGCGCTTGCGCTTGCTGTCTCGCAGTACCCGACGATTGCCTGGTGCGACGGTTCCTTGAGTAAATGGCAGTGCCATGATTCAATACCAGCAACATGCCACCTAAACAACAACTCTCATTTGCATGTATGCATGGTCAAACGTGAAACAATTGCGCCCGCTTGCCCTCGCGTGAAACCCAACCATGTGATGAAGACGCAAATTCACGTTCACTACGCGTTTCACGCAATTCGACTAATCGACCCAACGGAAACACCCAACGGAACCCCCTTCAGCGTCGCATCACACCAGGGTTCCCGCGCGGGGAGGTGGGCGTAATTTTTTTAATCGTATCTGTTCATGTAACTGTTTCGTTTTTAGTTTTGTGCGGCGTTTCCACCCCGCACCGTTAGCGATGGCATCAGTTTTGGTCTGAGAGACAGCTGTGCTCTCATTGCTGGTGCGCACAAGGCCAGCAGCCTGGTTCAACGGTTACGCTAGAAATCGACACCTTACTAGTTGATTTACTACTTTGCGCTAGCTATTGAGTCTTCGGGCCGATTTGTGAGCTCGCAAGTGGCGGAATACGCGTGATGGTAGTTCTTGAGCCGGCGGTTTTCGATATCTTCCACTCTGCGGATGAGCACTGCTTCTTACCATTGGGAACCGTCGTTTGAACGTCTGTTTCGTTGGGACCTTACTTTGCGGAATGGTCCAGTTAGTTGATTAACATACCGGTCGACTCTTGCTTGTATAAACAATATTAGGCATTGAACACTTGGGCTCCTTCCTATTTGAAGTTTTCTAGAGGGTGCATGCTTTCGCCCCAAACAGTTTGTTAAAGATTGGGCCCTCTGACCAGGCAAAAGCTTTTAGCCCGTGACCACAGTCTATTGCTGTGCATTCATGCCTGATTCAAGGCGCTCTGTGTGATGGCGCGGCCGCACTTGCTCAGATAGTTGGGCATACATATTAACCCCACAGACCTCACTTGGCCCATTCCGCTCATCTGCACGAGGCCGGTCTGCAAACCCGCCAGCACTGAGGAGGATATCAGCTCCGCTTCGCACGCGCCTTTAACATCTGCGAGCGCCTGCCTAAAAACTTTCCGTTTGTCTTTTCTTACAAGTCTTCTACGTACGAGGCATGCTCCAATGAAAACACAAAAAATACAACATCCTCGCCAGGGGCACGATCAAATGCAGAGCATTTCCGGGGGCGCACGACGTTAAGTAGTTTGCGTAACGTTAATGTTGTGGCACTTGTGGAAAGTGCTGACGAGAGAGCGCTCGTCAGCAGTAATTTGAATGAGTCAAGTATATAAGGCGCGTTTGTAGCGTCCCATTTTGTGTCGGCTTTGTGGCGCCGACACAAAGTGGGTAGAGCACCATGTACATTGCGTTCCGCCCGCAGGGTGGAGGGAACAAAACCGGGCGCCTGATAGTATTTTCTTTTATATAGTAGGGAGGGGTGCGGTGCGGACTACGGTCGTCAACGCGGGTGACATCGTGAGTTACTGAGATGCTCTGTATTTAAAATGTTCAAGTTTGATAACTGGATCATTCACTCTTACTGAAAGAACATGAAAGAACATTCTTTCACTTCAAGGAAAGAAACAGACCCCCAAACAAATCCAAACGCATAAATTGAGGCTTATCCTAGACCAATGACAAGACGTCTAAAGGAAGTTCTCTTGACGCACTCGCGGACGCGAGTTCTTGCAGAATGCGCAACAGATTGTTCATCCCGGTTAAGGTTCAGTTGCTCTCCACATGCGATGTACTGACAATTCATTTGTCGGTACTTCAGACACTAGTTCGCACACAAGTGCCGCAAGGGGGCCCCACTTGCACATTTCATGGCCCACTATGACCACATGCGAACGAGCGCAAATAATGAAAGACACTCGCTTTGTGCCCAGAGATAAACTCCCTACCGTGCTGAAACACCGGCTCTACTTCTCAAGAAGACAGAGTTAAGACCGCCAAATTGCGCTACTCGCAAATCACACGCCTTACGACAGCTTAACGCAATCAACACAGCACAAAGAAACAAATACCATCAAGTGGGAGAACAACAGAACAGGTAAAACTAACAATAATCCTCATCTGAGTGATCCCTACGCACACACAGCAAAACACAATAGGTGTGCGCCAAACAACACTGACCCGTTCCTGCTAGCACTGTACCCTATTCAGTGCAAACGCCCCTTTCTACGGCGGTACACACCGACCGTCGCATGGAAGTGGATTCCGTTTCATTGACCACCAGCTGGTTCTAAACAAACCCTGGTGCGGCTCGCGGTTTCCCGTGCCCACAGAAGAAAAGGAACACCCTACACGGCGGTAACGCGTACGACGTTGTCGTTCCTGCGCTCTAACAATTGCCGCCGCCTTCCGCGTTCTCGGGCCCATCCGAATCTACCTACGCACAAGACGCCGCGGCCCGCCTTAGTATTCACGCTTCGCGCATCCAAACTCCACAATTAGGCGCCGTTCTGGTGCCCTCACATGGCGCCTGTACTACCTCTGGCTCCTCCGAGATGACCATGCCTTCTACAGCTTCGCACGATATCTGCACCAGCTCATGTAAGAGGGGCTCCTCGCGGTCAGCCGCGGCCGCTATGTTGGCCCATGGAGCAGTGCTACTCTCAATCCTACCTTGTGCAGCCTCGGCAACAGACAGCTGTGCATTACGCACCTCCACAGAAAGAATTTCCGAAGCTGGGACAGCTGTCTCGCGAGATCCTGTTATCTCATCTGCTGCAGTGGGAACGCTAAGGGGTTTTCAACAATTCGAGTGGTTTCAGCCCCCTTAACTGCATTCCCAGTCTCCTCGTGCTGTGGAATTCGAAAGGCCCGTGAGGGAACGAACACTTTCAAAACATTGGTATCCTCTTCGTGTTAAGGAATTCTGCAAAGCTTCGCTTTTTCGTAAGCGATCTCTGCTCTTCTTTGGGCTAATTCAGCCTTGAGCTCCTCTGCCATGTATTCGGACGGGCTACCTGCACCCCAGTTACTCGCTAGCCTTGATTTTCTAAAGCGTGCTGAGCATTTTTGAGAGCTAATTCAGCTCTCACCTCCTCAATCTCAAGCAAAATAGCACTAACCTTCCGGCCGGTGCTGTGACATCCCGTTTGCACAGTGGTCATAATGAACCAGAGAAAACAAATGAGGGCCCACCTGTGCCCACTACGGGTTTGGCCGGGTCGCAGTGGCGCTGGTGCAGCAGCTCGTAGAGCCGATGCGCAGCTTTCGCCATTGGGATGGGGCAGGGCTCCCTGATCCAGAGTTCACGAGGCCTCATACTGAGGGGTGGCCTCGTTGAATCGCGGCTTCCGCCGCCCTGAGCGGTAGCTCACGAAGCCTCCTGCTGAGGTGCAATCACATCAAACCAGGGCTTCCGCTGCCCTGAGCCAGAGCTCGCGAGGCCTCTCGCTGAGGTGCCGCCTTGCTGAACCGCGGTTTCTGCTCCCTGAGCCTGAGCTCATGAGGCCTCCCGCTGAGGTGTTGCCCCGTTGCCGTTGAATCGCGCCTGCTGCCGCACTGAGCCGGAGCCCACGAGGGCTCCCGCTGATTGCCATCTCGGCGATGATTGGAGGCGGGCTCGTTGTTGGTCGGAGCCGAACTTGCGTTGAAGTAACCTCTCCGGAATGCCCAACCAGCTGCAGCCCATAGTAGTGGTCAACCTGCTGACTGCGCAAGCTACATTTCACCTCTCCATCTTCCTGGTGACTGATAAAGACGAAATATTGAAGGTCTTTGATGCTCGAGTGAAGAGGACGATCTCGCGTCGCTCCAATGACCGACGTCCAATGCTTGGAGCAGGTGAGGGATGACGACTGCCTTTCTTGCTGTATGTTAGGTTTATGTGCACTATTTACTTTACTCCAAGTATCTACATCAGGACAGTGACGGTTACATTGCCCCTCTGCCCGCAGCAGCCTGTTCGGCTAAGATCTATCTGACCTCGACCGACCTCCGACAAAACCCAACACTCCGGTTTTGATGCGAAAAACCAACCCTCCATAGGGGTGTTCAAGAGCGAAAAACCCTTCGAAAATAATTAATATGAATCACTGATTGGCCACATGGACCAGCCAATCCCACACATGTCCTCACCTGCGGTCACGTGTTTTCCACGCACGCTATTGCATCCGACAAGCAAATACAGGACATCTGCGATCTAAAGTCACCGACCGTGCGGAGTGGACACACCATTACGTTGAGCGGGGAACATTTGCTCAAAAGCCAAACCTAAGGCTTAGAGCGGTCTTCGCGGGGCTAACATTCTCACGCGTCCGCCATGCACCCTCGTCCGCGCGCGCGCCGGCACAATGAGCGAGTCGCTGCTAATCCCCTCCCAGACGGAGAGGAGCTGCCGGGCGGCAGCACCTCTCGCTGCAAGCCCAAGCTGCAAGCCTAAGCGAACGACATTCGAGGCGAACGAGCCGTCAACGACCATCACTGATCCAGGCTTCGCTTAGGCCGCCCGGTCGAGCTGACCGCACCGACGCTACAGATGTACTCAACATAAGCACTCTAATCCTTTGACACACAAAGGGGCGGGACCCAAGATAGCAGCTACAAGTGGAGGCGACGCCAATAGATGAGCAACGGGCGGCTTTCAGGAAATAAAAAGGAGCCCCAACTTAACAGGAGGGAGATCTTGTGGCGTTTGCGCCCTGAAACTTGAAACTTCGCGCTGCCTAGCGCGAGGTATTGCAGTGTCGCCCGTTCCCCTTTCGTAATTAAACAACCAAAGTGTGACAGCAACACCGGCCCGATAAGAAAGCCAATCAAGTAGTAATGAACATAAAACCATACCGCAGCTGATACACACAATGCATTCTAGCACCTTGCAAACCGCGCGTGACGGGTTGCAAGCTTAGTTGTGACTGATAATAAATTGCGGAGTCACATATTATTAAATACTTTGAGTTTCACACCTATGGGGTGCACTTCAAAGAGGACTGGGAAACAACAGCGGCCGTAGCTGGCGTTCTGCGGGAATAACCACGTCTTCAGCGCAGTGGAATGGACGAGAAAAATAGGGATAACGTCGGTGTTATACGTTGTTTTTGTGAAGATAGATAGTGCCGCCTTTTGCCTACCCATTTCCCAACTCCTCTATGTTGCTTTGTGGTGCCTCAATTTGTGCGTTTGTGATGAAGGAGGAGAAGCTGTCGCTGGATTCGACAAACTGAAAGCGGCTAATTATGTCTCAGTTTGCGATTTATGTGCAATCGCCCTGCCCATGCGCTGTACTGCAGGTAAACATCCTGAGCTTGCAGCTCTGCTAATACCTCAAAATATTGTTGCAAGAGGTTGTAGGTCTGCTGTTGTATTTTCTTACGGAAGATATGTTTTGTGCAATATTCATTGCTGACGTGTGTGTGGTGTGTGTGTGTGATGCTTGTGGTAGGCTGTTGTGGCGTTCGACAGAAAATAAGTGATATGAGTGCTACCTTAAACGGGCACTGAAGCGAAAATTTTGCGTCTCAGTTTTTTTGTTTGAAAGAACAGCTAATGACCTACTTATAACGTGTAGAATCCTCATTTGCGCACAGATTGCGACGGTTGTTTATTTTGCGGCATTTCAAATTCGGCCAGTCGCAGTTTCCGGTTCAGCGGCCGGCCCGAAACCCAAGATTTTGTGTAAACAAAGCTGACCACATGACGGTCGTACGGATATCCCAGAGCAGAGCCGCCGTAGCACTGTCGCATCCGCGTCGGCGGCAGTTTCTGCGAATCCCCCACGAACTGATCTCGTGAGCCGCTTAAATAAAATTCCGCCGTGGCTGCGTAATGAATTAGAAAGTTTTCTGAGGCAACTGCCGAGAGTGGGCCGCATGTTTCCTACCGTGGCTGGACTGCACGAGATCCGGACACAGGCAGAATGCACGACGGCACGCACACCAACAATACGACGCATTCAAAATTGCAAATGACTGTTCACCGGACCTCTTCCAGGTAATCGCCATGATTACGAAAACGCATCGAAGCCCAGGGCATTTCTGTCAAGATCACGAACACACGTTGCTCTGCTACATCGCCCACCAGCAACATAGCCCACGCGCAGGTCATTCCAGCAACGAGAAACGAGACGCGCAACGTACGCAGCGCGCACGAGCCAGATGGCGCCACGTTCCTGGAACCCGCTCTTGCGGTGCAGACGTACACGAACGAAACGCTGAGAACGCGGAACGCAAAGGAGCAGTACGTAAAATTTCCGCACGTCCTGTCCCGGCGCCGATACACGCAACCAACAACATCGCATTCGGATTGCTGGATACAGCCACGACACGCGAGGAAAACGCAAGGCGCCCGAAACGCACCATGCGTTGCGAACGACTGGACACCAATCATACGGGAGTTTCCCATTTAAAACGAGACGCACAGCTCATGAAACGCACCAGAGGTGACGAACGACATCTAACTTGAACCAGTGGAGCTAACCACGGCGAACGAAATCCACAGGGCACGGAACGCCACCAAGCAGGCACACACGGATGAAACTGCTATTCGCGACGTCCTCCGCTCCCACTGCTGCTATCCGTACTCGGCCAGCGAATGTTACAAGCGCCCAAATCAGCCTGGCCACAAGCAACAAAAGACCCAGCGCACGCGGTTCAACCCTACTGGAATGTACGAGCTCTCTGACACCCGCTGCTCCAGCCCGAGTCCAGAGAACGAAAAACATTACACTCATGCAGGTAGGTCCGTCAACGAGGAACGACACGGCCAGCGCATGTGGAACGTCCGAGCCAGAGCGAACAAGATCCCCAGCTCCCACGCTCCGATCAAGACTCATACGACAAACACCGTTTTGAACAAGAGGACGCAACCGCGGGCAAGCGGACTCGGGACGAACGGAGCCTGCTTGCATGGGAGAGATAGCGATTTGAGCATTCTTGAAACAGCGGGAAAAAGACGAGGGCTTGAGTGGCGACACGGACGCGGCAAGAACGGCAACATATAAACGCGATCCAGACGAACGCCTGAAATGCCCTAACGATGAAGTTACGCTTCCGACGACAAGAAATGTAGGACCGAACGGCCGGCACGGACTACGCCCGCTTCCCCATCACAAAAGTTTCACTTTCGAAACAAACACGGCGGATGCGAGCGCGGACCCGCAACGACTTTGACTGATAAGCCATGTCACCCTACGAAAACGCCACGCTGCGACACACTAAACGAAAAGGCAAACGGCTCCCGCACCATACGCAATACATACTTCAATTCAAGCAACATCCTCAACGATCCGAACTATGCCATCCCTGCACAGCGGAGCTCGCCACCGGATAAACCGGGCATATAGCTCCCACATGCATCAAGCTCGCGACGAGCTACAAAAACACAATAGCCGACGGAAGCTGCTCGGCTAAAGCAACGCCGTAAACACTGTCAAGTTCTTGTCCGACGAAGTGAATCCTATGGCAAACACACAAAATAAAATCAAGCAGATTTAAAATTCACCGAAAGTAAACGAGACGAACGCCCTCTTAACGAAGCTACTAGTATCCGGAACAACATAAAACAAACGCCAGCATTGAGCATCTGTGAATAAGCGGACAGTGATCTGGATACGAACGGACTTCAATCTTTGCGAGCGCTTCATTGTGCCTTGGGGCTGGCACAATTCGGAGTCGGAGAACGATCAGGAGAGTATCAGCGCACCCAGAAACGAAAACGGACGACAAATCTGCCACCCAAAGACACGCAGAAATCTGCAGTTCACGGTCACAGCTACACAGACAGGCCTGAGCACCCCTGAGCCCAACCCGGCCCAGACTTCGTTGTTTTATTCCTGAGAACAAGAGTAGACGACAGACGCAACGCGAGTGCTTACGTTCCGTTTCGCTCCCTCACATGTACGCGCATTTGCGCCGTAACTCGCCCTATGACAGCGCATCGCGTCAGACGTTTTCTTCCTCTTTCCTGATCTATATGTATCGTCTGTGTATCTAAGAAATTAAACATTTATTTTGTATTTAGTCTTTCATTCCAGCTACGACCTTGGTGTTACTGCAGATAAGTTGAGTGCAGAATGAGTACTGCAGAATGTGTACTCAGTGCAGAATCAGTACTCGGGAGTCCACAATGAGTACTCTTGAGCACAGAAAATTGAAGACCCAGGAGTGCAGAGTGAGTACTCATGAGTACAGATTTAGTACTCATGAGTATAGATTGAGTATGAATACTCGTCAGGACAAATAGTTTGAGCATAAGTGAGTACGATTCCAAATGAGTATGTGATGAGTGAGTAAGAGAGATTTTGTGAACAGACGAGCTTTTTGACTCTGAGTTTGACTGAGTAGAGCACGCATGAATAAAAATTGTGATTGAGTTTGACTGAGTTCTTTCTGTTGTGCTGACCTATGGAGAAAACCAAGCTGGGCTGTGGGTTATTCGCCTTCCGCGTCTGTTCCTCCCGGTGGTTCGCGCGTTCCCCTTTAGTACAGCGCAAACGGCAGAGCCTACTCGTCTATCGCACATAGCTGCTAATTCAACTGCGCGCACCTCCGAATTCTGGAGTGGGCAGTACTGAGAACCTGATCGGGCAGAAATATGTGTGAGAAAAAAATAGTGTCTTCAGCGACAACAGGACGGCTCGCGCTAGTGCGGCGCTATCTCATAGCGCGTCCCAGGCCGCGGAGCAAGTAACGCAAGGCACCCTCGACACACGGTCCTCTCCTGACTTTTTCACATGCTCACAGTTTGGTGCTCATTCTATCTAAGGGGTACTGCTGTTTGTCTCTGTTATCACGCGACACGCGGCGACCGACGAGAGAGAGAGAATAACTTTATTATAAGAAAACGGGTTGCGATGGAGGTATTTTAGCTTAGCTGGAGTGGTTCATTATTCACAGGTTTCCATGTGCTTCCCCAGCCTCCTGGCCCCTGTGGATCAGCCGAAGTAGTCTTCCTGGGCGGGGCTGGTCAGCAACATCTCCCATCGCTTAGCCTCCATGCTGACGGACTCAACAAGAACTGGGGGGTGGACTTGAGGTTCGCGCATTCTCCGATGGTGTGTTTTAGGGTGCCTGGTTTTGAGCATAGGGGAAATTCTTTTGCATATCTAATTGGAAACATGCGGTTGAGCAGTAAAGGGTGTGGGAAAGAGGCTGCCTGTACCTGTCGATATATTGATTCTTCTTCTCTAGATAGTTTAGCATGAGGGAGCGGAAGGCTTCTTCTGTTCTTGGTCGCGAAAGACGACGCGAAATTACAAGAGCGGGCGCTTAAAGGAGCCATGAAGACAAAATACGTTTGTTTTAAGTGAAAAATTGCTTGTTTTATACCGTCCCCAACCCTTGTCCGCTTGCAAACGACGTTTTATTTATGGAGAAATGAATCAATGTATGTCAAAATTTTGATTTTCCTCCTAAGTCGTGTATTACGCGTTCTGCAATGATATATCAGAAACTGATTGCTCTGCAGCATATTGGAAAGCCTTTTTTACCGTTAGTGAACATAGACAGCGCCACCATACCGTGGCACGCCGTTTTCTGCCTCTGGTTTGTTCTTGGCCTTATTTGAATTTAAATTTGGCCTTATTTGAATTTATTTGAATGAGAACATATTCCTTTCGTGAAACAGAGTGCTCGCTCGACAAATCTAGTCACATAAGACACCGTTGCTGGCGTCAAACGGCAGTGTCCTGTAATGCTACCCTAAAGCCCCGAAGTTGTGTGCAGCTAAACCAAGCCTAGTTCACGCAGTACCAATAGTAGTACCCATTGGTAGTCCTATGTTGACGTGTGCTTTCGTAACGGCCACTGTCAGCCACACTATTCTTACTGTTTTATAAAGAATATGGCGTAAATGTAATCACAAGTACCCCGTTCCGCAAGCTGATAAGCTCTGCCTAATTGGCGTTTCTTTTTGCCGACCTCCGGCCATCGCAGAGATGGCTGGTATGAAATCATAGCTTCTGTTGCGAGAAATGAGCAAGTAAGTAGCATGGTCTTTCCCGTTCTTAATAATTGTACCGCTTATTTGAGTGAAGTTTAAGTTAAAAAAGACGTCAGTTTGATTCTCACGGGACAACCCTTGGAGTGAACCAAACTGGTGTTTTGTGTTCATGGCTCCTTTCAGAGGTGTGCCCTAAAATATTAGTGTTTGGATTTTATGTAACCCTGTTCTTAACAGTGAAAGTCTATGGCGGTACCACTGCGATATTTTCGTTCGTTGCTGGTAGGGGACGCATTTGGAGTTTGTGCGAAGAATATCAGTACAGCACATGCACCCAAACGCAAAACGGTGGTTCTGGTGAAGATACGGGGTGGGATGATGGCCTGCCTGTCGAAGCACTGTGCGCCAAAATACGAGAAACGGAAGAAGAGAAAGCTGTGAAAGTACCGGGTAGCAGCAAACTAAGTATTTGGAGATGGTAGATTGCCGGGACCAATGCTTAATAATTTTTAATTGGAAACAAGGTTTGAAGACGTGGCACTTCGGCCGTTTTTGTGATTTTTTTACTTGATATACAGCGTTCATAGGAATGAAGGGACAATTCAATGAAAGGACAGCTGTCGCATTGCAAGGGCGCAGTATAGGTGTGCAAATGCATGCATTCATCATTTCGGAGTGCGTGTGGTTGACCAAGGAACAGGAACAAGCACACAGCACGTGTCCCTGCACTCCAGTGGTTGCAGGCAAAAAATAGTGGGAAAAACGACGCTTGCAATGTATTTCGTTTTGCACGCCGTTTTGGGATTGAACAATGGCTCCTCTCGTTGGAAGATGACTCTAAACTGTGGCCACTATTATACGTAGAATAGCAACGATACGCTGCATGTTAGCTAACAAACCACAGGCACCAGGGCAGCCCATTTTAATCTGTCCTAGAAGTGAAGCCACCCCTAGGGCATTTATACAGGCTGAGTGCGTTGTTTCTGCAGCTACATAATGCAGCTCTTGTTATAGAAGTACAAGGAAACGAATGACGAGTAGCGCAGTACCACGCATTTAAGGGGAAGCACCAGCTTTGTTCCGGCAACCCACTGTTCAGCGTTATCCGAGCTGGCGGGAGGAAAACTGGGAGAAAATAAAACGACCTTCGACTGATTGAAGCCCAAGCGAATGACTCAGCGGGCCATGCAAAACAATGGGTCAGGGAACTGTCGACAGCGGTGAAATGTCATATTCCTGAGTGTGTGAGTCCTCAAAACTTGTTGTAAAGTTTGAAGGGAAATAATCCAGAGAATACTTAAGACAAAAATTAGGTGTTGTCACAAAAAATGAATTGATATAAAAGTGGATTTCTCCGAGCACATCCTTTTAATATTGGCGACATATGATGATGATGTTTGGAGTTTCTTGGTGCAAGGCCAACTAAGGGCAAAGAGCGGCAAAGAATAATGATTACATGAGAGGGACATGGGAATAAAAGTAGAACATTTAAGTAAAAATAAACATGGTAAAACACAACGCAATGAAGATGCCTGGTGTAAAGGGCCAGGTTGTCAGGATGCATAAGAATCGCGATGTAAACATTTTACGCCGGTAACAAACTCGAAAACGCGTTTGATTGAAAACAGGGCTTCGTCTCCTAACAAATACGATGAGTGTGCTGTAATATGTCGTGTGCGTAGTTGTGGGAAGTATTTGTGTCGTGTTGTGCCCAGTGCCTTACAATGCATGAGAATGTGGATCGTGGGTGGGGCCTTTCCGCACCTGCTGCACAGAGGCCTTGGAGATCCTGTGAGACGGTGCGAGTGCGTTGCATGTGTGTGCCCTATGCGTAATCAAGAAAAGGCGACTTCAGTGTAACTATTGCTTGTGTCGGTGGTGTATGGTCCGAAGTTTGGTTTTATTACGTGTAACTGATTGTCTGTTTACTCCAGTGTGTTTGCCATGCTTAGCGAAGTTGTTGTCTGATGTGTGGTTTCACGTCGGTGTAGGTAAATGTGGGTTATGTCTACTGTATTCAAGAGTGTAGCTGCAGTGGCCATTCGATCGGCTGCTTCGTTCCGGGCGATACTACAGTGGCCAGGGACCCAGCAATGAACCCGTTCAAGTTTGTGGACATACACACCCATAATACCCTTGACTATCAGATGGACAACATGGTTTTTGGAAGAGTTTGTTTACGACAATGCCTGCACAACACTGAGTTAATCAGGATATATTACGGAATGTCGCAAGTGGCTTTGAAGTATATTATTAAAAAGAACAAATACACCATACGCCTCTGCCGTAAAGATACTAGTATTACTAGACAGAGTTCTAGTGACATTAAGGCCGGGCCCATGCTCCGCACAGGACACAGAGGTGGCAGTTTTAGAGGAGTCCTTATAAAATTCAGAACATTTATACTTCTCCTGCAAATTCAAGAAGTGCTGCAGAATTGCACAAGTGGGACCTCGGTTTTTACCTTTATGTGTTAAAGATGTGTCGCAGGATACAAGGCGGAGATGCCATGGGGCTATAAATTATTTAGTGAGGTTTGGATTGTAATTAAAAAGGAGATAGCAAGCTCTAACGCTTCCTCTCTAACTCTATAAGAGAAGGGCACAGAGAACGATGGTCGATTTTTAATGAGTTCCGTCATGAATGTATAACGAAAAACTTATTTAAAAGGATGGTGAGGCATGGATGAAATTTTAAAAGCATAAAGGAGATCTGTGTATGCTCGCTGACGTTTTGGGGTCTATTTATTGCACTACACATAGAAGCTTTCGGCCGGGCTAGTGCGGAAGGCGCCACACGCCAGGCGGAGCCCAAGATGAAGCACTGGGTCCAGCATTTTGAGGGAGGTTTTACTTGCTGACGCATAAACAACGCTACCATAATCCAATCGTGAACCTATCAGGCGGGTAAAAACACGTGAAAGAAGTTGTTTGTCAGTTCCAAAAGAAAAGTGCCAGAGAACCTTCAGGATAGTCATTGGTTTTAAGTATTTATGTTTTAGTTGTTTTATGTGTGGGATGATTGTGAGCTTTTCGACAAATATTATACCTTAAAACTTGTGTTCCTTTTTTACAGGATTGCAAAACACCATTTAGTTGGATGTCTGCATCCGGCCGTATGCCACCCCTCATAGAAAACAAAACGCTAGTGCACTTCCCTGGATTAAATTAAAAACCGTTGCTATCTGCCCGGCCAGCAAGCTTGTTCACACCAAGTTGGACTTGGCGCTCGCACATAGAAAGGTTACAAGATTTAAAGGACACTTGTGCGTCGTCTACATAGATTGAGCAGGAAATCGATGGTGGCAATGCCTTCCTAAGGGAATTCAGTTTCACAATAAAAAGTGTGCAACTTAAAACTCCACCTTGCTGCACTCAATTTTCCTGCACATGAACCTTGGAGTGTGCAGTTTCAACTCCCACGCGAAGTGTTCTTTCCGACATGTAACTGGCAAGCGTGTTCTTCATGTTACCCGATATGCCAAAGGAATTTATATCGCTGAGAATACCATACCTCCAAGCAGTAACGTACGTGTTGTCAAGATCAAAGAATCTCTTATCTTCGCCTCTACTGCAACGAGTTGATCGTTGGTAGATCACCCCACCCTGAAGCCTGCCTGGCCGCTCTCGAGAAGACCATTGTACTCTTAGAAGTGCATGATTTTCCCGTTTATCTTCTCAAAGAGCTTACACAGGCAGCTTGTCAGGGCAATGGGGCGATAGCTGGCAGGAGAGGAAGGGTCTTTTCCTTCCTTTAAAACAGCCACTGCTATGGTCTCTCCAAGAGCATGGAATGTGCCCTGAAAGCCATATTCTGTTGTATAGTGTAGGATTGTTTCAAAGGTGTCTGAGTGTGAGTGTTGTATCATGGTGTATGTAATCTTATCTGCACCTGGAGCTGAAGGTTTACTTGTGGTCAGAGCAGCCTTCAGCTCATGAATCGAAAATGGAGAATTGTAGGAAGTTTGCGTCTTCTTGGTATAACGAAGGGACTTCTTTCCTGCAGATGTTTTGTGTTTCATAAAAGTGTTTGTGTACTGTGCTGAACTGGACACGTGTTCAAAGTTTTGTGCAAGTGTGTTAGCCTGGTCTTCAAGTGTGTCCCCTGTTGTGATAAGCGGGGGCAGGCTGTGTGTCTGTTGTCCTTTGAGCTTACGTATATGAGTCCAGCCTTTGTGCGTGTCCGTGTATGAATTAATGGATGTCAAAAAAGTGCGCCAACGCTGTTGTTTTGCCTCATGGCGCACACGTTTTCCTAACGCCTTGGCTTGTTTTGAAAACAATGGGGTTACCCAAAGTTGGGTACCGACGAAGCATGCCTCACGCCTTGTTCCGGGTCACTCGCGCACGCCTACAGTCCTCATTCTACCACGGCCTTCTCTGGCTGCGCGGGGCAGCAGAGGCTTGGGGAATGGACTTTTCGGCGGCGTCTAGGATGTGCGCCGTGAGGAGTTGGGTAGCTTCTTCAAGTGGTAGGTGTCTTATGGATGTGTGATGTAGTTTATATGTCTCTTTAAATGTATTCCAGTTAGCTCTTGCTTCATTGAACCTGTTTTGGGAAGATTGACTGCGTGGGCCTTTACCTATATATGTCAGTGACGTGGGGAAGTGGCCACTACCGTATGGGTCCGTGCCGACACCCCACTCAAGACATGGAAAGAGTACTGCGGAGCCATGTCAAGATATGAGTGTGTTGTGTCCTATATTAACGTGTGTGGACTTATGTTTGATGAAGAGGCATGCTTCTGAAGATGTAAGGAATTTCTCTATGAGGCAACCTCGGGCATCTGTGCGAAGAGAGCCGCAAGGAGAGTGGTGAGCATTAAGGTCGCCTGTTAAGATGTATGGTTCAGGCAGCTGGTCGACCATCGCCTCGAAGTCAGAGCTCGAAAGTGCAAAATGAGGATGACTGTAAACGGAGCATACCGTTATCGACCTATTAAAAATTGTTGAGCGTATTGCTATAGCCGCATGGACGGTGTTGAGATTGATAGGGTGGCATGCTAGCGATTTCCGGGCTATTATGGCTACACAGGACGAAACGTGTGTGCACCCAACCCTATGCTTTCTGAACACAATATAGCTATTTCGGAAATTTGATTGATTGGCATTTACATGTGTTTCTTGCACACATTAAACTTGGCTGATTGGCATGCAGAATCTTATGCACGTCATCAACATTATTCAGAGGGCCTCTGCAGTTCCAGTGAACACTATTTTCTCTTCCCATTATGAAGTGTTAAAGCTACTGGAGTGTGATTATTTACGTAAGGTCTTTAGGGGCTTGCACTCTTGCGGGTTTTTTTTTTACCTTATCTGGAGGTTTAGACGCAAGGACCCGCTCCTTCTGCTGCAAAGCCGACAGGAAAGGTGCCACATCCACCTATTCATCAGATTTGGAAGCGGTACCTAGCGTACCAGACTCAGCGAACATGGCACCTTTTGCGGTACCCTTCGTTTGGGCCGCGACCGCCGAGGGCGTCAGGAGCGCCCCGGTTGGCACAGGTGGTGCGGCAGAGGTGGGAACTATTGCGGTTTCCTCCGTCTCTATCTCCTTCGGGCCCTCGCGTCTTCTTCGCCGGTGGACAGGAGGAAACAAAGGATGCAGCAGCATCCCCAACGGACGTAGATGCCACCGCAGCCGCTGCTGACCCAGCGAGCGGTGCAGTGGCAGATTGGGCTGCCCGAGGCAACCTAGGGGCGGGGGGCGGAAGCAGTACCAGGTCCTACTCGCGGTACGGGGTTCCCGCCGAAACCACACGCCGCTCCGCCCCCGGCGAGCTGCGTCGGCGTACTTCTCTAGGAGGAAAGAGGCGAACCTCTTACGCGCCTCTGGGAAGGTAAGGTTCTCAGTGACTTTAACCTTGATAATCTTCTCCTGTTTAAACTTCTCACATCGTCGAGAGTATGCTGTATGGTGTCCCTCGCAGTTGGCGTAGGTGTGGGTTGATGATGGACAATAGTCAGATGGGTGATCATGCTGAGCGCACTTTACGCAGGTCAGACGGCCACGGTAACAGTTGGCTCCGTGCCCGAACCACTCGCACTTAAAGTAACGGTGGGGACTTGGGATGTATGGCCGAACTGAACATCGAATGTATCCTGCGGTAATGAAATCTGGGAGTGTTGACCGATGAAAGGTTAAGAACACGTGTTTAGCAGGAATTTCTTTGTGTTCTCTGGGTATCATTATGCGCCTCACAGCTGTTACGTCCTGACTTTTCAGGCCCTCCAGCAGGTCCGTTTCTGTTACATTCATAAGGTCAGGATCTGAGACCACGCCCTGTGAGATGTTAAAGCTTCAGTTTGGCGTCACCGTGATGTCAAAATCTGCGATGCGTGTCTGGCTCAGGAGATTTGTTGCCTGCTGGTGGTTATTCCCTTCGACCAACAGTTCTCTAGTTCTCTGTTTCTTTGATTTGTAGGATTTCCCTACCTTACCTTCTATGATATTTGTGACCAAGAAGACGAAAAGAGAGGCAACAGGGTTTTCTCTTTCGACGGATTGAATGATCAAGAAGCGGGAATAGTTGGCTTGCTTTGGGATTGAGGTTGTTGGTGAAGACGAAAATGATACTTCGGTGCGGTCCCTTTTCAGGGACCAGCACGTTTGGGGGGGGGGGTAAATACCATTTGGCAATAGTATAGAAGCAGGGGACGGGGTACTTTCTTCGCCAGCGTTACCCTGATAACTGAGAGGTCCTGGAGCTCCCTGCCTGGTAGACAGACAGAGAGCCCATCCGGCAGAGCTTGACTTGGGCTCCTACGGCCACCGTTTGAGATTTCCACCATTCACCTTAAAACCCATTGCCACGGTCGGTTACAGCGTGAGTATGGCGGCTCTGGGTCCGAGTGTCGCCAACAGCGTCACCAAGATTGATCAAGGTGCCCCGTGAGGGGAATATTGGAGACATATGAAATCGTTTAAAAACAGCGTGGAAGTCGGGACTAAGGAAGGAAGGACTGGCAGTCATTCCTTGATCCCCTCTTCCGCACTGTTTTTAAACTATATCATATACCACCAAGGCCGTCAGGACACCCTGTGACATATAAAAACTCTCGGAATCCACACTCAGACAGAAATTCCTGCTGCTTTGATGAAAAAAAGTCACAAAACTTTGAAATGCAGGTTAAAGATGCTGGGCCATGGGAAAATGCATATTCGCAGTGAAGCCCGCTGCTGCAAATTTATTTTTATTTTATTTTATTTATTGGTACTTCAAGGGCCCTTTTGGGGCATTACATGTTGTGGGCAGAAAAATAGGCAGGCCAAATACAGTGCAATGATGTACACAATAAGGGTTATACGTCATGACACAAATCTTGTATCGCAGACCTAAAACGAGTGATATCAGTAATAACGGCGATGTCGGCAGGAAGATTGTTCCAGTCATGCGCTGTATGAACAAAAAAAAAAGAAATGAACGGCCAGGCGGCACCACCGCTCAAAGAACTTCTACAGATTCATTTCATGATACAAATTTACACGCACTAAATTTCATGGCTCTGCTTGCAAGCCTGAACCTGACATCAATAATTAAATCCCGATTCGGATAACTCCAACTACGTGGCGCTGAACGTGAACATAAGAATCAAGCATTGAAAGACTGCACTACTGCAGATCCTCCATGTGTGTGCTGGTTCGCCTCCCGGACGGTCCGGTGGTCACTTCTGGTTTGATGTGAATGCCTGACAAAACATTCAGGTGAAGCAGCGAATTCACCTATCTATTCTCCATGCCTCCACAGGCAGTTCCCACACACCCCTGTGGTTCGAGCAGCCTTTGTCACTTTGAATAGACTGGGCCCATTGCACGCGATGTGAAGAATCCATCTCGCTTCTACAGCATATTCGTGACGTGAAGTAACAGCCCTGAAGAACTCATGCTGTTCCTACTCGATAACAGACGCTCCTCTCCTGTCATATTCGGATTGTCTTTCTGTTCTACTACCACTAAACTATTGTTTTAAACAGCCTGCCACTATTCACCAACCGAAACAAGATATTGTCCTTTTCTCGATGTCATACTTCGTGTCCTTGTACCATGTGCCAAATCCCACGGGCGTGTGGAAGAACGTAGCAGTGCTGCAACGGACGTAGCCGTGCGGCTAAAAAGCAGAGACTGTGTTAAGAAACGTATCCAAGCCATGGTGCCTTCGTCCGTATTGAAGGTTGTTCACCTAGACTTGCAGACGACGGAGTCGGCTAAAAATAGCGACGAGTAGTTATTCTTACACTGAATAAGTACACTCAATTGGCCTGTTTCTTCTCTACTCCTTAGGAAACTCACCTACCTCTTAACTGGGCGTGGCCTATCACCTATTGAATTTTCCCATATCGAACATACATCGTACTGGCTCGCCTTCTGCCAAGCCACCGCAACTTCTGTTCCTCACTACCTAACGCAATGCTAAAAACGTCATCATGCATCGGCTGACTGCATTGGTTGGTGCGGCCCCTGCTTCATCCCACAGGCGTTGGACATCTAGTGTAGGATTCGCAACCCGTCGAAATTTTAACCCAACTTGTTAACTGCCTTTAACGTTTACTGCCCGAAGGGAGATACATGGGTTATCCAAGTGGGCTTTAATTCCTTGTTAAGTACAAGCCCGTGCATCCCTCCACCCATTATATTTTCAGTGACCCGTGTGTTTCCCCAGCACGTTTTCTTTTTGTTGTTGTGGTTTATCGTCATGTAGTTTTTTCTTTGAAAGATAGAGAGAGGGAGCGTTGCTTTTATTCACATGAAGGGTTAGCGTGCGGTGGGCACGACCCGGAGGGTCTCGACGACTTCAGCCGCTCGAGTCAGAAGCTCCTTCTGGAGCGGGGGTCCGAGCGTCTCAATGCCTCCATCCACTGGTCAGGGGAATTGGAGAATGGGTCCTCGGCAGAAGCCCACATTTGGTGTCGGACCTTGGATTTTTTACCAAAGCGGGGGCAGAGGGAGGATGGGTAGAGGGAGGGGTGGAAATGGTGAAGGACAGCTCTGTGGGGTAGAGATTCCGTTTGGATTTGACCGCACAGGCGTTCCTCTTCCAGAGGGATTATTGAGTAAGCCAGAGAAGCATCTAGCGGGAGGGGCGGTAATGCTGTGTGACCTCTCTGAATGTGAGGAGACTGTTCCTAGTCAATCTGACTGGATGGAAAGCGGAATCGACATCGTACGCCCGGGAGACACGTGGTCGGGCTGCCGTGCGGGCCGTCTCTGTCCCTCTAATGTCCGTGCGATCCGGGAGCCATTGGAGTTGGACCATGTCAGAAAACGAATTTCGACAGAGGATGTTATGTGCCGCCCCAAATCGAGCTCTTTGGAAAACTTTTGTACATTGCTTTTTTTATCTTAAAATACAATTTCAAGGGTGGCCTTTGGGGTAAATCCAGTGCGATAGCCGCTTCTACTGGGACATGCAGGAACGGGTTGGAATTGCGAGGGTGGCAAGTGGAGGAGACGACGGGGATTGAATTATAGCAATGGCGAATGTATCCTTATGCCGACATTCTACGGCATCGGCATAGAGGGTCGCTCCAGAGATGAGAAATTTTTAGGGGCAAAGCACCGTAAGGACGAGACTTGTCCGCCGTCCGGCGTCCGTGTTCACAGTACAGCAACGTGTAAATCAAAACATTTATGAACAAAAGGTTAACAGAAGATTACCACGAACAAATTAAAAGTTTTGCAAAATGCTAGAGTGACAGGGAGGGAGAGAGACGAGCAGAACGCGCAAATCGAAACATCTGTCAACAAAAGGTTCACAAAAAGTCAACAAAAACAAAATAATTGGTTCAAAAAAGGTTAGAGAGGGTGCTCCTGGAGAGCCGTGGTGCGCATGCGCGAGCAGCATTGAATTGAATTGGATTTAATTTTGCATTTCTATTAGATTGGGTTGAAACGATTTGGATTAGACTAAATTGAATTGTAATGAATTGTAAACCCTTTTAGCACCAATAAGCTCTCTCACAGGTGATGTACGGTAAGAACGATCTGCAGTGCTTCGCGCAATCGTCATGATTCCCTTTGTGGAGATGCGTGAATTTTTTTGATCCAGTATGGTGGCTCGATGAATCCGCTTTCCAGTATGAAACGTTGGGTGCATATTTTTGGAAATCGGTCGGACGAGGATATGATTTCTGGTTGATGATTTGATGCAGCACACAGGCTCAGGGCGTTCAGCTGGGCCGATCCGGAGTATCTGCAAGAGGAGTCTGCCTGCGTAAGCGCCTTTGGCGGTTGATTTGACCAGTGCGGTGGCCTTCGATTAGTTCTTCCTTTTGAATGTCCCTGTGGGCACTGGTGTGCCAGTGGATGCGTTCGGTGGTAACTGCCAGGCGACTGGGTGTGCGTTGTGGTTTATGCCATGTACTTTTCCCATTTCGATGACTTTGAGGGGAACATATGGAAGGGCATATGTGAGTCGGCGGATAACAAACACTTGTACAAGTCTCAATTGGTCTTGCTCTTTCAGGGCGTGCCCTCGGGCAACATCCTGTGGAGCACTCAAATTATTTTGTAGCATCCGCCGAGAACTTTTTAGTTCCCTTCATATTGCGCCAATTACTGTGTGGCATAATCCTAAAAATTTGGGGCTCATGAACTGTGGTACAGGCTTCACGTCCACTAAAGGATGGTTGGAAGCATCTCGCGAGGGTTCAGATACTTT
The DNA here is from genome assembly GCA_013339765.2 of Haemaphysalis longicornis. Classification (NCBI taxonomy): domain Eukaryota; kingdom Metazoa; phylum Arthropoda; class Arachnida; order Ixodida; family Ixodidae; genus Haemaphysalis; species Haemaphysalis longicornis. The sequence goes on along the minus strand of CM023452.1, from coordinate 27,364,515 downwards.
TGCTAAAAAAAGCATCTCTGATTTGGTGGAAGAGCATTGCAGGCCCGCTACTCGGGCTCCATGTACGACGGCTGTAGCGGCAGCGTGAATGATTTATTGTATGTACGAATGACTTCCTCTAGTGACCCATCAGGCTACGTCATCTGCATACATGCTGTATTAAAGACCGGGCCTTCGACCCAGAGCAGGGGCAATGTCTGACGCTGCTAAAATAAACCGGCGCCTGTTGTGTGCTGCATGATGGTAGCTGTATTTCAGGAGATTGTACAGCAACTAGTGACAGCGTGGCCATTATGTGTGATAGGTCCCACGCCCGTAGTCGCACGGCTGGCCCTATTGTCTCACGCCTTGCTCTAATAGCCTGTTTATTTGAGCCATAAGTATTCGTTCCACTATTTTTGTATACATGACGTTAGTGATATCGGCGTGATATTTTCTGTCGAAAGCTCTTTGCCCGGCTTAGAGATCAAGGTAACATTCGCATGACGGATCTCTCGAGTAAGAAAGCCCTCTGTCCAATGCTTGCTCTACCGAGTCATGTTCTATCGAATCATGTTCTCAAATCAGGCCTGCATTTCGGCCTGGGCACTCAAGATGCTTTGTACTGTTTGGGTGATTTAAGCTTTTGCTCCGCAAGCACCCTTTTTATACCCTGCTCGCGCTCCTCCGAAAGGGGTTCGGGGAGAGGTGATCCTTCCCATTGGGAGGGTTTGGTGCATCTGCGCTTGGGCGGGGGCTCCTTCCGCTGCTTAGTTCGTAACTGTGTGATCTCCATTTTTGAGGGCGGCATTCTCAGTTTGTAGCGAGCGCGGCTATTTCCGGGTGCATGGCTTGCCATTCGCCAGCTATATCACAGGAGTGGGAAAGGGTTGGGTTGGATGGATTTGGATGCTGAGAGGGGGATGATGGAATGTAGGTGGAGGTCTTAACCAAGTAAGTAGAGGCATTAGGGTCGCTCTCCTGTTGCCGTTTGGTTCTGCCAGTGTAAACGAATGCCCTTGCCAAGCATAGTTTGTGTTTTTATGGTCTCTATCTTGTGCAAGTACAGGGGAGTGATGAGTGCATTTTTCACGTTGGGCCCATGAAGCATTAATTTCATTTACTGTCCTTGCACAGCATCGACGACGCTTTCTCTATGGTGTAAATTGTGTACTAAATGGGTGCGGCGTTTCAACTATGACTTTGCTTTAGCTACTTTGATGGATGGAGGTACCACAGCTTTATTTTCATTTATTTTTGAAGTTTAATAAATTACTGCTCATAATTTTACAAATATTTCTTTCGGCAAACTTCTATAGGACATCTTTTATATTCCTGACATCTTTTAGAAGGAAAGAGCACGAGGCTGCACTGCTAACCAGCAGACAAACTTCTAAAAAGAAGCGTGCCGAACGTTTGCAACTTGTCTGCGAATTTTGAGATATAGCCTTGTGCAGCATGAATGCTGCTAGCTTGTGGGAGATCATTGGAGTAATGAAGGTGGACACGGATAAGCTTTGTTTAATTCAGGAAGAAAGGAGATACTGGCTGAAGCCTTCGGTTCTCCCTCCAGGCATAGAAAAGGTCGTTAAAAGGGCGGATAGAAAGTAATACCGGCTTGCGTGGTGTGTGAGAGTGGGGCGTGACGCTATCCCCGTGGTTTCCTTGGGGCGCCCACTTCCAATCCGAGAAGCAAGCGTGGGTAAAATAGACTGTGTTTTGTTGTGGTAGCTCAGATAAATTTCTAAAGTGCACTAGTATGACAATGTGGCAAAGCTCTGTGAGCAACCGGTACTCTAGCGTCCGTCGATCCGTTTGATTAGCATCAATAAAAGCAACTAGCTGTGCGAATGCTCCCTTGTCAACAACCTGACCCTTGTTGATTACATTTTGGCATTGGTATAAGTTGAATATCTTCTATATATAACCCAAAATCTTATATATAGTTGTCGCCAAACGGAAGTTGTAAGATTTCTAGGAATTGTTTCACGGGGGTGTTAACTTCGAGCCAATTATTAAGTGTAAGAATGAATCTTTATTTCAAAATACTAATATGCAGGCGCAGAGACCAAAATTTTGTTTTGGGAGCCCAACACAGATACAGCCTTTAAGACAAATACAGCCTCGTAAAAAGGAGTAGCGCTTCGCAGCTGAAGGAGCGGCTAATATTATCCTGTTCGCTTTCGCCTTTGCCTTCCCATCCGACCCGCTCTGGTGATCTCTTCGCCCCGCAGAGCACCAGTCCCTGGCCAACTTCTCGGTCCCCCGTAGGAAGACCTTTGGCTTTCAATAACCCACCTAGGGGTCTGAAATGAGGAATGAAACAGTAGGCACTAAACTCTCAGAAATGGTGAGGTGTCCTGTGAGTTTTACATATATTGCTTCGATGAAGAGAGTTTTATCAACATTAAATACATACTTACGGCATCATACCGATAGACGGTGTTTAGTACCGAACCGGGAGCGTATCCACCGATGACGTGGACATCATCGGCAATGCAAACAACGGCCGAATTGGTACGGCAAGGCATGTCCGCTGTTGACGGAACAATGATCCACTCTTCTGAGGCTGTATCGTATATTTCCATTGGGTCAACGGGACCGCACACGCCATGGCCACCAATCAAAACGATTATGTCCCTGCAACAAAGCCATTCATATCGTATGCATGGAGTGAAGACATCGCAAAAGCAAATAATTTGTACATAGTGCCAGAAGATCATTAACGGAGCTTGCAGCTCCCATCAATTTAACTTGTAGTTTTAACACAAACACCCGCCAATAAAACAAAGCCTGCCGCGGTATCAAAATATGCATTTTTATTTTTAGGCAATGCTCATCGTCTGTGATTGAGAGTTTGGTTTCAATAGGTGCGTGATGAATAAGTGTTTACTAGCTCCTTGCGACTCCTCCATCACTATTACAAATTCTGGGAGCAATAAATACATAATTTTTGAGAACTTCTAATTAAGGGCTTATCGCGACGCTAAAGCATGGCAGCAACGCAAAGATGTCTTGATTGCAATGCCCACGACCACGCCCGTAAACCTGGTTACATTTTTTTAATGAAAGTGCCACTGCCGATGTTTTTCATTCAGCACGATCGATATGCACATGTTAGCGAAAGAAGTACCGGTTACAAACTAATGTGCGATTGCCCGCCTGTTGCCTCTCATAACTAGTCCGTGGGTATGGGAGGCACACAGACACTCTCAAGTTGAGCTAAGCAGATCCCGCTGGGTAGTTCACATAATAAGTACTTCTTACATGAAACGTGTTCAAGTTGCCCACCGAGATATTTTCCACACACAGTGGCGTCCGTTCATCCCCCCAGCCCTTACAGAGCATATTGTCAAGCTGCAAACGAGGTGAAAATGGAAAGGGCAAATGTTCAAGAACAGGGACATTCGATTTCACCATTTTCCATTCGATCACCCAAGCCTGCTGTCAGCCAGGTGGTCCCTCATCAACAGGTGACGAGATGTGTCATGTGTCAAGGGAACCCCATGAGAAGGGACGCCTATAAACCGAAGAAAAGGAAAAAAAGAACAAAGAAAGACCAATTTGAACAACGTACTAGGAGCGCGCCAATAAGAAAACGCCAGCGCCTAAACCCCGAAGCATCATGGTCAAATATGGCAGCGCGCTGGTCAGCCAATTAGAGAACGCTGCGCAGGAAACCAGTGGCGTGGTGACCCTGTATGGACAAGGAAAAGGCAAGGAGCCAATGAGAGCGTGCTACGGGAGAGCCCAGAGGGGTTAAAGGCGGGGCGCTCAAAGAGAAACGGAGAGGCCAGAAACCGAGAGGCAAGATACTAGGAGGCGGCAGGAGCACGTGACCTTCAAGGAACGAGCTATGGGGACGTGGCCAGGCCACCGACTACGCCTACCGAAACTGGGCGAGAGCGGACCAACTTTGCATTGGCTGCAGCACCCTAGGCGAACCACGACCTTGTGTCTTCGTGGCTCCAGCGGCGGTGGTGGGGCACCTGCAGCCATCGCCCATGCTCCGTAGACCTTTTTTTCGACGTCCGCGAAAGGCCACGTTCGTGCCGAGCCTACCTGGCACATCCAGCGGCAGAGGCTACCAGGGGGTAGTCACCGAGAGAACCTCAGGAGCCGCGGAGTCCACGCCGTCCAAAGAATGGTCGCGTGCATAGAGCGGCAGTGACTACCAGGGGCTATTCACCAAGGGAACCAGTCGGGACGTGTGGAGCCCAAGCCCTCCAAGACGTGACCGCGCACGTCGAACGCAGGCACCGAAGCCAGACGAGGACGGCTACAATCAAGTCGCGGCCACGCAAGGATGCGACACGTCAGCGCCGACGACCATGGCAGGCCAGTCCAATGGTGACAAAGTCGTAAGACACGACTAGGGAGGTGTGGGCTAGAGAGATGACGTAGGGGGTGAAGAAATGAGTTGGTTCGAACTAATTGTGCTGAACTTCATTGTAGAGACTTTTGGGTTTAGATTTGAATTGTATTTTGAGATTGTTACTTAGAGGTGTGAGTGCCTATCATTTGTGTGTAGCTTAGCTATTGAGGGCTTTGGGTTAGGGTTTTCGAATTGTGCATTAACTGTGCGTTTTGTTAAACACGTCCACGGCGATCCTGTGTCCATCTCTCTGAGGTGGTTAAGACAACCTCACCATCTGTTAACGTGACAACATGGCGTGCGCACCATGGCACGGGTGGTATTCGTTCTGCGTCTGCACATAAATCTCTTTTGGTGGCGTCACCGCGACCCAACCGCCAATAAGAAAGACTGGAAATTGGGAATATAGGAGGCGATTCTTGCACTGTACGTTGCGACGTGTCTGATGGCGTTAAAGGCGCCGACGTGTAAGGCGCCACCGAAGGTGCCATTGCCGAAGTGAGATATCACATTATCAGAGGGTAATCATAGTTTTTTTCAGCAATTTAGTCTTCTTGGCTGCATGACAGGACACTAACCATGGCAAATTGAGACACGCTACCTCAAGTTGCAACCGTGGATGGCACCCAGGCGGGATCAGCTGCCATCAACTAAATGATGGTAGGGATTGCTGTTTTGTGTTGCTAGACCTTGCTACCGCTAATGCCACGAAGGTGTACTCCATTGTAGCGAGCAGAGAAATGGGCGAAAATTCGGAGTGCGGTATCATGTTAGACAAGTTCAGTGTGCGCGACCTTTTTAAAATTTGCGGAATTTGGTCTTCCTGTTACCCACCTAGGGGAAAAAACATATTTGCATGCTATTGCGCGCAGAGCAAGTGAGCCTAAGAAAGGCGGTGAGCTTCATCAAAGCGATAAAAGACAGGATACGGCTTCGTTTGCAAAGAACTACGGCAGTGGGCATGCAAGCAAATAGCTTATGGGCACTACGCTGTTACGGGGAGTGTGCTCTGGGTGCGGAGCAGTCACCGGACGGCCACAGATCATTGCGTGAGAGGGAATTGTCAGTTGGAAATGGCAGAATTGATCAGCACACAAAAGTAATAAAAATGAAGAAAGCATGTGGTTGATTCAGCAACAAGCTCCTAAACAGGCATGAGGAAAGTCGGAAAGCTTCGTAGGAGAGTGCGGAAATCGCAGCGACGGTTTCACTTGAATTATTCCTTGTGAACCTATTTTATAAGGAATGTAGTCGTTTTCTGGAGATTGTGTTTGCCTGAAGCCAATGAGTGGCCAGGGATAGAACAAATTACACCATCTTCCCGCAGGGGAACCCTGATTAGTATGCAAAGCAGCCATGGGGTCGATTCAAGTGCCCATTAGTATTTAGTTCGTTGTTTCCATTAGGTTCAGGTACATAGCTACCATTATATTTACAGTTTGGTTTGCGTGCTACCTACCACACTTTTCACTTTCCGAAAATATGAATTAGGAAATTGCGTGGAGCCCATGGCTGTTTCGCATACTACTCAGGGTTCCCCTACGGGAAGATGGTGTATTTTATAAGATGCGATGGGGCTATGTCCCTCCCTTTTCGTCGTTGCACCGTTCACACCCCCACTGTGCATGCTTGGCTTGTTGAACGCTTGGTGGTGTCTTACCCTTTCATGGCTCCTGGAGCGACAGTGTTACCGGTGTCTACTTGTGCCGGCCCGAGATGAGCCGAGCATGTGCCGTGGGTGTGGACGGCGCCACAAGAGAGGGACTAGCCCCGACCATGATATGCTGGAGCAACAGGGTGTGGACGGCGCCACAAGAGAGGGCATAGCCCCGGCCATGATATGACGGAGCAACAGTGTTGCTGGTGTCCTCCAGGGCCAGCACGAGACGAGAACGCTTCCTCTTAAAGGTTTCCTGGAGCGGCAAGATTGCCGGTATTTTCCTGGGCCGGCGGATGGACGGATGACAGACGATGGACGACGGTGCCGAGAGCAAGACATGCTTTGCATTTAGAATCCGCAGAGTTCAGTACCACTTTACATGGAACATATAGTTAACAAGAAAGCGTTTGAATATGTGCTCATGGGGAGTTTTACACCGATTGGAAATTTCGAAGCGCACGTTAGGCCAAGCGACGGCGACGCCAGCCCGACCTCAGTATATGGCTAATAGACCATTCGGGCCATGTGACCCAGCCGTCTTTAGGCCATCCGAGAACGAAGCAATAGAAACGCGCGAAGTTCACGAAGATCCTCTGCTGGAAAAAAAAGATGAGAATGCCCACAAGATGACTGATTGTATGATTCAACGCACCGACGCAACGCAGGCGATGAGGCGCGCCATAGTGGAGGGTTCCGGATTAATTTTGACTACCTGGGGACCTTTAACGTCCGCCGAAATCTCGTACACCATGGCGTTTTTGCTTGTCGACTTCATCCGAAAGCGGCCGCCGATGCTGGAAATAAAATGCCCACATCCCATGGATAGGACTGACCACGCTGGTCGCAACGGTGCAAAATGCTGCACCACCTTACCACGACGCCGCTTAAACCAGCCCTTCGCCAAGGCCACGAGAGACGAGAGCCGCAACAACTACAGCTACGCGCTTACGAATACAAGCTCGCAATCGGTCCACGAAACGGTCTCCAACTAAACAAGGTGAGCTTATGGATCCCATGAAAGCTGTCACACACGAAGCCGGTCTCCATTGTGGCGTAGCTGACATAGAGATACGCATCGATGAAGAACACAACCTTATCATAGTAAGTACTCCATTGCCCGCAACTGGTGTAGTGGTTAACTCCATCAAGAAACTCACGATTGGTGCTAACTCCTTCGAAATGTCGTCCTACGGCGTTTCTCCGGACAGCTCATCCAAAGGCGTCCTTTGAAACACCGGCTTGAACTACACCCGATGGAATTCCGAAACGCCATTGTGGCGCCGAACCATGAACATCTCACCTGCAGGGGAATGAGAAACACCGGTAACTTCCTGCTCACGTTCAAATGCAAGAAGGTACCGTACAGCATCTATGTGGCGGGATTTATAACGAGATGCTACCTGCACAAGCGCACGGTAGCATACTGGGACAGTTGTTGCCAAGTTGGCCACAGAGCCGACGTTTGTCCCAACTCACCGAAAACGCTAAGCGCGAGACATGCGGATCTCCGTTATCAAGGAACCAGCATGAGTGCTGCCCAAAGTGCCTTCTCGGTTGAGGAGCCCACACCACAGCGTCCAAGGCGTGCCCACAAAAGTTACTGCCGCCGGTGAATCAGCGCAAGCAAGTGGGGAACAGCCGGCCCCTCCGTTTGGGCCACTGCAGGTCCCCGTCACTGCGATAGGGATAAACCAGGACCACTCCCGTTCTAGATTTCAAACTCGGAGAGGCGGCTACAGATGCCCAGACAGGAGTTCGAGTGCTTGCATGCTGTGCTCGGAGTCGAAGTCGCGGGCGGTCACCCGAGCTTGTCCTCAAGGGCCATTATAGAAAACCGAGAAGGCTCCAAAACACTCAGACATCGCTCCCTCATATCAGCAGGCCAAGTATTGTGGATCCCAAAGGTCATGACTCGCACACACCAAGAGAGAAACGCTTGTTTGAAGAAAATGCAATGCTTAGGGCGGAGATTGCGGACATGCGCTCACACGTAGCGGCAATGAAGGAAGAGCTAAAGAACTACCGAAAATCGTCCAACTCTGTAAACACGCAAATACCCTCCCCAGAACAGCCCAAGCGCGCCGAGAACATTCCTCCACAAGTAGCCGAAAATTCGCGAAGTCGAATAACCAGTTGCCCCCAGACAACAACCCAAACATTATCTTCCCACAATTCTCAATGGAAGAGCAAGCACAGGGGGACGCGGCACGTGCTATCAACGCCCTTCAAGCAGCCGAAAGTGCGTAAAGCATTCAGATTATGAAAACCCTCACAAGGCTAGAGGAGCAGGTGCAGGTTCTCGAGAAAGTCGACTTTATTACCCGCACCAGGAAGACCACCAAAACAGATAACGCCCACCCCACATGTCTCTCCGCACCCATGAACCAAGGTGGAGATATATCCGCCTCATAATAAATTGTTTCATTTGCGAGAAATACCTTCATGGCATTGAAAGTGCAGAGGGTTCCAAAACAAATATGGATCACTCTCCAATTAAATAAATCCCCTCTTCCATGACTATACCAGCAATCATAGCTCCGCAAGAAACTAATACACTAGTTCACCTTCCAGGATACATAACTTACGATGCAGGCACCGACAAAAGTCTGCACCCTGTGCACAAAGCGACACATGGCGATTCAACACCCACTTAAGCAGTCCGAAATAATGGGAATCCTACTTGAAATTATACCCCAAGCACCCAAGAAGAGTCGTGCGCTGTACGTTTTGAATGTGTATTGCAAGCCTAAAAGCTCCCCGGTTATTCACCAGTAAGTGATTTAACAAGCGACACTCAAAGCAGCCAACAACCCTCTTGTCATTACTTGGGATTCCAACGCTGTTCACCATCTGAGGGGCTACGCAGAAACCAACCCAAGAGTCACTAGACTACATTCGTTGATAGAACCTCAAGACCTCACGATTGTCAGAGGCCACAGAAGACTTACACTCATTGCCACAAATGTCACTCGAGACCCAGCTCCCGACCTGAATATTACAAAAAGCGTTCCTCAAGGTCAATGGATCCACACGGGCAAATAAATATCAACGCAGCGATTACGCCGCGCAAGTTAAGCTAATCCTGTAAAATAGAAAAACCACACAGTATAGCACTCGGAAAGCACTTCCAAATAAAGAGTAAACTACTTCTGTCACTCAAAAAATCTACAGCCGCTCCATACTGCCTATGGGGACGTACGGAGCTGAAACTTGGCGCCTTGCTACACAACCATAAAGCAAACCTAGGTCGGCTCAGCTGGTCACATGACGAATACTGTTATGATTAATTCTGAAGGTCATGAAACGAGCTACAAAGTGGAGTCTACGGTATCTTAGTTCAAATTTACAAAAAGAAATAAACTTGGGCTCGCCATGTAGTGAGACTAACCGAAAGAGGTGGACAAATAAGGTAATAGAGGGGATACCAAGAGATTGCTATAGGAGAAGGTGAAGGCGAATAACATGATGGAGGGATGAAATATAGAAATTGGAGGGTAAACTGTGGACTCGAGCAGCGCTGGACCGGAGCGGTTGGTGGTCAATGGGAGAGGCCTTCGTCAAGCAGGGGCCCTGGTTAAGCTGCTCCTGCTGATGCTGCTGCTGGTGATGATGATGATGGTATTATATCGGATCGCCTCCGACAAGTAGAACCCGACCCTGAGCATGAAAGTAGCAATCTAATTGTGTGGGCCAATTGCGCAGCGCCAACAGAACTCATATTAGTGTTGCAAAGTAGCAATACGATTGCGTAAGTAGTTCGAGGAGCGCGAGCTAAACCCGTAGCAGCAAATAAAACTTGTTAGACGATGACATTGGCAGATTGCAGAGCGCAAGGTGTGGCCGTTGTCGGGCCTTGCAGCTGCGACCGATTGTGTTCATATATATCTAACCTCTACCTGAACACATAGTCACTCGTAAATGCAGCGAGGGTATTGTGTTGGCCGACTTTTATGCTCCAGCTGAACATCAATGCGCGCAGCTAGGCCAATTGATCGCGGATCACAGTCTCAGCTTGTAGCCACGTTTGCAAGTAGGCAAGCTATTGGGTCGCACGTCGTGAACCTTTACCTTGCAAATATTCGCGCATAGATGGAGCGCGCCGATCCTCGTGGCCGATCGCGAAGAGTTACCTTCACACCTAGCCACGCACGGAAGGAGCGACCCCCTCGTGTAGGCATGTCGAGCTGAAACCTTTGCCGCGTATTGGACTAGTCCCCGATTTTGTCAGCGCAATGCAAAGCGCGGCCTAAGACGTGGCCCCGGAGGAAAGTAGCGAGCTGATTGTGGTGGGGGTATGAACTCCAAGCTGAGGCTAAAGTTTACAGCGCAGGAAAGTTGCGAGCCAATTGTGTCAGCAGGTCGCGGAGCACGAGCTGAACTTGTAGAGCCCCGTTGCAGTAGGGGTGCAATTGTGTCGGCGGATCGCGTGCCTCTACCGGAATACTTAGTCGCCCATCGATGCAGCGAACCGAATATGTTGGCGCACCACTAAGCGGCAGCTGAACACCTGGCCATCAGGGTAGAAGCGAGCCTTTGTGTCCGTCCATTGAGTTGAACCCGTAACCGCGCATGGAAGAAGCGAGGCGATTTTTCTGCCCATTTCAAAGCGCGGCCTAAGGCGGCGCCACGCCGGCAAGTAGCGAGGTGACTAGGTAGGCAGAACACCAAGCGAAGGCTAAGCGCTAGCCGGGCTGGATAGTAGCAGGCCGATTGTTCAATTAGAAGGCGGAGCGTAGGTTGAACTCCTAGCCGCGCGTGGAAATACGAATGCGATTCTGTCGGCAGGTCTCGAAACTCACAGCGGAACACTAAGTTGCATAATGATCTTGCGAAACAGTTGTGTTGCCAGACCAAAATGCGGGAGCTGATTCCCTATCGGCACGTGGTGGAAGTGAGTTGATTGCTTTGGCAGGTTGCGAAACCCGAGAAGTAAATGTAGCCGGCCAGGAAATTAGATAGCTGATTGTGTTTGTATATCGCGGTAAACAAGCTGAACCGGTAGTAGCGCAGAACAGATAATAGTGTCGGCAGATCCTCAAGAGTGAGCGGGACACGTAGCCACGGAATGAAGTAGAGATGCGATTATGTAAGAAAATCGCATTGGGACGAATGATCACTGAGCGTGAGCTGGACCTATACACGCTAATCGGAGTAGTGAGCCAGTTGTGTCGGCACGTCGCGAAGCGCCAGTTCAACATGTAGTCCCACAGGATAGTAGCACGCTAATTGTGTCGGCAAATCGCAAACTTGGGCAACACCTGTAGACCAAGTTGACTTAGCGAGGTCTCTGCGTCGAGAAAACAAGGAGCGTGAGCTCACCCCTTAGCCTCGTGTGGAGATAGCCCGACGATGGCGGCCACAGATTGGGGAAGCTTAAGCCCACCGCTAGCCGTGGAAACATGTGGAAGCCAATTCGGTCGTTTCGCTATATCACTTAACTTAAGCGCGACTATGTGATCTGCTGTGAAAGAGTTTGGTCTCAGGACGGAAAGAGCAAACGATCGTAATCTATAAGGCAAGAAATTTCAGTGTAAGCAGCTCCCGAGAAAAAGCTAGTTGGCTATGCGGGCATAAAACAGCGTGTCAGCCCGGCAAGCCAATGAAGTACTGATGGCGACGGGCTACAAAATTTTGATTCTAAGTGGCACGACGCCAGAACATTGCGGCACGACTATGCCTTGATGCACAACGCAGGAAAAGCAAGCAAATGAGAAAGTGGTATCCGAAGCCAGTGAAAATAACAATACTGTTACTTCGCAGCCCTGAAAGGCAAGATCACAATGATCTTACCTTTCATTATGATCTTACCTAAAAAAGGCAAAACAATGGTGGGACTGAGTCACGTCGGGGAAGAAAAGACTCTGCTTCCCAAACATTAAACAGGTCTGACGAGATCCTGACAGTGCAAAGAGAATAGAATGACTGGAGTTTTAAAAATTTTCGGTGTACTATTTGTAGGCAAATTAAGGAATGTGTGTTCACTTTCGACGCATTTGTCAAGGGTGGGTATCTGTTTTTTTTTGCTGAATCCACTTCACTTCAGGGCGGCGTGCTGGCGTTACACGAGTTTCACTCCCTAATGTCAAAGACTTCCCAAGGCACTGTGAGGTCTCATTTCAAACAGATGAGCAGGGAGGGACGCCGTTAGTGGTAGCCATTTTGGTAGAGGTTTCAACAGATTACGCCCGAAGTGTTGATTTTGGTTGTAGCTTAGCATGTTTCCATAGATTCATATAAATCCATGTTCACCTTTACAGTGATGTAATTAACCCGTTCTCTTTTGTCAGGTAAGCGCTTACCAAGTTTTAGAGGCCTGTAGATGTTAAGTGCAGTTTGTTAGATGAGAAGATTGTTTCCCTGCAAAATTTAAACTCGCATTGCAAGTTCAAAAAATTAGCAGTGGCTTAGTTCGGCTATGCCAGTATATACGTAGCTCGACCTAAGGCTTAGCTGGTTATTTTCAGCATTCATGGCTGTCTAGGATTAGCATATCATGCTTTCTGTTGCTTCAGTGACACACACACGGTATACTCATTACGCGACGCATGTATATTTATTTACGTTAAGCTTCTCCGCTGTTCTGCGCTGCAAAGCAGCAATTTCGCTCTCCTTCTCCATGGCTATACAACACTGGCAAACACCCCGCTATATGTAACCCACCACTTATACTTCTGCGCAGCGCACAAAATCAGAGACGCTATCAAGTGGCTTGGCCGCAGCGTCTAACTTGGCTACTGCTAAACGGAAGCGCACAGCGTGGCATGCGCCGGGTCCAGTGCGTCTGCCGCGGCAATGACGTAACTTCTCTGGAAAACGCCGACCGGCGAGGTGCGTGAGCTGTGCCCCGAGTGACGTCACTGCTCCTCGCACATGCGCAGCACCGCTCTCCAAAAGCCACACGAAACTGCTCAATTTTGGCCAGCGTAGCTCAGGCTACAAAAACTCGCACTCCTCAGGATTTAACACCACTTGAGGTAAGTGGTATGTGCGTGTTAATATTTGGACTGCGTGTTTTCGTTATTTTAATAGTTATGTTTTCTTGAAGAAAAATCCCGCGCTATCTTCAATCATGTGAAACCTGAGGAGGAGCGAAGTATTCAGGGTAAGAGTGTATTCAAAGGTTGTAAGTCTCCCTTTCCACACGGCGCGAGCCGATTGTAGGCCGGAGGAGGGCCTCTGAGGGGAGTTATCGCAGCTCTCTTCTGCGGTGGCGCTCGGTCGTGCGTTGAACCTAATTTAAGCAATTTCAATGCCCCATCTGCCCCAGTTTGAGGTAGAGCGCAGGGTCAATGCGAGCGCAGTACAATGCCCGCCCTGCGGGTAAGAGAATTTAAAAAAAACAGTATTTATTATATAACCACACAGCGTACAAGAAAAGAAATTTTTATTTTTGTCCTGTAACAAAAGCAGGTACAAAACACTCGTAGTTAAGCTTCTACACGTTCACATACTCGGTCCGTCCATTACATTCCAGGACGACATCTCTCCTTGCTGTTAACAAAGCAGATATCAGATGAGTCAAGAACATGGCATGAACACGAATACAAATGACGTACACTTCTTGGTACAAAAATTTTGCAATGAGAGAACAGCCTGTGTCCTGGGATTGCGGACTACTCCCCCATCCAAGGCACCCGATCCCTTTACACAAGACGTTTATTTACTCGGGGTCCTCCTTGCTACATACGGAACTACAAAACATTCAAATGCAAAAACAAATACAAAATACCGAGCATTGGTTTGTTGACTGTACCACATACACTTATTTGGCCCACCTTCCCATGTGGGGGCACCAAAACTTATTGAATACTCAGAACATGACCTCTGCTTACAGAATGCAATTGCAACTACCTATGGCATTAGCAACACAAGCACGCGGTTCCCGTCCGCACCACATGGCTTACACCTGTAAAAACACAGGTACGCGGTGCACATTTGCGAGACCGCGCACATTGTAGTAGAGTAAGGCGCCAAGTGCACAGGTGCGGGAGCAAAGTCTTCTCGTGCCGAGCGCTTGCGCCTTTGAAAAGCCTCCCTTATGTCCCCGTAGGCTTGACCCGTACGTCATTGGAGTGCAACTCAAGTGCACTCACTTTTATGAGCCTCCCGTTATATTTCCGTACAAAGCTCGGTGATTAAAAAGGCTCCGGCACCAAGTAGGTATGCTTCTTGCTTAGACCGACCATTCCGGTCAGGCCTAGCGTCAAGCGCTGGTGGGTACTTGAGTTTACCACAAATCACAGCCGGTTTACAAACATGTACTTGTGGTGCTTTACGATTGCTGAAGCGAACAGGTAGCGTTACACAAATCTTTAAATTATCTTTAGTTTCAACCAGTTTCCCCCATTCTACAATTTTATTACGCGTTATGTTGCGCGTTAGGCGTCTGAAAACGGGCGCACCGGAGATTTAGTACAGTGAATACATGAGAATACGACGGCTTATGGCGCCGACAGCCGGAGCCCCTAACGCAGCGCGTATCTAAGCGTAATCTGCCTGCGAGGGTTTAGTAAATCTCGCCCTGACCAGGTTTCGTAATCATCATGTCGAAGGCGGCTGGAGTGTAGCAATGCTTCCCCATGTCACATTTCTCCAGTTCAATTCCCCGGAACTCTTCACCTTTTTTCTAACATCCAACTCTCCGAAATAACCGTTTTGTTCACGTTTGCTACGCATCCCTTGCTGCGTCAGTCTTGGTTTTTTGTGCGGCAGAGGGAACCTATCCCATCGCAGTAACGAAGAGGGGTTGACTGCCTTCCATTGTGCATGTTTGATCGGCCAGGGGGTGAGACGGTGGTGCACCTATTTACTTGCCTCAAAGGACGTAAAGAGTAAAATGCGGAAGAAATAAGCTGTGTAGATCGTAGTGGGGTGCAGGGGTTAGGGCCAACCAGAAACCGTCTCGGGTGGTCCGAATACCTGTACACCCCGACTGGGGCAGGACCCGGTCCGAAATGGTAATCCTTTGGTCGGGCTGGGCGGCCAGTGTTGCGCCCGGTGAGGTGAAGCGATATGTAGGTCTGTCATAACACAGAATCTACAGGTTTGTGGTGTGACCTAAACACAGACGAGTTCTTTTTACATTCTCAGGGGTTATCTCTAGAAGTTGACACACATGCAGGCGTATAGCAGGCCCGTCTCTCTCACATGTCTAGAAAAGAAAACTATCTTGAGAAACTTCTGCAAAGGCATTCGTTTGGTCGAACAGAAACTCAGCGCACTGAGAAATACAGCCACTTGGTAAGTATAATAAACACCAACCCAGCGTGACCTGTTTCCGGCTTTAATAGAGAGCGAAACTTGTTACCAAGACAAACAAGCCGAAAGCCAAAATGTCCTTCAGAAGGATTTTTAAGCCCTTTCTAGACGTAGTCTAGTTGTATACCTGCTTCAGAAAAAGTTCTGAAAATATTTATAGTGAACATAGTTGGTTGTGGTCGTACTGCTTGCCCATAAACAAGAAAAAATTTTATCTGCCTATTCAACCGGCTTATCACAGATGAAAAGCCTGTTACGAAGAAAAATATATGATTTTCGAAAAAGTGTCATGGCCGGTGCCGGGCCATGGGGTTATGGATCAAGTCGGGGCTGTCAGGCATTCTGGTTTTCTATGACTAACAATGCCAGCCCTACTCTAATAGGTACCGGTACCAGTATGGAGACGAGCTGGACCTATATTTGTGGCTGGTGAAAAGTTCTAGTCTTTTTCTTCGGGAACAAGTGTTTTGGGGTGGTTTTAACGGACACAGTATCAAGAGCAAAACGGTAGAATGAGTCTAAAATCAACGAGCGAAAAAAATTGTGGATGAAAATAAAAGCCCGTATCACAAATGTCACGGGTGACACGGTGACCTATGTCCAGAAAAAGGGGAATATTTCGGTCGGTCAGGGCACCGTCTTGCCAAACCAGGGCGCCCAGACGTATCCCACGTTCGACGCTTCTTACGGTAGTGCTGAAAATGTCGAATAACTGGTAAGTAGTTTGATAGCTTAAAACGACTTAAATTATAACGGATTATCCTTATTTTTGCATAATATGCTTATACGAGATTTCAGGGAGCATGTTTCAAAGATAACATATTGCGAAAAATCAGCTGAAAGATTCAGAATATTCTCCTAATTGTGTAGCGTGTCTTGGCCGCCGTATGTGGCTATGGGTTGGCAAGTGCGTTCGGAGTTGTTCACGGTTTTTCAAACTCTATTTAGTTTTTCTCGCCAAAAATGCAACGTTAATTTACATTATATAGCGATTAAGTTCCTCTACATTGCTAAATACGTTTTTTTCTAAAGATGCAAGAAGTAGTGCAGGGATGGTTAACTTTTGCTTTTTTTATTCGTTTTTTGGCGCTGTTTTGGGGCTTTCTTGGTTAAGTCTGTTTTTTTAGATGTGTGAAAACCGCCTTTTAGATACTTTGTCTTTCTTCAGTCGCTTGTGATGGCTCCAAACTGAATTCTTCTCCGTCTGTTCACTTCGTACTGTCGCAAGCGGGTGTTCTGCCTCCCACAGCGATTATACAGTCTCTTCTATTAATTTTCTGCTCATAAAAATATATGAATCCTTCAGGCACTGAAGCACAATTTTACTTCAGACGTGAGGGGGCCGAATGTCGCTTATTTGTAGTTTATTCGGTTTGCGTTGTGGCATGGTGGGTAAATTTCTTAATCGAAAAACTAAACTGCCTGAATTATGCCTAGCGTTTGGTGGGGAGGGTGTGAGCCCTCGTTTTGTAAACCTTTTGTGTCAGTCCGGAAGCTCATAGACTCGACTTCGGAACATGGCGTACCTTCACTCTATGTAATTTCTCAGAGGTCCGACCTTCTTTTATTAGGGCTGTGTGATCGTGGCTGGTCTCTCCGGGCACTGCTCCCTATGAGACGTTTTCCTGCGTGTGTGATGAGCCTGTCGACGTTTTGCGAGGTTGACTTATTGTCGTCGGCTTCCCAGCCTTCGTAAGGTACGCTAGTTTCAGGCGACCAAACACTTTGTTTGGAGCATTTCCACCTGCTTATTTCCCTGTAGGAAGATCACCTGCCCGCTTGGCGTGCGCAAAGCACAACGTGCCCACATGTTTCAGTATGACGGAAAAATTCAATGAGGCTGCGCTTGGCTCTGGCGACGGGCCATAGAGGTAACGTAAGAAGCAGCTCCACCAAAAGCTTGAGAATACGACGCAGCTCTTCAAGTGTGTATTCATGTAGTAGCTGCAAATCTTTGCAATTAATGAACAGTGCTAGACTTGTCGGCATTGCAGGTGTGCCAATAAAACGTTAGCGGGTTGAAAATTGCGGGCGCAGCCGTCCCAGATTTTAGCCCTTGTACTATACCCGTTGTCGCCCGTAAAGGCACGTTTAGCGTATTGCAATTGAAAAGAATGTGTAATGTTGGCGCAAATATACATTTGCGGAAATATTCAAATTGTTTACCTTGTGAAATATTTCATTTGCATTAGGGCTAGCTAGTGTGTTCCTGAGCCAAGTGTTCAATGAGAGTGATTAAAGCCTGTTAATTGGCGGGTGTGATAGCGGAGAGACCCTAAGCGGTGCTTTAAATTTAAGATAATTGTGCACATAAGTGTGCGTAGGTAAAAACTGCTGCATTGCATTTTGTGGATGCTGTGCAGTGATTCTATTTTTTTTTCACGGAATGTACGTTCATTGCACCGGTAGGAGATTTGGCTGACTATGTGACTCATGTGTTGGTGCTGCCTTGCATTTGCACATTTCCTGGGCCATGAGCAAGGCCCCCACCAGGTCGGCGACTACTGAGTGCCCGTTCCACGACCAGATGAAGTTCCTGTGCCGCCTGCCAGTGAAAGACGCCGGCCTCGCGAAAGAGGAGTGGCAGGAAAAAAATATTCCATTTGCATTGCTCAGTCAGCTACAAAAACTTAGGTATGAGCTTCGACATGGTGTTAACCTTCCTAGGTAACGGACATGTGAAGCGAATAGCATAATTTGATTTTTCTTTGAAAAAGCAAATATGTCAAGCGATGCAATCAGAAATATAGTAAGGGCAACAGCACTAGCTAGGGCACAAGCTTTTGGTATGTACAGACATTTTATACTTACCAGGCCCTATCTGCACTTGGCTGCAAATAAACCGTTTTACAATGAATTATCCCTTTCAATCACAAAGTTTGTTGCCTGAGGTTGAGAAAAAAGAATTCATGCAATGTTTCTGGAGACATGAGCAATTGAAAAAAATGAGTTTTGTACTGTTGCTTTTTTATTCAATTATAAGTGGTTTGGGGGCCCCCTAAGATGCAAGCATGCTTGCCGTGACCATTGAGGCCCACAGAAGAGCGGAAGTCCTGGGTCATAGGCCAGTGGAGAAAGCACCCCACCCATAGTATCGCAGAGTGCAACAGTGGCAGCAGGCACAGCTGCAGGGGCTCAACCCCCCCCTCCCCCAGTGCCAGCGAACGAGTTAAAGCGTTCCTACAGGGCCTTTCGGGGACGCATCGTTCAGCTTATAGAGGCGAGTTTAAGCAGGCGGGACAGCTGCGTCGAGCTGGACTGAAAATGTCCGGGCAAGCGCTGCGCCTGCAGAAGCAGTCTTCTGAATTTCAGAGGGAGATGAAGGGCATTATGGCAAAATATTTACGGAAAAAATATTAAACTGCTGCAGCTACTTGCAGATTTGGCAACTTTCTCGTGGCAAGGTGTTTGCTACTGCATGAGTTGCTGGGAAGCTTTGTTGCAAGCGCAACAGCAGTATTTGGCATTGCCAGAGTCACACCCTCCACCAATAGCTGAATGCGAGCAATAGCGGGAAGGCTGCTGTCTCTTTCACACTATGCAAAGGACTGCGCACAGCCCCTATATGTCAGTGTGTCACTGGGGTGACACTAGTGCTTGCAAATATGGTTGAAAGCATTGTTTGCAAGCACAGTATAGCTTGCTTTCACAGCTCAGGCTGTATAGGTTTCGACTTGCTAGCAGGTACACTAACTGCACGAGGCAACCTGCTGCCATGTAATCAAAGCACCAGAGGTCAAAAAAAAAATGAACTGGAACATCTAAAACAATAAGCTTTGCTCGCACAACTCAGGCTGTGTACTTCAGCCAGGAATGCGTGAAACCCATAGTTCATGGAGTCCAAACCAGCAGAGTCGTGCCAACACAGCGCGCACACATCCTACGACCACTGTTTTCAATTTGCTAGTACGCACACCAACTGCACGAGACCACCTGCTGCCACATAGTCACAGCAGCAGAGGGAAAGGCAAAAAAAGACGAGGGGGAACACTTAGGACAAAAAGCTCCCCATCACAACTCTACTTCTGCCACAGAATGCGTAACCAGAATTCGAATGGGGATCTGGCATCGGCATGGGTGTCAGTCACTCACGGCTCGTCTTTCTTCGGGTTGCGCAGATGGTGTCAATTTTTCTTCGTTCTGGAGCAACAACGTGCCCTATTTTAAATGACAGTACAAACGCGGATATCTTCATGGCTTTTCAACTGCTGTCGGATTGCTCCTTACCGCCGGCTGTGACAGCGCTGCCGGCACCGTCTGGCTAGCGTTACTTCGTCTGGCAACCCTGGACACTACATGATGGATCAGGGCTACTTAAGCTACTACTGCAAACACGTACCTTGGGATCTGGCACCGGCATCGCTGTCTGTCACTCACGGCTCGTCTTTCTCCAGGTTAAGCAGAAGGTGGCAATTTTCCTTGGTTCTGGAGCAACAACGTGTCCTATCTTCGATGACGGCACAAACTAGGCTTTTCAATTGCTGTCGGATTGCTCCTCACCGCTTGGTGTGCTAGCACGGACGGCACCGTCAGGCAACCGTTACTTCGTAAGGCAACCCTGGACACTACAAGACGGCGCAGGGCTACTAAAGCGACTACTGAGGCCAGCCACCCTGGTGTATGGTACCGGCATGGCTGTTAGTTATTCACAGATCGTCTTTCTTCAGGTTGGTTATTCTTATCGCCTTGTCAACAGGAAGCCGCTTAAAAAATTGGCGCGAGATTCTAACTCGCTGTCGACTTCGATTGTCGAAAATTTTTTCTAGCTTGGTCCGAATTGTTTGTCATGCGTGGGTGTTGCTCGAACATTGTTGCTTCTTTCAGGAGATGCAGAGCAAAACCCCCGCCCTCTGACCGAACAGGAAAACCAGATGTTTGATATCATCACGACACTACCGTCAGTGCAAGAGCAACAGACTGAAATTATTTCGAGAAATTGATTTCATTTAAACCGACCAAAATCACTCAAACAAAAGCAATCGCTACTAGAAGAATAGTTATAGCTCGTGGAAGAAAACGTATTCCCTTTACAGGGAGACCTAACGCAACTACTTGCTCAAAATGAATATCTTGCTCATACCTGCGCCAAATTACGGGATCACATGAAGACCTAGATAGCAGATGTAGAAGAAACAGTTTGTTAGTTTATGGTCTTCAAGATACTGTAACTGAAATGTGGGCTCAGTGAGAGGCTCCTAGGTGTTTTAATTTGCTCCAAAAAACTACACGTGGCAATCAGCGCTGGTGCCATTGGAAGAGCTCACGGGCTGGGGTGCTGCACAGCCGCAAAGGAAAGGCCCATAATTCTGAGGTTTTTGTCCTTTAGGGACAAAGAACGTGTACTTGCTGTTGCTGCAAAGCTGAAAGGAACTGAGTTAGCATTAAGTGAGGACTATTCCAGTAAAGTTCCACTCTAAAGGAAGAGGCTAATTCAGTTCGCCAAAGACCGGAAGTATAGTACTAGTTGCGATTTATTTAACTTGAAATAGGCAACCAAACATTTGTATATAATGCTGAAAGCGACATCGTTACGAGGCATACTCGTTATCCACTACCGATGCAGCTTACCATAAAAAGAAACTATCCGGCAAACACGATCTCGTCTGCATTGAAGTAAACAGCAGAAGCCTCAAAAATAAAACTAGAGTTCATTTCGTTGATAAAATTCACAGATCCGCAAGCAGTCACTGGTACAGAATCATGGCTCAACAACAAAATCAGCGACAGGGAAATGTTTCCCTCTGAGTATACCGTATATAGGAAAGACCATAATTGTCGTTGTGGTGTATTTGTTCTCATTCGTGATAGCATAGCTAGCAATTCTATAAGCATAGAAACCTACTCGTGCGAAACTGTCTCGTGTAAAATGTTGCTACAAAAGGGTTCTTCCGTTGCTACTGGCTCATTTTACAGGCCACCTGGCTCGAGAACGATCCATCCTCTCTTCCAGTTCAGCAATGTATGAAGTTTGCACACAACGCCCGTATTTCTCTGACGCGATTTTATCTTCCCGGGTGTAGAATTCTAGTCCTTTATACACGTAATAAAAACGTTTTTCCTATATACTGCCTTTAGGGAGATCATTATTGCCCACTCATTATTCAATTTGTGGAAACGCCAATACGAATACGTGGTGACAGTGAAAGCATACTTGATGCATTTTTCTGCAGTGAACCGGGTCTTGTATCCTCTGTTGGCACAGTCCTTGGTATCAGCGACCATGACGGCGTTGTCACAAAAATATCCTGTAGTGCTAAGAACACCGCGCTGACGCACCCCACAGTGTTATATTATGAAAAAGGTGACTACCTGTCACTGTCACGTGAACTAGATGTATTTTTTCGTGAGCTCCAATAGCATAGTTCATCGTTATATAGGAAGGCGCAATGGAATTTCTGCAAAACAAAGGCATTGTCCTTGCACCAAACTTTTATTCCTGCAGGTATCATTTCGGCAGAGCGACGCGAGGATAACCCATGGCTCAGTAGTGAACACCGATCATGGATAAATAGAAAGAATGCGTTGTATGGAGAGTATTGCCGCTTGTCTGAACCTGCATTTCCCTCAAAAATGAAAGAGATACGCAAAACGGTCCCGAAAGGTATGCGCAGAGCACAAGAAATGTACTTTTGCGATCTAGTCGAGATATTTAAAAAGCAACCATAAGGAAGTGTGGAAATACATGAAAATGAAAGCAATTCTAGATCCACTATTCCTGACATCATAGACGAGACAAAATACGAGTGTAACACGACGCCAAAGCTGAGGGTTTTAATACATACTTTCAGTCTGTGTTCTCGAAGACGGTTAACACACTGTTACAAAAAAGCGCACCCACAGCGCTTTGTGCAACACTCCTAAGCTGTGTGGCGAACCCACCACTATGCGCGCCTTTCCAGCAGGCCTCTCCGTGGGTGACTCACGCTTGCAGCCGACAAATACAAATACGAGGCTACATGTCTGGATCGCTGTCGCCTACCTACCGGCGTGATTCAAACTTCGGTGGTGGCCTACGCAACACACATAGACTTGTCCGAAGTACGCGGAAGCCGTTGCGGTGACCTCCTAACTCCCGTCTCTCGGACTCAGCATGCGCCGCTACTACCGACCGCTCACAGAATCTGGAAAGAGCATTGCATGTGTCTCTGCCGTTCGTGTTGTTCGCACAATCTAGAGGGAACGCTTGCTTGATTGTCAGAGCTTTGCGTATAAATACGATACCCCAAGAGCTGTAGTTTATTCCTGTTTGAGCAGCGAATCAATGCTGTAACTCTGCTTGAATCCTGTACTGTAACCTCGCCCGTCGGGGCATTGTTATTTGGCTTCGGCTCATCTCTCGCCATGAAGTAGGCAAGCTAGGTTTGCCTTCGTCTTCTGGTCTTCTTCGATGCATCAACATTGGCTAGCCGCTCGCTATACCACGCTTCCACACGCATGTCGGAGGCGACGGTGCTCGGCTCGGGTACACGCTCTCGTATGCAGCAACGAGTTGTCAGTGGTGGGATGACAACGTCCCAACAACTGGTTGGCAGTGGTCGGATGGCAACGTCGTAACACCTGTAACCAGCGGTGTGAGATACAGCACCATGGACGTCAAATATGCTTTGGACTTCGCAGAAATCATGGCTGTCATTGGTGAGTGCGGGACGTTTCTTCGCTGAGTTTTACCAGATTTCTGAGGATAACTGGTACAGTGTTTGTTTTTGTCGCGTGGGTATTCGCGCAAAACATATTTGGTGCAGTGGTAAAGCAGTACTTAAGACACGCAATGAATCTGAAGGCCTTCAAAAAACCGAAGTTGTTGGAGCTTGCAAGAGAGTTGCGCGTGGATGTTTCGGACGCGCTGAGGAAGCCAGAGCTGATACACGCTCTATTTGCTGTAGGGCTGATGAGGACGAGCCGTTGGAATGCATTGAGCTTACCAATGACAGGGAGACTGGGAATTGTAAGGCTCTAAGATGCCGATGCTGAGCGCCAGCGTGAGGAGCTCGATAGGCAGAAACAGGAACGAGAACGGGACCGACATCATAAGCTAGAAAAGAAGCGTCTTGGCATCGAGGCATCTCGATCTAGGCGTGAGAGTGAAAGCAACGTGCAGTCTGCAGCGACTGAGCGACCTACGTTGCGAATGAGTATCATAATGCGACACCACAAGGTAGGAGAGCACATAGCTCATTTTTGGTCAATTTCGAGCATACATGCGAGAAAGCACAGTTTAACGGAGACATAACACCGCAAAAGTTGCTTACGCTTTTTTCAGGTGAGGCATCCGACGTGATGACCCGCTTGTCAAAGGAGGAAACGTAGGACGTTGAGAATGTCCAGTCGATCATCGTGCGTAAGTACAGGATGTCGGCAGAGGTGTTTCACAAGAAATTCCGTGAAGCCGAAAAAGCTGAGGGCAATTAGTACTCGGAGTTCACCTATAAGTTAAGGGCTAACAGGGAAGAGTGGCTTAAAGAAGCAAAGGCTTTCAGAGAGCAAGACAAGGTAGTTGAGTGCTTCGGTCTCGAGCAATTTTACTGCCGTCTATCAGAACACTTGAGACTTTGCGTGCAAGACAGGCCAGTGGTAAATATTGTGGATCATGCCACTCACCTAGCTCGCGAATTTGTTGCATGTCGAGGTGCGGTGGGGCCGAAAGACGGCCAAAACAGGTTGAGGCCGAGGCCTTATAAGTCACTGCCAAAAGGCAGAGCTCCCCAGGAAGACGGTGGAGGTAGCAAAGTCGTTTTCTTGTGTAGTGAAACAGACCGGGAAAACAAAACGAGCGTAGACTCTGAGGAGCAGCGCCGATAGAAAGCTTTTGAAGTGCGCAAACAGACTGCGTGTTACAACTGCGGCGAGACGGGGAATTTCGATGCGAGTTGCAAAAAGAACAAGATTGTATTTCACGTGCTATACCAGAGTGAGGGTAACACGCAGAGTCTGGAACAGTACGCACGTGATCTCGTGGCCAATGGTGAATCGTGCCGAGTTCTTCGCGACTCCGCGGTGACGGTTGACATCGTGCATCCTTCGTACTTTGAACGAGATCTGCTGACGGGACAGAGGGTTTGGGTGAAGCAGGCCGTATCAGAAAGAAACGTACGCCTGGCGATTGCTATCATCGCAGGTCCGTTTGGTGAACTTGTCACGCAGGCGGCGGTATTCCCACAACTTCTTCCTGAATACAGGTACCTACTCTAGAACAGGTCTGATTAGCTGTTACGCGATCATGGTCAAATTTTCGAAGCGCTTCCGCGCAAACTATCAACTGAGCTCGCTGCGAAGTGATCAAGTAAACATAGTGTCGCCACCAGTGAGGAACGGCGAGACTCAGAAAGATAGCAAAGATGGGGAATTTCCGGAGGCTCAAGACAGAGAGCAGCGTAAGTCTACGGTTTAAGACCTAGACTGTGAGCGGAGATGTGTCATCGTCGTGTTTGGGGTGCTCAGGTTCACGGGAGGCCTTGAAAACGGCTGCTGCCCCGAACGTGCGCAGTTCGCAACCTAACGACGTTCCGCGGGAAAGGTGAAACCGTGACATTAGCCAATGGAGGCAACACAAGTCATTTGTAAGGAATGGTGTTTCTCTGGACGAGAGTTTAAAACCAAGCAACGCTGCAGCAGAGCCGGCCGCAAAGAAACAACGGTTTTCACAGTACAGCTAAGCGGAGCGACGGCACAGACTCTGAATGAGCTGTTAGGGTTCCACCTCAAACTGAGATAGTCGATGTCGAGCAACGGCCAGCCTTTCTAGTAGCGATTCTGGTGTCGCCTACTGTAGAGCCATCTTCTGAGCCCGGGCCGCCCGCCCGTACCTAGATTAACCTCTAAGCCTAGATTGGCCTTGACAGTGGGAAGGAAGAACGAAAACACCCCCTTGTGTTCGCTTACCGATAGTGTCGCAAAAAAAGGTGCAAGAGCTACTATGCGCTCCGGCCGAGTGCCAGCACCATACAGACATTTTGCGCCAGGTCTGAACGGACCTCGGAGTGGCCGAGAATGAAAGCGCACGCCTTGTTCGAGTGGTGGAAATTACAAAAGTTTTCTCCCCGCACTCGAGATACGCTTCAGAGAAACTCCGTTGTGCCCTCGACCGGTCGCAGCAGCTTTCAGGAAACGGCCACACCTAAAGTGCGATTCAAAAAGGTGAAATCTTAGGGCAATGACGAGAGCTCAAATCGCAACTCTCAGCTCGAGAAGTGGCATGTAGACGCCTGACTTCAATTGCATTGTTTTGCGGAAAAAGGTTTCCCCTTTAGAATTACGTTTCGTTTGGTGTGGGGCATTTCGAATTGCGCAGAATGTCCCCTTTCAAGTTCGTGTGCTCGGCTAACGTACTGCGGGTCTAAAATAATACTAGTGTAGTGATATTTGCGTACTTGATCGCAACTAAAGGCCTGGTAGAGATTTACAGTGGATTTGTCTTCGTACTTGCTGGCAATGCGATTGCCTCTTCCTGTGTTGTTCTGTTCCTTGCCTGACCAAGCCAGAGACGTTCTTAGTGGGCCACTATTCGTCCAGTGACCGGCAGGGTGAAGCTCCAGCTTGGTATCTTGCAGCCTCAGCCCGGAGTCGAGCATCTGGCGAGCAATTCTCTCCGAAAGCATCCGTCCAGACAAAAGTGGAAGACCATTTCCCATTGGTCGCGGAACCCCGGTGGCGAAGCTGTGACGAATAAGCCCGGTTCAGTACATTGTGCAACACTCATCGGCTGTGTGGCGAAGCAACAACTACGTGCGCCTTTGGAGCAGGCCTCCCTGTCGGTGACTCACGCTAGCAGCCCACTGATCTAAACATAACCCTACATGTCTGGATCGCTGGCGCCTGCCTACCGGCGTAATTAAAACTACGGTGTCGGCCGATGCAACCCGCAGAGACTTGTCCGAAGGACGTGGAAGCTGTTGGGGAGACCTTCTCTCTCCCCTCTCTTGTACTCAGCATGTGCTGCTAGTACCGACCACTCAGGAACTCTAGAAAGAGCGTTGTGTGTGTTGGTACCGTTAGTGTCGTATCCACAATCTAGATGAAACGCTTGTTTGACCGTTAGAGCTTTGGGTATAAATAAAACCTCCCAGGATAAAAACCTCCCAGGCTCTGTAGTTAATTACTGTTTCAGCAGTTAATCAATGCTGCCACTCTGCTCGAGTCCTATACCCTAACCTCTCCCGTAGGGGCATTGTTCTTTGGCTTCGGCTCATGTCTCGCCATGCAGTAAACAAGTTAGGTAGCCTTCGGCTTCTGGTCTTCTTTAAGGCAGCAACTTTGGCTGGCCGTTCGCTTCACCTCAATACCACACGCATGTCGGAGGCGACGGAACTCAGCTCGGGTACGCCCTCCCGTAAGCAGCAAGGAGTGGTCAGCGGTGGCATGAAAACGTCGCAACAACACGTAGTGTATGCCAGAATGTTGTCGCGCTTCCGCAAATGAACGAGATAGTAATTTGCGAACACGGCTTCGTGCTCTTGTTTAAAACAATAAATGTTCACCTTGCTCCTGGTCCTGATGGTATATCGAACTTCGTCTTGTAACACTGCGCAGTGTCTATCCCCCCTTTTTTAACGCTCATGTCGCTTGAACATGTCGCTCATGTCACTTGAAACGTCGCTTGAAATCTGCGTTTACCATCTGATTGGAAAAATACGAACGAAACTGAACAGTATAAAAGCTTTGATAAAACAAAAAAAGTCCAACTACAGGGCTATTTTTTGACAAGCGTGTGCTTCAAGACACTCGAATATATGATTTACACAAAACAAATGAATCATCTACAAAGTTATAACTTCTTTTCCCTATTACAACGTGTTTTCAGGGTGGGGTTTTTGTGCGATACACATCTGGCCATGTTTACGCACGACTTTGCCGCTTCAACATCCTCAGGCCTTCAGGTTCAGTGCATATTTTAGGGTTTCCATAAGGCAATAGATTCCGTGTCACATGTGTTGTTATTGGAAAATCTTCGTAATTGTCGCATACTCAATGTTCTTCCCATGTGGATCGAAATGTACCTTTC
Source organism: Haemaphysalis longicornis (assembly GCA_013339765.2). Taxonomy (NCBI): domain Eukaryota; kingdom Metazoa; phylum Arthropoda; class Arachnida; order Ixodida; family Ixodidae; genus Haemaphysalis; species Haemaphysalis longicornis. The sequence continues at coordinate 27,337,245 of CM023452.1, read as the reverse complement.
TGAACGGCAGCAGTGCGTGATGGTTGATAGTGGGAGCTCATCAAGCGGCTGTTTATTGTCTGCAGTGTAGCAAGGGTCAGTTTTGGGGCCCCTGCTTTTTCTCATGTTTATAAATTATATATCTGGCAATAGCTGTAGCCGTGTTCAATTGTAATGTGATAATTGCTGCATATACGGTTATAATTGCTGCATTTACCTGTGAAGCAGGCACAGTTCAAGTGCAGAATGCCCTGAAATCTGTTGTTTCTTTGTGCGATTCGTGAAGAATGACATTAAATCTCTAGAAGTGTCAATTGTTAAGATTTACGAACAAAAACAGCTTCAGATTTCAAACTACGTCATGGCCGGGGCTACCTTGCCTCTTGCAGCAGAATATTATTATTAAGAGGTAATTTTTTCTGGAACATATGAAGGTACGCTCATATTAATTACTCACCATCAATGGCTACTCGCGTGTAAATGTTTTCAGGCACCGACTAAGTTGAAAGAACGGCTATTAATGTCCTGTGTGCGTCCCATAAAAGAATATGCTTACAGTACCTGTGACCCCACAACAAAATATATATAAAGGTTTTGAGCGTGTACAGTCACGCGCAGCAGGCTTTGTGCAAGCAATTGTAACTTCTCCGTAGGATCACCGACATTAGTTTCGGATTGCAATGACCTCTGCTAGCTGGCCAGCAAAAATACACAAGACTGTCCCTATTTTACAGAATATTGATGAAGAGAACACACATCGACAAGGAACAGTATATGAGACAACCTACCGGAGAGTCACCCCGTACTGATCCTTCTTCAAAACTTCGTGAATACGCGTCCAGAATCAACGCATTCAAATACGCCTTTTTTCGTAGAACCACGCATGAGTGGAACGGCTCGCCAGCGGAAATTCTCTGTGAACCTGTCTCACCTTTTGTTAGACCTTTGCACAATTTTTTGTTGAAATAATCATTACTGCACAATTAAATGCGTTTCGAACTTGTTGTTTCTTATTTTTTTAATGCGCAGTGTAACCGATAGCACTCTTCCCTTTTTCGTTTTTGCTTTGTATTTACTATGTGAAGAATTATTTACGGCAGTGTAAATCAACACTACACTCTGTTGTTTCAACCAGACAGCCTTTTACCCACAACCATTTTTATGGGTATATCAACTGTGCTGTACTCCTTTGTTTGTTCTCCCCCTACAAGAATGCCCGTGAGGCGATGTAGGTAGCTGTATAACTAAATAAATAAAGTCGTAGTTCATGGCGTCCACACCAGCAGTGTCGTGCCATTACATCGCGCACACATTATTCCTCGACACGTTTCGATTTCCTAGCACGAACGCCTACTGCCCGAGACAACCTGCAGCCACATAGTCGCGGTATAGAGGCCCCCCAAAAAAAGAAGAGGAGGAACACTTCACTAAGAAGCTTTCCCTTACAACTCAGTCTGTGTGCTTAAGCCAGAGCACGAGTGAGACACCTAGTTCATGGTTTTTACAGCACCAGTGTCATGCCACTAGTTCCGGCGCACATTCTACAACCAAACTTTCTGACTTCTTAGCACGCACAGCAACTGCACGAGACAACGTTCAGTCAAACAAAAAAAGCAGGGAGGGGTAACACTTACCACAAGAAGCCTTGCCCTCGCAAATCAGGCTGTCTATTTAAAGGGGTTCGGAAATGCCTTCCGCCGATGCATGGATGTACTATTATGAGCAATATGAAAGGGAACACAGGAACGCGTGGCAAACAGCCTCGAAACAGACTCGGAGCGATACGCGGATGGCGCTGTGAACATGAAAGGGAGAAGGAGGGCGCTCTTCCACTAACTGTTGGCACTCCCAACACGATGGGATTTCTACAAAGCAGCAGCTTACGTCATTTCACCGATAATATGGTATCGTCCGACAGCCGATAAGACGCACGGCGGGGATGGGGACAGTTGTTACAACAGCGTCCCCCTTTCCACTTTGTTTCCGACGGCGGCCGCTGCGTATCACGCATAGCTGGGTCTGAGGGTGTTTTCTATGCGTTCCCGTGTTCCCTTTCATATTGCTCATAATAGTACAGTGCGCGTCAGGCTGGTCTAGGGCAAGCGAGAGCGCTGCTTCTTAGCGTGCTGGCGGCACCTGCTGATAGCGGCTGGGTTAGAGAAAGCTTGCCATTGCGCGTGCTCGGATTTCGGACAGGGTCAGGCCGGTCGTCGTTTAGTATGTGCCACTCCAATATGTAGGCGCCACCACCCTCGAGGGGCGCTTATCCTCCACGGTGCCAGCCGTGATCGCTGACAGGCCAGATTATCCCCGCAGGCGGTTGCGCTATCATACAAAACGACCTGCGCTAACCTTCTGAACCTCAAGTTTTGTAAACGAAAAGCACGCAACAAATGCACTGAAGCGCTTTCCGTCGAAGCTTTTGTGGGATTGCGTAACGGCTGCGATGATAATCTAGCACATCAAATTACGCTCTTACCCCCGTGTCACCGCCTACGGCTGGCACTGCATAACAAAAGCTCCCCTTGCGGGGTGTGGCGTCGAAGCCGCGCTTCGAAGCCGTGCGCTCGCTTGCCCTAGACAAGCCTGACGCGCACTGTACATATATTCAAATAGAGCAATGTATTAGCAATCTCCCCCTACACGTATTTCATTAAAGCGATGAATATTTGCCGAGAAATTGTAAATAAAGAACTCAGCATTATCGTTGTGCCGCACTTCCTCCGCCTTTAAACTTTTTCTTCGCTGTTGACGGCGCACGAGCCCTCCATCCCATGATGCGGCGCTCCTCAGCGCTGTCGTACTTCCGGTATTGTGCTGCATAGACTGCGTCTGCGATGGGCAAGCTGTTTTGGCTTTGTCATCTTCGGTGACACCATGGATTCGCACTCCACTCAAGGCTGGAAAAACAAACGAAAGACTTGGCCGCAGGTGTGTGGTCCGGCCTTGACCTTTTGTGGTGTACGTTGCTGCGGTTGCTATCGGTGGCACGTGACAATTTATCGGCGGTGGACTCGCAGCCGCACGGGCAGTATAGCGCGCTCGATCCCGTTGATGCACCGCGCACTGTTTATCCAAAAAGCCCCGTCTCAGAAGTGGCCCGCTTGTACCGGGTCTTATTTTACGGCGGTTGAAATTCCTACCGTCGGCATGTGAAAAACGACATTTTAAACAGATAAAGAACCCGTGCACCAAACGCACCGCATTGGATCGCTTTATTTGTGGCTATGAATGGGAAGCCGCAGAGAAAACCAGTGCCGAACCCAAGCAGCGTGCACCCGTGTTCTGACAAGCTGCGCCCATGTCTTGTGAACAAATATAGAGGAACACGAAAACGTCTTAGCGTGATCCACAAAGCCAAATGCAGCCGCAAACAGTGAAACCTCGATATATCGAACAGCGCGGTGCCCGCGAAATAGTTCGATGCAACCAGAATTCGTTATGTAAAATCACGTAAAAAACGCGTCATAAACGTACAAATCACTAAATGAACGAATTGTGCAGTAAATACTCACTTAATGCTTCAAAGTAGTTATTCTTTTGGCTTAAAGTACTGCAGCAGTGTATGCTGGCGTGTTATACACGAATTCCTCAACGTATACTCCCAACGTTCCACAAGCGACAGGCCGGTGCCTTCTATAGCGCTGCAGTAGCGGTGCGGTAGTGCCAAAACCGCTGAAGCCTCGGTCGATGTCGGGAGCGGGGCACTATCGCGCTTGTGGGTACAACTTTGGCAGCGTCTGCGTTTGTGCCATCAGTAGTAACGTCCGCAAGGATCTCCACATCCGTGAACTCCGCCGTCGTTTCGGTGCAGTCGTCACCGCAAACAAAGTCATCAATGCACATGCTTCGTGGCTGAGCAGAAACAAAGCGCTCCAGCTGGTTCCAGGTTTCTTCAAGCTCGCATTCTTCTTTTGCACCGTCCAATCGTGCTCCGGTGCAACCGATGCGCAGCAGTCGGGAACGCCCATTGCGCCACCGCTATCCTCGAGGGTACTGCGGGATAGCTCGCCGCCTGTCAACAGAGCGCGAGCGGTCTGGGAAGTCGGGGGTGGCGGAGTTCGATATACTCATTTCATGTCCGTCCCAGTTCGAAATAAAAAATTAAAAATGCATGTGGTTTTCCGCGTGATCTATAACGTGTTCGATATTGGCAATATTTCGATATACCCGTGTTCGATATATCGAGGTTTGACTGTATAACATGATGGTTCACAAGCCACGCACCATGGCAGCACTGGTGGCATCATAGCCGGTCCGAGAGTCTCGTGTCTTTTAAAAGTCCAGCAGTGCACTGAAAGCGTTCTCGCGTTTTGATGTGTGACATTCTGGGAACAACACGTTTGATGAAGTGCATGAAGGCAGTCCCAGTTCCTCATATGAAGCTCTAAGCTCTAATAGAGCCTGCGAATAATGTTGACAGTCGCACAGTACATGGGCGAGTGTCTCTATTGCAGGACAGTATGGGCAGGCTGGTGAACTTCTTCGTGCACAGCCGATTACCCTACGGCGAAAGAGGGCATGGTCAGTTGGGGTCAGTACCCTCGAAGGAAGCCCGTACGTTGGATTGCCGGATGCAACTCGGGCGTTGGGGTGCATTGCTTGGAGGTCTCTTCGAATAAGTTACCGCGCGACGTGCAGGGGCCTCATTGCCTCACTCATTTAAGTGAATGGCTGATAAGCTTCTTTTGCCAGCTGATCAGCCTCCTGATTTCCCTTGATGCCATTGTGTGCAGATAGCCATTGCAGATGTGTGCTAAGACCTTTGGCGCTCAGGCTGTGCTGTTTGCTTGCACGAATTTGTACAGCGAGACAGCTGATGTGGGCCCAGTAGAGCCTCCGGAGTTAAGGGCTGCCTTTGAATCTGAGAGGAAGGCTACTTTCCGGTTCATGAGATTCTGATCCCACACCTTAGTGATGTCCTGCAGCCAAATGAAGGCCAGCGAGTTCTGGCGTGTTGGAGCTGCTGGCTACTGGCAGGCAGCATTGCTTGGCTGAAGCTAAGGCAGGCGCGATGGATACTGCAGCCGCCGCACGCTTGTCTGGTTGCACGAACCCATCGGCGAATATCAGCACGTGCCCCTCAAGTTTCTCCAAGCAGGCCGCTGCTTCATGCCCTAATTTACACAGTGAAGTTATCCTTTTGAGGTCACGTGCACTACAGTGGCACTTATGGTGATATTCGTCACGGGGGTCGAGGAGGTATGAGGTGATCCGTTTGGTGCTGGCCGAAGACCCATTCGAAGGTATGCTCTATCATACCCATTCGAGAGTGAGGTCGCACTGGTAGCCGTGCGAGGAGGGTGCCGACGTCTGGAGCCCTATGCACCCGCTCGACATGATTGAGGGCTCGCTGTAGGTCGCGGACTGCGAGGGGCCAGGCACCATCTTCAGCAAGAAGGCCCCCGCCTTGCGACGAATGTGGCAAGCCTAGAGTTGTCCGAACTACATCCAGTGCTCGGTCTCCCGCTTCGGCTTGAAGGCGGGAATTGCGTATAGGACTGGGAATCACACCATAGCATCGCGAATTCGAAGTGCTCAAGTGTGTGAGCACCCACACCCCTTCGCCAAGAGTTGGTGGATGGCTTTCAGGACACGAGTGAACTATCAGAGTAGTTGTTTGATTGCTGGACCTCAGGACAGGCAATGGTCAATATTAGGTCCGAGATATCTGACCTGTGTCTTTACCGGAAGTGTGACCCGTGTACTTCCAAATGGGGATTCGATAGCGTGCTCTGGGTTTGGGATGGAATATCATATCTTTTAACTTGGTAGCGGAAAGCCGTAGCCCGATTGCTATTATATACTCCGAAATTGCGTCGAGGGCTCTTTTCAAAGATTTCCTGATTTGGCTGCTCTGACGCTTTGGTACCCCGGTCCACAGTGCAACACCGTCAGCATAAACGGAATGGAAACACAGTGTTCTAGGTCTGTTGGTATGCTGTGAGGCAGGACTGACAGCGCGAGGTTGAAGAGCAGCGGTTTAGGCACTTCACCTTAGGCACACCGTTACTGACACTTCTTGGACTGCTTAAAACGTTGCCAACCCTAACTATGAGCGGGAGACCCGACAAGAAATCCAGGATGCAGTTCCGCAGATTTTCGATGACATGAATGCGGTCCAGCGCAGCCTTGATGGTTGTGTGTTGCAGGCAGTCGAAGGCAGACTGAATATCCACCAAACAAGAAATGCTACTTCGTGCATCTGTTGGGCCTCTTCCATTACGGATACAACTTAAGCGATGCTGTCGGTAGTGCAGTAGAGTTTACGAAATCCGGTAGTTCACTCGTCAACAGCTCGAAAGGCTCGGATGATCCTCTCTAGGCGAGGTAGAATGCAAAAGGGTGAACAGAAGGGCTTGTTGGTACAACATAACGTTTGAAAACAGCGCGGAAGACGGGACGTAGCAAGTAATAGACGACACAAGCGCTGACAAACAAATGAGCGATTTAATTCACGCTTCGTCACGCGGCGAAAAAATGTCGTTGTCATACTTACTAATCAGCAGCTATCACCTTTTTCTGTCAAAATTTTATTTTGTATTTTTCCTTCTCTCCCTAGTTTTTCATGTATATATTTTCTTGCGAATGAAAATCGCTCAGTTGTTCGTCAGCGCTTGTGTCGTCTATTACTTGCTCCGTCCCGTCTTCCGCGCTGTTTTCAAACGTTATGAGGTAGAATGATCATCTCAAATAGCTTCCCCAAAGCCTAAGTTAAGCACACAGGTCTGTATAAGCTGGTTGCGGTTGGTGGTTTCTCACGTTGGACAACAATTGCCACGAGCCAGAAAATTGGCAGCACCCCCGAGTACCAGACGATGTTGAAGGAGCTTAGAGGGCGTTTTGCTCTGTACTGCCCACGTTTTGCATCATTTGCTAAGTGATGTCATCAACGCCAGGAGCGCTAAGACGCATAGGCCTCTGCAGGGCATTCCTAAGCTCGAGCAGGAAGGTCTTGGTTGCAGAGCCCTGAAATCTGGTACCCATAGGGCCTAATGGAAGCTTTTCTCTCAGCGCATGGGGTATAGACTGCTAGGAGGATGGACAGAGTGGTGGAGCTAACCTATAGGCAAGGAGTTTCAAGACTTTCTCTGTAGTCCCTATCGAATGTCAACGGCATGCACTGGCTGCGCGGTGAGGGTGGCTGCAGTAGTCCATACAGCAATCTCAAAGCCTCTCGAGGCTTTCGTTGGATTCGTAATGATTAGCAGGTGGACTACCAACTAGATCGCCGGCGTTGCTTCAGGCAGCCTCCAGTCTGCTGTACAATGTCCAGTGGGAAGAAGAGTTTGTGTGCATGACTTGTCGCTGCCCACGTCGATGGGCTGCCCGAAGGTTGAGAAGCTTGATATCTGATTCGGGCTGTGCGAAGTTCACCCTGTAAGAGACCGAAACTGCGGCGGCACACTCGGCGAGTTATCCGAGGATATCTTCAATCTGATTCATGTTTTTGGTCAGTGTCTTGAAGAGTAGCCACTTGACGACCATAACATTGCAAGCTATAAACCGCCAGGCCTCATGTGGAGTGAGCAAGATGTGGAGTGAGCAACGAAGTCAACCAGTTACATTTCAGTGCAGCAGTATTTTAGCCGAGCACAGGAATCTCAAAGGTTGACGCTTCGCGTCATGGAAATGTCCCAATCACAAAAAAAATGGAAGCGGTAAGGGCGAAACCTGTTTCAGAAAAAACAACGCGAACGAGAAAGTCAGGCATCTACACGCCAGTTCTTGCGGTAAGAACTGTCAATTAGGCTCGTGACATTACTCGGAGTTTGAGCCTTTTTGAACCGTATTTTAGGTGCAGCCGTTCTCTCAAGTGGGCTGACATCACCGAGAAGATAGCGGTAATTTTCCGAGACGCATCTCGAACACGCTGGGAAATCCGCGAGAAATTCTACTGCTCAAGCAAGGCTTACACATTCGTACTCCTCGGAGACCCGACGTTTCGCGGAGGCATGGCACAACGCGAGCGTACAGCGCTGCCACTGGGCCTGCTCGCATGGGAACATAGGCCACCAGAATCAATTAAAATATTTCCCCTCCGGTCCTTCTCCAGAATGCGGGGAAGCATTTTCTTTCCTGTCATCCACTGCCTTTTTGCCTACACCAACGGTATGAGAATACCCATTTCTCTTTTCCAGCTGTCAAGGCTACGCTTGATCCCTGATGCCTGGTCTCAGAAGACAACTCAGCATCACGCGACACCGGAGTATCAACTAGATCTGTGGATAGTGACCTGTCATCGGGAGCAGTGCCTGGGAGTGACAAGGGCACGACATGCTCTTCAGAAACCCAGTAATTTCCAAGAACCCTCGGTGTTGTCGTGCCTCTACATTTCTGCCACACCCCCCGTAAGCAATCACGAAAGGGTGTTATTGTTCTCTGTTCAGACTTATGTGTTTCCTCTTGAGAGCTGTATTGTAGACTGCACCAAAAGCGATACGAACATTTTGCCATCAGTGATGGCCCGCCATATCAAATGTGATACACGACCATTTTAAGCAATGCTAAGAGGTGGGCTGACCTAAAAGCTGACCACCAAGAAAATATTTTGGCTTCGAAACTCTTTATCAACATGAAAACATCAAGAACTTTAGTACAAAAATACAATATTTACTGTTTTTCGAGCAAAATGACGCTGGTGGGATTCCACCCTACGAACTCCCTGGTGCGGTCATTTTTTACAAGCAGGCAGCTGGCCCCACAAATGCCTAAGTACTCACAGAAAAAAATCTTGGTCAAGGTATCAGAGACGATACTCTTGGCTTTGGTCTTATCTTATTACGATATACCGTCACTTCGTGGCGTCTACAACACAGCGATCAAATTTGATACTCATGGCGCTTGGAGGCTAACCTTCAACGGCACTGGCAAATAACCAGCGCTAAAGCGCGGTCGGCTGTGGCGAAAGTAACGCCGGGGTGTCTCCGGGTTGCGGGTTCACCGGAATTATGGCCGGGTGGGGATTAGACGTATACTGCATGGTTGTAAAATCAGCTATCAGCTTCTTGCATTATTTCTGCTTTACTCTGGGGAAAGGAATGTGTTCACAGTGAGTGAGAGGTTAACACGCTTAAAGGCGTGCAATAAACCCTGAGGCCAAAAAACGTTGCCGGAAACCCCTTCAACTATATATGACAGTCAAAACTCAAGTAAACGCGATTAGTGGAAATGTTTGCCTTTGCGGCAACATTCATTCACTTAGGCGCATCATTATCAACATGTCACGGCAATTTTACATGTGTTGTAGTTCGCGCCGTGGCGTCTGGGGACACACAAGATGAAGAGCCGGAAATTTGTGCTTTGTTAAAATTACAAGAAATGTGTACAGACTTACCTTGGGAATCGAGGGCGCAGCATTGGATGTATAACGCTACGACGTGAGATAGGTGGTAGTCGTTCCAGCAGCTTGATTACGTTATTCATCTCGAAGAGGACATCTTGTCCGCTGTTTTTTAGTAGCCTGCTTTTTATCATCGCAATCTTGGCATCCTCTACGTCGTTTCGCCTCACACTTTTAGGGAAAAACAAAAACTCATTTTAACATGTGGGAAGCTTCCCAGTGTCAGAATGATTAAACCAATTTCAATTTTGTTGCTAACAGGGACGATCAAAGAACATATATCATATAAGTCGCAAAAGTACAATATGCCACCCCCCAGCTTATTCTCACTCTGGCAAATGCACAGATGTAGGCTCAATAGCGAACTTTCTCAAAGAGTATTGCCTACGTCTGCCTACATAGTCCTATGTTTCTTATTCCAAATATACGGCCTTCAAAAAACGTGGCCAACTCCTTCAAACGAGAAGAATGGTAGAATACTAAGCTGTCTCATAAAATATTCCTCAGTTGCCGATTGAGTTTCATGAGTCCTTTACGGTCATTCTTCCCAGTGACGCCAGTGCACATGAGATAGGTGAAGATATCTTGCAGTCGGAGGACCAACACAACACAAGTTTGGTTTGTACACCAACTGCTCCCTCAGTGACGCTAAGAACTACACCACCACCGATCAGGAGTGTCTGGCTGTTCATTGGGCAGTTCACAAATTCGGTGCTTAGCTATACTGCCGTTTTTTTACAGTGTGTGTAAAAACCGCTATGCTCTCTGGTGCATTGACAAAAACAGTAAACTACCAGAATATGACTTTACGGTCATTTACAAATTCAGAAAGATGCACCTTGATGCAGCTGCACTGTCACGATATCCGCTGGACTGGCCTAAAGCTTCTGCTGCGACCCATTCGCGTGGTGCACTACTTGCCATCACAACTGTAACCCACATAGCGCCTGACAACGTGTCCCTTCAACAATTACATCCCTACAGCAGTAGACAGACTGATCATCTAACCGGTTCCGAAAATCCCGTGACTTGTTGCTGACGTCGTCAACTTCAACAATTTCAACTTTTAGAAGGAGTGCTTCACTATTGCAATCACCACCGCGACGTTACAGATGGGTTCCCGTTGCGCCGTCCCCGCACTGCCCGAATCTACTACATGCCCTTGAGCATGACGCCGCAGAGGGCCGTCAGCGGCAGTTTTAACACGATAATTGTTTTATGCCCGATTACACCAAGATCTCACTCACGTCATATCCGTCACTGAACTTAAGTCGCCAGAGATAGTGTCATTGACGCTGCGGCACCCGGATTCGAGCCCGTGTCCTCTCGAGCCATCTCACCGCAACGGGAGGTACGCGCCGCTCTAAGGACTGCGCTATGAGCCGTGCCGTGAGGAGCTCTATGACCGTGCCTCGTGTCCTTCCGTATGACTCATTTAGATGGGGCTGCCCTCTAGTAGAGGCGATGCGAAGTAGCGCATCATGACGTTAATCAGCGCCGACAGTTGGCGTCTCGATGTCAGCGCCTTCGTATTCGGGGGACGCGCGTGCATTGAGGCAAGGCTTCGCTGTGGCGTTGTTGCCATGACGGTTGTGTTTCAATCTGCTTTTTATGGGTATGATATTTTTGTTTTTTTGTCCCGGAATAAAGCGGTAATTTTTTTTGTTTCTTGCGTGTCGGCGTCCATCCGTCTGGCGGGGTCAGGCTCCTGAACCTTTCGCACGTAAAGGAGGTTCCTTGAACATTCAACTGCTCCTGTGAAGGCCACTTTCACTTTAGTGTTTTACCGATTCCAAAGAAAAAGGGTCCAACCACAGATGTTTTTCCGGGACAAGCCACCGGTGTTGCCCGCTACACTTGGTCATGCGTACCTTTCCAGAAGCGCATATGCCTGAATTCTGCGCCTTCAGAAATCCTAAGCCCCTTCCTTGCCCGTCGGCCCCATTTGACACTGTAGTAATATACCTCTACGGTTCATTACCTGCCATGACTGCCGGATACTTCCCAAACTGCCCTACTGAAACTTTTGTACATGCGTAGTCGGTTGAATGCGAAGTTCTCACCCTCATGCCGCAAGGCCGATATAAAACAAAGTATTTCTTTAGGAAACGCACGACTATGAAATAACCGATACCTTACAAAAACCTTTAAACCTTTTTTACTTCTGTAAGAATGCCAGAAACGCCAAATGATTTTCCGTGTGAATTCCGTGCATATGAGTATGTTGAAAACATTCGCAGGATCATTTCGCTTCGCGTCTAATTGACGACACAAACATGAAAACTGTGCCAGTCATTAAAATTATGACAGATCATCTTATTTTTCCTCTTTAAGAAATATTATCTGCCGTATTTACTCCTCGGCGCGGTATACGTGGTATGAACCCCGTGTGGCTGCAATTCAATATACGGAATGTTTCAGTAGGGTATGACACAATTCTCCCACGCGTTATATTCACCCGCAACAGCACTGTTCAGAAGGTCACTAGTTATTCGCCTTTTTTCATCGTCTTCGGCTGCCAACCATCCCTTCTTCTTGATGCCACCTTCTTTTCTGCTGCCATGTCTACATCAAGCCCCTTCTCAGAAAAGAGTTTTTTGCAGTACTGACCACAGGCGCTGCCTTGGTCGCGTGCACAGTGAAGCCTGCCAAAACAACTGAAATCTCCGGTAGGACGCCACCTATAGAGCTGTTCAGTTCCGCCCTGGTGACAAGGTAGTTCTTTGTACACCACGTCGAAAGCCAGAACTGTGTGATCAATTCCTGCAGCGGTTCTTTGTCCATATCCTGGCAGAAACCTCGACCGTCATTTATGGCGTCACGCACTGTTCTTTTCCAACGGAGCGCCGCTACAGGGGTAAGGAGATCGTCCACGTGCCCAAGCTGAAACCGTTCACGCCTCGCACTCTATGAACGACTGCTCCCAGGCAGAGGCATCCTCCACGTGGGCGGAGTCGGAGGCATCCCGCGGGAGCATCAACCTACGCCTTACGGGAGCATCAACCTATACCCAGCGCAAGTGTCCTCTTCCAAGAGAAATGGACAAGTGCCCTTATACTATTGTCGCGAATTCACCATCAAGTTCGTCTGCTTCTCACGACCGTTATCATTATGATGCCTTACCTCATTTCTTTCTCATATTATCCACACCATGATCCCGGGGCTAGAGAACTAGGTTGCGCTTGGAATAAATGCGCTGTGCCGACTAACTCTGAGGCGTCCCTTTTGTGGGGCGGCTATCCTTGGCGTCGTCGTAATCATCATCATCACCACCATCGTCAGCTGATCTATGCCCCCTGCTGGGCAAAGGCTTCTCTCATGGATCTCCAATTATCCCAGTCCTGTAATAACAACCACCAGTTAATCCCCGCAAACTTTGGACCTCATCTGCCCACCGATCTTTCCGTCGCCTCCTGCTGCACTTTCTTTCTCTAGGGATCCACTCTGTTACCCTTACTGGCCAACGGTTACCTTGCCTATGCATTACATGCCCTGCTCCCTCTCATACCTTTTTCACAAGTTCTACTCATATGTCCTTAATACGCCGTGGTTCCCTGACCCACTCCGTTCCCTTCTTGTCCCGTAATGTTAAACGTATATTCTTCCGTTTCATTGCTCGCTGAGCTCCGAAATTTAAGTTGAACACTTTTAGTGAGCCTCCAAATTTCGGCCCCGTAGGTGAGTTCCGGTAAGATGCAGCTGTCATACACATTCGTCTGCAGAGACAATGGTAGGCTGCCATTAATTATCTGAGAATGCATGCCAAATGCACTAGCCCATTCTTATCCTTGTAAATATCCCTGCCACATGTTTGGGATCAGGGTTCTCTACTTCCCCTAAGTAGATATATTCGCTCAATCTTCTACTGCCTGGCTACCTATCTGAAACCGTTGTGGTCGTACGAGGTTACTGAGCATTATTTCAGTTTTCTGTATAATATTTTCAGGCCCATGATACTCCTCGGCCTATGGAGTGGGGTAATCATACTTTGCAATTATCGACTTGATCGTGGTGGTGTATGGTGGTGTAAGCTGCGGCTTGTTTCCCCGATCAGCCTTTTAAACTACGGCAATCGCCAGGGAAAGTTTTTAGCTTTCGCTTTTCGTTCGAAACAAAAGGTTGATGCAGGAGATCATGAAGCGTTTACTGTTCGATGAAACGCTCCGCACACACGTCCGCCGTGCCTGTCCAGCAGCGACTCCAACCGACGCAGTTCACAGCAGCAACACCTTGTCACCGCTTTTTAAAATCACAATGATCCAGGAAAAGTTGCTCATTCATAAAAGTGGATGTTAGTGTGGTGTAAAATTGTGCTAAGTAGTGCAATCAGCAAGGAGTTTCAAAGAATGGTCAAATATCTGCCGTGAGTTGCTCCAACAGGCCGCGGAGGTCGGTCCCGGCACTGCCGGCCCCTTCACACACGGTGCAGCGAGCGGCCGAAGGATAGCGATACCTGCGGGCAAGAATCGCCCAAGGCCATGGCAGGCACCTTTGTCATCGATCGGGTAAACGGCACTCACCGCAGATAAAAACTTCCACATGCGAGCAAAAGGGTGTGAGTGTGGTGAATATTGTGTAAGGAACGCTAATTTGCTACAGAAACAATAGAAGCGATGAAATATCTGCTGCGAAGCTAAGCCTGAAGTTCCCAAAATTCGATTCCACGCACTCGAAGCCGGCTGCGAGCTGTTAATTAGGACCGCTTCTGAAACTCGCTGCGTTCTAGTGCGTTGCGTTTGGGCCCCCTCACTTCTTGGGGGCCCCCACAATTGGTTGTCTTATTCTAAAAGTCTCAATTACCCCACAACATGTTTATCCTCGTACACACCTGCGCCTTTTGTGAGCACTACTGACTTCTCGAACTTGATGCTAGAGAAAGGCGCACGCTCATTGTAAACAGACAAAAGCTCTCGTTGCAATTATCAATTCTCACAGAGGTGTCCTAAGTAACAGTGACAATAGGCATGCCTAAACCCACTCGAAGGTGCTGAATACTCCCGTTAATATTGCGGACACGCTGTCCCGAGAAGGAAACATGTCGGCTGTTCAGAGTACCAATGATCGTTAATCAAATTAGGAAATAAATAATAAAAAAATAGTGCCCTTTCACTCTGTGAGGAAGGATGACCTGCAAAGCTGGACGCAGTCCACCGAGTGCACGAAACAAAACACATTCATCGTAATTTGCGACAGAGCATATTTCCTAGCCAATAACCTGAGCGAATCTCTGGCCGATCCAAGCTTCGTTCTTTCCGATAAACATAGAACTGCCTCTGTACCTCCCGTGTCATAAGCAGCTCACTGTTCGTATAAGGCGGGTTGAGAGTGTTGCCGCTCATCTTGTAATAACTTTAAAGAATGACGTCATTTCACGTTTAAGCCAACCGAACTGCGTGATATGGCATTTTTACGTTCATAGATCACGACACGGGTTTTGCGTCCGTAATCTGAACATAGCCTAACACACAAACAGCCAGTCTGCTTTACCACTATGGACTCCGGAAAGGTCCCTTCGTGGCGTTTAACGTCCGCGTTTAACTCTCGCACAAGCACCAGGAACATGACATGCACCTGTACATGCATGAAACCTATAACTTCCAGGGCACCCCGACCTCCTCCTTCCCACTATTCTTCACTACAGACTTGCGCACGCATAGACCAGCAACCGGTCCGGTTCGCGCACTTAGGCGTGGCAGACGCCATAAGAAATATCCCCTGAAAACCCTCTGAGAAAGTGATATTGGCTCACGCCTGCATCCAAGCGGGCAATTAGCTGTTCATCTGGCATGGATTCGCCGCTCCTCGACGAGCTGACCTTGAGGTGGTAATGCCTGTGCCAGAAGCTTGGTGGTCTTTTTGCGCCAATTCGCGCTTGTGTTCGCGCCAACGCTTCGATTCTTGCTCTTCTCAGTCCAAGAAAACGGCATACATCCGTCCAATAATAATTTAAAACCTTGAAGCCCTTCAGCTCTATTCTGTCGTAGAGATATGTGGGTGTCCATTTTTCTTCCCCGTCGTATGCATCTTACTGTCTGTGTAAGTTGTCTGTGTAACACCTCAACCCACACCCGACCCATTTCAGTGAGGAGCCCAGCCGAATAAATGCATTGAGGCATGTAATTTCGCCACATAAATACCAGCACAACCGGCATGTCATTGCAAGCGGCATGTAGCCTAGCCACGCGGGCACGCCCCCTTTTTCTACCCGCAATCTGTGAACGCATAAGCCGGCAACTGGTGATGGCGCAAACTTAGGCGTGAAAGACACCGGCGGAAATGTCGGTCGGAAGGCCTTCAAAGCTGAAAAAATATAGGCTCAAGCTGGCGTTCCAACTAAGGAAGCTTCTTTTCTACAGGGAGGGATTCGCAGCAGCGAAGTGAATTTCAGTGGAAACTGGTAACGGCGGGTTTCGGTAGTTTTAGGCGGCAGCCCTTCCGCAGCCATTACTTGGGATTCGTAGGAACAGCGTCTGTTTATGTCCGTTTAACCGAGTGAGCAAACGCAGCAGGCAGCACTAACGACACAAAGAAAACGGAGAGGATAATTTACGAATGGTGAAGTAGAGTACGACAGATGCGGCTGCTGCGTCATCTCTCTCACTCCCTTTCCCGCACACATGTTTCATGTATCGCCCCAAAAAAGCGCCCTCCCCAGACACTTTCCGCAGACCCTGTTCTATTCTGCGCTAATCCAAACCACGTGACGTTCGTGCGGAAGCTTCAAGCACGATATTTAACAACGTGCTCAGGGCTCCCTGGTGTGGGGCTAATCCCAAGCACGTGACATTTGCGCGTGAGGTTCAAACACAATTTCCAACACGCTGGCCGGTACCGGGGGCACATTGCGAGGTAGCATCAGAGTACCTAACGCCGCCGTACGCTCGCTGATAACGTGAACACTTCCCGAGACGCAGCAAAAATGCACCATGACCAAGAGGACTGCAGCTCGCACTGCACACAACTTTTATATTAGTTAGTGTAGTAATCGTCAGTGCATGTTTACGCCCATCCGTGCAGCTCTTTATTTTTCGCAATCATCTGATAATCGCACTAACGCCTTTAGCTGCCGACTGCGCTACGTGCCATTGCGGGATTCGTTGAGGCGAAGGGAAAATAGTTGTGAAAGAGGTGTCAGCGTTGGTGAGCAGGACCCCCGGAACGGCGCCGAGTAAATCGATGACACCAGAATGAAAACTGGGTGGGTTAGACATATACTGCTTTGCAGTAAAAGGAGGGGGGGGTAGCAGCAGTGAGCCGATAACGGCGCCACAGACTATTATGGCGAATCAATGTTTTGCCTTTCCGAAACATTTAACGGTGAGTGTAACAGATTTAAAGTTTTTACTGTGACATTTCCACGTTCGCAGATGGTGGAATGCCGATAGCGGCACCGCTTCAAGACGACATCGTGGGTGATGACAGTTTTGATGCTTTACCCCGAGGAGCCTTTAGGCGAGAGACAGCGTAGGTTACATTTAGTATCATCTAGTGCATCCAGCTGGGAGGAGAACCTGGCTGGCCTCCATCGGTAGAAGATTGCATACGGACTGGAGAAATGAGGCGGAAACTTGCTGTACAGGATATCTTTGTGCGCAGGCACGCACAACAAAACCAAGCTGCAATTACATTAAGAAACTTCGCGGTGGGGACTCTAGTACAGCGTTTTTATGCGGAGCTGCAAGATCCCGGTACGTACACGGGCAAAGCGACTAGCGTCATCAGCGACACGCGTTGTGCGAAAACGAAAATCTTGAGATTTAAAGAGAAGGGCAAGATTGTTTCCACGAAGCTCGAAAGTGTACGGCCTTTGAGCAAAAGGATCAGGCTGTAGCCTGCCGTGTCATGTTCTGCAGTGTTACGATACATGCAAAGTGGGCGCCAGGGGCCGTACCAACGTGAGCTAGAGCGATGGCGGGTTGCGTCGCACTGCTAGCAAAAGGAACACCAACTCGCCAACCCAATTGTCGCGTGGTTTACGCAAGCAGCGACCTCGAGAGCGCTACTTAACTTTTTGGATTTGGCCTCAGTAGAACCATATCCAAATGTGTTTCTTCTGAAACGGAGCGTGCTCGTGCTTGCGGCGATGAAGTACAGGGAAAAGGTTGGTGCTACATGTCACCAGCCAGTTACCAAATACGTCATCGCCCATTGCCCCTCGTGCTCTGCGGCGTGACAAAAAGAAGGTTCGGAGTCATTTGCTCTTGGGCGACAAAAACAATCTCTAACCTTGCAAATATTAAAGCCGTTGCACTCAATGGCAAAGCTGTTGGAAGTGCAGAGAAGTGATTCGCCGTAATTGGTGGTGGCGCCATTATCGGCTCACTGCTACCACCCATCACGTTCTTAGCCGCCCTGTCTCACTTCTCTCTTGATGAATATGCAATTCAAATTTCTTAACTTCGCAGTGCTCACGCGCCCCCAGCGAGGAACTGCGTCAGCCTGAGGTCTGTACTTTTTGTGATTGCTTTAATTTCGTATGGTGGAGCTTTTTCGTGTAATTTCGAACGCCTAATTTTGTTCTTGCGTGGCTGAAGGCGTACTGCATCATTTCGAACGCCCCATTTTTTTCTTGCGCGGCTGGAACCTTTCTGCGGCATTTCGAACGCGCCATTTTCGTCTTACGCGTTGAGCCTTTCTGCGTCATTTGGAACATGCCATTTTCTTCTTGCGGGGCGCTTTTTATGCTTACTATCGAAAAATCCAACCCAACCAGCGTTCTTAACTAAATGATCCCGACCACATGTGGGAAATTGCGTATCTTTAGCCGAAAATGTACCTGCAGTTTTTTTTTTGCGCTAAACCAAGGGGACATGTACAACAAGCGTCAGAGTTTCCCGGGGGTAGAACGGTTATTACTATCGAAACCGCGTGGTTCTCGAAGCCTCAACGAGACTACCTTATGACGGTACACCAGGCTCTACTTGTGTCGTTTATCTGGCTGCGTCAACTGATTCCGGCAGTCGCTTGACACCGACCGTTAGCGAGCCATTACGACAAGGCGAGCCGATAAAGCTATCTTTACTTAAAACAGGTTTTTAGCCTCTGCTGGCGTCGGCAAATGGGGCGCGGAAAGGCAGACGCGGCTAGTGGGCACTTGCCCATATAAGAGTTCGCGACGAACAGCAAAATGTCATTCCTGTTTTTGTGCCGACAGTCAATGTACATCTAAGTCCTCTTGGTGAGAGTTCTGTTTTCATGCTTCTGGTTTCCTTTAAGGCTCCTGGATACTCTGGCAACAAACTGTTTGGGTGCATAGAAGTTTATTTACAATATTGAACTAAACCTGGAGCGTTGAAGGAGGCGGGTACTCGTGCTGCTGTTACTAAGAAAGCGATCCGTCATTCCGGCCTTCATCAGCTAATCCCCTTGATACATAGCTTTTATGGAGATTGGTTGCCTTAGAGATGAACAGTGTAGCTGCTTAAGTTTGAGGGGGAAAATACATACGTTGTAGCATAAACTTTGGGCGCAACTGCATTGATTGGAGAAGTCGATTGCGCGAGAACAATTCTTCGTTGGGTATACTCCCCATGGGTGCATCATGACGATGATAATAAGTATCAGTTCTTGCCTACACAGCCTGTCTGAACACTGCCTGATAGAGGTTGGTTTCACAGCAAATACCGGCTTCTTTGCATCTCTGGCTACTATGTAACGGACCAATAAAAGTCACTTATGTTCGGTGGAGGTGCAGGTTTATACAGTTCATCCAAAGGTGGAGCGCTTTCACTCGTCCTCTAAGCATACTGTAAGTGGTAAAGTGGCACCGTCCTCGTAGAAGTCTATTTCAAAAACGCCGCGCCAAACATTGTCGCTTACTTTCGTCTTTTCTTGTTAATGGCTTGTCTATCTTCTGAATGTTGTAGTCCTGCTGCCCAATGTGCGGGTGTCTTCGGAGCATGGCCAAAGCGCTACCCCCTTAAGTGGAAACTAATGCCCCGCACTACCACCTAACTGAAGTGAGGTTTATGGAAGGCTGTAATATAAAGGCAAAATTGACTCATTGGGGATGTTTTGTATGTGCTCACAGTCAACGCTGACAGAGAAGAAGCACCACTTGGCGTGGCACTTGATCGAAGGCACAGTCAGACAGACCTTGGTTGCACCAGAAACCCTGGCTTCTTCGCAGCTCCGGTGGCTAGTGAACCTTGCTTGAACATAGAGAACCGTTAAACTTTGAAAATGAGGGCGCAGGGAGGAAATACAAACAACAAATATTTTCGTCAACGAATTGGCCAAACTTCATTTCAACGTTTCGACAACGCTTGACGCCAGAAATAAACACGTCTGGTTGAAATAGGGGTTCTCTAAGGCCGCTACCTACTCAACATGTCCAGAGAGAAAGTTCTACAACGCTACACATTTCAACGTCATTCATTACATAGCATTGAATTCAGCCAATAGTAGGAAAACTCCGCCTTTATTCTCTTCTGCCCTCGCTGAGACCATCGCAGCTTCGTTTTCACACTACTAGGTGTGGTTGAAGTGACAGCTCGGCTGCTTTCTATAGCTCTGCACAAGACGGACGTCTTTGCCCGAGCCTCTGCGCAAGCAAGTGCGTGATGAGGGTACAGTTAACTACTGATTAACCCGCTCTTGTTGCTTCATCTAGCCATGGGGGGACCACCACTTATTCTGTCTGTGCGTACTCTACAGCGCTAACAAGAAAGGTCGAATCCACCATCCAGTAGATGAATTATTGTTTTGAAGACTATCGTTCACATCATAGACAATAGCCATTTCGATCTGGTTGTTTTTCAGTTACGTATGCATGTCTAACCCAACAGTCAGAAATCTGCGCTAGAAGCTCGGTACTTCTCGGAGAAATTTATATATACCCGAAACGTTTTCGAACGCCTAATTATGGAAACATACTTTATACCTGTCAACACTGCGGAACAACAAGAAAACATTCGGCATACTAGATGCAAAAATCAATGTTTAGGTATGATTTGCGGGGTTTGTTTATTTCGAAATAAGTTTTGTTTCAATATGTGCGAAAGCACAACGAAAATGCTTTGAAAACACTATTTTTACCACCCAAAAAATTGCACCGACGATTACTATCTCCCTAATGCGGAATTTGTCCGCAGCACGAACTTCAGTCTTCTCAGTTACAGCGCATAGCGGTTGTGTCTCAGGAAGCGGTCGTCTGACCAGCTAACGCATGGCGGCGCGCGCTACAGTGCTATTATCTCGCAGCGCGCGGCCGCAGCTGGCTGCTATGTTGTTGCAAATCGTACTTGAAGTTCCCGCGCAACTGCCACGCAGATCAGACGGGCTACACACGGAGCAGTAGCGCGTGCCAAAAGTGTGGAGGGCAGACCGTGTGACACATGGCACCATCAGAGCGCGTGCCGCCCTCCCCTGGGCAACACTTCGCCAGACGCACCGACACGTGTCACTTACGGTCTCAGAGTGCCCTCCCCGGCACCCCTTCGTCACATTTTCTTCCACCGTTTTTTTCCTGTCTTCGCTCTGTCGCTTGGTTACGACGCCATCGCCGTCCCCAAACCCCAGTACAGGCCACCAAAATGATACTTAATACACTGCAAAAAGGACTCGGGGGATTCCAGATCATGTGGCAGTGTTCCATGTTCAACTGTAACAGAAGGTTTCAGTAGAACATTCTAGCCGTGGAACGTGGGGAGGCATGTAGTGTACCAAAGTGCGCAGTCTCCTGATACATGTATAAATACGACACGATTCCTCAATAAATGTTAGTTGAAAGTGAGTGCTTGCTCCGTCGTCTTTCTTTACTGTCGTTGTCAAAAGTCGCGCTTTTTACTTTTTCAAGCATAATGCACCAACTTGCCCAACACAATTGTTCAGTGGGGAAGCAAGTTATTTATTTATTTATTTGTTTGTTTATTTATTTGTTTATTTGTTTGTTTGTTTATTTACACTGCGATCTTTGTTCACGGTCTTAGCAGGGTGGAAGAAACAATTTACAATAGCAACCTTCCCCACCCGGGGCACCATGAGTAATCTTGGTGACCGTGTTGGCGACACCGCGGAACCCAAGCCCCCAAACATACGCTGAATCCAACCGTGACGATGTGTGGTATGGAGAAGGGTAGAAACCACAAACAGTGTCCGTCGGAGCCCAGGTCAAGCTCCGGCGGGTGAGCTTCCTGTCTGTCTCACCGGCAGGGAGCTCTGGGACCTCTTTAGCTATGAGGGTAAGGATGTCGAAGAAAGTACCCCCGTATCCCTGCGTTCCAATGTATCATATGGCATTTTCAGAAACCCCCCAAACGGAATCGGCCACCGAAAAGGGGCCGCACCGAAGTTTCGTTCCTGCCTCTTTCAACCACTTTCTTGTCAGCAGCCGTGAATAACTATGCTCGTTTTCTTTTAATTGAGTCAGCTGACTCAGCAAGACCTGTCGCTTTAATGTACGTATTCTTGATTTCTCAATTTCTGCAAAGCACAATAGGTTGCAAATATCAAGCTAACAAGCTCAGGACCAAAAAACTTGTAGAACTCAATGCCGAACAACAAGCCCGCACTCTTGCACAAACCCGCATCCATGATCTCGACATCAGGTTCACACCCCACAGAACCTTACAGCTCCCTGGGTGTAATTTCTGAGACAGATCTCCTGACGGAAACAGATGCCGACCTTCTTGATGGTTTAAGGGATCACGGCGTCACAGCCGTACGACGCATCACGATGCGCAGGGACGACAAAATAATTTCCCCCAAACACATTATCCTGACCTTCGACCGTTCGGCACTTGCACAATATATAAATGCAGGCTTCATTCCATGCTCCATTTGTCCTTACATTCCGAACCCGCGCCGCTGCTTCAACTGGCAGCAATTAGGGCACGGTGCAAACTCCTGCCGTGGCCGAACGACCTGTGCAAAATGGGTGGCGTACGATAACCCCAGCGACAACTGCCCATCCGACCCCTTCACTTGTGTGACTGCGGGGAGCCGCATTCAGCGTACTCCCGCAAATGCGAAAAAATTCAAACAGGGAAAAAGATCATCAACATCAAGGTCACTGAGAACATCACCTTCCCAGAGGCGCGAAAAAGGTTCACCTTTTTCCCCCTGGGGAGGTACGCGAACCCAGCTCGCCGGAGGGGCGGGGCGGCGTCAGGTTGTGGCTGGGACCCAGTACCGCGATTCAAACTTGGTCCCGTCCGCCCCCCCCCCCCTGGGTTGCCTCATGCAGCCCAACCCGGCCCCACGCCGTTTGCTGAGGAAGCAGGGGTTGCGGTGCCAATCGTCTCTTTTGCGACTGATGCCGCACCCTCCTCTGCTCCCCGTCCTCCTGTGTGTTCGAGGGTGCGGAGGGGATGGACACCGGGGGCCCCGCATCGGCTCCCACCGCCACCACACCGCCCTTGCCACTTCTGGCACCCCCGTCACCCACGGCGGTGGAGGCTCAAAAGAAGGGCCCACGGAGGGAGGCCGTCTAGGGGGCGCAGTTTGATGGGCACACCCAGGACATCGGGTGACGAGATGGACGTGACGCCGTTCTTGCCTGCAACGCAGCGCAAGGAGCGGCCTCCGACGTCCAAGCCTACAGAAAGGCCCAAAAATCCCAATCCAAGAGTCACAGCTCCGAAAGACGACACATAAACATACACACTCCAGTAGCTCTCAGACTAAAATGGGAAGAGATAACATAATACAATGGAACTGTATAGGCCTTCTTAAAACTCTTGACTATGTGTACTAGATACTGCACTCAAATCAGCCAAGTTTCTACAAGAAACACGTTTAAATTACAAACAAACAAATTTCTTAAAAAAGTACATGGTATTCAGGATGGAGAGGGTTGGCTTCACACACTCTTCGGGTGTTTTGGTTTTTTGGTTTATTGTTCAAACGCAAACGCAATACATTAGGAGGTCCCGAATTTCCAAAGTACTGTCCAGGGGACCTCCCGTGAAAAGATATCAAACATTGTTACATTTGAAATCAGTGGCAATTATACATTGCTGAATAAAGTAACCTGATTATTACGAAAAAACACTTCATAGACAAATTAGTTTGGACATTGTACAAGAATAATATATGTCATAAGTTTTGAACAATAGTCTCAGCATAGCGAGATCATAATTGAAAAGTTAACTGTCAACTCAAAGCTGAGGCGAAAAAACACCGTAGAAACATAAGGAAGCAATGACGAATCACTCAGAAACTTAGAAAACATGATATTTGGGGAATCCTGGGAAGTTATCCATCCGTCTGTAATAAGAGTGTAACGAAATATTGCTTCACCTTTCTACTAAACTAAGAGAGGTGGTGTGGCCAGTGTTGCCTGGAAATCATTAGCATGCCACCCTATCTCTTTAAGAACTATCCTTGTAGGCTATAGCAAATTGTACGATAATATTTATTAGGATGATAACGGGTATACTTCATTTACATCCCTCAGCATTTTACACTTCTGAGCTCTGATTTTGAGGCACTGGTTAACTAGCTACCCGAACCGTACATCCTATCATGCGACCCTAATGCGCACAACTCCCTTTGGGGCTCTTCCCGAATGGACTCCCGAGGCCGCCTGATGGAGAAGTTTCTCACATCCTCTGGAGCATGCCTTTCCAACAAAGAACAGCCTACATGCCATAACTTAGGACACAATACATACTCACATCACAATACATACTCACATCTTGACTTGGCTATTGGCTCCGCAGTTCTCTTCTCCGTGTCTGGAGTGGGGTGTGGGCACGAACCCATATAATAGTGACCACTTCTACACTTCATTAACATATATAGGTAAGGGCCTTAGCAGTCCCTCTTTGCATAAAAGGTTTATTGAATGAAAAGCAAACTGGAACACATTCACATAAACTACTAAACTACACCACACATCCATAAAACACCTACACGTGGAGGAAGCCGCCCAACTCATCACGGCGCACATCCTCGAGGCCGCCGAAAAGTCCATTCCCCAGGCCTCCAGTGCGTCCTGCAACCCAAGGAGGCCCTGGTGCAACGAGGACCGTTGGCGGGGTGCGAAAGGCCCAGGCCAAGGCGTGGGGTGTCCTTCCCCGGTACCCCACGTCGGATAACCTGATCTCGTTTAAACAGGCAAAGGCGTTTGGAAAGCGTGTGCGTCGTGAGGCGAAAAGTGAGAGTTGGCGTGTTTTCCTTACATCCATTAACTCATACAGAGACACTCACAAGATATAGACAAGAATACGTAAACTCAAAGGGCAACATACCTATAGCCTCCCCCGCGTCAGTACAACAGGGGACATACTAGAAGACCAGGATAACACCCTTCCCAGCATGGGGCACCTTGAGTATTAATGGTGACGGTACTAGCGATACCGTGGATCCCGAGCCCCCCAACATAAGCTGTGACCTACCGTGGTGATGTGTTTTTAAGGTGAAGGGTAGAAAACTCAAACGGTGGCCGTCCGAGCCCAGGTCAAGCTCAGGCGGATGGGCTCCTTGTCTGTTTACCAGGCAGGGAGCTCCGGGGCCTCTCTCGGTATCAGGGTAACCGGAGCGAAGGAAGTACCCATGTCTCCTGCTTTTTCCTATGCCATATGGTAAATAGAAAAACCCTCTCCAAACCTGATCAGACCCTGAAAAGGGTCTGCACCGAAGAATCTTTTTAGCCGCTTCCTGCCATCAACTCCTAGAAACCCGACAACTACCCACGTTTTTTGATAGTTGAATCTGTTGACAAATCCAAGCCTCTTTCTTCACAATCCGTATTCCTTGTATCGACGTTTATTGAAGCCATCCTTGGCAAGAGTCACACTGCCCGAGCATGTCAACGTAGGTTTCATCCGTTGTTGTGTCCGGCCGTACATCCCGAACCCGAGGCGCTGTTTCAAGTACCACAGGTTCGGGCATGGTACCAACTCCTGTCGCCGCAGAACAACATGTGCCAAATGTGCCCAGCACGATCATCTTTCCGACAACTGCGCTGCAACCAACTTCACCTGCCCGAATTGCCAGGGTCCACACGCAGCATACTCTCGCATTTGTGAAAAGTTTCATCTTGGGAACAAAATCATTAACGTTAAGGTAACTGAAAACATCACCGTCCCAGAGGCGTAAAAGAGGTTCGACTCTTTTCCCCTGTGGAGGTACGCCGACGCAGCTCACCGGGTGGCGGAGCGACGTCTTGTTTCGGCAGGGACCCAGTACCGAGATTCGGACTTGGTCCCTCCGCCGTCCCCCCCATGGGCTGCCTCTTGCAGCCCAACCAGCCTCTACCGCTCGCTCACCCAGCAGCGGCTGTGGTGGCAAGAACGTCTGTTGGGGATGCCGCTGCATTCACTGCTTCCTCTCCACCGGCCGAAAGCACACGCAAGGGCATGGAGATGAAGAAGGAGGCAGTCGCAGCGACCCCCTCCCTCAACTCACTGCCTGCGCCATCTGTGGTTCTCCCCACGCCTTCGGCACTGGAAGCGCAGGCAAAGAACACCCAAAAGGGTACCATGTCAAAGGGGCCCAGTCCGCTCGGCACCCCTTTGCCTTCAGATGACGACATGGACGTCGAGCCCTTCCGGCTTTCATCGCAGCGGAAGGAACGGGCTGCGACGTCCAGGTCAGAAGAGAAGGCCAGAAAACCCCTTCCAAGAGTCCAAGCCCCAAAAGACTCTACATAAATAGTCACACTCCAGTAGCTCCCAACACATGATATTGGGAAGAGAAAACATATTACAATGGAACTGCAGAGGCCTTCTGAATAATCTTGACGATGTATACGAAAAACTACATGCTTATCAGCCAAGTGTAATGTGTGTTCAGGAAACACATTTGAATTGTAACCACACAAACTTCTTGAACAGACACTTGATATACAGAAAGGACCGGGATGGCTGTACGCACTCTTCTGGCGGTGTGGCCATAATTGCCCGGAAATCCTGACCCTGCCACCCTGTCACTCTGAAGGCTGTCCTTGAGGCTGTAGCAATTTGAACAATAATATTTATTAGGTTGATAATGGTATGCTCCATATATATTCCTCCTGATCTTGAACTTTCGACCTCCGATATTGAGGCGTTGGTTGACCAGCTGCCCGAACCATACAGCTTAACAGGCGACCTTCATGCTCAGAATTCTCTATGGAGCTCTTCTCGTACGGATGCCCGAGGTCGCCTGATAGAGAAATTTCTTACATCTTCAGGAGCATGCCTTTTCAGCAATAAACAGCCTACATACCATGACATAGGACACAACACATACTCATATCTTGACTTGGCTATTGGTTCTGAAGTTCTCTTTTTTCTTCTCGAGTGGGGTTTGGGCACTGACCCGTATGGCAGTGACCACTTCCCCACCTCACTAACATACATAGGTAAAGGCCCATGCAGTCCATCTTCCCATAATAGGATCAATCAAGAACGAGCTAACTGGAATACATTTACAGAGACATCCAAACTACACCACACATCCATAGGACACCTACGCGTTGAGAGAGAGAGAGAGAAAGACTTTATTGGTGTCCTGCGAACGAGGAGAGGTAAGGGCCATGCAGGGCCTTCCTCCCCCCGCGACTTAGGTCGTCCTCAAAAGCAAGGGCCCGCTGGCTTCCGCGCGGTCGGTTCCCGCGGGCTCTCGGGGTGGAAGCCCCAAGAGCACGCGCCGGGACCTCCCTGCGCCTCTGCCGAGCCATACCATGCTGAATACGCCTACGCGTTGAAGAAGCTACCCAACTGCTCACGGCGCACATCCTCGATGACGCCGAAAAGTCCAATTCCCACGCCTCTGGTTCCCCGCTCAATCAGCAGAGGCCGTGGTGAAATGACGACTGTAGGCGGGCGCAAGAGGCCCAGAACAGACGTGGGGTATCCTCCGTCGGTACCCCACGTCGCGAAAATTCCTCTTGTTCAAACGGGCCAAGGCATACGGAAAACGTGTGCGCCGTGAGGCAAAAAGAGATAGTTATCGCTCATTCATAACATATAGAAACTCATACACGGACACAGGCAAGGTATGGGCACGTATATGCAAACTCAAAGGACAACAGACACAGCCTTCCCGTGGTCAGTATAGCAGGGGACACACTAGAAGATCAGGCTAACACACTTGCACAACACTTTCAATTTGTGTCCAGCTCTGCACACTACACAAATACTTTCCTCAAACATAAAGCCTCTTGTGAAAAAAAGTCTCTACGCGACAACAACAAATCACAGACTTCTTACAACTCCCTGTTTTCACTACATGAGGTGAGGGCAGCTCTAAGCACGTGTAAGCCCTCAGCTTCAGGCCCGGACAACATCATATACACAATATTACAACACTTACACGCAGACACTCTTGAAGCACTTCTACATCTATATAATGAAATATGACTTTCGGTGCACATTCCACACTCTTGGAGGGGGGCCATTGTGGTGGCTTTCTTGAAGGGGGGAAAGGACCCGTCGTCCCTTCAAGTTACCGTCCAATAGCCCTGACGAGCTGCCTGTGCAAGCTCTTCGAGAAGATTATCAATCGCTGGCTCGTGTACTTCCTCGAGTACAATGGACTTCTCGAGAGCTGCCAGGCAGGCTTTAGGACGGGGCGATCGACGAAAGATCAACTGGTTGCACTTGACTCATACATCAAGGATGCCTTCGTGCATAAGCATACTGTTTAAGTGCCTTTTTCGACCTCGAGAAGGCCTACGACACCGCTTGGAATTAAGGAATCCTTACTGACCTCAGGTCATTCGGTGTTTCGGGTAATATGTTGAACACCCTTGTTAGTTATTTGTCAGAGAGAACGTTCAGAGTAAGAGTTGGTTGTGCACTTTCAAAGGTTCCCGTCCAAGAAAATCGCATGCCGCCAGGTGGCGTGTTGAGTTGCACTCTCTTTACAGTAAAGATGAACTCTCTTATAAAGCCAATGCCACCAACAATCTCTTATTCTATGTATGTAGACGACGTGCAAATATCTTTTAAATCATCTAATATGTCAATGTCAATGTAAAAAGTCCAGCTTGGTGTCAGGAAGCTTGCCGGCTGGGCAGACAAGAAGGCTTTAAATTGAATCCTTCAAAAAGCTCCTGCGTTGTGTTCTCCATGAAACGCGGTGTCCAACCGGACCCAGACAATACTCATGATGGCGTGTCGCTTCCTGTGAACAAGGAGCACAAGTTCTTAGGTGTTGTATTTGACCAGAAACTCACATTCATTTGACCAGAAACTCACAAGGAACCTAAACATAAATGCATGAAAACAATGAATATATTTAAGGTTCTCTCCCATCAATGGTAGGGTTCCGACAAACAACTCCTATTACGGCTCTATACTGCTTTGGTTGGGGCGCGTTTAGACTATGGCAGTGTGGTATATGGGTCGGCCACTAAAACTGCGTTGCGAATGCTTGACCCAGTGCTACACTTGGGGCTACGGCTTCCGTCGGGTGCTTTTTGCACTAGCCCTGTCTAGAGTGTGTATGCTGAGTGTAATAAGTGGTGTCTTGAGAACCAATGGACGTACATGGACTTACTTTATGCTTTTAAAATTTTATTGCTGAATAGCCATAATTTTTACCCTGTCTTTAACGACACATCCACATCTGTGCTTTTTGTAAGTCGCCGATCCGTTCCTCTGCCCTTTTCACTCGAGTAAGAGAGCGAGCCTCGGATCTGAGCGCTTCGTTTTTAAATGTGTACAAATCACCCTTTTCAGACATTTTACCTCCTTGGAAAGTTCGTCCTGTATCCTCCGACCTTTCTTTTATGAAACTTGACAAAAATGGGGTACCGCGAGCAGCAATACTGCAGCACTTTCTGTCTCTGCGGTATAAAGACCCACTTGCAGAATTTTACAGTGGCGCGTCTAAAACCCCCACTATGGTCTCCTGCGCTGCCCATGGTCCGAATTTCAGTGCAGCCAGAACCATGAGCGTCCACACAAGAATTTCTTCAGCAGAAGCATATGGAACTTTACTGATTGTATGACACATACTTGAAAATCAAATTCCAAAGTCTATCATCTATACAGACTTCTTGAGTGTTGTTCGCGCACTGTCATCGCATACACCCCCCAAAAACCACATAGTTTATCTTGTATTTAACACAATCATGTTTGTGTATGCACAGAATTAGCTGCTCCTCTGCTGGGTACCAGGACACGCTGGGAACGCTGGGAACGAGTTGGCAGACGAGAGGGCCGCTGCTGCTGCACTCAGGAACACTGTAGACAAACTGTACCATATACAGACCTCAAGCCACACATAAGACAACACTTGCGTAGCACATGGCAAACACACTGGAGTGAACAGACAGATAACAAGTTACACGTTATAAAACCACGCTTGGGACGACCATACACTACTGACATACGCAACAGACACACAGAAGTCGCCTTGGGTATGCTGCGGATCGGGCACACCCATGCAACGCACTCGTATCTGCTGACGGGATCGTCTAGACCCCAGTGCAGCAGGTGCGGTGAGGCCGTATCAGTAGTGCACATACTAATCACGTGCAAGGCACTTCACACAACACGACACAAACATTTCCGAGAACTCTACAGAAAACATATTTCCCTACATCCAATGTTTTTTCTAGTTGACGATGCCATTGTTTTCGTGAAACGTGTGTTTGAGTATTTGTCAGGCGTCAAGTTTTTATACCTTATTTCCTATCACGCATAATTAAATCTGGCCCTATACACCAGCCATGCTCATTGTCGTTGTGTAGTTTTACTTTTTTTTATGGCTTTTCTTAGTGTTTAAGGTTTCAACCCTCATATATGGCTACTGTTTTGGCGCTCTTTGCCCCAGTTGGCCTTCTGCCACAAACATCCAACCATCATCATCATCATCATCAGGCTAACACTCTTGCACAACACTTCCAACGTGTTTCAAGCTCTGCACACTACACAAATAGTTTCCTGAAACATAAAACCGCTTGTGAAAAGAAGCCTCTACATGACAATAACAGGTCAACATCTGGTTACAATTCTGAATTTACACTCTGTGAGTTCAGGGTTACGCTGAGCACATGTAAACCTTCAACTCCAGGGGCAGATAGCATTACACACACCATGATACAACACCTACACCCAGACACTCTTGGAACACTCCTATACCTATACTATAAAATATGGCTTTCAGGGTGCATTCAACATTCTTGGAGGGAGGCCATAGTAGTGGCGTTCCTGAATGAAAAGAAGGACCCTTCCTCTCCCGCCAGTTATCTTGATATAGCCCTGGCAAACTGCCTGTGTAAGCTGCTCGAGAAGATGATAACTCGCAGGCTCGTTTACTTCCTTGAGTACAACGGTCTTTTCGAGAGTTCCCTGGCAGGCTTCAGGGTGGGGCGATCTACCAACAATCGACTTGTTGCGTTGGAATCCTTCATAAAGATGCATTTGTTCATAAGCAGTTCTGCCTTACGGTATTTTTTGATCTTGAAAAGGCTTACGGCACAGCCTGGCGATACGGCACCCTTACAGACCTCAAGTCCTTTGGTGTGTCAGGTAACATGCTAAAAACCATTTCTAGTTACATGTCCCCAATGACATTTTGTGTTAAGGTTGGGTCTTCTCTTTCCGCTATATACAGGGTGTCCCAGCTATCATGCACCAAGATTTAAAAAACGAGTAAAGGCGTAACTCGAAAGAAACCAGGTGCAAAATGTTTGCAGTACTGTGAAGAAGCGGACAGTATTTTTTTCTTTAATGACACTTAATTAACTAATTGTAATTAATTATCTAACTCGAGTAATACTCTCCTAATCACTAAAGTGTCAATGAGGCACTTGAAGGTAACCACGAGGGGCATCTAACTGCGGTATTTTCAGCGATGAACTAATTGCGTACACATTTATTATGACTGATAAAGGAAACCCGCGAAATATGAAAAATACCACGTGACGGCGCCTCCGCGCGCACCGTAAAGCAACGCCCTCAAACAGGCTGCCTCTGAGTTAGCCAGAATGAAATAAACAAAAGAAAGAAACAAGAAATCGCGACCGAGTTTGTTCCTTATCTGCACACGCGTCCCGGGAATCTTGCTGTTGCTGCTCCTTCCATGCATGCTATTATCAAGGTGATGCGCTGTCTTTTCGGGCGGATAACACGCGAAGCAGTTGCTTTCAATCAGCTTTGTTTGGGGACGCTGCTTTACAATGCGCGCGTAAGCGTCGTCACGTGGTATTTTTCATATTTCGCGGGTTTCCTTAATCAGTCAAAATAAATGAGTACGCAATTAGTTCGTCGCTGAAAATAGCGCAGTTAGATGCCCCTCGTGGTTACCTACAAGTGCCTCATTGACACTTTAGTGATTAGGGAAGTATTTCTCTAGTTAGATAATTAATTACAATCAATTAATTAAGTCTCATTAACGAAAAAATTACTCTCCGCAACTTCACAGTACTGCAAACATTATGCACTAGGTTTTCTTCGAGTAACGCAATTTCTCTTTTTTAAAATCTTGGTGCATGATAGCTGGGACACCCTGTATATGCAGAAAATGGTGTGCCACAAGGAGGTGTTCTAAGCTGCACATTGTTTATAGTTAAAATGAACTCTCACCGAAACGCATTCCCACCAACCATTTCCTATTTCATATATGTAGACGATATGCAAATATCTTTTAAATCCTGCAACCTGTCAATTTACGAACGTGAAGTACAGCTCGGCGTTAGGAAACTTGCTGAATGGGGTGACCTTAATGGTTTTTAACTAAACCTGTGCAAACGTACGTGTGTTCTGTTCTCCCGCAAGCGCGGGCTTAATGCGGACGCTGAGATGACGCTTAACCGTTTATCTATTCCGGTTAAACGGGAGCACAAGTTTTTAGGTGTCATATTTCATGACAAGCTCACGTTCATCCTACACGTCAAAGAACCTAAACACGAATGGCTCAAAACAGTAAACATTCTCAAGGTCCTCTCCCACCAATCCTATGGTGCAGACAAAGAACTGCTTCTCCGGGTCTTTACCGCCTTAGTACGGTCTAGAATTGACTACGGCAGCGTCGTGAATGGGTCGGTATCAAAAACGACACTAAAGATTCTTGACCCTGTACTCCACTTGGGCCTTGGGCTCGCTTCGTGTGCGTTCCGCACTAGCCCGCCAAAGAGTCTATACGTTGAATGTAACAAATGGTGCCTTCAGAAACAACCAATGTGCATGGGCTTGATCTACGCTCTTAAAATTCAATCGTTGAAAAACCATCCCTTTAAACCTATTTTAGTGATGCATCCACATCACCACTGTTTGTTTATCGCCCATCCCTTCCTTTGCCGTTCTCACTTAGATTTGGACAGGAAGCTTCGGATTTCAACATCTTTTAAGACATTTACACATCTTCTTTCACTGACGTTTTGCCACCCTGGCAGCTTCAACCTGTAACTTGTGACATGTCTTTCTTGAAAACTGAAAAAACCAGAGTACCACAAACTGCTCTTTTGCAGCACCTCTTGTCCCTCCAGTACAAGTAACAGTGTGCAGAGTTTTATAGTGACGCATCAAAAACAGTAACCATGGTGTCTTGCGCTCCTCATGGGCCAAACTTTGATGCATGCAGAACCATTAGCACATACACCACAATTTACTCAGCTGAAGCCTAAGGCATCTTACTTATCGCACAACAGATTCTTCAACACAAAATTTCAAAGTCCATCATATATACAGATTCCTTCAGCGTTGTGCGCGCATGGGCATCACACGAGGCACAAAAACAAAATTGTCCGTATGGTTTTCAAAACTATCATGTCTATGTATGCCCAAAAACTTGTGGTGTTGTGCTGGGTTCCAGGCCACGCTGGGATTGCTGACAATGAGACTGCTGATCAGAAGGCTGCAATTCGAGCACTCAGGAACACAGTAGATCTAACAATACTACCACACAGTGACCTTAAGCAACCAATTCGACAACACCTTGGTAGCAAATGGCAAGCAGAGTGGAACGAACAAGCAGATAACAAACTACACGTAATAAAACCACACTTGGGACGGTGCAAAACTGACTCCCACAACAGAAACACGGAAGACGCCTTGGGTAGGCTACGGATAGGGCGCACCCTTGCAACGCACTCGTATCTGCTGACGGGATCTTCAAGACTCCAGTGCAGCAGGTTCGGAGAAGCCTTATCCGTAGTTCATATAGTCATTCAATGTAAGGCACTTGACACAACACGACGCAAACGCTTTCCACAACTGTAAAGACAACACATTCCGTTTCACCCATCATACTTTGTAGGAGACAAGCCCATATTTTTCATCAAGCGTATTTTTTTGGTTTTTCAGTGATGTCAAGTTTTTACAATATCATCTCTTACCATGCATCGTGGCAACGTGGCCCTTTAAAACAGTCATATTCATTACCTTGTGTTGTACTTCGTTTCTTTTTACTGAAATCAGAGCCTTTTACGTTCGTGTCACCTACGTGAACCAACCATTCTTTGGCGCTTTTCGCCCTCAGTCGGCAAAACATCTTCATCATCATCGCATGAGTAACCTTCGCGCCTAAACTCACACAAGCATCCACAAAATATACAGTAAAATGGCGGCATCTTCACTCCGTGGATGATGGCGAGAGTGCGGAGTACGGGGACTAGAAAGACATTCAAGTCGCGCCCCGAGACATCCAAGTCGCGATTTGTGCCCCGACCATCACTCTATTTGAGCTGTGAGTGGCAGTTTGATTAGTTCCAAAATGAAAGTGCAACTCACGGCTCAAATTGAACTTCGCTTGATTTTCTCTTCATGGTGGCGTCCGCACGGATGGACGGCAGGCGGACATTGGGAGGTCTTAACGCCTCCGCACTGTTAGAGACGAGGTAGTGAGCCGTTTGACTCTCGGGTACTCACTCACCGTCGTAGCGCAGTGGGTAAAACGACTGACACTAACTCTGTCTTTTCTACCAGACGCAGGCTTCACTTCTGTGGGTTCCTGTATGATTTTTTCCGATTGTAAATGCTACGCGCACGGATGCAGATGGACATTTTTGGTCCTTGTAGAAAAAGAAGACGCCTCGCCTCCCTCCTGCCCATCATCAGCATGGTTACCATGTTTGATTAAAAGCACTTATCGGAAGGGTTTGCGGCTCATCCCTTTCTCTGCATTTTTGGTGCAAGAAACCCTGGACCAAGGAACCTCCAAATGTGAGCCATTCCAAACGAATTTTTCTTATCTTCGACCGTCTTCTTACCAATAGGGAACAAGAATGAAGGCACTGTCTCAAGAAACCAGTAGCTAAAGCGGGGAGCCGGCTTTAGAAGAAGCGAGCCGAAACACACGACACGTGCCTCCACTGCTGCATAGCTCCCGGTACGATGGCGCCGACTTTGCCTTCTGAGCGTGATCGCCAGCCATATTGACGCCCGTGACGCTTCACTGGATCATGCAGGCCCTCATTGAAAGACGGCGGGTCGTGCGGTAGCGACAAACTTGTGTGATCAGCAAGGTTGACGTCTTGTTTTGGCTGCAGGAACCACCTATGCGTGATTTGGGGAATCATCTAAGGACTCTGATCGAACAAAAGGATTGCCTGACCGTGATTAGCAGAGATGTCGAAAATATCATTGACATTGACAACCTTTGCCGACGTGTTTGACGCATTTGATTTTGAGGCCATGGTGATAGCGGCAACAGTGAAATTGGAAATGAAGATAGCCGAGAGATGAACTAACCGGGAAGCTTCAGTTGCGCCCATCAAACAACATGAAGACCACAGTAGACGACACATTACTTGGCAAGACGTTCCTGCAAAAAAAAGACAGCTGTCTTTGTGTATGTGCCGAAGACACCACGTGTCATGCGACGCACATTGTCTACCCAGAAGAAGCTGCAGTGACCCTGATTTTAGTGAACCATGTGCAACCAGAAAAGAATTTTGACGGGTTGATCTTTAGTGGTCGCCCATCCACAGCATCAACTACTACATTCATTTTCTGGGTTAAAACGACATTTCAAGTGCCCGACCACGACAACTGGCATGAAGAAATCAATGAGAAGCCAGAAGGGAAATCTGAAAAAGAAAGCACGTTTCTGCATCTTCTTCATATGTAGAAGTTCTGTGAAATAGTCGATAGCATGAAATAACTAAAATATCGTCATAAAGGCAGAGAACATACAACCACCCCGAAACAGAAAAAAATTATGTCACCTTTTTTTCGCAACGTGACGAATTCAATATACAAGTGGGAGCATTGGAAACGGACATGCAAGTTAAAGCAAAAAGATCGAGTCAGGAAGAGTCTGCTAAATACGAGAAAATACAGCTAAGGAAAATACGAAGGAACATTGCTCCTACCATTCTACAGAGGTATTCAAAGCGTTTCAAGGTGACACGAGTAAACGAGTTTCTGTGATGGACACAACGACTGCCGGCTGGCGGAAAAAGAAGTGCAGACACGGAAAAAGCAATGAACGAATCTGTGCGGGGATAACTTTCTACAGAATCAGTTCAACGGCGATTCCCCATATGAGAAAGTTAGCGCTTCGTTACACTAAGAAACGCAGTTGTCACTGGTGGGAACAGAAGCGACAATGTCTCCGACGGTGCTGGCTTCTACGGACATCAGTGACGTTGCCTGTCAATCGGACTTCTTTCGTGCCATGGACTCTAACAACGTAATAAAACTTGTAGCCATTTTCGCGCGGGGGAGGATGTTGAAAAAGAAGACGCCTCGCCTCCCTCCTGCCCATCATCAGCATCGTTACCATGTTTGATTAAAAGGACTTATCAGAACGGGCTGGCGGCTCGTCCCTTTCTCTACAACCATAAGGCCTCCGCACCTAAAACATAGAAGATGCATCATGTGAGCAGATGCGACTCGAGAGCAGGCAGCGATTTTTTGTTTACCGCATTGTTAGAGATGTTGTTCCAATCGACAATTGTCCTTCAGGAGTATGAGTGTTTGAAGCAGTTGTTGCGTGAATTGAGCGGTGTGGTTAATAGTGTGTGTTGGTGTCCTGTATCGTAACCAGTCCGGAAGTTAAAGACGTTGGAGGCATCAGTAGCATACTTTCCGGTGACTATTTGATAAAAAAAATTAAGACGTAAGATTCTACTTCCTTGGGGTAATTCTGGCAGGTTACTTTTATACAGAAGTGCAGCTATCGATGCGCGCGCATAAGTAGTATACATAAACGCCACTTTTGGAATGTTTTCTAGGTTTTTAATCATGCGTTCTGTGTATGGATCTAAAATTGTTACCGCATACACTAACATGGGACGAATAATTGTGTTGTAAGCTGGAAGGCGTGCGCAGGGGGTTGAAAACCTTAAAGCACGTCTTACAAAAGCGTTTCTGAAGACAGTTAGCCGAGACAGTGTCGATATGCTTAGTCCAGATAAAATTTTTATAAATTCACAAGTCCAAGTACGTATATTACTTCACTTATGTCAGCTTAATGTCACCAGCTGAAAAGATGTATAGATGTATGCAAGACGGGCTTTCTTGTGCGTTATTTTCATGAAAACAGTTTTGCCAAAAGTAATGTCCATTGGTCACTGCCAACGCCAATATACAATTTTCAAAGTCACCATTCAACCTACTTTGAGCCTCAGCACACAAAATTCTGTTTTGCAATATGCAATCGTCGGCGCACAGTTTGACACCAACTGGCCGTCCGGGAACAATGACATTTTCAAAGGTCAAGAACAATAACGACTCAAGCACCGATCCCTGGGGAACGCCAGAATCAACGTGAAGATACCTCGATGACGTATGCTTGAAACAATTAGGTTTTGTTCGTAGTTATAGAGGCATGCCCCAATCCATGCGAGTGGTTTATCGTTTTTTTAATATGCTATCTAAATGGTGAAGAATATATTTGTGGGAAAATGCGTCAAAGGTTTTTAACATCTAGAAAAACGCGTCAGTTTGTATTCAATCATTAACTGTAGTAGCAAAGTTGTAAACAGGCTCAAGTACCTGCGTACAGGTAGAATTACTGCGCCTAAAGACATGTTAATTTTTTAGAAATGTGCTTTATAGAAATTAGGAATGTGCTTGTGTATGATATGCTCCAAATTTTTTCATGGAGTGTATAGAATTGAAATTGGTTGATAACCTGGAATACGCGACTTGTCTCCATTTTTATGTATCGGCTTGATTCTGGGAGTTCTCCGTCATCCCCTAACGCACATACACTCAAAGACCTGGAGAATAAAACAAATAACCACTTGGCGTACTATTCTGCGTATCGCTTTAAAATATTTTGGGGGTGTTTTATGGGCCAGAATACTTCTTCATTTCGAGCTTCAAGAGTAAATTCGGAATATCATGTTAGGAAAGAACTATTTCGGAATAGTTGCACAAGACACAGCCAATACACAGGCAAATTGTCGTTCACTTTGGGAATACAAACGTGGAGTATTCTGTGAACACAGAACAAACAGAGTCGTGACTGATGCATTTGTAATCTATCAGCAATGGATTGTTTGAGCTTGAAATGGGTTTTACCAAATACAAAATCGCTGGGTAAGACGTCGTGATTAAACTTAGAGGAGTTGTACCAGAATAGTTGGCATTATATGCAATAATGTTTAGTATTCATTTACGCGACGCTGCATAATTTTCACTTCGTTTTGAGGAGTGCTTGAATTGATTTACTTTTTCTTCCGGCGCTTAAGCTTACGCTGAAACTGAAACGCCTTCCGCGTGTTCCATGGTTTGGCATTGTACAACTTTTTGGCTATTTTGTGGAGAAGACGTTGTATATAATCGAATAGAATATGTTTAAACATGATCCACAAATTGTTGATATCACACGCGCTGTTGTGGAATGCATCGTTGCGAAGGCTCAAGGTATCAAGAATAGCTTCATCGGCCCCTCAAAAAATGGATGAAACTGTGCCCTGTCTAAACTGGTATGAAAAACAATCCATAAAGTTAACACTGCAGATAGGCGATCACAGATGCCAGCTGTAAGTTAAGATGAAACTGTTTTCGATAGTTCCGCTTACAAAAACTAAAGCAGAGTTGCCTGAGAGTCATTTGGGATCCTAGTGTAATTGTTAACGAATTG
The DNA here is from genome assembly GCA_013339765.2 of Haemaphysalis longicornis. Lineage (NCBI taxonomy): Eukaryota > Metazoa > Arthropoda > Arachnida > Ixodida > Ixodidae > Haemaphysalis > Haemaphysalis longicornis. The sequence continues at coordinate 27,299,006 of CM023452.1, read as the reverse complement.
GATTAAACCGAACGTGAATGCAATGTCAAGAATCCTGTTAACCAGTAGCAATTAGTCAAAACAAAAATTGCACCGGTCAATATAAGGTACGTTGAAATCGTCAGCTAGAATAGGTTTGTCTTCTGATTTAACATACCATCAAAAAAATCCCCCCACCTCCCCGAAGGGGATCGTGCGGAAATGCGAATGCATTGGGTGCACCGAATTCTTCTTTGCGGTATCGTTGCCGCAAGGGATTCGACTTCGCCGACTTCCATCGCTATCAAGGCGCCAGTCGGCAAGCAGTCACGGAGAGAGGCGCGCGCTCCCTGCATTTATATGCACAGCGAGCGGAGAGGGGTACGCGGAGAGGAGAGAGAGACCCGCGCCAGCCCGCGCGCGAGCTCTCTGTCCATCCCGAGCTCCGCGATGCGAGCGCCCTCACACGCCGGGCGCGCTCCTCCTCTCCACTCACTCTCCGCTACTCCGCACCTGCTCCGGTTGCTTGGCGCGCGCCACAGCTGTTGCTAGGCGCACGCCGCTCAACGCCGCAAGACAACCTGCGGCTAAGAAACGCATTCGCATTTAAAAAGTTGCAGGCGATCTGGGCGCACGGTAGACAGCGTCCAGGCCGTATCTACCTTTTCCAATATAAAGGTTGCAAAATACACATTGTCCAACGGGAACATGCGGTATTTTCTAAACTTGGAGTGAGTCCCTAAAACGATCGCTACTGCGCCTCCCCCTTCTCTCGCTATCTTTGCGAAGCGCATGATAATTATTTGGAAGAAATTCTCTGTCTTTAGGTCGCTATTTAAAAAGGGCCGGCTTGCTCAAAGCCCAATAAGGCAGTATTATTCGCATTCTAATTTTATTGGCAGTCTTGGTCGGGGTCTTATGTTGGCTAGGTTTTAAGACTCTTTCCGGAAACGTAGAAGACAGCGAATAAGACTCCAACTATAGGGCAAAAACACTGCGTATAAGCTGGCTCCGAGCGGTCTTATTCACTGTCTCATTATGACGTGGTCGTTTCTTTCATCATAAAGATGAACGTCTATACCATAACAAACCAGTGCAGAAATTGTAGAAGTGGCGAACGATGCCGCGCGGTGACCGCTTGACGGTCTGCTTTGAACGAAGAAATGCCTGTTCTGCGGAGATCGACGCCGTTAGAAACGCCGTACGTTGAGCGGGTAGTAAGGGCAGGCAACACCGGTGACGGAATCCGGGAAGCCTACATACTTTGATGTGGCAGCGACCGCTGGAGTCAACCACCGTTTTCAACTTTCGCCGTGCGCTATGGGCGTGTGTTTGTATATCCGGGAAGGCGGGGTTTTTTTTCTCCCTCGCATCAAACAAAGATGGCCAGGAATGATCGTCTGCGGCCATATATTTGCCCCGAGCAGACATCAGGCGGCCGAGCGCGCGGTGTGCTGTGTGACTGTCTGCTATGTCGACTGACGTTGCCAAGGAGGTTAACGAAATCGCATCTGGGGTTGTGAAATGTCGGAATGGCCGAACAAATACATGTTTTTTTTTAATCATGCCTTTAACTTTGAAGCAAACAAATGGGCGTTCAAAAATATACCTGCAATGTGACAAAAAACTATACAAAACAGGAAAAAGTGATTAGCCCGTAATACATCTGCCCGATAGCGTTTAATAAAATCTCGTTTTCAAAGAGAAGCTGCGCAGACTTCGCATCTTTCCATCAGTCTCATAGAATGTGGCGGTTACGAAGGGTGATTGTTTTGGTTTGTAACATGATTGCGCATTCTGCTTTAGCAGTGCGGATCTTCTGCGCTTAAGCATGCATGATATCAACACTATATATTTGCCTTATATTTGCCCCGAGCAGATATTTGCCATATATTTGCCCCGAGCAGACATCAGGCGGCCGAGCGCGCGGTGTGCTGTGTGACTGTCTGCTATGTCGACTGACGTTGCCAAGGAGGTTAACGAAATCGCATCTGGGGTTGTGAAATGTCGGAATGGCCGAACAAATACATGTTTTTTTTAAATCATGCCTTTTAACTTTGAAGCAACAAATGGGCGTTCAAAATATACCTGCAATGTGACAAAAAACTATACAAAACAGGAAAAAGTGATTAGCCCGTAATACATCTGCCCGATAGCGTTTAATAAAATCTCGTTTTCAAAGAGAAGCTGCGCAGACTTCGCATCTTTCCATCAGTCTCATAGAATGTGGCGGTTACGAAGGGTGATTGTTTTGGTTTGTAACATGATTGCGCATTCTGCTTTAGCAGTGCGGATCTTCTGCGCTTAAGCATGCATGATATCAACACTCGGCTATATACTATATAATACAGCGCGATTGTTTACAGCTGCAGGCCTCGCTGAGCGAGCGGCCGGCCAGGCAGCGGGTTATTGCGATCGTATCTCAGCTCCTGTCAGCGTGAGCCGCTGGAGTGTTCGTCGTGTGACGGTCGTGCGTGTGTCCCGACTTCTCCGAGTCAGATGGAAAAACTTTGGCCGCAGGAAGTTTTCCCATGGGAACCCGCAGCCGCATCGGAAAGGACAAGTGTTTCTTTTTTGCCTCAGGGCAAGCCAAGCTTCCCTCCGCTTGACGTATCCTTGGCGGGTGCGCGGACAGCGGCCTCGTCTACCGGCGCTCGTAGCCGGCCCTTCTCGCCCTCCTCCCCGCAGCTGGTCGGATTTAGGAGGTAGTGGGGGAGATAAAGAGGTAAAACGGAGACGATCGTGGTTAGACTTGGGGCTTCCGTATTGCTATTCGGACGCATCCGTAGGAGCAATCCGAAAGCGCGTCCCTACCAGGAGCCCGCATACTGCCAACGTTTCCTGCCCCCGTCTAGACCTCGAGCCCGCCGAGCTGCCGGTCCTGCCCGGCCTCCCCTTCCTGACACTGGCCTACAGCTCCAGCTCACTGAACTACCGTTCCGTACTGCCTCCCGTTTATGCCCTCGGATTCACCGCGCCTGGCTCCCTCACTGCCTCCATCGCCTGGCTCCGAGACACACTTGGCCCGTCGGCCTCCCGTCGACGTTTAACCACCCTTTCTAACCCGAACGATTCCGCCCCACCTGGTGAGGACGTCGGCACCAGTGAGGCAACCCAAAAAACTGATTTTTAACGTTTTTCGCCCGCCTCAGTGTGTCTCATTTCCCCCAAGCTCTGCGTGGAACCGAATCATTATAAGTTTGTGACTAACCAAATAACGGGCGTCACAGTTGCTAGCGGGTCTACGACGATGAACCTGAATGCAATTCCCAACTGTGTACATCACGGTGAGATGAAAAGCACGAGTGGTGTGGCCACAATGTGAGGCAACGCGGATTTTTTTCGGGTCAGCCTAGTGGGTTTCTCGGCCCCACGCCCCGTAGCAGACGATTTGTTTGTGTTCGTTTACGCGACCGGGCGACCGAGGCACGCCGCGTTAGTTGCCTAACAAAGATGGCAGATCATTGTAACGTATCAGTGACAAGGCCCAAATACGGCGCCCGATGGTTAGCATTTCTTGAAATCATTCAATCTTGGCTGGAAATAAACGGTTTCCCAACGCCGACGACAGCAACAATCCGTTTTGTGGCGTATTCCCCGCTTTTCCCTAGCGGCCTCTCTCGTTCTAATCTAGGTACCTGCTGTCCCGATAGTGTTCAATAAGACCGCTCTGTAGCCTGGCCTCAGTGCTTTCGAGCAAGTGAACTAGTCCGGATCTTATTCGCGGACTTATTGAAGTACATGAATAACACTAGACGGTGAATAAGACAGCCAATAAGCACGTTTGTTCGTGCAAGCAGCCACAGGTTGCAGTTAGCACAACTAATAAACAAAGCCTCCAGCAAAAAGGCTTCGTTTACGATTCTACGGCAATTAATGTTTAGGATCAAGGAAACCCACCTGCATTCTTCCTGAAGTCATTCACCAGCTTTATTCACCTTACATCTGCTGTTCTTCGCGTTATCCGACGGAAATTTGGTTCCGTCCACAATGATCTTATCAAAAATCCCTTTGACTTTTGCGCCAGCATTTTTGATCGGCCGAGCCTTGCCATTGTTTTTTTCTTATCTCTCCTACATTCCTTGAAAAATCACGGGTCATCGGCAAACAAGTCCCCTTCAATTTTTTGCATGCCTCAAAAATCATTCCTTCTTCCCAGAAGTTCTCCAACTTTACGATAACAGGTCGGCTGAAATGTATGGCTTGCCTAATCTATGGCACAACTCCATGCTAATAATTTCGATTTTCAGTTTTTAATTAAACACCTGTTTTTGTATTTTATCTGTTTAGGTTCTCATTTCATTCGTCACTTTTATCGCCGAGGCCGCAGACAATAATGTTACATCTCCTACCTCTGTTTCTTAAGTCACCGACCTTGTTCAATACATAAGACGTATTCTCCGGACACATTTAACGAAGGCTTTCAAATTATCGACTCGTGTCATTAGCGCAACCGTGGCAGTCAACTGTAGTCCGAAACCTTCAAGCCTTTTTCGTTATGTCGAGAACATTTTGTTGTGTCTCACCCTGCTTCATTAGGGTAGCTTAAAAGGATGCGGTCAAATCATATTTGCCCTCCGGTAGTTTAGTGAGCATTTCTTTTTCGGTTGGCCCCGGGTTTGCTTTTACGTCACCACATGTCAGCAGCCTTAGCCGAAAGGACAGATTATCAGAAGCGACATTCGTAAAGTTCGGTGGGCAATGCAAGCAATGATCGGTCGTCGCTTCTGTAACATTTCAGAGGCAAGTAATTACTAACGTGCACCGCGAAGGAACATGGGCTGGTGGCCATTCCGCCCGGTGTACTGCTCCCGAATCCACTAGCTCCCGTCGAAATTGATTTCAGCGAACCTCTACCGTGTTTACTGTGGGAGAATGAAAAGATAAGGGAGAGTGGGAGGGATTGACGGGGGAGAGCAAAGAGGCATTCACGCCGCGGAGGCGGCAGACAGAAGACTGTTGTTTTTTGACAACAGTTGACGCGAAGGAACCTGAAACGCGGCCAATTTATTTAACACATACACATACGTTGGATACGTTTATTTTACAGTACAACCAATAGTACAAAATATGAAAACAGATTATTAGAAGGCCGCTAAGCTCTTTCATCTTGGGGAAAGTAACCATATTCCGGTGTCATCTTGCATCCTTTAAAACTGCTGGCCCCTCACAAATACCACTGATTGGTCTTTCCAACCAGCACAGACGAGAGACATTTCGCACAAAGACCTTTGCCGCAGCACGCAACCTGTGTGTACACACGGGGCCAAGGTCCCCAGCGAGCGATTGAGGCTCTGTGGGGTTTCTGTATATATCACAACTCAAGCAAAACCTGCTTTTTCCAGTTCGTTTACTTTTCCAAATGGCCGATCCGTCGAAGTCAATGTTGTGCTCCACCGCGTCGCAGTGTTCAGCGACGGCGCTGCATTCCTTGTTCTGTCTTCGCACGTCGGTGTTGTATTGCCTAATCTTGTCAGCTATTTTTACTTTCACCCATATATGACGAGGGGCAATGAGCGGAAGAAATGCGTTACATTACTTCGGACATTTTGTTTATTGTCTTATGGCTTTTAAGGTGGGAGATTAGTAGCTCGCATCGGTGACTGGGAGGCGACGGTATTACTGAACGAGGAGGTGTCACATTACAGGTAGGAGCGGTGCCTTGAAGAGCCGACTGGACATCCGGACGATTAATGGAGCAAAGAGCGAGAAGACCGAAGTTTTTATGTTTTTTGGTGGACGACAGCTCAAATAAGAGATATGGACGAGCTGTCACCGCATCCTCAAGTGAGCGCAGCTGGTGACATGGGCTCAGCTTCTTGACGAAGTATTCTAGTCAGCGCCTGAGGTGGGCCAGGTGGGGTGACGTCGCGTGACCGCCGCAGCACTTCTTCGTAGGGCAAAGTAGCGGCTGTGTTCCTAAGTGCCCAAAGTTTTTAGCAATACGCCACCTATCGGCTTGTTCCAAATGTCGAAACTCTGCTATGACGTCTTCCCTGTTTGAGCTGCTCTTAAAGACTAGTAAACTGAAAGCATCGCCAGCAATGCCTTTTAACACTTGCCCAACATATTCTTCCCCGGACATCGCCCTGTAAACCTTCACGCACAGAGCTAGTGCGCCCTGATTATATGCAATGTAGGATTAAATAGAACTCTGGACACGAACCGCGACGTCGTTCTTGGCAGCAGGTTGACGGAAAAGTGTTCCCATATGCGACCCGTAGCTTCTTCTTGAAGGTGTCCCAACTTGTCAATATTTTCGTCGGTGTCGCACCAGGTCCGCGCCGTGCCGTTCAGGCAAAACATAGCATTGGCCAACAATAATCTGGGATCATATCTGTGGAGGCTGCTTTTCCACTCAAATATTCGAATAACGCTCATCGTCGTCAGCTTAATTGGTGCCTGTAGATATTGAGGTTCATGGGGGCGAGACAGGATGACGGGGGGAGGGGGGGGGCATATCGCAGTTTCTGGAGCCGGGTGGTTGCTTTTCGGCATACTGGACGATAGAATTTGACGACCGCTTCAAATTTCCGTGGAAGATGCAAAAACCTCGCAACCTCCACCAAGGAAATACAATGTAGGCACACTGTTCACAATGCTGAATAATTACACCGGGAGAGTATAGAGACCGGCAACTGAAAGTGTTTCTCCTCCTCCTCTAAAATTCACCCCAAACGAAACATAGCCGTCGCAGCCCTCATCTTCACCTAACTGTACCATCGCAATTATAACTCGATTTGAAGACCAGCGTCAAAGAATGCGTTAAGGTCGTAAATGAATTCAACATGTTGAGTGTCACATGTATTGAAAAAGCCATGTTGGTATTTAAAGATGGTGTTATGTTCGTCAATGTTGTTAATCACCTGTGAGTAAGTGGTATGTTCGCGAAGTTTAGAAATAAAGTTAGTGATTGATAGAGGTCTGTAGTAGAATGGTGATAAGGAATCGCCCGATTTAAAAATGGGTGTAACCTCGGGTATTCTCACAGTTCAGGGATTATACCGGATAGAAGCGAATGAGGAAAAAGAACGGATGCAAGCGATGGATGCCGTTATTACTTTCTTCGGGTATTTGTACCCGTGAGAATCTATTAAAAGCATCCTCACGATTTTGCCGTAAGTGGGTGGTATATTTCACTGAACGAAAGATCCGCCCGGTTTTCCCTGATTAGTGTTTCTCAATTCGATGCAGAAAACAAAGTATAAATGTGGTCCCGCGACGCCGCTGAAAGCGCCAAAAGAATTTTGTGAAATTCCATCCCTAACACGCCAAAAAATGCTAGCATGTGATGTGTACCTTCAAAGTTTGAAGTAAATTTGTCGGATGGTGCAGGAGCTCAATGTTAAGGAGTTATAAAAGTACACTTTCGGGCGAAATAAACGTGATTACAATATTTTTACGGGTTTCTCTGAAAATCTGATTTTTGTGTTGAGATATCAACGGGTTTTTCTAACCGAGGGTATCACTACTAATGTCTAAAAATTGTTTAAAAGTTCGTTTCATACGACCAACCTAAAAAGTACAATCAGCGCTTCGGGAAAATTACGTTCTTTTAACATGTTCTTCGCTACACGTTCAGCTCTCAGGCATATCCCATTCGTTTTTGCTTACAAATGCTACCGTTGCAAATGTCCAAAAACCAGCATCAGTATTGTGGCCTAACAAGCGAGTAAAGATTCTACAGAGAATGTTTTATACTTCACCTCTCAAAACGTAGTGGTTCAGTCCAATTTCGGCGCAGTTAAACAGTTAACCATATTTTCACCTGCCTTTAACCACAGGCTTCCCATTGTAGCCAATGTAATTGATTACAGAAGTGTGATTGGTGGTTTTTCATTACCGTTACTAAAATAACGCTGCCAATGGGTGAGCAGTCGGTTGAGGTCCCTATCTTGGTACAATTTGTTTCGGTATACCCCCGTTAGCACAGAAGTTCTAGCCGTTCTCCACAATCACCTGGCTACCGAGCCCGTTCATTGACAGAAGGCTGGAGTTTTTAATTGTTTACAACTCCGCAGCAGAATTATTAGCGGTACGCCTGAGCGGAATTAAAGTAGTGTCCCACTAGGACATCTCCGGGCATTCCAGCTACCATGTATATAACTGTATATATATATATATATATATATATATAAGACGAGAAAAACTTCTAACAAGCTAAAAGCACGATTGTGGACGTTTCAGCAAACAGACTTGTTTATATATCCGTATAAAATAGAGGAAAGACGAAAGGCCAAGATGCCCAAGTGATACGACGGTGGTTCTATTTACAAAGATGGCGAGTAGAGGAAGACGAAGCAGCTCGTGCTATAGCTGCTCGCGCGGATACGGGCAACGATGATGATGATCGCATCGGTGCAGTATTCATGACACCTATAAAGAGTAAACATCTTCCCCAGCCATACATAGGTCGTTTTCAGTTCGCGTCCTGCAGTGGACACAAACAGCTCATGAATATATATATATATATATATATATATATATATTGCAGTTACTCTGTTATCAGGTTTGTTTATTGTATTGTTGTTTTTTACTGCCCGTCCATGCGCGGCTCTGTTAAGTGTGTCCGAAGCGACGCACGTCTTCCATTCTTTGTTTATGCTGCACGGGCTATCTCATTGAGACATGCAGACTATTTCACCCTAACGTCACTAAGCCCAGAATACTCTTATTGATCTGCAATATTCTGGATGTAAATAGACGGTTCCTGAAACACTTGCGCCGAAAGATAAAAGCCTGCAGAGCAGACGTCGCGGCACTCGACTCCATGACGCTTGCCTACGCAAGTCACTTTGTTGACTGCTGCTCCGCCGCCTGTGTATTATTTGAGTTGTTAGGGGAGAACGAGTTCGCTCCAATAAACTTGTTTTTTTAAGACAACTGTATCATCTTTGACTTCGTGACATCTGGTGGTGGTGCTTGGTACATGAACCCTAATCCATCGTCAAGCCGACACGAACGCCCAACTCGTCCCAGCCGCCGACAGCAAGGTCTTCAGTCGGCGTTTGGACCGCTTCGGGATAAAGTGAAGAAGGAAGACGTCGTGACCACCACCATGATCAATGCAGGCACCGTGACCAGCACTACCAATTCTGAACTCCTCCTTCAACAGCCCCGGGAACCACCATTGTTCGACTGATCCCCCGGAGAAGACCCTGACGACTAGTTGTAGAAAGTGGAGCGTGTCCGTATCTTTAACAGGTGGAATGACGAAGAAATTTCCCGCCATGTTTTCTTCTATTTAGAAGATAGGTTCCGAACATGGTTTGAAAACCGACGAGTATTGGAATGCTCCTCTAGCGAGTGAACTCTCTTTAGGACCAGTACATGAAACATTCACCGCAGTCGTGGGCAAAAAACCACCGGCTTTTTTTGGAAACACGCACGCAACACCCCAGGTTGTGATCTTCATTGAGGAGATGAAGCAACTATTTCGCCCCGCGGACCCCGAAATGACAGAAGAAAAGAAGTTACGCTTCTTGATGCACGGTGTCCAGGAGGAAGTGTTTGCTGGACTTCTCCGCAACCCGTACAAAACCAACGCCGATTTCGTGACCGAAGCCAGCACGATTTAGAAGCCTCTCGAAATGTGTGCTAAGCAATATGACGGAATTTTGTTGGTGTGGCCAATGAGAACTACGTCGATAACATGCGAATTCCGGCTGATAGCCTACGCGAGACCATTTGCGCAGTAGTGACAGAGGAGCTGCAGAAACTTCTCTCCACACCGCCGTATCCCCAAGTCACTTCCCTTACCGAGGTGATTAGGGAAGTACAACAAGCGTTAGGAACATCTACGCCATCCGAGTAGCCCGTGAGCCACAAGCTATTTCCTACTCCGCGGCAGTTCGCCGACCCCGCCCTGCTCCAACACGTCGTCAAGAGTACCCGCCGTACCGCCGCCCACTCTGGCCCACCCGTCCCAGTAGCCCGACACCAGACGCCGAGGAAGACGGACGTATGAACAACACCCGATAATAGTACAACGTGCTAACACTGCGAAGAGGCCGACCACATCTATCATCGCTGTACCTAAAAGAATGTCGGATTGCGAGGGTTCTCTGTCGACGCGCCCCGCCCCCGACCCGGCCAGCGCCCTAATGAGATCAAAGAATACCTCTCCAACACCAACCGAGGACCAGTCCGCTTCAACCGCTCATGGTTGCCCTACCCTTATCAGCCTGTCCTACAAAGAAAACTTGTTGGCAGTGTCGTGGGTTATGGCTAGTGTAGTCTGGGTACTGTTGCCTGTCCGTTGGTTTCCTCTAAAGCGTGGTTTTCAGTTTACCATTGTCAAGAACAACAGTGGTGTCTAGGAAGTTCACTTGTTTATCCGAGTACTGTCATGAGAACTTAATGGTCGGATGCGAAGAATTAAGATGCCAAATGAAACTTCCTGGGGCTGTGCGCCCATGCTCCCAAATTATGAAGAAGTCATCTATATATCGAAGTTAAACCTTTCGGTTTGAGCGGGAAAGCTCTAAGAGGGAAGATTCAAGTTGTCCCATAAACATGTTGGCGTAGGTGGGCGCGAAAGGAGTGTCCATGCTGGTTCCAAAAACTTGCAAGTAGTTTAATGAGTCGAAAGCAAAATAGTTGAGAGTTAGAACTAACTTTTGTAAAGTAATCTTGACTTCCCACGCTAGTTGGTGCCGGTTTTTTGCTAAGGCCTTTGATGTAGGTTAAGTTCTATACCTTCGGTGATGGGAATGTTCGTGTTACAGGCGGAGACGCTCATCGTTTCCCTGCCGTAGAAACCACCATTTCCTCGCTTGGTGGTGCACGATTGTCTACCACTCTAGGGTTCTCACGAAGATTTGTGCAAATCGAAGTGCACCCGGATGGTATTTTTCAAAAAGCCTCCACGTGCTACAGGGGTCTTTTCCAGCACCTATATGTATATACGTATATATATACATAAATATATAAAATATATATATATATATATATATATATATATATATATAATATATATATATATATATATATATATATTATAAATCTAGAAAAGATAAACTCTACAAGCGCGCAGAAATAGTATAAGTAAAAGAGTCGGATACACAGCAAAGAACAATAACAAACAATGTTTACTTACGTCGCGGCAACGGGACTTGCCTTCATCAGAGTAAAGTTACATGATTTGCTGTCGCAAACATTTTGAACACATTTTCTTATATAAGTTTGCATAAAACTGTGAGAAAGAGGCGGACCAATGTTTCGGAAATGGGGAGTGTGCATACAGTCAGGCTACGCCTATGTTACAACATCAACAAACAAACAAACAATAAAAATAAAAAATGGGGGGGGGAGCGAGAGAGAGAACAAAGGGGTCGTGTTAACAAAGCAGCGTTCAAGGTTGCACCATGACGGGTCAACGTATGCCGCTGCGGGCCTGCAAGTTCAGACAATGGGGGAAACTGGACAACCGCGGTTTGAAAGAAAGGGAAGAGTATACACTGAGGTATTCAGTGACTGCTGAGACTGGTTCGGGGGGAAGCGAAGATGGGTGTGCCCCCCGCGTGGTCAAGAGAATAGATAGGGGCACAAAAGAGCATTTCACAGAAGCTAGCAATTAACAGGAAATAGGTAGGGTCACAAAGGTTAAACATGAATAGATCACAAAGAGTTAAACATTCTTAAGTGATGGTGGGAACGAGGCCTCCCTCCCCAGGACAAATGGCATTGTTGAGCCGCATTAGGCTAATAAAGCTGCTGTATTAGGAGAGTTTCTGCGAATTCTGATGGCAAACTCGAGGGTAGGAATATAAAGCTGCTGTATTAGGAGAGTTTCTGCGAATTATGATGGCAATCTCGAGGGTAGGAATAATGAACATAGTGATAAAAATTTATGAAGCCGCTAATTTTAATCGAGGGATAAGCACGTTTAGTTTTCCGTAACTTTCATTAATTCCAAGCGTGGCTGACCCAAACTTATAAGTGAGATAAGACTCCCGAACCTCCGCGGTCGTGGTGCGTTTTTGAAGGCGGGATTCTAAAATCGTTGCTTTAAGATGTTCAAATGCATGCCCGGGACTGTTCACATGTCTGACAGGGGCAAATAAGGGCAACTTTTTGCATGAGAGCGGTGATTATTGAACCGTATTCGGAAGGGCGTTTCAGTTTGGCCGATATATTGTTGCCTACAAAACAGTGCACTCTAGAAGATATACTACATTAGCGGAGTCGCAGTTTAAAGTTACCTTTTATATTTACGTAGTAGTCTGAAGATCGTGCTGGTGGCGCGCTGTGTAGTGGTCATGTGTGGGCATACTTTACATCGGGGTTTATTGCAGGGCATGCAGCCAGTAGTTGCCGGTCGGTTGATACGAGAGTTAGTAAGAAAGTCACCTAAATTCTTATTACGCCGGTAGACAACGCGTGGTGGTTCGGGGAATACTGCTTTTTAAGCGGTCACTTTGCATTAGGATATTATGATGTTTTTTGAGCACGGTTGACACTCTTGGAGCGGAGGATGAGTGGGTTAAAACTAAGTAGTTTTCGGGTTCCCGTGGGGGCTTTTTTCTTACAGATTTACGTTACGGTCTAATTGTTGGTCGCACAATAGCGTCGTCGATAACTTTTTCCGTGTATTTTTTTATTCAGGAGGGCGGTCTTGAGTTCTCGACAGTTTGAGTCAAAGTCGGCTTGGTTTTTGAGCAAATTCTCCTAATGGTGGGATTGGCTGTAACGGTTATTGCTGTCTTGCAGTGTCTGACATGGCTGCTTCGGAGTGCAAATACTGCCGCGTGTCTGTCGGTTTTCTATACAGTTTAGTTTGAAGCCGACCTTGGAAGGTAGTAACGGTGACGTCCAGAAAGTTTACACTGTGTTCCGAATAGGAATGAGCAAGGGAAATACTTGGATGGGCTAGGTTAAATGCCTCAATGAAGGTGAGGAGCTCCGCCTCCCCATTTCCGAAACATTGTCCGCTCTTTCTCACAGTTTTATGCAAACCTATATAAGAAATGTGTTCAAAATGTTTGCGACAGCAAAATCATGTAACTTTACTCTGATGAAGGCAAGTCCCGTTGCCGCTACGTAAGTAAACATTGTTTGTTATTGTTCTTGCTGTGTATCCGACTCTTTTACTTATACTATTTCTGCGCGCTTTGTGAGTTTATCTTTTTCTAGATTTGTTTCTACCATGAGCGCTGACAGGACCACAGCAAAGAGCATCATCTGGAAATTTCCGCAGACCGAAACCACAACAGTTGTAATCGGGGACTCCCAGACCAAGTATTTGTATCATCACTTCGATCCCCTCTGCCCTGGAACCCCCGCTTTTGTTCTCAGCCTGGCGCATGCATTGCTGACGCACGCTCACTGATCGACTTTATCCCTCCTCTGCCACTACAGTTTTTCTGCATGTTGGTACTAATGATCTCAGCTCTACTTCCGCTGAACATGCTTTCTCTGACTACCGCTCACTGACTGACCTCATTCTAGAATCTCGACCGAACATTTCCACTATTAACGCCAGTCTCATTCTTTCCCGCTCCGCTAACCGCCGCCGCGACTACCGCATCTCTCGCTTCGCTCGCTGCTGCAACGAAAAGGCACGCCGTTTCAACTCACTTCTCCGCGAATTTTGCCGCCACTCACGCTTTGTCCCGCTTCGTCGATCATGGCTTTGAGCACCTTCCAGCCTGCCGAGTACTAGCTGCGGACGGCTTACACCCGAGCTTCGAGGGTGTGGCCTTGCTGGCCGGCCACATTCGTGCACTCTGCTTCATGCAACAGCGCTGCAATCCTCTGGGCTGGCGCGACTTCGCATGCACCGCCGACCCAGTTGCAGCCCCGGCTATATTGCCAAATGACAGCGACTTTCCACCACTGCCTCCAATTCTATCAGTGTAAGGATCCCGGAGCAGTGTCGCTGCCAGCAGCCCACCGCCACCGCCCCCCAGATCCACCGCCAACCACGGCGCCCCGGGCGAGCGCCAGCGCCCCAACCCCGAAGTCCACGGACGAGCGTCGCGCCAGCGACATGCCAACCCCCTACTGGCAAACCTGCAGCGGCCACAACGCCCCGAGGGAACGCTCGCGGCTACACTAAGAAGCTCCCTGACCGGCGCCGCCACCAACAGCATGCCCACGCCCAACCTCCGCATCTTCAGCGACCGACGAGCCCACGAAAACCAACAGCAGCGCGTCCGCCGGACCTTCCGGGGTCCAAAATCCAGCCCTCCGTGCCACATGCCCTTACAACCTTCGAAAGAATCGGCATAGCAGCAACTGACTACAACACAAAAAAACAGGTAACGCGGCCTCCTTCCCCGTTTCAAGACAGTTTTTAAAGCTAAGAAAAATCACCGAAAAGCGCATACGTTCCGAATTGCACGTTTCCGCTCTTGCACAGTACTGACTGCCGCGGTCGCTCCCAGGGGTCTTAGGATTAGAATAAAACCTGCTACTACCGAACTCTCCCCAGTCCAACATGAATAAGTGGAAACAGGTACTCGATAAAGCATCCTTACAATTAACTGAAATAATCCTCAATCACTACGAAACTACGGCCCATTCTCTCCGAAAGAAAGAGGAACTACTTAGTCAGGAACTAAGCAAAAGAGAGTTGAACCTTTTAAGCAACTACGAATCTAAGACGGCCTCCGCCATATCCCGAACAAAAGACCGAAAGTTTAACCGAGATAAGATTTCTAACACTGGCCACATGCGTAAGAACCTAACAAGCTCCGGCACTAGTAACTGCCCCAACTCTGACAATACGGCCGATAATGTCACTACGACTGTAATAAATGCTTCGACTACTGCACCCCAAACAGTTCAGTAAATCCCTGTACTAATATTTTTCCCTCGCCTGCCGTCACAAAAGAAAACCTTACCGGGAATGTAATGAACCTTTCAAGTATAACCCTCTCCCCAGCTCAGATGAACGTCTTGTCAAAGGGCCTAAACTTTTGCCCGGCTACTGGTGGTTTTGATGAATTTCAACTTTTTAAGGACTTAGATAACTTCGCCAGAAACATGAGGCTACGAGAATACTTCTACGATCACCCCGCGACGGAAGAAGCCCGCAGAACCCTACCTAGCTATAAGCACTGGACCCCTCCCACACAGCGTGATAGTTGCCTCGACATGTACATCAAAGCTGTCCAACGCGATGTGCGAAAAGCATTACCAAACACAAATTTCGTTCCACCACAACATGACTACCAACGAAAAGAAAGCCCTAGAGGAACTCGCAAGCTGTCCCGACATAATTATTAAACCTGCCGACAAGGGAGGCGCAATCGTAATCCTTGACAAAACCGACTATGTTAACGAGGCCAATAAGCAACTATCAGTATCGACGTTCTATAAAGCACTACCCAATGATCCCACTCAAGATTATAAGCAAATTGTCAAAGATAAACTTGCTGAGCTTGTTAAAATAAAACAATAAATGAAACCACGGCTCGTTCCCTGATCCCCTTAAGCCCAGTAGCCGGTAAATTCTATCTTCTCCCAAAGATTCACAAGGTGAACAACCCAGGGCGCCCCATTGTTTCTGGCATTGGCACTGTTACCGAAAACCTCTCGCGCTATGTGGATAATCTCATTTGCGACATTCCGCCCAGCTTTCCCTCCTTCATTAAGGATACCAATGACTTTCTCTCAGACATCTCAAAAATTGAAATTCCTGATAACTGCCTTCTAGTCACCCTTGATGTTGCGTCACTGTATACTAACATCCCCCATGAAGATGGCATCGCCGCTGTATCCCTTGCGTATGAGCAGTCATCGTGCGACAAACCTATCGATTCTTCTGCTCTCCAAACATTCCTTAGGCTTATTCTTGAACTTAACAATTTTGAGTTCGACGGAGTTCATTACGTGCAAGTCAGCGGAACGTCAATGGGAACTCGAATCGGACCTAACTACGCTAATATCTTTATGGCTCACCTCGAATCAAACTTTCTTGACACCCAAAATTTAAAGCCAATGTACTATAAAAGGTACTATTGATGACATATTCATGATCTGGCAACACGGTGAGGCGGAGCTCCTCACCTTCATTGAGGCATTTAACCTAGCCCATCCTAGTATTTCCCTTGCTCATTCCTATTCGGAACACAGTGTAAACTTTCTGGACGTCACCGTTACTACCTTCCAAGGTCGGCTTCAAACTAAACTGTATAGAAAACCGACAGACACGCGGCAGTATTTGCACTTCCGAAGCAGCCATGTCAGACACTGCAAGACAGCAATACCTTACAGCCAAGCCCACCGATTTAGGAGAATTTGCTCAAACCAAGCCGACTTTGACTCAAACTGTCGAGAACTCAAGACCGCCCTCCTGAATAAAAATACCCGGAAAAAGTTATCGACGACGCTATTGTGCGAGCCAACCAATTAGACCGTAACGAAATCTGTAAGAAAAAAGCCCCCAACGGGAACCCGCAAACTAACTTAGTTTTAACCCACTCATCCTCCGCTCCAAGAGTGTCAACCGTGCTCAAAAAACATCATAATATCCTAATGCAAAGTGACCGCTTAAAAAGCATATTCCCCGAACCACCACGCGTTGTCTACCGGCGTAATAAGAATTTAGGTGACTTTCTTACTAACTCTCGTATCAACCGACCGGCAACTACTGGCTGCATGCCCTGCAATAAACCCCGATGTAAAGTATGCCCACACATGACCACTACACAGCGCGCCACCAGCACGGCTTCAGACTACTACGTAAATATAAAAGGTAACTTTAACTGTGACTCCGCTTAATGTCGTATATCTTCTAGAGTGCACTGTTTGTAGGGCAACAATATATCGGCAAACTGAAACGCCTTCCGAATACGGTTCAATAATCACCGCTCTCATGCAAAAAGCTTGCCCTTAGTTGGCCCCCTGTCAAGACATGGAACAGTCCCGGGGCATGCAATTGAACATCTTAAAAGCAACGATTTTAGAATCCGCCTTCAAAACGCAACCACGACCGCGAGGTTCGGGAAGTCTTATCTCATTTATAAGTTGTGGGTCAGCCACGCGTGGAATTAATGCAAAGTTACGGAAAAACTAACGTGCTTATCCTCGATGAAAATTAGCGGCTTCATAATTTTTGATCACTATGTTCATTATTCGACCCATCGAGATTGCCAATCAGAATTCGCAGAAACTCTCCTAATACAGCAGCTTTATTATTGCCTACCCCTCGAGTTTGCCATCAGAAATTCAGCAGTAAACTCTCCTAAGTACAGCAGCTTTATTAGCCTAAATGCGGCTCAAACAATGCCATTTGTCCTGGGGAGGGAGGCCCTCGTTCCACCATCACTTAAGAATTGTTTAACTCTTTGTGATCTATTCATGTTTAACCTTTGTGACCCTACCTATTCCTGTTAAATTGCTAGCTTCTGTGAAATGCTCTTTTGTGCCCGACCTATCTATTCTCTTAACCCCGCGGGGGGCACACCATCTTCGCTTCCCCCGAACCAGTCTCAGCAGTCACTGAATACCTCAGTGTATACTCTTTCCCTTTCTTTCAAACCGCGGTTGTCCTAGTTTCCCCCATTGTCTGAACTTGCAGCCCGCGCGGCATACGTTGACCGTCATGGTGCAACCTTGAACGCTGCTTGTTAACACGACCCCCTTTTTCTCTCTCTCGCTCCCCCCCCCTTTTATTTTTCTTGTTTGTTTGTTGATGTTGTAAACATAGGCGTAGCCTGACTGTAGGCCACATCCCCCATTTCCGAAACATTTTCCGCTCTTTCTACAGTTTTATGCAAACCTATATAAGAAATGTGTTCAAAATGTTTGTGATCTATTCATGTTTGTGATCTCTTTGTGATCGATTCATGTTTAACCTTTTGTGACCCTACCTATTTCCTGTTAAATTGCTAGCTTCTGTGAAATGCTCTTTTGAGCCCCCTATCCATTCTCTTGACCAGCGGGGGGCACACCCATCTTCGCTTCCCCCCGAACCAGTCTCAGCAGTCACTGAATACCTTCAGTGTATACTCTTCCTTTCTTTTCAAACCGCAGTTGTCCAGTTTCCCCCATTGTCCTGAACTTGCAGCCCGCGCGGCATACGTTGACCCGTCATGGTGCAACCTTGAACGCTGCATTGTTTAACACGACCCCTTTTTCTCTCTCTCGCTCCCCCTCCATTTTTGTTTTTTATTTTTCTTGTTTGTTTGTTGATGTTGTAACATAGGCGTAGCCTGACTGTATGCACACTCCCCATTTCCGAAACATTGTCCGCTCTTTCTCACAGTTTTATGCAAACCTATATAAGAAATGTGTTCAAAATGTTTGCGACAGCAAAATCATGTAACTTTACTCTGATGAAGGCAAGTCCCGTTGCCGCTACGTAAGTAAACATTGTTTGTTATTGTTCTTGCTGTGTATCTGACTCTTTTACTTATACTATATATATATATATATATTTATATAGGACAGAACACAAGTACTGGCAGTCAAGAAAACCTCGGAAAGAAAGAGGAGGTTGTGGTGGGTCCTAGAAAGAGATAAAGAATTTTTTGAGTCGAAAAAAAAGTGGTGAAACAATGCCCGCCGGGTGGTATCCGAACCCACGACCTCCAGAATACCGGTCTGGTGCGATACCCACTACGCTACGGCCAGGCTTTTTCCCAAGCACTTTCTCGGGCATTTATGTTAAGGTATGTTTGTTTCCTGCACTTGGGGGTGGTAGCCAGGGCCACTCGGACCACTCGGGGTGAAGGGGAACTTCTTTTTAACCCTCGGGCCCTGACTCGAGTGTCTACGACATGTCGAGAGTGGTCGACCACTGTTGAACCCTCTTAAGCTCCCTTTGGCACAAAAACTGCCAGAACAGAGGCCCTCCCTAAGCATGTATCGAATCAGAAAATTTGAAATCAGGGGCTCCGTGAAACAAGACAGAAAACAAGTGTTGGCAGTCAAGAAAACCTCAAAAAGCAAAGGGGAGCTTGTGGTGGGTCTTAGAAAGAGATGAAGAATTTTTTTGAGTCGAAAAGAAAGTGGTGAAAAATGCCCGCCAGGTGGGATCCAAACCCACGACATCCAGAATACCGGTCTAATGCGATAACTTCTACGATACGGGCGAGGCTGTTTCCCCAGCACTTTCTCGGGTATTTATGTTAAGGTATTTTTGTTTCCTGCTCTTGGGGGTGGTAGCCAGCGCCACTCGGACTACTCCGGGTGAAGGGGACCTTCTTTTTAGGCCACGGGCCGTGACTCGAGTGTCTACGACATGTCGAGAGTGGTCGACCAGCGTTGAACCCTCTTAAGCTCCCTTTTTCACCAAGACTGCCAGAACAGAGGCTCTCGCTAAGCATGTAGCGAATCAGAAAATGGGAAATGAGGGGCTCCGTGAAACAAGACAGAAAACAAGTGTTGGCAGTCAAGAAAACCTCGGAAAGCAAAGGTGAGGTTGGGGTAGCTCATAGAAAGAGATGAAGAATTTTTGAGTCGAAAAGAAAGTGGTGAAAAAATGCCCGCCGGATGTAATCCGAACCCGAGAAAGTGCTGGGGAAACAGCTCCGCCAGTAGCGTAGTGGTTATCACACCAGACCGGTATTCTGGAGGTCGTGGGTTCGGATCCCATCCGGCGGGCATTTCTTACCACTTTTTTTCGACTCAAAAAATTCTTCATCTCTTTCTATGACCCACCACAACCTCCCCTTTGCTTTCCGAGGTTTTCGGTCTTGTTTCACAGAGCCCGTCATTTCCCATTTTCTGATTCGCTATGGATATGTATGTACACACACATATATATATATATATATATATATGTTTATTTATTTATTTATGTGTGTGTGCGCACCGCGAATAGTTCGAGTGGCGCTAACAGTTACCCCCAAGTGCAGGAAACCAAGATACCTGAACATAAATACCCTAGAAACTGGACGTCCAAATCGCCCCGCCGATCGCGTATTGGTCATAACACCAGACGTGTGTTTTGTAGTTCATGTTTTCGAATCCTACCTGCCGGGCGTTTTTTTCTCTAATTTCTTTTTGTCTTTCAAAATTTCTCATGTGTTTTAATGACCTACCAAATCATACCATTTGCTTGCTTAGGTCTTCTCGACGGCCAACCCTTATTTCTGGCCTAATCCAACTAGCCCCTCATTTCCCATTCTTATTCGCTATCTCCATAGTGAGGGGCCTTGATCTGGCAGTCGTGTTGACTTAGGGAGCTTAGGAGGGATCCACTCTAGACAAACACTCTTCGCATGTTGTACACACTTTAATCACAGCCTGGAATTTAAAAAGAAGGTCCCATTCACCCCGAGTGGCGCTGGCCACTGCTACCAAGCGCAGGGAACAAAAATACCTTCACATATATACCACAGAAAGGGGAGGAAAAAATCCCCCCAGACAGCGCAGTGGTCGTCGCAACAAACACCTATACTGGATGTCGGGGGTTCGGATTCCACCGGGAGGTCATTTCTCACCCCTTTCTTTGTCTTTCGAAATTCCATATCTGTTTCAATGACCTAAAACACCTCCCCTTTGCTTTCGGAGGTTTCTAGACTGCCAACCATTATTTCTTTCTATATATATATATATATATATATATATATATATATCAAGGTTGCAGTCGTCATTGCCAGTGCTATTCGGCTGTTTTCGAAATATTTAATAGGGCCGAATGACGTGTGCTTGTCACGTTTCTTTTTGATTCATTGATAAATAAGCGAAAATATGTCGAGAAAAAATCCGCAGTTTTCCGGGAGCGGGACTCGAACCCACATCTCCGCATAACCGGTGCGGTGCGTTAGCCATTACGCTATCCCCACAGTGGCTTCTCTCTCGACTTTAAAGCGGGGGTTTATATTTACAAGAGCTCTGAGGCCGGTCAACTAGCGCCGCCCCTCGACTACCGCGGGTGACGTAGAACGTCTTCTTTCCCAGCGGCCGCCACGTAGAACGTGGTCGGAGGTCGGGGTTAGCAATTGGAATATCCGAACTGCTGGAGCCAGTGCCATCGTAATGCATGTAGCAGAACAGAGAGATACGGGACGAGGGACTCGGTAAAGATACATATCAAGGTTGCAGTCGTCATTGCCAGTGCTATTCGGCTGTTTTTTTCGAAATATTTAATAGGGCCGAATGACGTGTGCTTGTCACGTTTCTTTTGATTCATTGATAAATAAGCGAAAATATAAGTCGAGGAAAAAATCCGCCGTTTTCCGGGAGCGGGACTCGAACCCACATCTCCGCATAACCGGTGCGGTGCGTTAGCCATTACGCTATCCCCACAGCGGCTTCCTCTCTCGACTTTAAAGCGGGGGTTTATATTTACAAGAGCTCTGAGGCCGGTCAACTAGCGCCGCCCCTCGACTACCGCGGGTGACGTAGAACGTCTTCTTTCCCAGCGGCCGCCACGTAGAACATGGTCGGAGGTCGGGGTTAGCAATTGGCATATCCGAACTGCTGGAGCCCAGTGCCTCGTAATGCATGTAGCAGAACAGAGAGATACGGGACGAGGGACTCGGTAAAGATACATATCAAGGTTGCAGTCGTCATTGCCAGTGCTATTCGGCTGTTTTTCGAAATATTTAATAGGGCCGAATGACGTGTGCTTGTCACGTTTCTTTTTGATTCATTGATAAATAAGCGAAAATATAAGTCGAGAAAAAATCCGCCGTTTTCCGGGAGCGGGACTCGAACCCACATCTCCGCATAACCGGTGCGGTGCGTTAGCCATTACGCTATCCCCACAGCGGCTTCTCTCTCGACTTTAAAGCGGGGGTTTATATTACAAGAGCTCTGAGGCCGGTCAACTAGCGCCGCCCCTCGACTACCGCGGGAGACGTAGAACGTCTTCTTTCCCAGCGGCCGCCACGTAGAACGTGGTCGGAGGTCGGGGTTAGCAATTGGCATATCCGAACTGCTGGAGCCAGTGCCTCGTAATGCATGTAGCAGAACAGAGAGATACGGGACGAGGGACTCGGTAAAGATACATATCAAGGTTGCAGTCGTCATTGCCAGTGCTATTCGGCTGTTTTTTCGAAATATTTAATAGGGCCGAATGACGTGTGCTTGTCACGTTTCTTTTTGATTCATTGATAAATAAGCGAAAATATAAGTCGAGAAAAATCCGCCGTTTTCCGGGAGCGGGACTCGAACCCACATCTCCGCATAACCGGTGCGGTGCGTTAGCCATTACGCTATCCCCCACAGCGGCTTCTCTCTCGACTTTAAAGCGGGGGTTTATATTACAAGAGCTCTGAGGCCGGTCAACTAGCGCCGCCCCTCGACTACCGCGGGAGACGTAGAACGTCTTCTTTCCCAGCGGCCGCCACGTAGAACGTGGTCGGAGGTCGGGGTTAGCAATTGGCATATCCGAACTGCTGGAGCCAGTGCCTCGTAATGCATGTAGCAGAACAGAGAGATACGGGACGAGGGACTCGGTAAAGATACATATCAAGGTTGCAGTCGTCATTGCCAGTGCTATTCGGCTTTTTTTTTCGAAATATTTAATAGGGCCGAATGACGTGTGCTTGTCACGTTTCTTTTGATTCATTGATAAATAAGCGAAAATATAAGTCGAGAAAAAATACGCCGTTTTCCGGGAGCGGGACTCGAACCCACATCTCCGCATAACCGGTGCGGTGCGTTAGCCATTACGCTATCCCCACAGCGGCTTCTCTCTCGACTTTAAAGCGGGGGTTTATATTTACAAGAGCTCTGAGGCCGGTCAACTAGCGCCGCCCCTCGACTACCGCGGGAGACGTAGAACGTCTTCTTTCCCAGCGGCCGCCACGTAGAACGTGGTCGGAGGTCGGGGTTAGCAATTGGCATATCCGAACTGCTGGAGCCAGTGCCTCGTAATGCATGTAGCAGAACAGAGAGATACGGGACGAGGGACTCGGTAAAGATACATATCAAGGTTGCAGTCGTCATTGCCAGTGCTATTCGGCTGTTTTTTCGAAATATTTAATAGGGCCGAATGACGTGTGCTTGTCACGTTTCTTTTTGATTCATTGATAAATAAGCGAAAATATAAGTCGAGAAAAAAATCCGCCGTTTTCCGGGAGCGGGACTCGAACCCACATCTCCGCATAACCGGTGCGGTGCGTTAGCCATTACGCTATCCCCACAGCGGCTTCTCTCTCGACTTTAAAGCGGGGGTTTATATTTACAAGAGCTCTGAGGCCGGTCAACTAGCGCCGCCCCTCGACTACCGCGGGAGACGTAGAACGTCTTCTTTCCCAGCGGCCGCCACGTAGAACGTGGTCGGAGGTCGGGGTTAGCAATTGGCATATCCGAACTGCTGGAGCCAGTGCCTCGTAATGCATGTAGCAGAACAGAGAGATACGGGACGAGGGACTCGGTAAAGATACATATCAAGGTTGCAGTCGTCATTGCCAGTGCTATTCGGCTGTTTTTCGAAATATTTAATAGGGCCGAATGACGTGTGCTTGTCACGTTTCTTTTTGATTCATTGATAAATAAGCGAAAATATAAGTCGAGAAAAAATCCGCCGTTTTCCGGGAGCGGGACTCGAACCCACATCTCCGCATAACCGGGTGCGGTGCGTTAGCCATTACGCTATCCCCACAGCGGCTTCTCTCTCGACTTTAAAGCGGGGGTTTATATTTACAAGAGCTCTGAGGCCGGTCAACTAGCGCCGCCCCTCGACTACCGCGGGAGACGTAGAACGTCTTCTTTCCCAGCGGCCGCCACGTAGAACGTGGTCGGAGGTCGGGGTTAGCAATTGGCATATCCGAACTGCTGGAGCCAGTGCCTCGTAATGCATGTAGCAGAACAGAGAGATACGGGACAGAGGGACTCGGTAAAGATACATATCAAGGTTGCAGTCGTCATTGCCAGTGCTATTCGGCTGTTTTTCGAAATATTTAATAGGGCCGAATGACGTGTGCTTGTCACGTTTCTTTTTGATTCATTGATAAATAAGCGAAAATATAAGTCGAGAAAAAATCCGCCGTTTTCCGGGAGCGGGACTCGAACCCACATCTCCGCATAACCGGTGCGGTGCGTTAGCCATTACGCTATCCCCACAGCGGCTTCTCTCTCGACTTTAAAGCGGGGGTTTATATTTAACAAGAGCTCTGAGGCCGGTCAACTAGCGCCGCCCCTCGACTACCGCGGGAGACGTAGAACGTCTTCTTTCCCAGCGGCCGCCACGTAGAACGTGGTCGGAGGTCGGGGTTAGCAATTGGCATATCCGAACTGCTGGAGCCAGTGCCTCGTAATGCATGTAGCAGAACAGAGAGATACGGGACGAGGGACTCGGTAAAGATACATATCAAGGTTGCAGTCGTCATTGCCAGTGCTATTCGGCTGTTTTTCGAAATATTTAATAGGGCCGAATGACGTGTGCTTGTCACGTTTCTTTTGATTCATTGATAAATAAGCGAAAATATAAGTCGAGAAAAAATCCGCCGTTTTCCGGGAGCGGGACTCGAACCCACATCTCCGCATAACCGGTGCGGTGCGTTAGCCATTACGCTATCCCCACAGCGGCTTCTCTCTCGACTTTAAAGCGGGGGTTTATATTTACAAGAGCTCTGAGGCCGGTCAACTAGCGCCGCCCCTCGACTACCGCGGGAGACGTAGAACGTCTTCTTTCCCAGCGGCCGCCACGTAGAACGTGGTCGGAGGTCGGGGTTAGCAATTGGCATATCCGAACTGCTGGAGCCAGTGCCATCGTAATGCATGTAGCAGAACAGAGAGATACGGGACGAGGGACTCGGTAAAGATACATATCAAGGTTGCAGTCGTCATTGCCAGTGCTATTCGGCTGTTTTTCGAAATATTTAATAGGGCCGAATGACGTGTGCTTGTCACGTTTCTTTTTGATTCATTGATAAATAGCGAAAATATAAGTCGAGAAAAAATCCGCCGTTTTCCGGGAGCGGGACTCGAACCCACATCTCCGCATAACCGGTGCGGTGCGTTAGCCATTACGCTATCCCCCACAGCGGCTTCTCTCTCGACTTTTAAAGCGGGGGTTTATATTTACAAGAGCTCTGAGGCCGGTCAACTAGCGCCGCCCCTCGACTACCGCGGGAGACGTAGAACGTCTTCTTTCCCAGCGGCCGCCACGTAGAACGTGGTCGGAGGTCGGGGTTAGCAATTGGCATATCCGAACTGCTGGAGCCAGTGCCTCGTAATGCATGTAGCAGAACAGAGAGATACGGGACGAGGGACTCGGTAAAGTACATATCAAGGTTGCAGTCGTCATTGCCAGTGCTATTCGGCTGTTTTTCGAAATATTTAATAGGGCCGAATGACGTGTGCTTGTCACGTTTCTTTGATTCATTGATAAATAAGCGAAAATATAAGTCGAGAAAAAATCCGCCGTTTTCCGGGAGCGGGACTCGAACCCACATCTCTCGACTTATATTTTCGCTTATTTATCAATGAATCAAAAAGAAACGTGACAAGCACACGTCATTCGGCCCTATTAAATATTTCGAAAAAGAGCCGAATAGCACTGGCAATGACGACTGCAACCTTGATATGTATCTTTACCGAGTCCCTCGTCCCGTATCTCTCTGTTCTGCTATATATATATATATATATTTATATATATATATATATATATATATATATATTTATACAGTTATCGAAACACAACCTCACGGGGACAATGTCGGCGGTAAAACGAGAAACAGATTTATTAAAATGCAACTTGTGCCTCACAAAAATGAACGCCCTAGCTCCGCGGCCACCGAGTTCTCTCTCCCTAGCATCGTGGCTAAGTTCTCTACAGCACGTTGAGCGGTTCGTTGGGCACTCTTCATTGGTTGATAGCTAAACAAGGCATACTTTTATTCCTTGGTTCCTTGTGGCTGCCCGAGTGCAACATTCTATGCCGGTACAATATATATTGCCCCACTCCAGTAATTCGACTGCAGCGCAGAGGTGCGGTGCCGTCAATCCCTGGTTCGTGCGAGAGCGGGTGTGCGCGCACACACTCCGGCTGGAGAAAGAAAAGGACGCTCTCTCCCTCGTGGGTTTTTCTCAGCTGTGACAACGTCGTTATTAGAGTGCCATAGGTTTTTCGGTCTATTTCAGAATGAAATATATCCTTAGTGTTGAGGATTCGCAACATTTACGCTACACTTCTGGTGAAGGAGTTGGGTTCCAGTTGCGAGCCCCGCATGCACCGCGAGGACACCGTTCGTGGAGACCGGGTGTATGAAACAGAGCTGACCGCTGTTAATCAACGCACCAGTCCTCGGCTTCAAGGTGCGTCTCATGAGTACGGACTTCTGCACGCGACGTCCGCGGTAACAGCAGCAAATTCCACAGGCCCAACAATGACAAGCGACAACCCCACGCCAGGTCAGTTCGTGTTCCAAAAGCTGCGACAGGCTCGAAGTTTCCAAGACAGGCTCCAATAAGGGATTGAAGGCACCGCTTCTTCGCGCTGCCATCGAATTACTGGAGTGTGGCATTGCCCCACTCTTTGGAAGGAGCATAGTCCCGATGGTCGAAGTGTGGTTCGCCAGGAAGCAATAGATGACGGCCGTGGGACGAGTTACGAAGTGCTTCATTGGCGAAGGGCAACCGTAACAGGAATTCGGCTGAGAAAACGTTCTGTCCGTCAGCACGTTCCGGATTCGCGTGGTGTAGACAAACAAGGCTGCTCCCTGCCGTAGTACGGCTTCCTTCGGACCACTTTTTCTACTTCTGGAGTTGGCCGGATGCGTCGTAATCAGGTGCCACTTCATAGTTGACGTCACTAGGGCGGCAAACAACTTTATATGGCCCGAAATACCAACGTAGCAGTTTCACCGAACGTCCACGGTGTAGAACTGGTGTCCAAATCCAAACCCCCTTCCTAGGTCCATAGAACACGGCCCGCCTGTGCTTGCTGTAACGAGCTACATCGGAAGTCTGCTGACGTTGCATTCGCTGTCGCGCTAGCTGGCCTGCTTCTTCGGCTCCTTGCACAAAATATTCGACGTCGCTGTTTTCATCGTTATGAACCGGTAGCATGGAATGAAGAGTCGTAGTGGCAGTACGACCATAAACCAGCTGAAATGGAGTCGCTGCTGTGGTCTCCTGAACTGCCGTTTTGTACGCGAATGCTGCGTATGCAAGATCCCATCCCACGTTTTGTGCTCTACGTCATTTTTCATTTGAGAGCACGTCGGTGAGGGTTCTGTTAAGCCGCTTAGTCAAGCCGTTGGTCTGCGGGTGGTAAGCAGTTGTTTGCCTGTGAGAGGTGTGCGTTAGTACCATGACCAATCTGGGGAGCTCCATGCCATTGAACGATTTTGTGGACGAAAAACCGAGTTCCTTCAGCCACCGTTCCTCTTGGGACAGATGCTGTTTCGGCGTACCACGTGAAATAGTGGGTCGACCACCACGATCCACCTGTTCCCATTCGTGGTGGTAGGAAACGGGCCCAGTAGATACACGCCGACTATCTGGAAGGGGGCCATGGGTGATTGCACTGGCTGAAGAAACCCTGCCGGTTTAAAAGGCGGAACCTTCCTCCTCTGGCCCTCGTGGCAGCTCTTGACATAGTGCTGAACAGTTCAATAGCTTCGGCTAATAGCGTGTCTGGCGGATCCTCGCCAGTGTACAGCTGACGGCCAGGGGCCCCACCGAGGTTTTGTTGTGACACGTTATAAAATTTCCTGGCGCATCGCGGTTGGCACTAGTAGGAACTTGTCAAGGCTATTTCTGAAATTCCGCTTGTGCAGCACACCATTCCCGAAGCTATAGGACGAGTTATTCTGGGGAAAAAAGGTGTGTGGAATTTGAACATTGAGCCTTCCAAATGCTGGATGACAAGAAGCAATGCAGGGTTTTCTCCCTTCAGTTGAGCCATTTCAGCAGGAATAGGACGAAGGAGAAGTCGTTGTCGGTGTCTGGGTTTGCCGCCTCGATAGGCGCCCGTGACACGCAATAAGCATTGCTATGATTCCCCCCGGACAGGTAAACGACTTTTATGTCGTACTCTTGCAGCCGAAGGCTATACCTGGCGATGCGTTTAGATGGGTCTTTAAGGTTTTCCAGCCAACAAAACGAATGGTGGTCGCTGACAACTTTAAACGGCCAGCCATGAAGGTACAGCCGTAGCTTAATAATTGCTCAGACGACGGCAAGACACTGTTTTTCAGTGGTGGAGTAATAATTCTCTGCCTTTGATAGAGTGTGGCTGGCATAAGCAAGAAATCGCTCTGCTCCGTCCTGCCCCTGAACGTGGACTTCACCAAGACCGACGTTACTGTCATCGGTGTGGATTTCTATACCCTTTTGTTAGTCAAAATGAGTCAGTACTGGCGCTTCTTGTAGTCGGTTGCGCGGATGATTGAAAGCCACTTCTTGGTCTTCTTGCCATGCGCAAGTACGTCGCGTTTCGTCAACCGCGTCAATGATTCCGCCAGGTCAGACAGAATCATCTACAAAGCGTCTGTAATAGGCACAGAGCCCTAGGAAGCGCCTAAAAGTTTTGTTATCGCCTGGTCATGGGAAGGCTGCTACAGCAGCTGTCTTCTCTAGGTCTGGTGTGACACCTTCTGAACTGATGGCATGCCCTAGGAACCGCAGCTGTTGGTAGCTGAATTTGCATTTTTCTGGTTTTATTTTCAAACCAGCCGACGTTATAGCGTCGAGAACCAGTCGAAGCCTGTGTAGGTGGTCATCAAAGGAGGCTGAAACCACGACGACATCGTCCAGGTAAACCAGATGCCACTGCCATTTCAAAGCGGCCAAGAAAATGGCCATCATTCGCTGGAACGTCGCGGTTGCGGAGCAGAGACCGGACGGAAGTACTTTAAACTGATAAAGACCATCGGGGGTGAGAAACACGGTCTTCCCTCGATCTCGTTCGTCAACCTCAATCTGTCAGCACCCACTTTTGAGATGTAATGAGGAAAAGTGCTTTGCATTATACAGCCGGTCTTAGGCGTCGTCTAGTCATGAAAGAGGGTATACATCTCATTTGGTTACTCGATTCAGCTTCCTGTAGTCAACGCAAAATCATAAAGTTTTGCTTTTTTTACCAGAACTACAAGGATGCTCACAAACTTTTTGATGGTTGAATCACGTCGTCTCGTAACATTTCCGTTCCTAAGCTCCGGATGGCTTCTCTTTCCTTATAGGACACGCGGTAGGGGTGCTTGTAGACTGGAGTCGTCGTTTCATCGGCGATGATTCGAAGTTCGGACTCATGCGCTTGTCGAACTTTCGATGAAGTGGAGAAACATTCGCGGAAATGCTCGAGAAGGACTGTTAGCTGCTTTTGCTGGTCTGGCGACAGGTTTGGGCTGATGTGGATTAGCCCGTAAATGCCTTACGGAGTCGATGTGTCATGCCAACCTGTTCCCACAGTGCCAACGTCTACCGCTTGAACGAAGTCATGACACGGAGCCGATGGCGGTGCCTTTTGGGACGTGCTGAATCTTGTTTCCGAAATTTGTCAGTACGACATCCGGACAGCCAAATTTTCCGTTTCAAAAGCAAATTCATGTTTCCTTCTGCTTGCCGTTCGCAACTTTCAACCGCGTCCCCTTGAACGAGAAACATTACACTGCTTCGTGGCGTTACCACCACGCTGTCGTCCACTACGCGGAGGGCACAGAATCGCCGAGTTCCTGAATCGTTCCTTGCGATGGCTCGTTCTGTGGAGAACGTCACAGTCGAAGTCTGTAGGTCGATGATGGCGCCGTTTGTTTGCAGGAAGTTCATACCGTGTATGACGTCCCTCGACCATTCCGGGAGTGCGATGAAATCGCCCACGTAGGTGCACCCCCGTACATTACCCATAACCATGATCTGCACGGTAGGGGTCACCAGGTGGCCGCCCGCCGTGAGAATGTGAGACCCAATCCACTGCGTCAGTACCTTCCGGAGCTTTCTTTGCAAATTGCTGCTGATTACCAGTCATCCCCGCCTGTGTCCACCAGCGCAGTCACGTCGTAGTCGTCGATACTCACAATGAGATCACACGTAGCTCTTTTCCCATAATTTTCCAGCGGCGTCGGTTCCTGTATACGTCGTCGTAAACGTGATGGAAGATCTTCGCTTGCTGCCGTTTCCGTGGCCCCACCTCCACAGTTCGCTGGTTTCAGATTTCCCAAAGCGGGCTGGGCGAGTGGCGCACAGGCGAACTACTGTAGGGACGAGGGCTCGGTGTTCTGTATATGACCTGGTTTCCGGGCGAGAGGGAGCACGCTGCGCGTACAAGTACTGTTGAATTTCGACAGGTATTTCGTCGTCCCGAGGGCCGGGGGAATTCCGAGGGTAGCCTCGAAGTCCAGCACGACGGTCTGGGCACGACCTGTGCAGATGACCTACTTCAGCACAGTGAAAACAAAGTGGGAGCCCATCCGGCGCAGGCCACTGGTCCGTCTTGCACCGCTCTGCCCAGCAAGAGGGCCCGGCCGATTTCCAGGCTGGCGACGAATAACGATGCCAATATTGGACGGGGTGTACGCGTCGGCTGTAGAAGCGGTGACATTCGAAGCACCGTTCCTAGGGTCTTCTTGGAGAACCGCGGCTTATGTTACCGCGTTTTCTGAGATGCATAAGGGGGGCTGCCGGTCGAGGTTCACCGGTTCTTGAACCGCTTTCTTCACCTCCTCATTTACAAGTTGGGCCAGGGAAGCGTACGTCGGTGTGGCCTGAGGAAGTTGCAGTAGGTGAAGCTCCTCCCTAATTACTGAGCGGATGAGCTCCCGCAATGCGTCACGCCTGGTCCCCAGTGCAGCAGATAACACGCCCGCCGACGCGCAAGCAGGGTGGCTGCCGTGCTGTCTGGAACGCTGTTCTAGCGTGTCTTCCATCGTCGCTGCTTCCGTTACAAACTCGGTCACGGTACACGGGGGATTGCGCACAAGCCTAGCGAAAAGATTCTTTTTTACACCTCGCATAAGGTGACGCAGCTTTTAATCCTCAGGCATGCTTGGGTCCGCACGACAGAACTGAGGGGTCATCTCGTAGTAGTACATGGCGACGCTTTCATTTGGCACTGGTTTCTTGAGCGCAAAGCAGCTTCCGCCTTTTTTTGCGGTCACTCCGTGCATAGGTCTTCAGAAATCTGCGCCTGAATTCATTCCAGCTTGAGAAATCTGCTTCGTGGTATTCGAACCACCTCCTCGTTCCGCCATCCTAAGTAATGTACACGTCATGCAGATGCTGTGCTTGATCCCATTCAATAAATCTTGCCAAGAGCTCATACAGCTCAAGCCAATCCTCCGCATCTTGAAAGATGTCTCCGTGAAAATTTGGAGCCTCTCGCGGCTTTTGGGACACGAACTGATTTGACGTTGGGTTATTGCTTGTCATTGTTGGGCCCTTGGGGTGTGCTGATATTCCCCTGGACGTCGCGGGCAGACGTCCATACCCGGGAGATACACGTTGAAGCCAACGACTGGTGTGTTGATCAACAGGCCTCAGCTCTGTTTCATAAGCCCGGTCTCCAGGGTAGGTGTCGTCGCGGTGCAACATTAAGACGCAATGTAAGAAGACCTGGGCGTACGACGTTTATTCCGTGAGCAGTACCCTGGAAAGAACAGCATCAATCACGATGGCGATTCTGGCGCGTCCGCGAAGGCCTAAGAATGATAAGATGATCGTCGCACACAATGCAGCGACGATGACAAAGCGTGAAGGCAGTATTGGCAAGTCATAGTACTTAGCTATGGCCTGGTGGCGGGACATTTCAGTTGCGGGCTTACAATATATACATAGATAGATATTTCAGAGACAAGGTTCCTGACTATGAGTTTAACTGTACGATAGAGGAGTCACAATGGCAAAAATACCAATATTTATTCGAACGTTTCGACCGGGGCCCGGTCTTCTTCAAAGGTACAAACTAGTGCGGATCAGTTGGGTTTAAATACAATTCATCTCTGGTTGGGGCAAGAAGATATATCAAGCGAAATGTAGGTTGTACGCGACACAGAAGCATAACGATGCCCAGAACGCAGGGGGTGTGGTGGGAAGGAGCATTGGAGCGGTGCCGAGGGAAAGAGGGGAAAGAGGGCGTAATTAAGACAGGCGAGGCTTTAGGATAACAGAAAAGCGTTTGATGGCACTGCAGTCGCCACGTGAAAGCAAGAACGTGAGGGACTAAGGTGGGGCTCATTTCGTGCTCGTTTCTTGACCTGCTTCTTGCGGCAACTGCCTGGTATAGCAACCTGCCGCTATTTTTTTAAAAGCATTGCTGCTACATGTGGGTATTGGGGCACGGAAGTTTCATAAATACCGAACTATGCAGAGAAACAGAGGAAATTGACTTGTTAGGAGAACAGGGTGGGAGAGCGCAGAGTGAATAACGGACGCCTAGTGCAAGCGTTAGCAAGAACAAAAGTAGGAAGAGTGGGATTGTGACAAGGGTGGGGTGCGGGAACCATAGCAGGGGAATGCGGGGATGAAAAAGGTTCGAAGAAAACCCCTAAAAACTCCTGATTTCACATGAAGTGGAATCACTGGAACGTTTTCCTGCGTGAAACACAACAGCCGTCCACGAGGGGTACGCTGAAAGCAATGTCGTTTAATGCAAGGGCAATACAATGCGAAGTAACGCTAATTCAAGCTCCATCAGATAAATACAAAATAAGTGGACATAACGCTAAAAAACACCTACAAAAAGGGAGATATAAAGTGCCACATGACGTTCCCGAAGAGCATTCACGCAAGATCATATTTCTTTAAATAAGCGCATACAGACCTACAAAAAAACTTTATAGAAAACGCACACAAAAAACGAGAAGCGGTTTTGTCTTTCCGATAGCAATTGTTCAGTGCAAAAAGACACAAAATAATATTATAATAATAAAAATAAAATAAAGCAAGGGGTTCCATGGTGAAATCTATGTACATTCCTACCTATCTGTTATGGCAACTATACACTGACACAGCACGAAGTACACTACGTGCACAGTACACTATACAAACAGTTGAAAAAAGAGAAAAAAAGAGAAGTAAAACGCTTCTCTTTCAGAACAAAGTTTCTTAGTTGGTTGCGGCATCGGCCTTTTCCGCTGCCTCATTACAAAAGCAAGACAATCAGCATGTGTTTTTATTGATGCCGCTCAAGATAGTTTTATAAGGTACTTGTAGATAAGACTTGTAGATAAGGTACGATTCACGGGCTTCACGGTCATAAGGCGTTTTGAAATTGCACTGAAGTACCGTAGCTGTGAATGCGTGAAAGAGGTGGACTAGGTGTTTTGCATGTTCAGAGAGGGGTAGGTATGGTCGGCACTTTATGTGGGCTATGTGGTTGTAGATTCTCATTCTAAGCGGATTCTCAGTTTGACCAACGTACTGGACGTGTCTTATAGCGCATTCAAGAAGGTAGACAATGTTTGCGCTGTCACAGTGAAAATTTCCTCTTAGCTGGTAAGGGAATGAAGACGTCGTTTTGGTAGCGACAGACTGTAGTCATCATGGGGCGCAGTTTTCACCTAGGCCTATTGGTGGGTCCCATGGACGTGAAACCGGGGGTGTTGACGTTAGATGACGTTACAATATCTCTGATGTTCCTCGCTCGTCGGTACACGACGCAGGGAATCTCAAGGAAAACACTTCGCAACCTATCGCTTTGAAGTAAAATGTTGTTGTGATTTCTGACTATGCTGTTTGCGTTGGAGGGTGAAGTGGCATATGTTAGAATAAGGTTCGTGGTCGTAATCAAACATTTGGCGTTTCAGTTAGTAATCAGATGTCGGCGTTCCTTTTTCACAGGCTTACTAAAAGCATCATTCATGACACACAGTGGGTATTGTTGCGTGTTGGGTGTTTAGTTAGTGTTTGGCAGAGGCGAAATCAGCTTGGTCAGTGCATATCCTTCTAAAAACGAGAGACTGACTGTATAGTCTGCTGAGCTTACAGTGTTTAACGTCGTTCCTTTTGAAATTCAATTATTGTCGTCGGTTCGTTGGCTTCCTGTACAGTGAAGTTACAAGCTTTTTGTGCTATATTTTCACTGGGTTATGGAGAAAGACAATGGCAGATGCGCACTATGAGTGGGAGAATGAAATGTTCACATGAGCGTTGTTGAAAGCGGTGATATATTTTAAAAGTTCGCCTTCCCCATTGCACCAAATGAGAAAAATATCGTCAATGAACCTATGCATAGGGGCTGTGCATACTTGAAGCATTGAAGCAACTTTTTCATATTGTTATTGTCCCCAATAACTCACAACTACAGTTATTGTCCACGATAATTCACAACTTCGTTCCTCAGTGAGGAACGAAGACTCAGAGACCAGGTAGACTTGACGCTCATATGAATTACCGTTTCAAGAGTGTTTGCCGAAAACAAAGAGTGCCAAGTAACACTAACAAAACACAAAAAGCTCCTTCGGGACGGCATAACTTCCCCTATTGAGAAAGTAGACAGGTTTTTTCTCCTTTTCTTTCCAAGCAAGCCCCCAACGTGTTCCTGACCTTAATACCTCACAGCTCAAAGATTGCCATATTGTAACTCTTTCCGACACCCCCATCACTGATGACGAATTATGCGTAGTATCAAGTAGCCTGAGTTTTTGCCCTGAAACCGGTAGACTAGACCAATTCCAACTCTACAAGGATCTAGAAAACTTATCCTGAATATTTACGCTCAACGAATACTACTACGGCAAATACCAAAACTCTATTATGGACATTAGGCTGCCTTCACTACGACATTGGACTCCTCCCCCACAAACACACAAATGCTTAGACCTCTACATAAATGCGGTAGAACGTGACATTCTCTCTCAATGTAAAAACCGACCACCGCATCAAAAGAATCTTTCACAGAAAGAGGAAAACGCTATAAAGTTTGAAGCGGGTGCTCTGACATAACAATGAAACCTGCCGACAAAGGCGGCGCAAATGTTATTACATCCCCAGCTTTCCTGCTCACGCCTAGTTCTGCCACCGGCCACCACGCGATCAGAAATGAGCGTAACTGTAAGGGCGGCGACCTTTTCAGCATGATTACTTATAATTTTCGAAATGTTCTCCGATATTTTTCTTACCATGTTATCTTGGGAGTGAGAGCTACCAGTATATAAAACATGGCATCAGTATATTGGTTCCACAAGGTTTCTGAAGGATTTGAAGTGTGAGTATTGCGGAGAAGTTTCAAACATCGCGGGAAAAGCTCCTGCCCTCCCTTGTGGGGAAGCGGCATCCAACCCCGAAGGAGTAGCGAAGGGGTGGTTCGAGTAGGGGGGACGTCGGGATCGACGATTGGCTGCGTCCGGGTGCAGTGTACACGCTCTGTCTGTTGCAGGCATTCAACAAAGTCTTTCTTCCTTCCTTCCTTCCTGTCGGCCCTTGAGCACACCACGTGCTGATCAGCTGATGGGTGCTTTCTCTATTCGTTGTATCAGGCTGGGTTCCAAAAATTCGGAGGATTTTTATGCCTACCCTCGTTACTGACGCGTTAAATAAGAAACGGATAATGTGGGGCAAAAGCAAAAGCGGTGGTGAGAGTTCTGGGTGCAGTTACAAACCAACGGTCTGTGAGTGCCCTTGTGCTTGTGTGCGTGTGTCAGTATGCGTCGAATGCACCCGTGTGCCCGTGCGTGTGCGTGCGTTTGTGTGTGCGTTCGTGTGTGTGTGTGTGCGTACACGCGTCCACCCGTGTGGCCGTGCCTGTGCGTGCGTGCATGTGTGGGTGCGTGCATGCGTGCGTGCGTGTGTCTTTGTGTGCATGCGCGCGTGCGTGTGTGTGTGTGTGCGTGCGTGCCTACGTGTGTGCTTGCGTCGGTGTGTGTGTGTGTGCGCGCGTGTGTGTGTGCGTGCGTGTGTGCGCGCTGGGGGATGTGCGTGTGTGTGCGCGTGCTCGTGCGTGTGCTTGTGTGTGTGCGCCCTCGTCGCGTGGGTGTAGGTGGGTGTTTCGTGTGCGTGCCTCTGCGTGTCTGTGTGCTTGCGTGCGTGCTCGCGTGTTTGTGACCGTCCATGTGCGCGTGTGTGTGCGCGAATAAACATAAAGCCGTCGTGAATTTCGTTGTGCAGTTCTAGAAAGTTTTGTGAAGTACATTCACCCCTCTCTGGTTACCCTCTTTGTACAGCCCCGTGTGCGAACTCATATGAAGTCACGTTGGTAATTGTCGTTGGTGTCGTTTACAGCTTAACAGCCCAACCACATTTACATCGAGCATTGGAGCAACAATTTTTTTGTATTGTAACTAATAAGATAATTAGTGAAGATTATTTAGCTGACTTATACAGCAACAAAGCTAGCTAAAAATTTCAAAAATAAAGTTGCATAGCGGTTTGAAAAACTTCCGAATAAATAGTTTTTGTAGTATTTTTCAGCTTAATCACGCAGGACATGCTTAATAGGTGACATGCCCGCTTGTGTGCGTGATTGCAGTGCTCCAACGGGTTCGGTGCAGGAACAGCCACAGGCGTTGTGCCGCTCAAAAAGCGATAGGTTAGCGCCGCCAACGATAACCGTTGCTTGTTCTTATCGCTATGACGAACTTTGGAGAGTGGAGCACATCGCTGGCGTAAATGGCACAGCCAACGCCTACATCGCTTAACTGTCGCCCTTAAAGCGGCAGCACGCCCTTGGCTGTTTGTGGCGAATAATGCGGGAGCACAGCGATCAGGACGCGCAAGCGGAATGTCATGTGGTGTTTTTAAATGCAGAGCATTTCTTTAACTCACGGAGGTATTTGTCCGTAACTCGGCGTCCGCACTACGGCAGCTGTGCCCTCTCCCCCACTCCTCCACGCCCTCAACACGCTTGCAACAAACGGTGCAGCGCGCGCTCCGGCCTTGCAAGCACCGTAGCAACAGCAGGTGCGGGCTCGTCGTGGCGTGACGGTGGCGTGATAGCGCGCTTCCTCTCCGCCTCCTCTCCCTCTACTGCGTTCCTTGGGAATATCAACCCGGGTGTCGGCGCGTCAGCCGCACTCCAGATCTGCTTCGCTCTCATCTCGTCGCGGTTGTCGCAGTTGCTAAGCGATGGAAGCAAAACCTTCAACTAGTACTGCGACGCAATCCAACTTCAGCGTCGCGGCACCAGCACTTGACGTTACGTAATACTCGTCTCGTTTTCTCTCTCCCCAATCATACCAACAATAACAACATCCCTATCACCACCACTACAACACCCACCGCCACACGCATAACGCCGCTAATGCTCTGCATTTACTCGGGCCCCTCCCACGGGGGAATGTCGGGGTCCATTTTTTGTATGTTTTCAGTAAGGATAAAAACATCAGGCTGAATAGATAAAGATACGGAAACAGTTTATTCGGACATTCTGCAAACCGATCTGCAACTCTCAAATTGAATTTTTTCGCCTAGCTCCGTTGCTTCAGAAGTTCGATAATTAAGCGTGACTGATTATGTGATTAGCTAAAGTGCAAAAATTATTGTGACACACTACATGTAACAAAGAGCAACATGCATGTGTTCGCGTCGTCTTAGAGAGCATCAGGATATTTTTTAAACTCCGGCTGAAATTAGCTGAAACACATTTACCCATAGCACTAGGTTGAGCAATGAGAATAATTTGAAGATGGATGAGTAAGCTGACGAACTGACTGACGTGTTGTACTCAATGAATTAATTATTAAGTAACAATGCACAGGGAGAATATCTTGTTCTGGATATTACGAACTATTTTCCCTATGTAGTTATCTTTATCTAGCGACGAAAAGAGGCTTCCGATATGCCGCCTATTTGGCTTGTTCCGTTTGAGAAATGACGCCGTGCATATTGTTCGGAATACCGCAGTTGGCACAGCTGTTCCAAGATCGCCGCAAATGTCCACGATGGCTTCCGCTCTCCTCTAGGTCAAAGCATACGGTCAAAGTCGTCCCGAAATTATGAGAACATGATTTCCAAATTAGGGCAGCAATAAGCTGATTCCGGACTGTGCACAAGTATACGATGGAGCAATTGTCGTAGTTAACTGTTCCGGCAATCTTTTTGACAGCCTGACTTTCCTGCACGGTGTAACGAAGAAACGGAAGTTGGAGCAATTCTCTCCGCATTCCGATTAGCTCAGGTACCGAATATATTTGTGAACATCATTACAGAATCTCAACTGACATTAAAATATTGGCTGCAGCAAGAATACCTAAACGCTTCGGTAAGATACTCCACGGTGTAAGAATACTCCCATCCACAATAAAGAAAGCTTACATTATGTAAAAAAAGTTCCAGTATTTCTGCAGCCTCCATTGCCATAGGGGCGATTTCCCGTGCAAGCCGGGTGAACTTCTCAAGCGTTGTAGTCCCAAACAAGTGCCGAGCGCCAGGCCGGGGAGTCGCTTGTACCTATTTTACCGGTAGACGCCCGGCGCCACCAACGCACACGAACGCACATGGTGCCTTCCACAGCTATGGTGGACGCTCAACTCGCAACCGCCTGTGGGAGCACATGCTGCCAGACACTTTCTCCCCCGGCCATGGTGCAACGCGGCATGATGGCAGGGACGCGGTAAAGGAACAGGGACGCCTGTACCCATTAAAGAAACCACTGGGTGCCCAGCGGTACAAGGATTTGAACCCAGTACCTCCCACATAAGAGGCGAGTGCTGTACCTCTGAGCCATCTTCACCTAGGCAGAAGGGGCTGGAAGAG
Source organism: Haemaphysalis longicornis (assembly GCA_013339765.2). Taxonomy (NCBI): domain Eukaryota; kingdom Metazoa; phylum Arthropoda; class Arachnida; order Ixodida; family Ixodidae; genus Haemaphysalis; species Haemaphysalis longicornis. Next base: position 27,260,567 of record CM023452.1, on the reverse strand, counting down.
AACGAGGCACGGAAAAAGGGGCACATGAACTCACAATCCTTTCTTCTCGCGAGCACGATTACCGCATTAATCGTGGTCGCGAGGAGCCATTCTTTATTAATCGAAGAGCCATTTCTAGGAAATATTAAAACGCCTCATCATTCTACTCTAAAAGCACCATCCTTCACCGTGAGAAAAGGGTTTTTAAATTCTGACCAATCGCAAACTCGGTAGATGACAAACCAACACAAGTATCCACCAATCTACGTGGGCGAAGATGTTTTGCGGGAGCATGAAAAAAAAGGTTTAAACTCTGATAAATATGGGACCATCTCCATACTCTTCCGTGCAACCAAGCCATTTCCACCTGTACGCTATGGGGAGAACAACTCAAACATTATGCCGCATTCACTCGATTCTAAGCGCCCCCTTTTTTCAAGATTGCAAGGCACAAAGTGAGCCGGGTGTTTAGATTAGAAAAACTTAAATTTGCGCCCCCCCCGCGCCTACTAATTTTAGCGCCCGTACCTCGACGAGACGGGCTAGAGAAGTAATGCTTTATTGGAGAAATTTTCAAACGAAAAATAGGTACTGTGAACCCGCCGCTTTCGTATGGTACCCAGTCACCTTCACTACCATTACAGTGAGTTGTGCCGCTTGGGCCGCCGCTTTCAGTATCTCCCAGCAAATCGTCTTCTGTTCCGTTGAAGTCGTTTGTAATTGAAAGCTTCTTAAATATCTTGGCCGCAACGGCAACTTGAACCAGCTTCCACTCGTCAGAGATCCGCCTTGCGATGGCTTCGTAGAAAAGGAGGGGGGGCTATTTTCGCATATTCATCTTTTATCAACACGGGGAAGGCTGCTTGTGCTATCTCGTAACCTTAAGATCACCACCAGCTGACTCAGAGGGCACAAAAGGAGCTTTCGCATATTGTACCGTAGACATATGGTTACACCTTTGAGTTTTCTACCATCTGTTCACTCGATTTTCTATGCTCCAAAAACTTCCTCCACAACGAAAATCTTCACTCTCTCCATACGCAAAAGTGCACTGTTCAGTTCAGCCTAAACAATATAGCAATACACTTTAAAACACTGACAAAATCACTTTCTGGCTAAAACTAACCACTACACTGCTTTTTTCTGTATAGTAAACACCATCCCGCAGCTACAACCTTTCACGATCACATTTTAAGTCGCATAACCGCAAAAGTCCTCTTTCTCTCGTCAGATGCGGTGAATAAAAATCCCGGGCCATCTCCACTAACGTGAGACCTACTGAGGGGCGAAGCGTGCAGTGTATAAGTGCATTCTTGGTGCTTTGGCATTTCTGCCAACGGAGACGGCACCGTCGGGGGCAGAGGTATACAGCTTTGCTGTGAAGGTCTCTTGTAGAAGCACGAAGCTCTCTAGATCGAGGTGCAAACGAGTGTCCCGCTGGTTTTTAGTATGTCTTATGTTCTAGGGCAAGGCGTAAACTAGTTTCCCGGTGTTTTAGTACCGTGACTACATGAGACGACGAATAAAATGATGATAGGAGACGACAGCAGCCCCAGCTCCTACGAGGCTGCGCCCCTGAAGCCCTTGCTGAGTCTTTTTCTCTTTAGGGACGCAGTGCTTGTGAATCGCCAGTCTTAAATGTAGTAATAACTCCGTTCCTAAACGCTCCCTCGGCGTCAATAAAATGCTATCGCGTCATCCATCTCAAGAAGCGAAATGTCCTCTGCAACTCTGCTTTGAGATCGTCATTACACCTGCCTCCGCAGTACCAGCGGCTCTAGTAAGGCTTGATTATCGCATGAGCATTGCACATTCATTTATTAATACGGTCACAGACCAGCAGGACGACACGATTACGTTGCAACACTCGCCAAAAGTTTCTGATAATAAATCATGGGGCTTGTTCACCACAGCTACATTTGGGCATTTACCGTTAGACGTAAAAATCGGGTATGCCGACTGCTCGCTACTACTTTCTAACAGCGGAGCTGTAGAAGCGTTCTTCTTTTCGTACAGGTGTGGCGAGGAGGCAAGGAGCCCACGAGCAGTTGGGAGCGCACGCTTCAAGCAAACGGTGCGGTTCGGGAGATCGGGTGAATCGAACCCGGGACCCTTGCGCCCTCAAACGGGCAACAGCATCCCAGAGATCCAAGGGGCACATGGTTACTAGCGGCAGGAAAGAATAACGTGTGCATCCAATTGGGAAGAAAAAAAACGGCTCTCGCTGCCGGAATCGAAACAGGGTCCCCAGTGCTATGAAAGCAGCGTCTATCCGATTGCGCTACTATCGCACTCGGGTCACAACACACTTTCTTTGCGGTCACAGCGCATGCGTTGGGTCTGGACTCTGGCGTAGGTTTTGGCTTCGGGCGTTTAGAGTTTGTATTTCGGAATTTAGGATGGTAAATTGTGGATTGTGACAGCGCGTCCTGCATTTGTTTGAAGTGCTCATCATACAGGGGGGTTGAGTTTGGGTACCTAGCTTGTTTCACAAATGGTGCTCTGGTTACAGCTGTGCTTGCGAAAAACGTGGAGAGGTCTTTGCGAGCAAGCGATGGTGCCAGCTGAACATGTGTTTGAACCCTCTAAACATGGCCGAATCAGTGTATCATTGTTTGTTGCTCTGACTCATTGCGCGTTAAGGAGTTGTTGTTGAAACAGTGCTGACACCGAGGAAAACCCTGGTCCTAACACTAAGCTGGAAGAGATACTCTTGGAAATTACAAATTAACGCAAGTAAAAAAAAACTGCATGAGTATAACTCCGAGAAGGTCACCCCTAGAATTTACCTACACATTGAATGGCTCCGAAGGGCTGCGAACAAATTCTATAAAATATCTGGGCTCATAACGTTCACGCATATGTTGAAATGGGATGCTCATATTGAAAACACGTGCACCAAAATATTCAGACAATAGTGCTTCCTTCGTAGAAAAATGTAGGCAGCGAAGCCTGACGTCAAATTAACAGCATATAAAACGTTCCTAAACCACTTACTCGAGTATGGCAGTATAGTTTGGAACCCATATCAACAATATGTTGTACACAAATAAAAAAAATCACAATAAGGTAGTCCGTTTTATTTACTCTGGTTGATTGTAGTGTTTAACGCGCCGACGCAACGCAGGCGCTGAGGCGCGTCGTATGCATCGGAATAACTTTGACAACATGGGGATCTTTAACCTGCGCCGAAACCTCATACACACCGGCATTTTTTAAAGACGATAATCTTTCTTGGGCTACTTAAACCCAGAAATTTGGTCTGTCTGTATGTATGTCCGTCTGTCTGTCCGTGACCCGATTCAGCCACCCGGCCAAAGCAAAACAATTCCTGCGCAATATTCTTATATAGTCACAGCTAAATCTACCCTCCTATGTCTGGTGTATAGTTCATACTTGTCAACATTGTTGAAGAAGAACAAGACATTACGCAAATATGAGAGAACAAATCAATACAATAGTGATATTTGCAATATTCTTTTTATAAAAAAAATCAAACATGCTTGAATTTGCGAAATTAAATACTTCATCAACTGCAGAAAAAGAATTCACTCCGCCGTCGCCTGCTGTCGCCCGTGCCACTATAGCTTCTGGCGCCGTTTTAAGAAATCAACCGGCAACAGTTACGCAAGGTTCCACTAGATAGGTTCCACGTTCTGCTTGCAACGCACGTGGAGTAGGGAAACGCTGTTCTATAAACGTTGTAGTAGCGCGCCTCGAATAACGCCCGTCTTCGCCGTACGGCAGCGTTCGCATCGAGACACCCGGTTTGGAGCAGTGGAACGCGGGAAATTTAAAATGATTTAAGCAAACCTTTGGCATCTTTACCTTGGGAGGAGCGCAAGCAAGAGGAACAATATGAGAGGTGAGTGGGAAAGCGAAGGGAGGCATTTACTTCGCAAAAGCCGATAAAGACTATCGTCTTTTGACGACATTTGCAACGAAAGTAGCAGATACGCGGCCAATTTTTCTTTTCGCCTCCACCACAAACGGGGCCGCCAAGGCCGGGAATCAAACCGCGTCCTCGTGCTCAGCGGCGTTTTTATTTACACTAAGTATAGAAAACGAGTATGCAACTGTGTGTGCTGTGTAACTGTGTGTGTAACTGTGTAACGACTGTATAACTGTGTGTGCGCATTCGATCAGAATTTGTAGCTGTGTCGTCACGTCGTTGCGCTTGCATCCAACCTCCACATAGGCACTCGACTAGGACGAAGCATAGAAAAACATATAAGGCCATTTACAACCGTTAAATACATTCAAGAATTTTCTTCGTCATGCATTGAAACGTGGAACGTATTACCACCCGACGCTATCAATGCCGAAACGACTAACCGCTTTGTTAAGAAGGAAGAATTGGGGTTCACTTCATCCCTGGAACAGTAAAGGCGTTTGGAAAATGTGCGCAGTTGCGGTCAAAATTAACTAGAACACGTCTCGTGAATTTACAAACATTTCCTCTTCCGGAAACTGTCTGCCTGCATTGGTGGGCGCCTAAATGAGTCCTCCGATATAGAAAACCCTTCATGTAAACAGTTTGTGGCTGTCATAAAGCGAGTAAGACACCTGGTTTGTGATGCACACTCGCCTAAGCTATACACACTCGCTATATTTTTTTTGTAAAGGCGATAGCAGGCGCAATGTTTCAATTATCGAAATCAAGCTCTTACTGAGAGTTTTCTGTGTGCTGACAATTCCCGAAACACATGTAGTCCATCCTGCGAAATGCTTTTCAGAAGCTTATATTCCCGAATTACGAAAATTGCACTAAACGGACAAACAGAAGAACGAAGACAGACAATGCTTTGTCTGTCTCCCTTCCTCTGTTTGTCCATTTGAGCAATTTTCCTACTTCACAATGTAGCCACTAGCCCAACAGAACGTTTTACTCAATTATATTCCCGACCAGTTTACTTATGGCGAGTTGGCCTAGGACAAGTGGGACAAGACCTATATTATTCATCGTATATCCGGCATCGTGTATACATAATAGTAGATTTAAGGTCTTTTCCTCCTGCAGGAACGCGCGTTCGCGTCTAGTGTCACCGTTGAGGGACGTGGCAAATGGTGACGTCGAAATTGTGTACACTTTATGTACAGGCTACTGTAGTGGTCCCAAGGGGGGGGGGGCGGGGAGAGAGGCGATCGCCTCCACCCCCCAAAGAGGTCCTCAGCTTCCTATTTTTTTTGTTTTTTATAGATTTTACTTTCCCGAGGCGAAATCCCACTAGTGCGAGGCCGCAAACGTGTTACGATCGTCAGAAATGCGGGCTCGAGCTAGCCGTTGCACCATCTAGGGGCGACAAAAACCACTCTTTCGCTGAGTGATTTGTGCGCAAGCGGCGTACACCGCAAAACGCGCACACGCCTGCACTGGGTATTACCTCCTCCACAGAACAGGGGCAAGGAGTGGAGTGGTTCTTTATTCATTTCCTCCCCAACCCACCACCCCACCCCCCCCAAAAAAAAATTATTCCCCCAAAACCAATCTCTCGGACCGCTATTGTGTACAAGAATATATATACAGCCGATATACAAGACAACTGAGGTAGCGCGTAGTGGGCCTCATAAAGCGCTTGCCGTGGTCTAACGGGCGCCCCGGGACTGTGCCCGCGACATGTAGCAAGTTGGACAGCCAAACCAATCTTTTTCTCAAAAGGCCAAACGCCATGCTTAGCCCATCGATAGCAAGAGGAAAAGGCAATTCAACTATGCTCAACCCAGCATCAAACAAGCTGGGGCCCCTTATAGTTTGCCTGGATTTTGTATGCGAGGTCGGCTGAGTATGCCCTCTTACTTTAACTCGTGATAAAAAAAAACATGAGAGAATTTCGAGCCCCAAAGCAACCGTCTTCGGCTGGCCAACGATTCATATCTAGCCGCGCTTCGCTGTCAACACGCCGCGTAACGGCTACTATTCTGCAGTGCTGCGCTACACCTGCTTATCATTCGTAGCCGGCTCAGCGGGGCTCGACTATAGTTCGCATTGCCACGAAGAAGTCGGCTCTTTTCTTTTTACATTTATGCTTGATAAAGAAACGTTGACGCTGAAGCCGAGAACTTTGAAAACTGAAGTCAATTTGGCACGTGGTGGCCTAAACCTGTACTACTAGCCATGAGCCGGAAACCTGGACATGAAACCTGGCTGGAAACCTAACCTAACCTAACCATGTGGTGCTGCAGTTCTCCATTTTTCTATGGGTGGTTTAACCTTGTCCACATATTTTCGCTATTTATGTGATCTAGCTTGAATTAGCGTTACTTTGCAATACATTGTTCTTGCATTGCATGATTTTGCCTTTCTGCGTCTGCCTCGTGGAAGGCTGTTGCATTTTGCGCAGGCAAGCGTTCCCATGATTTCACTTCACGTGAAACCACGTGTCGTTGGGGGCTTTCCTAGAAGCTCTTTCTTCTCTGCATTTCATTGCTGATGTTAAAACCCCCTCCCTTGTCACAATCCCCCTTTTCCTACATTTGTTTCCTTGCTAACGCTTGCACTAGGCGTCCGCAATAACCTCTGGGCTCTCCCACCCTTTTCTCATAACTAGTCAACTTACTCTTGCGCTTTGCATACATCTGTTTTTTTTTTTTCAAAACTCCAGTACCCTGACACCTACATGTGGCAGGAATATTTTTAAGAAAATAGCGGCAGGTGGCCGTACCAGGCAGTTGCTGCCAGATACAGGTCAAGAAATCAGCATGAAATGAGCCCCTCCTTAGATCCTCACGTTCTAGATTTCACATGGCGACTGGAGCGCCATGCCACCATTTTCTATTATCCTCTAGCCTAGCGTGTGTTGATTACGCCCTCTTTCCTTTTTGTTTCCAGCCACCACTAACACGCTCCTTCTCACCCCCCCTCTTGCGTTCTGGGGCTTCGTATGCATTTGAGTCGCGTAGAGCCTACGTTTTGCTTGATACATCGTCGTGCTCCGCCCACCACTGAAATGTAATTATTCCCAACGAATCTGCACTATTTTGAATCTTCGAAAAAGACCGGCCCACAGTCGAAACGTTACAATAGATAGATGTAACATTATAAAGGAAAGGTCTGGCTCAGAGGCCTGTAAGAATGGTACGGCGGGAATAGGGGCGATAAAATTAGGTCCGGTTCAAAATGTCAGCCTCGCGTACGAAGTACAAGAGGGAACGGAGGATCGCACTGCGTGCGGGTGCTGTGGTGGCGAGATCCAGCACTCGCACGTCGGAACATGGCAGTGATGGCATGCGCGAATTGTCTCGCACACCCCCATAGAAGATGCTGCATAGTTGGGCGGACCCCCAGGTCACACGTTCGACAGGTGACGTTGGAATGGGAGGGCTCAACTTCTTCAGGTTGCTGGCGTCATCGACTAGGGATGTAGGCTCGCCATTTAGCAATGACATCATTAGTGAGGGCCGCTCCTGCTCGAGCCCCATGGATAAAAACCTCGGCACCACCCGGTAGTTTGTTCAGCAATGGATGGGGGTCAAAAGGTACAGATGCGAGGAGAACTTGCCTTCCGCGTTGCTTTAGGAAGTCGCGCTCGTCGTCGGGGTCCTGGAGTAGACGGGCGGTAGTGAACCCGTGTTTCAGCGACGGCGAGCGGGAGCGTAGAAGCTGGCTCGCCAAAGCGTGAGCGGCCTCATTTCCGACGCCGCCCGCATGCCCGGGAACCCAGGTCACATGTACGTCCACATTGTTTGCACGGAAAGTGCTCGGCAACGCCTCAATTTGATGAGTTAGGCAGCCGTGCCGTGGAATCTGCTGTAATTTTTTGATGGCCTGAAGGGAATCTGTGTCAAAGGTGAGGCGCTTGCCTGGGCGAAAGGCGCCTTGAGAGACTTGCTGAGATACAAATTCCAGGGCCATGTGAATAGCGCGTAACTCCAGCTCACAAGACGTGGGGCACTCCTGATCATTGTACTGGAGCACCAGGCCACGGTGCAAGTCACGTTGAGGGTGATAGAAAGCACTGCTTGCGGGCTGGGTGGAAAAATCCCAGGAAGCGTCTGTAAAAATGGCCCCAGGATCCGCATCTGCACAGGCAGCCTGAGCGGATCGCTGGATAGCGTGGGACGCTTTGGTGATCTTTCGGGTAGTAGGATATAGCCGGCAGACATTTTCACCCTCCGATGGTGGAATCTTGGGAGGAATGTTTGGCAAGTCACGGGGGTGCACGGGGCATTCCAGCAATAGTAATTGTTGACCAGAAAGAGTCAATGAGCGGCGCCTTGAGTTATTGCGCCTCCGCCCTTCTATAGTGGTAGCTATAGACCGCCCGTAATAACACGCATGGATGCTCGGTGCAATACCTCTAGTTGGTTGGTTTGAGCCTGAGGGAGGTCAAAACACGAGGCTTCATATCATGCACGGGAAGTTAGAAGTGCTACTACTAACATGCGGGCGACCATCATACCCATACCCCCACTGCGATGGGAAATCCTCTCATGAGGTGCTGGTTCTGCATCAATGTAAGCGCAAACTCTTTAGGCCATGCGTAGGCACCCCTATTCTCGTCAAATGGTACGCCCAAGATGGGAACCTGGCGAGTAGGTGATCTGATGATTAGTTGATCCCCGAGCTTCAGGTTCACTTTGTCTCTTTCTTCCTGTGACCCTCCTAGGAGAATGTACTGAGTTTTCTCTACCAATGGCTGCATGCAAGTTTGTGGAAGGTAAGCGAATAAAGCATTCAGGGCAATTTGCACGGCAGTTACTGCTAGTTCTGTTGTGGCATGCTGCCCGGGGTTAGTCCAGATGGTGACATCATCGGCGTACATAGTAAAACGAATGCCCGTAGCGTGATGATGAAGGCACTTTGCAAGCCCTCTCATCACTAGATTGAATAGGGTTGGTGAGAGGATTGCCCCCTGGGGCACTCCGACCATTCTTCTGTAGTGACGTGGTTGGCTACGCCTTGTACTTATTTCGAATGTGCGATCATGCAAAAACGCTTTTACTATGTTGACGATTCGTGGGCCGGACGATCTTCTTCCAATCCTTGAATGATGGCTTCGTGAGAGACTGTGTCAAACGCTTTCCGAAGGTGTACGTGAGCAGGATGCTCGGTACGCGGGTTCCACGGCCTCGTTAGAACGTTCGAATACATATTGTTGTTTTTCAATCCAACTTCTCTATTGTATATATATATATATATATATATATATATATATATATATATATATATATATATATATATATATATATATATATATTGTTATCGGTGACGCGCATGTAAACTCACTGCTCGTGGCGGCGTGTGCTTTGTAGTTTTTCCCTCCCGGAGACACCGGATGTTTTTGGGCCTTTCGCCACCCGTGAACTCGTCGCATTTTCTGTTATCCCCACAACCCGCGTTCATGCAGTCTGTTCCTCCTCGCCTCTTTCTTGCCTCCTCCTTGCCACCTTGTTCCTCCCTCTTCCTTTCGCCTTTTTTTTATTTATTTTTTAAGGCTTTTTTTTCGCCTGCCTTTGGCAGAATAAGCTCTGTATGCTGTTTGTGGTCGTTGTGTGTTTGTTTCCCATGTGGCTTGTGTTTCGGGGCGCCGCCCCCACTCTGAGTCCCTACGATTTTACCCATTAGCTTTCATTCCCGAGGAAGACCTGTCTCAGGTCGAAACTTTGGAAATAAGGTCTCCGAAGAGCGTACTTCTACTTTGTGCGTAGATATATATATATATATATATAGATATATACTATATAATATATATATATATATTATATATATATATATATATATATATATATCTATCTATATATATATATATATATATATATATATATATATATATATATATATATATATATATATATATATATATTTATTTATATAGTGAATAGAACGGGGCATGAGGAACTAGTTGAAAATAATAGAGTAGTAAGGATTGGCAGTCAAGAATGCGGAGGCAAGCGAAGGGGTGGCTGCGGTAGGTCATTGCAACCTATAAAGAATTGTAACAAAGAACGAAAGTGGAGAGAAAATGCCCGCCGGTTGGGATCCGAACCCACGACCTCCAAAATACCTGTCTGGTGCGATGACCATTACGCAACTGGCGGAGATGTTTTTCCCGTCCACTTTTTCGGGTATTTCTGTCAAGGAATTTGTTGTCTGCGTTTAAGGGTGGTAGCCAGTGTCATGAAGTGCCCGTGGACGAGGAAGAAGAGGAGACCGAACGCGCAGCTGCAACGAGTGCGTGCAGAAAAAATCGAACCAGGCCGGTGATCAGGGGACGCCTGTGACGCGCTGGGCTTGAGAGCGCGGCCCTGTGATCGTTTCGGGGAAGACCGGGAGCGCAACCGCTCCTGTTCCCGAGAGCCGTCCGCCGCTGATCCCGACAACCCGTGGGCTGGCCGTGTCTGGAGCCTGTGACGCGCTGGGCGAGAGAGCGCGGGTCCGGATTCACCTGGAGGTGGAATCCTCCGCTGACACCCGCTGCTACGCCCTCGAGCCGTGACTCATCGGAAAGGTCGACGATGCCTGCCCGACGTCCTGCGCCTGGTTACGACGGGGCCTAGAACCGGTTATCGAGCCAGCCTCGCCGTGACGTCCTCGTCGACTCCGCACGCATCGGGACTTCAACACTTCGAGGGGCTGCTACAAAACCCCGTAGGACGTTTGCTTTCTTTGTTGCGGACATTTCCGTTAGCCTCTTGCCTTTTTTTAACGCTGATATCTTTCGTCTCGCGTACTTGCTTCCGTGCCCCAACTTCTGCTTCTTTCATGTCATGCAGAAAGCAACGTTTACTTGCGCACGCACTGGCCACTGACTCGTGACTTTCACGCCAACCCTGCGACCATTCATTACAGCCAGTGCCACTCTGATTTCATGGGGTGAAGGGGAGCTGGTTATGCGTCTTAAACGCAGAGAACAAATACCTTAACATAAATACCCAAGAAAGTGAAGGGGAAAAACAGCCCCGCCAATAGCGTAATGGTCAGCGCACACAGACGCGTATTCTGGAGCTCGAGGGTTCGGATCCCACCCGGCGGAAATTTTTCTAAACTTTCTTTCTTTATTCCTTCCACAAATCCCTTATCTGTTTCAATGACCTACCGCATCCTCCCCTTCGCTTTCCCTTTTATTTTTTGACTGCCAATATTTATTTCTGTATTTTTTATTATAGAATATAATATTTTATAGAATAATAGCATAAAATAATTATATGTAAGCGCCCACCATTAATTTATTATATATATTACGGGTGGGTGGTTGTTCGATTAACCTTCAGAATAATTGATTAATTCTTTAGCCGCGATTATTCCTTAATCGGTTAGTCGGTTGAAGTCAAGTGGTCGAAATGAACCATGGGCGTCATGGTTAAATTCTGAGCTAGCATGGTGATGATGATATTCGCGCTCGAATAACCCGCCTTACTTTACGACACAAAAATATGCAAGTATGCTCAGATATACCAGTGAATAAATTCGCAAGATTATATTCAAGACAGATGGAAAGATGGATACTTTGAATGCGAACACACACCAGAAAAGGGTGAGCGGGCACTTCCACCATTTTACCATTTTATGAACCAACAATGGCGTAAGTAAACCACGACGAATCGAAGCCCCATGCAATTTCGTAGCGTGTCAATGTTCCTAATTCTAGAAATAGTGCGAGTAACGAATGTGGTGTTCCCCGTTTAGACCGCATCAGCGTCATGATAATGATGTCCACAGCCCACCTGTGATGTCTGTTGCTAGCCTGACTTAACCCTGTTATTATTCTTGTCTCTTTCTGATCTATTCTTTCATATACCCTCTACTCCTCTTCCCCCACGCCTGATTGTATGCAGGGGAGCTCCATGCCGAGCTCAATAATACCCCTACTGCACTTCCTTTCCCTTTCGCTTCTCTCAAACCACTACAAGGAAGGAAAGAATAATAAAGGAACGGCAGGTAGGTTAACCAGAATACTGTCCGGTTGGCTACCCTACTATGGGGGGAGGGCATACGGGAAATGAAAGGGAAACAAAGGACAGCGGTACGTATTAAAAGAGAAAATAAGAGAAAGAAAAGTAGAAAAAAAACACAAGTCGTGACCAGGCAACTAGAAAGGTGGTACAAACAACGCACACAACCCGAAAATGCACAAAATAATGCGGTCCACTGATAAAGTTGGCGAACTAAGGGCACTGCACTATAATAATGTCCCTACAATCATTCAGGCAGGCCCGTGTCCTTCAAAAAGAGCAGTAAGGCTTTTATAGCCTTGTCGGCCTGTGACGGACAACGCCTATGACACAAAATTGTCTGCGCTGTAAAAACCCGCAAACAGGTCTAAGAGCATACGTACCGTATTTATTATTATATTTTTATAATCTTCTATTATATTATAACTACAATTTCTGCTTCAAATAAAGCAACCAATTATTCGATTATTTAACTGAATTTGACTATCGATTAAACAATTTCAAATTTTAATCTACACCCACCCCATAAATATATATATATATATATATATATATATATATATATATATATATATATATATATATATATACTGTAGTGCGCAGGACGAGCAAGTGCCGCGAAGCCACCGTGAGAGCACTACTGCACAATATGTAAGTTACGCGGCCGCAACAGCGGTCAGCATTGGCCTTAGATTGGCATAGGCCCACTCAAGGAGCTTGACCATTCGGATTCTGCTGATAACGACAAAGCAACAGGGTGAGCCACCGCAGCTACATCGTCTACTACGTGAAGCTCGGGACTTGCGAGAGACATTCGGCTGGCTGGACCACCAATCTTTGGGCCACTTCTGTGCTTCTCCTACTACAGGGAAATCCGGTTAGTGAGAAGTTCGTAATCTGAAATTTTTTCAGATTACGAACTTTTTGAAAATCTCCTAGCAAATTCCCATTATTTTTATGTAAAAATATTGTACTATTGCAAATTTCTGAACACCAATTATTTCAGAATAACGTATCGAATTTTATCATCCTCATATAAAAACAACGCTTCAAAATAACGAATTCCGAGGGTATGAAATTACTCAGATTAGTGTGAACGACGAAGGAACGAGGTCGCGACCGCAATCAATTTCTGAGAGGCCGCGGAAATGATTACCGTTGCCTAATGGAGCATGACACTGACCACCATTGGGAACTTCTGGAAGAAGGCGGCCTACTTGAGACGCCACCTGAAGCCGAACAGATGGTGCCCCACAGTGAAGAATGCGATGCATAGGATGAAGTGACAGACAAGCTCGTCGTGGACGCTGCAGTCACCTTTGGAGATTACGCGCGGTGCGACGATGAAGATTGCACGTCTGGTGAACTCACCACTAAAGGAATCATCAACACCCTTCGTCGCGATGACCGAACCAGCGACAAGGATGCCGAGAGCGACGACGATGACTCTGAGACAGGGACCGCAAGCCAAGGCGAAGAAGCCGTGTCTAACGCAGATGTTTTGCAGTGGGTACCACAAATGCCCACTTTTCTTAGAAAGTGCACCAATGCAATGCCACCGACGTAGTGCACAAGAACGTGGACAGCTTCGAATTGCTCGTCTTCAAGCAGTTGATTGGCACACGTCCGCAGATTGCCGAGTTCTACAAATAAACGTGCATCCACACTCGCGTAAGTGGCTAACGTGATTGTGCACGTCTTCCCAGTAAAGGTAAGTTGATGCTTTGTTTGCGATTACAATTTTTCCCTAACATTTTTTTTATTTTCCCACTATAACGATTTTCAAAATAACGAGCTATTTTAAGTGTGAATACACTTTATAAGCGACCCCAAACCATCCACCGCCGGCGGCGGCGTCGGCGTCCGCAGTGCTCCTCTATAAAGAAACAGCATCCGGCGCCAGGTTTCGATCCGCGGACTTTGCGGCCGCAGCGCGACGCTCTACCGATCAAGCCACGGACGCGACAGTGATATCAGTGTTGACGCGCCTTATATCTTCAACGCATTCAAACTACGTCGTCAGCGGCGTGCGTTGGCGACTCAGCGGCGTTATAGCGGCTTGATAACTGCGTGGTGTACACGTGATACTACAAACCCGATGGAAGAGATAGAAGAGAAGAGGCGAGGCGGTGGGTTGCGGGGGCCGAGCGCAAGCGCCGCAAGCGGGCCGACAACCGTGCATTCGCACTTTCACATTCTCCCCCTCGGGGAAATGCGGGGGAATTTTTTAGCGGTTTCTTGAAATTTGTTGTATTGAGATTTTACTGTATCCGCTATCAAGGCAATATACCCGCATTAAAATACATATAGTTAAGAGAGAAGTTCCTGGGTTTAAGTTTAACTGTACTATAGAGAAGTCACCTTGAAAAACATAATTTTTATTCGAATGTTTCGACCGGGAGCTGGTCTTTTCGAAAGATAGAATTAGTGCAGATCACTTAGGATTAAATACATTTCCGTTGTGGGCGGGGCAAGAAGATGTATCAAGCAAAACGACGGCTCTACGCTAAACCAAGCCCCAGAAAAGAAGGGTTGGGGAAAAAGGGCGTTGTAGTGGCGCCGGGGAACAGAGATAAAGGGGCGTAATGAAGACAAGCGAGGCTATAGGACAAAAGGAAAGCGTTGGATGGCACTGAAGTTACCACGAACGTGAGAGGCTAAGGAAAGGCTCGTTTCCTGCTCGTTTCTTGAGCTGCTTCTGGCGACTGCTGCCGCTGTTTTTTGAAAACATTGCAGCTACATGTAGGTATTAGGGAACGGGAGTTTCAAGAAAATTATGCAAAAAACAAGAGGAAATTCACTATATAGGAGAGAAAGGTGGGACAGCCCAGAGTTAATTACGGACGCCTAGTGCGACCGTTAACAAGAAAAAAGGGAGGAGGGAGCGTAGGGGTTTTTTTAGCAGCAGGGGTGCGGGAACCGCAGTCGGGGGAATGCGGGGATGAAAGATGTTTGAAGCAAACCTCCAGCAGCAGCTTTTTCTTACATGAAGTGAAATCGCGTGAACGTTTTCCTGTGTAAAACGAAAGAGCCGTCCACGAGGCGGACGCAGAAAGGTAATGTCACGCAATGCAAGGAAAATGAAAATCAAAGTAACGTTATTCAACCTAGTTCACGTAAATAAAATACCGAAACATCAGTGGGCATAAGCCTGAATAACACATACAAAAAGTAATATATGCAGTGCTACATGAATGTCTCGGAGAATGTTCACGCAAGATCATATTCTTTTGCATTCCCGCATACAGAAAAACAGAAAAAATAAACAGAACACCAACACTAAAAAATAGAAACGGTTTCATCTATTTGATAGCACTTTTTAGTGCAAAAGGACACAAAATAATATAATCATAATAAAATATTTAAAAACAAAAAATAAAGCAAGCAGTATAATGAGGAAATCTGTGTACATTCGTGCCTGTACAGTACTTCAACTATACACAAGCAATACACTGACAATACAAAGCACACTACCTACACAGTACACAACACACAGATTTGAAAAAAATGAAAGAAGAGAAGACGTAAAAACGCTTCGGTTTCAGAACAAAGTTTCTCCGTTGCTCCCTGCATCGGCGTTCTCCGGGTTTTTTTTTTTTTTTTCATTTAGGCTGCTCAAGGCTGTGTTAAATATCTAAATATGGTACAATTTACGGCCTCCAGTATCATAATTCGGTTTGAAATTGGACTGATGCAACGGGGCTGTGAATACGTGGAATGGGTAGCGCAGATTATTTACGTGTTTAGATAGGGGAAGGTGTTTAGTGATTTTATGTGTGCTCGTTGGTGGTTGATTCTCATCCTAGATGGATTCTCCGCTTGACCAACGTACTTGGCGTATCATATCGTGCATTCAATAGGGTGTACAATGTTTGCACTGTCACAGTCAAAGTCTCCTCTTATCTGGAAATAGAATGAAGACGTGGTGCTAGTAGCGACAGAGGCTTTAGTCATCATGACGCAGTTTTCAGCTAGGCCTATTGCAGGGTCCGCTGCCTGTGAAACTGGGGGTGTTGAACTCAGACAACGTTACTTTATCTCTGATGTTTCTAGCACGTCGGTACACGACGCGGGCAGGCTCAGGGAAAATACTTCGCTACCTTTCGCTTTGAAGTAGAATGTTGTGGTGCTTTCTGAGTATGCAGTTTTTGCTGGAGGACGAAGGGGCATACGTTAAATATGGTTAGGTGTCGTATTCAAAGATTGGGCTTTTGATTTAGCTTTCAGGTCGTGGCGGTTCTGTTTCTCAGACTTCCTAATAGCATCACTGATGACAGGCGGTTGGTATTGTTGTCGAGTTATGTCATTAGATGTTGACAGTTAGAGGCAAAATGAGCTGGGTCAAAGTATATCCTTCTAAATCGCAGAAACGGACTATATGGGATACGGAGTTTTCAGTGTTTAACGTGTTTGCTTTTGAAATGCAAGTATTGATGTCGGTCCGTTTGTTTTCGGTACACTGAGGTTAGAAGCTTGTTTTTCGATATCCTCACCGAAACATCGAGAAAGTTAGTGGGAGATGCGGGATATGGCTGGAAGAATGAAATGCTCTCGAGGGAGTTTTTGAAAGCAGTGATACATTTTAGAAGTTCCTCTTTACAAGGCAATAAATGAGAAGCATATTGTCAATGAACCTTCGGTAGAAAAGAGGGTGAAGCTGTGCGTTGCTTAGAAATGCTGACTCCAATATGCCCATAAAAATATTAGCACAGTAGGGTTATATTTTCTTTCCCATCGAGGTGCCGTCTTTTTGCACCTAGTGCTTATTATCGAAGTCAAACTTGTTCATCTCCAAGACAAGCTTTAAAAGCACGCTGAGAGTTTCACCTTCAATTGAATTGTCTTGGGACGCATCATCGTACGCCTGGATGACAGATCTTATGACGTACGACTGTGGAATATTTATATATTGCCAGGCGACGTCGAGAGTGACTAGCAGGCTATATTCCGGTTTAACTAGATCCATATTATGAGCCATAAAATGGTTTGTATTCTTTACATACGAAGGCAGTGTGTGACTAATCTCTTTGATTAACTATCGATTAAACTAGATATAATTTCTGTTACCGTCCCTATACTGGAGATGATTGGTGTGCCTGGATGTCCTGCTTTATGTATTTTAGGCAACACATAAAATCGTCCTCGAACTGGACCTAAATCTTGAAGTGAGGCCCCAGTTTTTTCCGAAGTTTTTTTTCCTTGACGAGCGCCATCAGTGTCTGGCGCACCTTGTTTCCTAAATTGGGACTGGTCGGTGTAGGTTGGGTTTTAGAAAGAAGTATCGCTGAACTGTATTTGTGCGTAGTGATGTGGTCCTGCTTATTCATAATAACAATTGTGCCACCTTTGTCGGCAGATTTGATTTTTAATTCAGAGCGCCCGCTTAAACCTTTTAATGCCTTTTCCACTTTTTGTGTAAGATTATTGTGATGCAGTGATAGATTTTTACATTCATAAAGAATGACACATTGTACCGCCTTGGTGTAAACGTCTAAGCGTTTGTCTCTTTGTGGGAAAGGAGTCCAATGGCGTAGGGATGGAAGCCTATGGTCCATATTAGGGTCTTGTGATTTGCCATGGTAGTATTCGCTGAGCCTAAGCGTTCGGGAGAAGTTTTCTAGAACCTTATAAAGTGGGAATTCGTCCAGTCTGCCAGTTGCAGGGCGACAACTCAAGCCTCTTGACAGCACGCGTTCTTCGTCATCAGTGAGGGGGGTGTCAGAAAGATTTACTATATGGCACTTTTAGAGGAGTGAGGTGTTCAGTTCGGGAACATTTGGGAGGCATGGTTAGGATGAAAAAAAAAGACGTGTCTACTCAATCAACAGGGGAAGCGATGCCATCCCGAAACAGCGTTTCCTGTTTTGTTAGCATTACTTGGCGCTGTTTGGTTTCTGCGAACACTTTTAAAAGGTTGATTTCATGAGTCGTCTAGTCTACCTCGTCAGCGAGTTTTCGTTCCGCATTGACGATGTGCGCTATTGGGAGTTGTCGTTGTCAATAACAATATTCAAAGTTGCTTGGATGCTTCATCTATACATAGCGCCCATCTAGCCTTAAGCTCTTGCGTCTTGTCGGAGGTGGCTGCTTTAACGTAAATGAGCAGCCCTTTCCGAACTTCATCACATCTGCGATACAAAATAAGGGTACTAACATGGGATGGATGTCGTACTCGCTTTCCGACAATTTTTCTAGCCTTCAAAACAATTTTTGACACGGCTGGTCTGCTCTGACCACAAGAGTCACCTGATTCTAGTCCGTTTTTTTGGGTTTTGCTTCACGTGTTCATTATCTTTCCAGATAAAAAGGAACTTTCTCTACCTTAATAAAAGAATTACATGCCAAGCCCAGTACGTTTGTCAAACTGGGAATCCGTTTAGAATGAGAATCAACAACCACCGAGCAACATAAATTCCCTACCACACCTTCCCCTATCTAAACATGCAAAAACTCTAGGCCACCCCTTCCAAGCATCCACAGCCATGTTGCATCAGTCCAATTTCAAAACGCAATCTCAACTTTAAACCCTTCAATCGTAGCTTATTTACAAGTTTATCCCTGTCTTGTGCGGCCTAACTAAAAACACAGGCCGATTGCCTTGCTTGCCCAATCAGGCACCGGAGAAAGGCGATGCAGCGAGCAACTAAGAAACCTTGTTCCGAAAGAGAGGTGTTTTACATCTTCTTTTCTGCCTTTTTTGAAATCTGTCCTCCTCAAAGATGGTAATGCTCCTGGCGTTCAGTGGAGCCACCTAACCTGTCCCCACTATAACCACTACATTGAACAGAAGGGTAATAGGTTACTAGATTTTTTGGCTTTCACTTCTTCGACACAGTGTAATCGCATAAAAAATTGCAGTGAAAATATTCTGGACCTGTGCTTTTCGAGCTTTGATGGCATTAGTGTGTCACGCTCTGATTGCTGTTTACTAAAATCCGACAGATTTCATCCTCCTCTTTCTATTCTCTGTTGCCTCTCTTTATTGCTCCACCATTCTGTAAATTCCAACAACACGCAACCTCGTTACGCTTTTTTCCGGGGAGATTATGTTGGGGTGTATAGCTACTTTTCCGCTGCCCCTTGATCGTCAGTCATTGATCACGCTGATGTCAATGAACAAGTTGACCGCTTTACAGAGATTGTGCTTTTGGGTATAAAGGAATACATCCCGCATTATATACCGAAGAAGTCCAAGTTTCCACACTGGTTTTCTTCTAAACTGCGGGAATATCCTGAAACTCAAGGAACATGTGCACAGAAAGATGAAGCGCTCTGGGGCAAACCAGTTTACTCAGGAATTCTGGCGCCTACGTGCCCTATGTAAAATATTGCACAAACGTGATCATACGTCGTACCTGGCGACGGTAGAAACTAAAGCAACTCATCAACCAGGACCCTTATGGAAGTACATCAAATATACGTCTATTTCAACTAAAGACTTTATTCGTGTACTATACTCCAGTGCCGATGAGGTTGCCGAGGTGGCCGACTGCTTTGCTCGTCAATTTTCTTCTTTTTTGGGATTAGTGGTGGTAGAGATAACTGCAGCATCCCTTGTCACCAGGGTGGGAACTCCTATTGTTTGCAACTAGACGAGAACATCATTACGACCAGCATCAAGCGGCTAAAGCCCTCGCTTTCTTGTGGGCCAGATGATATTCTTGCTGCAATTCTAAAAACATATGCAAATATATTCGTTCCTCTGTTCACTTCAATATTTAGTAACTCTCTCTGGTCTGGCACGTTCCCTCGCTCATGGAAAATCTCTCGCGTATTCCCTGTTTTCAACTCAGGTCTAAATACTGACGCTATAAACTATAGCCCTCTCTGGCTCCTTTGTTCTGCCTCTAAAAATTTTCTAGTTATCTCTTCATGCGGTCTTGCCTTTCTCATTTAAACACGCCATAATTCCTAATCAACATGAATTTATGCGTGGTCGTTCAACTTCCACGAACATTGTATGCTTCATGGAACGGGCTGTCCCAGCAATCGTTGGTAGAAGCCAGCTGGATATGGTCTACTGTGACATGAGCAAAGTCTATGATGTTGTCAACCCCTGGCTGTTGCTTGCCAAGCTCACTCTGTTAGATCTACACGCTTCTTTGGTAGGTCCTAAACGTTGCTATCTCAAGGAGCGATATTGCTATGTAAGTGTTAACAGTCAAACATCATTAGATACCAAGCAACCATTGGTGTGCCCCAAGGCTCTGTCTTGGGTCCCCTTCTTTTTTTCATTTTCATTACCGATGTTTCTTCTGCCATTCGCTATTGTTCTTTTTTGTTGTATGCTGATGATATGAAAATTATTTTTTCTTGTATGCTGATAGTACGAAAATCTTTAGAGAAGTGCATAATGTTCAGGACTGTAATTCTCTTCAGGCTGATATTGGTCATTCTATCGTTGGTGCACCAAAAACGATGTAATTTTGAACCCCTCAAAAACAAAAGTTGTCTCCTACAGTAGAAATACTCAACAGTTGCAATACTATTATAAAATTGAAAGCACTGCACTGCCAACGGTGACCAAAATTCGGGACCTGGAAGTACTATTTGGTTCTTCTCTAACTTTCTCCTCCCACGTTACACAAATTACCCGACGCTCTCTTCGATGCCTGGGGCTGTTTGCAGGTATTCTAGAGAGTTTAAAGGTCCTGTTCCTTTCTTAAAGTTGTATTCGATTCTCCGCTTACCTGTTCTTGAATATGGTTCTGTTTTTTGGAATAGCATTTGCAAGTACAACAGTGACCGTATCGAAAGGGTTCCAAATACGTTCCTATCAATCTTTAAGCACCGTTTCTGTCATGTGCAAGGAGACTCAAACGGCAGCATGTCTTCTCTGGAAAGAATTCCTTCTCTTTGGTGTCGACGAAAGGGAGGTGATATTATCTTTTTCGATAATCTTCTTCATGGTAATATTTTGTGTGATGATTTGGTTGCACTTATCAATGTCAACTTGCCAAATAAACTTTACAGAAAATTTCCAGCTTTCAGACCCGTTGCTTTAAATAGCCGATGCTCGTCCATCTGCAGACTACATTGTGCATATAATGAGTATTCCGTTCGTCTTGATATATTCCAGACCTCTTTTACTTTGTTTTCTAATGAGTTGAAAACTCTTGTACCTTAAGTCCTTCATGTCATTCCAAATTTAGTTTGCGTATTTATTAAATGCAAACTGTGTTCTTGCATGTTTTTCACTTGTCCTTGTTTTATGTTGCTTGAATATCTGTACGTTTTAGTGTCAGTTTTGGTAGCGCTGAAGCTTTTTTTTAACTTCCTAGCATGTTTTTAGAAAACCTTGGTTTTATACGTATACTCTATGTCATGTTTATTCAATATTTGCTTGTATAGGTCCTATTTTTCACGTCTCTTGAACATTTCGCTGGTCGAGTGTCATGGCTTGCAACAGTAGGCCTGTCTTTTTTTTGACTATTTGTTCTTTTTTTTCCTTTTTTTGCTTTCTAAGATTTCTGTAACTGTTTTTTACTTTATTCTTTATGTCATACATATTGGTTTTTGTGTTGTCTCGTGTTAATTTTAGTGTGTTTTTTTTGTTTTGTACGGTGTAGCAGTACCATAGTTGTTCCTGGGCACAGAATATAAAGGTTGATTGATTATTTGATTGATTATTATTATTCTTCTTATTGTTTCATTCTGCCCATCATATCTCACTGCCGTATGTGCCGGGACAATCGAGATGCTCCGGCCATACTGCACATCCGACATGTAATTATGCTGCTGGAGATTACGTTTCTTTTTATAACTACTTATGTAACACTGACTGGTCGCTCAACGTCAAACTTCCCTCTGTTGATGACCTAGCCGAGATACTTTCTAAAATTATTCAGCAAGGAATGCAAATGTTTGTACCAAGAACGTCCGGAAATAAATCTAAATTTCCCAACTAGTTTTCCGCGGAACTGTGAAAGGCTTTAAAAAGTAAAGCCCGTGCTCACAAGAAAATTCGCCGGCTACTATCTGAAGCTTGGAAAAAGGACCTTAAGTATTTCAGAATCCTGTACAGAGAGCTGTATGATCGCGATCGGTCAGACTACATAGCCAAGGTAAAAATCAACGCTACGCGCGACCAGAAAAATTTCTCGCAGTATGTTCGCTGTCGATCTGCTGGCAAGGTTGCCGAAATCGTTAACCTTTTGACGATAATAGAAACCCTAGTGGAGACGTTCCTAATGCCATTTCGGATCATTTCAGCTCAGTATTTTGAAAGGGTGAAGTTAACAACATTGTGTCCAACTCTTGCTCTGCGTCGTCCAATTTACACGTTCCCAGAATAAGTGAGGGCGACGTTTGGAAAGCCCTAATGCGCCACAAACCGTCATTTTTCTGTGGCCCTGACCTCATTGCTCCCGCAATATAACCTATGGGGAGCTTCTGATTCCCATGCAAACCGCAACATTTAATGATTCAATTCAATCTGCTACTTTTCTAGCAGCCTGGAAGTTAGCACGCTTGGTCCTTGTCTTCAAAACTGGTCCTAAAGATCGTGCTAGAAACTATCGGCCTATTTCGCTTCTGTGTGCGGCGTCTAAGCTTTTTGACACTGTGTTGCACGATGTTTTAACTTACAGTGCTACGGGCATACTTTTTTCCGAACAGCACGTGTTTATGTACGGACATTCCACATCCACTAACCTCGTTTCTTTCATGCACCGAGCGTCCGAAGCGGTTCATCATAGGAGGCAGCTTGATACTGTGTACTTTGACCTGAGCAAGTATTTTGATTAGGGCAGTCACCCATTGTTAATTTCTTAACTGTAACTCCTGAACATAGTTCGATTCTTGACCTCCTAATTAGTTACTTGTGTGGGTGGACCTACTACGTAAATGCTAACGGTCAGCAATCCTATCGTTACTGCATTTCAAGTGGTGTGCCACAGGGGTCTGTTCGCGACCCTGTTTTGTTTTCTTTATTTGACAATGATGTTTCAGCTGCTATAAGGCATTCTTCTTGATTACTTTATGCCGATGACATCAAGATTTTTACGAAGTTTTGTCTCTTAGCGACTGCGGCTATTTGCAATCAGACGTGGATGGATTACACTCTGCTCTAAAGAGAACGAACTGATAGTGAACGCTACGAAAACCAGTCTTGTCATACACGCGTAAGACAGACTGCCTGCTTAATCACTACTCAGTTCGTGATGTTACTATGCCTCGAATCTCGACGGCAACTGATCTTGGCGTGCTGTTTGATAACCAGCTGACTTTTACACCGCACGTTCGATTCATCAAACAGCGAGCTCTCCGCCGCTTGAGCATGGTTGGCCGGATGTCTAAAGAATTCCGTAGTGCAAAGTCCTTCCTGAAACTGTACTTCACTGTCTGTCGTCCCGTGCTGGAATATGCCTCGGTTGTCTGGAATGGTACATGCAAATCTAACAGCAAGGTCATTGATAAAGTGCAGAATAAGCTGCTGTCAATAGTTAGACATCGCTTCCCTCACGAGTATCACCATCTTGACTCTGGAACACGGTACTTGCAAGTTCTGCCTGAGCTAAAGGCTAGACACGATACAGCTGGCCTCTTATTTCTTTTTAAGCTCATATGAGCAGTGCGGAACTGCTTTCGGAGCTCCAGCTAACAGTGCCTAATAAAGCAACAAGAAAATGTCATCCTTTTCGTACTCTCACCTCCTGTAACCGACATTGCCCGCTGTTCAGGCTGCAGAGCACGTGTAACTTCTACTCTGCAGACGTAGATATTTTTAACAGCTCCCTCAATCAGTTCAGTTCAGACACTTCCAGAATTCCCATTCGCTAATATGCCCCCTCTTATTCTGTTACATGAAAATATATAGAATATTTCTTTGCGCCGTCACACAGAATGAATTTTGTTCTAGTTATATTAACTTCTTTTTACCTACTTGCCTTACTGTATAGAGAGTATGCTGTTTATATGACTCTTCTGTTGTTTTCTATTTTATGGATTGCTGTTATAAGGGTACACGATTATCTGTTGTGTGTAGATAATCTGTTTTATTGACACGATGTAATAACCATTTGTGTTGTATCTTGTCAGTTTTGTTTGTGATCACCGCATGTAGTGTATACGCTATCTACATTTTGTAATCGTTTGTACAGTATACTTTGTAATATACATTATAAAAGTTATTTCTTTCTACTCTTTTTTTTGTACGCTGTCAAATTGTTCTTTCCTTTCACTTTTTTCTTCTTTCTTTCACCTTTATCCATCTGTGTACCAGCGCCAAGGCCTTACGGCTGTTCATGGGCACAACAACGTTACATGATTGATTGATTGATTGATTATTATTATTACTGTGCTTACACAAGATTTAAAAGATGTTTACAAGAGATTTCATTTCTCCTGTTCCTTTTTTAAAGCTTTACTCATCAGTATGCCTTCCCCAATTAGAATACTCATCTGCGGTTTGGAATGGAACCTGCCAGTCCAACCACCAGTATCTTGAACGAGTGCAAAACAAATTACTGTCAATATATAAACACTGGCTAGGACGCGGTTCTGTCTAGTCCTGTAGTCAACATCAGCGTCCTAAGCTTATTCCCTGGAGTTCTAGGTGTGATCGAGCTGATCTTGTTTTTCTGCACAAGCTACTACACGGAGTCATTTCCTGCCCAGAACTTCTGTACCAGCTTATGCTCCGAATTCACCAGAAGTGCACGCGATCGCGCTATCCATTCCATACTGGAGCAACTAGTAGCCGTCACCGCCTGTCCACCGACTGCAAAGCCTCTACAATTTTCTTGGTGACAAATTGGCTGTTTTAATGGATTCCTGGCCCAGTTTTGTGCAGGGCTGAGTAATGCTGTTTGTAGCTAACGGTATATGTCTTATCTGTTCACGCAATCTTTCTATGGCTCCTTGCTTTGTTTGCTGATTATTGCATTTTATTCAACTTCTCCTTTGTATAGCTTTTATCCTTACCTCACTATCTTTCATTTGGTTGTATGTTCACTTAACCAATACATTATTTTCCTTTCTTTGTTTGCTCGTTACTGCATTTACTCAACTTCGTTTGCATTGCTTTTACCCTTACCTCACTATCTATTGACTGTATATTTACTTAAATAGTACAATATTTGTGGCTAACTCTTCCGTCCACAGAGTGTGATATCATTGTTGTTACCGCTCTTTGCGCTTTTATTAGTGCAGCCTAATTTTAGTGATACGTTTTGTATGTACCATGTCATTTTGTTTGTTTTTATGTTAGCGTACAAGCACTAAGACATACCGTCGTTCCTTGGCACTGAAAATAAATTGATTGATTCATTGATTGATTGTTCTTTTCAATTTAGGCCTGTCTCGCTTCCTTTGTCCTGCCTCTAAAATGTTCGAGTTATCTCTTCATACTGTCTTGTCATTCTCATTTGAACACATCCTCATTCCTAATCAACATAGATTTATGCGTGGTAGTTCAACTTCGACGAACCTTGTATGCTTCGTGGAGCAGGCTGTCCCAGCAATCGTTGGTAGAAGCCAACTGGATGTGGTCTACTGTGACATGAGCAAAGCCTTTGATGTTGTCAACCACTCGTTATTGCTTGCCAAGCCGACTCTGTTAGATGTACACGCTTCTTTGGTGGGTGTTAAACGTTGCTATCTCAAGGAGTAATATTGCTATGTAAGTGTTAACTGTCAAACATCATTTAGGTACAAAGCAACCAGTGGTGTAGCCCAAGGTTCCGTTCTGGGTCCCCTTCTTTTTTCCATTTTCATTAACGATGTTGCTTCTGCCATTCAAAATTCTTCTTTTTTGTTGTATGCTGGTGATACAAAAATCTTTAAAGAAGTGCGTAGTGTTCAGGACTGTAATTTTCTTCAGGCTGATATTGTGTAATGCCATCGTTGGTGCACCAAAAACAACCTTATTTAAACCCTTCAAAAACTAAAATTGTCTCCTATAGAAAAACTCAACAGCTGCAATACTCTCATAGAAATGCAAGCACTACACGGCCGAAGGTGACCGAATTTCGGGACTTGGGAATACTGTTTTATTCTTCTCCTTCTCTTCCCACATTACACAAATTACCCAACGCTCTCTTCGATGTCTGTGTGCTGTTTGCAGGTACTCTAGAGAGTTTAAAGGTCCGCTTCCTTTCGTAAAGTTTTATTCGGCTCTCAGCGCACCTCTTCTCGAATACTGGTCAGTTGTTTGGAATGAAACTTGCAAGTCCCACTGTGACCGTATCAAAAAGGTTCAAATATGTTCCTTTCTATCTTTAAGCACCGCCTCCGTCATGTGCAAGAAGACGCAAACTGTATCATGTGTTTTCTGGAAAGCATTCCCTCCCTTTAGTGTCGACGAATGCGAGCTGATATTATCTTTCTGCATAAACTTCTTCATGGTAATATTTTGTGTGACGATCTGGTTACACTTATCAAAGTCAACTTGCCAAATAAACTTTTCAGAAAATTTTCAGCCTTCAGACCAGCTGCATTAAATACCGAAGCTCCTCCATCTGCTGAATACAATGTGCATATAATGAATATTCCGTTCGTCTTGATATATTCCAGAGCTCTTTTAGTTTGTTCTCTAATCAATTGAAAAATGTTGTAGCTTAAGTCCTTTATGTCATTCCAAATTTATGTACCGTATTTATTTTATGCAAACTGTGTTCATGCTTATTTTTCACTTTTCCTTATTTTGTGTTGCTTGAATATCTGTACGTTTTAGTGTCAGTGTTGGTAATGCAGAAGCTTTTTCTCTTTCTTTTTTTTAGAACTTCCTAACATGTTGTTAGTAAACTTTGGTTTTATAGTATACTCTATGTCATGTTCATTCGATATTGCTTGTGTAGTTCCTATTTTTTGCGTCTTTCGAACGTTTCGCTGGCCGAGTGTCATGGCTTGCAACACTAAGCCTGTCTTTGCTTTTTTGACTTTCTGTTGTTTTTTTCCTCTGTTTCCTTTTTCTGCTTTTTAAGATTACTGTAACAATGTTTACTTTATTTTTTATGTCACATATTGTTTTTGTGTGTTGTCTCGTCTTCATTTTAGTGTTTTTTTTTGTTTTGTATGGTGTACCACCACCAAGATCCTAAGGTTTTCCCGAGAACCGAAAATAAAGGTTGATTGATTGATTAGTATTATTATTTTTATCCCGTCCATTTCTGTAGATGTTAACTACAAAAAGTGTAGTGTTTACCCTGCAGCAAGTGGTGTACCCCAGGGTTTCGTGCTGGGTCCATTATTGTTTGCTATCTTTATCAAATATGTGTCGACGGTGTTAACTAACTCTTTTTTTCTTCTCTATGCTACTGCTCTTTTTTTCTTCTCTATGCTACTGATGTCAAACTATTTAGGCACATTAGCGGTGTTCAGGACTGCTGTGCCTTGCAGAGGGATGTGTCGGAATTACCGGTCTGGTGCAGGAAAAACTGCCTAAGTTTAAACCCCTCTAAAACAAAGGTTGTCACCCACAGCCAAAAAACCCACCATCTTCTACTTTCCTACAGTATTGAGGGAGCTCCTCTGCAAAGGGTTGAGGAGATCAGGGACCTAGGGGTGTTTTGGACAGTACCCTATCTTTGTCTCCTCATATTAGGCTCATCACCCGCACTCCGAAGTCTTGGAAGTGTGTGTCGGAATACAAAGAAATTCTCTCCTCCCGATCCATTTTTAATGCTATACAATGGAACATGTATACCACAGTTAGAATATGCTTCTATTGCCTGGAACGGCATTTCCAAATCTAGTAGTAAATTATTAGAACGTGTGCAGAAGAAGTTTTTATCAATATTTAGCACCGCCATCACTATCACAGTTTTCTTCCTGATTCTGACTTACCCACAGTCCCTTTCATCCCTTCCTTGAACTGCAGACGTATGCGTGCAGACCTTACATTTCTTCACAAAATTGTTCATGGTGACCTTTCTTGCGCAGACCTGCTTAACTGTTTAGAGTTTAGGGTACCACAGAGGCCCACCAGGTCGCATCGCCCGTTCTTGACCGCTGCGCACAACTCCAATCATTCTCCTGTGCGCAGAGTACAGAATTGTTACAACCGCTTCTTTGAACGCCTTCACATCTTTCAGAAATCCTTTACAATTTACCGTACAGCGCTGTTGAATACAGTATGTTAAACACCTATGACATGTCTGTCGTTCTTTTTTTTTCTGGAATTTGGTTTCTCTGCTGTTGTGTCTATCCAACTGATAGTTGCCTATTTTTGAAACTGTTTACTGTCATTTGTTCGTCCTATCATTTGTTTCTACACTCTTGAGGTTGTTTTTGTTGTATTACTGTCAAACTTTGTTGCTCTGCCTGTCGTGTGGCCTTTACGATTGGCTGAGCAAAATAGGCATCTTCTTTTTTTATTTTTTACCTGTACCCAGCCTCCGCCTGTGCTTTATTTCTCTTATTTTCCCTACTTCAATTTGTGTGCGTCTTGTCGCTTGTTTGTTTCTGGCTATATGTTTCTTGCATTTTGTTTTCATGTAACTACCCGTGTGCCAGCACTCAGGCCTCTGGCTGTTCCTGGGCACGTAAATAACCATGATTGATTGATTGATTGATTCAATATTATTGTTAATAATAATAATAATAATAATAATAATATTATTATTATTATTATTTTTTTATTTATTTTTTTTAAGATGGCGCCTAGCAAGGATTGTTGTGTTCTTTGCTCTTGCGTTTTTTATGGCAAACAAAAGTTTTTCCGCTGCATTGCCTGTAAAAAACGCGTGCACGCGAAGTGTGTTGTGTAGCCGGACGCTGAGCTTCAACTCCTGAGATGTGGCGCTCGGCCGTTCAAGTGCAACATCTGTCAAAAGGTTGAAGTGGCGGCTAGGCCTAGTGGAGCCAGCGACGACTTCGGCGCGCCCGCAAGCAGGGCTTCTTCCCCCTGCTCCCTTCGTCAAGGCTCACCGACAGTCGTCAAGAAGGCCCCGGAGCCCCCGCTCCAACCGGGTGACCTTGGTGCCGAACCTGCCGGTCTTCGCGCGCTCCTCGTTGACGTGCTGGAGGGAATTTCCTTTCTCAGCGACCAAGTGGCCCGGCTGCGCGAGGACAACGACCTTCTGCGCCGGGAAAACGCGCGGGCTTTTGCCTGCCTCCGTCAGGAGAGGGAGGGAGACCGCGCCCATTATGCGAAGTTGGTCACTTCCCTGCGTGCAGAGGTTTGCTCCTTGCGAGCTGAATTGCTTCGCCGTCCCGCTGCTTTGCAGAATGGAATGCGCGGCAGCTCGGGGAAGCCTTCTTTCACCCAAGCTGTTAACAATGAAGTGCCATCCTCGTCGGCTACGTCGGCTCCACTGCAGGCGGTGTCTCCGGCGTCTCCTACACTGCACCCAACTCCGTCCACCCCTTTCCCAGTGCTTTCCGTGTCTGTGCCTGACTGTCACCCTCCCAGTTTTGAGAAGAAGCGCCGAAGCCGGGCATGTGTGGGTGCGTCAGACACATCTGTACTGGTCTTCGTTTCGCAGCCGAAGCCCCCCAAAGCTATGTTTGTTTCCAAGCTTTCTCCGACCACCACCCCTGCCAGTCTCAATGCTCATCTGTCAACTTTAGGTGTCTCGCCCTTGAGCTGCCGACGACTGAAGACTAAATTCGACACCTATGGATCCTTTTATATTTCCTTGAATGAAGAGTGTTTCGAGCGCCTAAATGACCCCGCTGTTTGGCCGAAAGACTGCCTCTTTAAGGAGTTTCGAGGCATGTTTCGCGAAGGCATGCTTCACAGCTCTGAGCGCATCACGTAAGAAAAACAACCATGACTAGTTTAGATGTTTTTTTATCAGAATGTGCAAGGTCTTCGAACTAAGGTGACTGAATTTTTTCGTAACGTTCTGGCTTCTTGCTTACCGTTAATAGCTATTTCTGAAACTTGGTTGTGCCCTGATATCCTATCCAGTGATTATTTTCA
This sequence comes from Haemaphysalis longicornis, assembly GCA_013339765.2. NCBI lineage: Eukaryota > Metazoa > Arthropoda > Arachnida > Ixodida > Ixodidae > Haemaphysalis > Haemaphysalis longicornis. The sequence continues at coordinate 27,230,830 of CM023452.1, read as the reverse complement.
TCAAAATTACCTTGTATATCGTAATGATCGTGCTTTAACGGGATGCAAACAAAAAGGGGGCGGGGTCCTTCTCGCCGTTGACAAATCTCTCCCGTGTGTGCTACGTAGCGATATTGATAACGCAGATGAGTCTTTATGGGTCGAAATTCATTTCTCTAAAACTGAAAACTTCTAGTTGGTGTTTTTTACATTCCTCCTGATGTAGCTCCTGAGGCGTTTAATAAGTTAATCTCCTCCATTGAACAGGTGCTTATCCCTCATGGCAAGCGCAAAGTCCTCCTGCTTGGAGATTTTAATGCTCCTGGCATGGAGTGGAGCCAGCTAACTTGTTCCCACTACAACCACCACATTGAACAGAAGGGTAATAGGTTGCTAGATTTTTTGGCTTTCACTTCTATGGCACAGTGTAATCGCATAAAAAATTGCAGTGGAAATATTCTGGACCTGTGCTTTTCGAACTATGATGGCGTTAGTGTGTTGCACTCTGATTGTTCTTTAGTAATACCGGACAGATTTCATCCTCCTCTTTGTATTTCCTGTTGCTTCCCTTCATTGCTCCACCGTTCCGTAAATTCCAACAACACGCAACCTCATTACGCTTTCGCCAGGGGAGATTATGCTGGGCTGTATGGCTATTTTTCCGCTGCCCCTTGGTCGACCGTCATTGACCACTCTGATGTCAATGAACAAGTCGACCGTTTCACAGAGATTGTGCTTTCGGGTATGAAGGAATACATCCCGCAATATTTACCGAGGAGGTTCAAGTTTCCACACTGGTTTTCTTCTGAATTGCGGGATGCCCTGAAGCTCAAGGAACGTGCGCAAAGAAAGATGAAGCGCTCTGGTGCCAACCAGTTTGCTCAGGAATTCCGGCGCCTACGTGCCCTATGTAAAATATTGCACAAACGTGATCATACTTCGTACCTGACGTCGGTAGAAACTAAAGCAACTCACCAACCGGGAGCCTTCTGGAAATACATTCATTCTAGATCTAGTACAACTAAAAATTCTATTCGTCTTTTAGACTCCAACGGCGATGAGGTTGTCAAGGTGGCCGACTGCTTTGCTCGTCAATTTTCTTCTTTTTTTGGGATTATCGGTGGTAGTGACAACAGCAGCGCCCCTTGTCACCAGGGCGAGAAATCCGATTGTTTACAACTAGACCAGAACATCATTCGGACCAGTACCAAGCGGCTCAAGCCCTCGCTTTCTTGTGGGCCAGATGGTATTCCTGCTGCAATCCTAAAAACATATGCAAATATATTCGTTCCTGTGTTCACTTCAATATTTAATAACTGTCTCCGGTCGGGAACGTTTCCTCGCTCATGGAAAATCTCTCGCGTATTCCCTGTTTTCATGTCAGGCCTAAAAACTGATGCTATAAACTATAGGCCTGTCTCGCTTCTTTGTTCTGCCTCTAAAATTTTCGAGTTGTCTCTTCATACGGTCTTGTCTTTCTCATTTAAATATGTCCTCATCCCTAATCAACATGGATTTATGCGTGGTCGTTCAACTTCCACGAACCTTGTATGCTTCATGGAGCAGGCTGTCCCAGCAATCGTTGGTAGAAGCCAACTGGATGTGGTCTACTGTGACATGAGCAAAGCCTTTGATGTTGTCAACCACTCGTTATTGCTTGCAAAGCTCACTCTGTTAGATGTACACGCTTCTTTGGTGGGTCTTATACGTTGTTATCTCAAGGAGCGATATTGCTATGTAAGTGTTAACGGTCAAACATTATTTAGGTACAAAGCAACCAGTTGTGTACCCCAAGGCTCCGTTCTGGGTCCCCTTCTTTTTTCCATTTTCATTAACGATGTTGCTTCTGCCATTCAAAATTCTTCTTTTTTGTTGTACGCTGATGATATAAACATCTTTAGAGAAGTGCGTAGTGTTCAGGACTGTAATTCTCTTCAGGTTGATATTGTGTCATTCCATCGTTGGTGCACCAAAAACGACCTTATTTTGAACCCTTCAAAAACTAAAGTTGTCTCGTATAGTAGAAAAACTCAACAGCTGCAATACCCTTATGAAATTGCAGGCACCACACTGCCGAGGGTGACCGAAATTCGGGACTTGGGAGTACTTTTTGATTCTCCTCTGACTTTCTCTTCCCACATTGCACATATTACCCGTCGGTCTCTTCGTTGTCTGGCTGCTGTTTGCAGGTATTCTAGAGAGTTTAAAGGTCCGCTTCCTTTCTTAAAGTTGTATTCGGCTCTCTGCTTACCTCTTCTTGAATACGGGTCTGTTGTCTGGAATGGAACTTGCAAATCCAATAGTGACCGTATCGAAAGAGTTCAAAATAAGTTCCTTTCTATCTTTAAGCCCGCTTCCGTCATGTGCAAGGCGACGCATACGGCATCATGTCTCTTCTGAAAAGCATTCCTTCCCTTCGGTGTCGACGAATGCGAGCTGATATTATCTTTCTCTAAACACTTCTTCATGGTAATATTTTGTGTGACGATTTCGTTACACTTATCAATGTTAATTTGCCAAATAAACGTTTCAGAAAATTTCCAGCTTTCAGACCAGTTGCTTTAAATAGCCGACGCTCGTCCATCTGCCGAATACAATGTGCATATAATGAATATTTCGTTCGGCTTGCTATATTCCAGAGCTCCTTTACTTTGTTCTCTAATGAGTTGAAAACTGTTGTAGCTTAAGTCCTTTATGTCATTCCAAATTTATGTACCCTTTGTATTATGTGCAAACTGTTCTTGCTTGCTTTTCACTTTTTCTTGTTTTGTGTTGCTTGAATATTTGTACGTTTTAGTGTCAGTGTTGGTAATGCTGAAGCTTTTCCCCCCTTTTTTTTGGAACTTCCTAATATGTTGTTAGAAAACCTTGGTTATATACGTATACTCTATGTCATGTTGATTGAATATTTGCTTGTATAGTTCCTATTTTTCACATCTACTGAACGTTTCGCTGGCCGAGTGGCATGGCTTGCAACACTAAGCCTGCCTTTTCTTTTTTGACTTTTCTTCTTTTTTTTTCCTTTTTTGCTTTCTAAGATTTCTGTAACTATTTTTACTTGATTGTGTGTGTCATACATATAGTTTTTGTGTGTTGTCTTGTCTTAATTGTAGTGTTTTTTTTTTGTATGGTGTACCAGTACAAAAACCCTAGGGTTGTTCCTGGGCACCGAAAATAAAGGTTGATTGGTTGATTGGTTGATTGATTATTATTGAACGCGCAGGCTGAACGCGCAGGCTTTCGACCGGCTCCGTCAGTGGAGGGAGGGTGACCGCGCCCATTCTGCGCAGGTAGTTGCCTCCTTGCGAGCCGAGTTGTGCTCCCTGCGTGCCCAACTACTTCACCACCCCGCTGCGCTGCCGGAAGGAGTGCGTCACAGCTCAGGGCAGCCTTCTTTTGCCCAAGCTGTAAACAAGGAAGTGTTGCCTTCGGCTACGTCTGCTCCCCTGCAGTCGGTGTCTTCGGCTTCTCCTGCACTGCCTCCTACTCCGTCCCAACTTTCCCCGGTGCATTCTGCGCCTGTACTTGACTGTCAACCCCCTACTGCTGAGAAGACGTGTCGAAGCCGGGCATGCGTAGGTGCATCGGACACATGTGGACTGGTCGTCGTTCCGCTGCCGAAGCGCCCCAAAGCAATGTTCGTTTCAAAGCTTTCTCCGTCCACGACCTCTACTAGTCCTAATGCGCATCTGACAACCTTAGGTGTCTCGCCCTTGAACTGCCGACGACTGAAGACTAAATATGACACGTACGCATCCTTTTATATTTCCGTCAGTGAAGAGTATTTCTAGCGCTTGAATGACCCCGCTGTTTGGCCGAAAGACTGCCTCTTTAAGGAGTTTCGAGGCATGTGTCGCGAAGGCATGCTTCACAGCTCTGAACGCAACACATCAGAAAAAGAATAATGACTAGTTTAGATGTTTTTTATCACAATGTGCGAAGTCTTCGAACTAAGGCGACTGAATTTTTTGGTAATGTTCTGGCATCTTGCTTTCTGTTAATAGCTATATCTGAATCTTCGTTGTGCCCTGATATTCTATCCAGTGATTATTTTCCTCAAAATTACCATGTATATCGTAATGATAGTGCCTTAACGGGATGCAAACAAAAGGGGGGCGGGGTACTTCTCGCAGTTAACAAATCTCTCCCGTGTATGCTACGTAGCGATATTGAAAACGCAGGTGAGTCTTTATGGGTCGAAATTCATATCTCTAAAACTGTAAAACTTCTAGTTGGTGGTTTTTTACGTTCCTCCTGATGTAGTTCCTGACGCGTTCAATAAGTTAGTCTCCTCCATTAAACAGGTGCTCACTACTCATTGCGACCTCAAGGTCCTCCTCCTTGGAGATTTTAACGCTCCTGGCGTTCAGTGGAGCCACCTCACCTGTTCCCACTAGAACCCCCACTTTCAACAGAAGGGTAATAGGTTACTAGATTTTTCGTCTTTCACTTCCATGGCACAGCGTAATCACATAAAAAACTGCAGTGGAAACATTCTGGACCTGTGCTTTTCAAACTTCGATAGTGTTAGTGTGTCGCGTTCTGATTGTGCTTTAGTAATACCCGACAAATATCCTCCTCCTCTCTCTATTTCCTGTTGCCTTCCTACAATACTCCACCGTTCTGTAATTTCAAGCAATGCGCAACCTCGCTACGCTTTCGCCCGGGGAGATTACGTTGGGCTGTATGGCTACTTTTCTGCTGCCCCTTTGTCAACAGTCATTGACCTCTCTGATGTCAATGAACAAGTTGACCGTTTTACTGAGATTGTGCTTTTGGGTATGAAGAAATACATTCCGCAATATTTACCAAAGAAGTTCAAGTTCCCACACTGGTTTTCTCCTGAATTGCAGGATGCCCTGAAACTCAAAGAACGTGCGCACAGAAAGATGAAGCGCTCTGGTGCGAATCAGTTCGCTCAGGAGTTCCGGCGCCTACGTGCCCTATGCAACATATTGCACAAGCGTGATCATGCTTTGTACCTGGCGTCAGTTGAAGCTAAAGCAACTCATCAGCCGGGTGCCTTTTGGGAATACATTCATTCTAGATCTAGTACAACGAAAGATTCTATTCGTCTTCAGGATTCCAACGGCGATGAGGTTGCATATGCGGCCGACTGCTTTGCTCGTCAGTTTTCTTCTTTGTTTGGGCTTATCGGTGGTAGTGATGACGGCGCGTCTCTTGTCACCAGGACGGTAACTCCGCTTGTTTCCAATTGGATGAGAACATCGTGCGGACCAGCATCAAAAGGCTAAAGCCCTCGTTGTCTTCTGGGCCAGATGATATTCCTGCTGCAATTCTAAAAACGTATTCAAATATATTCGTTCCTGTGTTCACCTCAATATTTAATAACTGTCTCCGGTCTGGCACGTACTCTCGCTCATGGAAAATTTCTCGTGTATTCCCTGTTTTTAAGTGAGGCCCAAAAACTGACCCCATGAACTATAGGCCAGTGTCACTCCTTTGTTCTGCCTCTAAAATATTCGAGTTATCTCTTCATGCGGTCTTGTCTTTCTCACTTAAACACGTCCTCATTCCTCATCAACATGGCTTCATGCGTGGTCGCTCAACTTCCAGAAACCTCGCATGCTTCATGGAGCAGGCTGTCCCAGCAGTCGTTGGTAGAAGCGAGCTTGATGCGGTCTACTGTGACATGAGCAAGGCCTTTGATGTAGTCAACCACTCGTTATTGCTTGCCAAGCTCATTCTGTTAGATGTTCACGCTTTTTTCGTGGGTCTTATACGTTGCTATCTCCAGGAGCGATATTGCTATGTAAGTGTTAACGGTCAAACATCATTTAGATAGAAAGCAACAAGTGGTGTACCCCAGGGCTCCGTTCTGGGCCCCCTTCTGTTTTTCCATTTTCATTAACGATGTTGCTTCTGCCATTCAAAATTCATCTTTTTGTTGTATGCTGATGAATATGAAAATCTTCAGAGAAGTGCGTAATGTTCATGACTGTAATTCTCTTCAGGCTGATATCGTGTCATTCCATCGTTTGTGCACCAAAAACGACTTAATTTTGAACCCCTCAAAAACTAAAGTTGTTTCTTTTAGTAGGAAAACTCAACAGCTGCAATACTCCTATAAAATAGCAAGCACTGCACTGCCGAGGGTGACCGAAATTCGGGAATTGGGTGTACTATTTGATTCTTCTCTGACTTTCTCTTCCCACGTTACACAAATTACCGGATGCTCTCTTCGATGTCTGGGTGCTGTTTGCAGGTATTCTAGAGAGTTTAAAAGTCCTCTTCCTTTCTTAAAGTTGTATTCAGCTCTCTGTTTACCTCTTCTCGAATACGGTTCTGTTGTTTGGAATGGAACTTGCAAGTCCAATAGTGACCGCATCGAAAGGGTTCAAATTAAGTTCCTTTCTATCTTTAGGCACCGTTTCCGTCATGTACAAGAAGACGCAAATGGCAGCATGTCTTGTCTCAAAAGTATTCCTTCCCTTTGGTGTCGACGAATGAGAGCTGACATTATCTTTCTGTATAAACTTCTTCATGGTGATATTTTGTGTGATGACTTGGTTGCACTTATCAATGTCAACTTGCCGAACAAACTTTTCCGAAGATTTCGAACGTTCAGAACAGATGCTTTAAGTAGACGACGCTCTTGCATCTGCAGAATACAATGGGCATATAATGAATATTCCGATCGTCTTGATATATTTCAGAGCTCTTTGTCTTTGTTCTCTAATGAATTGAAAACTGTTTTAGCTTAAGTGACTTTATGTCATTTATGTGCCGTATTTCTGTTCCGTATTTATTCTATGCAAATCATCATATTGCTTGTTTGTTTTTTACTTTTCCTGATTTTGTGTTGCTTGAATTTCTGTCGGTTTAAGTGTCAGTGCTTGTAACGCTAAACTTCGTATTTCCATTTTGAAACTTTATAAGATCTTGTTACAAAACCTTTGTTTTATGTGTATAATCTATCTCCGTCATGTTCATTGAGTATTTGCTTGTGTATTTTCAATTTTTCATGTGCCCTCAACGTTTTGCTGGCCGGGTGTCATGGCTTCTAACACTAGGCTTCCTTTTTTCTTTTTTTTTTTGCTGTTTTGCTTTCCTGGGATCTCTGTAACTATTTTTACTTTATTGTTTCTTTCATATATATGGTTTTCTGTGTTGTGTTTTCTTGATTTTAGTTTGTTCTTATGAATGCTTGTATATGGTGTACCAGTACCAAGACACTAGGGTTGTTCCTGGGCACCAAAAATAAAGGTTGATTGATTGATTGATTGATTGATTATTATCATTATTATTAATCTTAAGTTAAGGACAGCGCCCACAAAAAGGCAAATAGTTCTGGGCTTGACAAGTGGAAAGCGGAGTTTAGTCGGTATCGCTCACTTTGTAAAAGCCTCTATCGGCGTGACCACCAGCTCTATATAGAGTCGTTAGAGGCTTCTACGTCTCAAAAACCGGCTCACTTCTGGAGGTATGAACGCGGCCGTTGTAAGGCGTCTAAAGAACACATTAGCCCTCTTTATTCCCATGGGGAACAGCTTGAGGATGTTGCCACGAGCTTTTCTCAGTACTCTCATTCTGTCTTTCAACTGCCTGATGGTCACGACGAACGCCTATCGTTTAATAATATGTCTAATTTTAGTACACTTATGTTCCATGACAAACTTGTCAATGATTCCCTTAAACGAATGAAAAACCTATCGTTTAATAATATGTCTAATTTTAGTACACTTATGTTCCATGACAAACTTGTCAATGATTCCCTTAAACGAACGAAACCGCCATTTTCCTGTGGTGCAGATGGAATTCCAGCAACCCTCATGAAGGCTTACGGCAACCTTTTTGTGCCTGTATTAACTTCCATTTATAATAACTGTTTACTTTTCGGCAAATTTCCTCGTGCATGGAAGATTGCTCGAATTTTTCCAATATTTAAGTCTGGTGATAAGTCAACCGTTACCAACTATCGCCCAATCTCACTTCTTTGTGTCGCATCAAAACTCTTTGAGTCAGCTCTGCACAACGTTCTTGCTGCCTGCGTCAATAACGTTCTGATACCAAATCAGCACGGCTTTTTCTCGGGTCGATCGACGGTTACAAATCTTGCAATCTTCATGACACAGGCTTCGGCTGCAGTTTGTGAAAACGGCCAGTTGAATGTTATTTATTTTGACATCAGTAAGGTGTTTGATGTTGTGAACCATAAATTATTAATTAACAAGCTTACTATTTCCGGTGTTGACGCAAGCTTTGTTGCCTTGTTGTTAAACTATCTCCTTGACCGGTCCTTTTACGTAGATGTAAACTTCAAAAGGTCTAGTGTTTACACTGCAACGAGTGGTGTAACTCAGGGTTCTGCCCTGGGTCCACTATTGTTTTCTATCTTTATCAATGATGTGTCAACAGTGTTAACCAAATCTTCATTTCTTCTCTATGCTGATGATGTCAAACTATTCAGGCACATTAACAGTTTTCAGAACTGCTGTGCCTTGCAGAGGGATGTGTCGGAATTATCGGTCTAATGCAGCAAAAACTGTCTAAGTTTTAAATCCAGCTAAACAAAGGTTGTCACGTACAGCCGGAAAACCCATCGTCTACTGTTTTCGTACAGTATAGAGGGAGCTCCTTTGCAAAGGGTTGAGGAGATTAGGGACCTCGGGGTTCTTTTCGACAGTACCCTCTCTTTTTCTTCTCATATTAGGCTCATCACCCGGCAAGCGCGCAGAACTCTTGGAAATGTGTTTCGGATTACAAATAAATTCGCTTCTCCAGATTCATTTCTAATGCTATACAATACAATATGTATCCCCCATTTAGAATATGCTTCTGTTGCCTGGAACGGCATCTACAAATCTAGTAGTGAATAATAGAACCTGTGCAGAAGAAGTTTTTTTTCCATATTTCAGCACCGTCATCACAATCACAGTTTTCATCCTGATTCTGACTTACCCATTGTTACTTCCATCCCTTCGTTGACCTGCAGACGTATGCGTGCAGAACTTACATTTCTTCACAAAATTGCTCATTGTGACCTTTCTTGCCCAGACCTGCTTAACTGCTTAGAATTTAGTGTTCCACAAAGGCCCACCAGGTCGCATCGCCCTTTCTTCACCGCTGCGCGCAACTCCAATCATTCTCCTGTGCGCAGAATACAAAATTGCTTCAACCGCTTCTCTGAACGCCTTGACATCTTTCAAAGCTCCCTTACAATTTACCGTACTGCGCTGTTGAACACAGTATGTTAAACATCTATGATATCTCTGTCGTTCGGTTTTCTTTTTTATTATTGCTTAAATTTGGTTTCTCTGCGATTCTGTTTAACCAATATAGTTGCCTATTTTTGAAACCGTTTACTTATCAAGCTTGTCTTATTATTTGTCTCTATACTCTTGTCATTGTTTTTGTTGTCTTACTGTCAAACTTTGTTCTCTGCTTGTATATTCATTATAATAGGCTGAGCCGCAAAGGCATCTTCTTTTTTTTCTTTTTTACCTGTACCCCGGCTCCGCCTGTGCTTTATTTCTGTAATATTCGCTACTTCAATTTGTGTGTGTCTTGTCGCTTGTTTGTTTCTTGCAATATGTTTCTTGTATTTTGTTTTCATGTAACTATCCGTGCGCCAGCACTCAGGCCTGTGGGTGTTCCTGTGCACGTAAATAAACATGATTGATTGATTGATTGATTGATTGATTGATTGATTGATTGATTGATTGATTTTTATAAATATTACGCACTCTACGAGAAGAGCTCGCCGCGCGGCAAGCGGTTTCCCTGGCGGCCTCCCCGAGGCCCTCTGTTCTCGCGGCGTGATGCTTTCAACCGCGGCGTCTGATATGTCTTGGTCTGGGTAACCCGTAGTCCCCGTGACATCATGGTTCGCCGCTGCCGTCGCAGCCGCTTCTGCTGTTGCTGTTGGTGGTCCGCCTAAAAACGTTGTCCACCGTCACCAGCCGGTGGCGGAACACGGGAAGCAACGTCTGCAACGGCAGCCTGGGTCGCCCGCCTCCAGCCCGAATGCTGTCGTCACTGGTGCCGATGCGTGTCTCGCAGCACAACCGTCACCTGGAGGAGGAGGATCCACCGTGGGCCACACCAGCATTGGTGTTGTCAACGGCAAGGCTCGTCAACTCGCATTCTTTGGAACCTTGGACTCGTCTGAGCTCACGGTGGTGCAGCGGCGGCGGGTGCTGAAGGCTCTGTTCGTCACGAAACTTTCACCCGAAACCACGGAAGCTCAGCTTTGCTCATACGTGACGGCCAGAGATACTGCTCCTCTTGCTTGCAAGCGGATAAAAACTAGGTACAACACCTATACCTCTTCTATGTTGCCGTAAGCAACGTGTGCTATGAATTACTGTAGGATCCAGCTCTGTGGCTAAATGAGTGTCTTTTTAACCCCTTCCGGGGCGTACTGGGTAAGTCGATGCTGCACCTGCCTGAACTTTCCTCGCCCGCATGATCAGTGTTTGTTACCAAAATGTCCGTGGTTTGCGGACCAAATCTGCTGAGTTCTTTTTCTCTATAGCTTCGTCCTGATATAATGTAATCGTCTTTACCGAAACTTGGCTATCCTCAGAACTTCCGTATAGCGAATATTTTACCGATAATTAAGTTGTTTTCCGAAATGACCATAGTGGCCCCACTTTTAAAAAATGCGGTGGTGGAGTGCTTATTGCGGTGGACAATTCGTTGAACTGCCATCGTCGCTCAGACCTTGAAACTGCTGCAGAATCAGTGTGGGTGGAATTTCTCAGCGGTAGAAAAAATGGTAACCTAATTTCCACCTTTTATATACCTCCATCCATAAAATACGCCGAATTTCAGCGCTGTGTCACATCAATAGTGGAGGTTGTTAATGCCTACCCAGACATATGCGGGGTCTTCAACGTTCCCAGTGTAGACTGGGATGATCGGACTGTCAGACACGATCATCATTACATTTCCACGAAGGGCTACTGTTAGACTTTATTTCTTTCACTGGTCTAGAACAAAGTAATAGGTGTAAAAACACATGTGGTAATGTTTGAAACCTATGTTTTTTCAACCAGGCGGGCTTTACCATTTCTTTGTCTTATACCTAGCTGGTTTGTCCCGACAATATTCATCCTGTCCTTCATATCTCACTGCCGTATTTGTCGGGGCAATCGAAATGCTCCGGCCATTCTGCTCATCCGACGTACAATTATGCTGCTGGAGAATCCGTTGCTTTTTATAACTACTCATGTAACACTGACTGGTCTCTCCTCGTCAAACTTCCTCTGTTGATGACCAAGTCGAGAAACGTTCTACAATTATTCAGTAAGGAATGCAAATATTCATACCAAGAACGTCCGGAAAGAAATCTGAATTTCCGAACTGCTTTTCTGCGCAACTGCGAGAGGCATCAAAATGTAAAGCCCATGCTCACAAGAAAATTCGCGGGCTACAATACGAAGCTTCGAAAGAAGTATTTCAGAGCCCTGTGTAAAGAGCTGTATGATCGCGATCGTTCAGACTACAGAGCCAAGGTAGAAATCAGCGCTACGCGCGACCAGAAAGGTTTCTGGCAGAATGTTCGCTCTCGATCTGCTGGCAAGGTTGCCGAAATCGTTAACCTTCTAGACGACAATGGAAACCCTATTGGAGACGTTGCTAATGCCATTGGGGATCATTTAAGCTCAGTATTTTCAAAGGGTGAAGTTAACATTTTGTCCAACTCTTCCTCTGCGTCATCTAATTTCTGCGTTCCCAGAATTAGTGAGGGCGACGTACAGAAAGCTCTGAAGCGCCTCAAAACGTCATTTTCTTGTGGCCCTGACGTCAATCCTCCCGCAATATAACCTATGGGGAGCTTCTGATTCCCATACAAACCGCTATATTTAATAATTCAATTCCATCTGCTACTTTTTCAGCAGCCGGGAAGTTAGCAAGCTTGGTCCCTGTCTTCAAAACAGGTGCTTAAGATAGTGCTAGAAACTATCGGCCTATTTCGCTACTGTGTGCGGCGTCTAAGTTTTTTAAGACTGTGTTGAACAATGCTTTAACTTCCAGTGTTAAGAGCATACTAATTTCCGAACAGCACGGGCTCATGTCTGCACGTTCCACAACCACTAACCTCGTTTCTTTCATGCAGCGAGCGTCCGAAGCGGTTCATCATAGGATGCAGCTTGATACGGTGTACATTGACCTGAGCACGGCTTTGATGTGGTGATTGTTAATTTCTTAAATGTCACTCCTCAACATAGATAATTCGATTCTTGACCTCCTAATTAGTTATGTGCGTGGGCGGACCTACTACGTAAATGTTAACGGCCAGCTATCCTATCGTTACTGTCTTTCAAGTGGTGTGCCACCGGGGTCTGTTCGCAGCCCTCTTTTGTTTTCTTTATTTGTCAATGATGTTTCTGCTGCTATAAGGCATTCTTCTTCTTTACTTTATGCTGATGACATCAAGATTTTTAGGGAAGTTTCGTCTGTTAGCGACTGCACGCATTTGCAAAGAGACGTGGATGCATTTACACTCTGGTGTAAAGAGAACGAGCTGATAGTGACCGCCGCGAAAACCAGTGTTTTCATACGCGCGTAAAACAGAGTGCCTGCTTTATCACTAATCAGTTAATGATGTTACTTTGCCTCGAATCTCGACGACAACTGATCTTGGCGTGCTGTTTGATAACCAGCTAACTTTTACACCGCACGTTCGATTCATCTAACAGCGAGCGCTCGCCACTTGGGTATGGTCTGCCGTATGTCTAATGAATTTCGTAGTGCAAACTCCTTCCTGAAACTGTACTGCACTGTCTGTCGTCCTGTGCTGGAATATGCCTCGGTTGTCTGGAATGGTACATGCAAATCTAACAGCAGGGCCATTGATAAAGTGCAGAATAAGCAGCTGTCCATACTTAGACATCGCTTCCCTCACTAGTATCACCGTCTTGACTCTGTACCACGGTACTTACAGGTTCTGCCTGAGCTAAAGGCTAGGCGCGATACAGCTGACCTCGTATTTCTTTTTAAGCTCATATGAGCAGTGCGGAATTTCTTTGGGAGCTCCAGCTAACAGTGCCTAATAAAGCAACAAGAAAATGTCATCCTTTTTGTACTCTCACCTCCTGTAACCGACATTGCCCGCTTTTCAGGCTGTAGAGCACGTGTAGTTTCTACTCTGCAGACGTATATATTTTAAGAGCTCCCTCAATCAGTTCAGTTGATACACTTCCAGAATTCTCATTCGCTCATATGCTCCTTCTTATTCTCTTATATGGAACTATATGAAATATTTCGTTGCTCCGTCATACTGAATGGATCTTGTTCAAGCTATAGTAACTTCTTTTTACCTACTTGCCTTACTGTAGAGAGATTATGCTGTTTATATAACTCTTTTGTTGTTTTCCATTTTATGAATTGCTGTTATATGGTTACACGGTTATCTGTAGTGTGCAGATAATCTGTTTCATCGGTACGATGTAATTACCAATTGTGTTGTATACTGTCAGTTTTGTTTGTGTTCATTGCATGGAGTGTATACGCTATTTATGTTTTGTAGTGGTTTGTATGGTATACTTTGTAATATACATCCTAAAAGTTATTGTTTTCTACTCTTTTAATTTATACGCTGTCAACGTGTTCTTTCCTTTCAGTTTTTGTTTTCCTTTTTTTTCACCTGTAGCCATCTGTGTACCAGCACCAAAGCCTCACGGCTGTTCTTGGGTACAATAAATATACATGATTGATTGATTGATTATCCTCTTTTTTTTCTTTGCTCGTTCTTCTCGTTGACTGCTTATATTGTGAGCTTTTGCTGTATATTATTGCCGCATTTCGTCTTCCTCACTGCGCCAGAACCAAGGCCTCGGCTTTTCCTGGGCACTCTAATAAACATTGATTGTTTCATTGATTGATTGATTATATAGTGGAAATGTGTGTCGGATTACAAAGGAATTCTCTTCTCCAGATCTATTTCTAAAGCTATACAATGCAAAGTGTACCTCAGTTGGAATATGCTTCTATTGTCTGGAACGGCCTCTCCAAATGTATTAGGTAAATAATAGTACGTGTGCAGAAAAAGTTTTTATCCATAATTAAGCCCCGTCGTCACAATCATAGTTTTCATCCTGATTCTGGCTTACCCATAGTTCCTTCCATCCCTCCCTTGAACTGCAGACGTATGCGTGGAGATCTTTCATTTCTTCACAATATTGTTCATGGTGAATTTTCGTGCGCGGACCTGCTTGTTTAGAGTTTATTGTACCACAAAGGCCTACCAGGCCGCCTCACCGCTTCTTGACCACTGCGCGCAACTCTAATCATTCTCTTGTGCAGAGTACAGAATTGTTACAACCGCTTCTTTGAACGCCTTGACGTCTTTCAAAAATCGATTACAATTTACCTTATTGCGCCAGTGCATACAGTATGCTAAACATCTATATATATTTGTCGTTTTTTTTTCTTTCTCTGGAATTTGGTTTCTCCACGGTTCTGTTTAACCAACAGATAGTTGGCTATTTTTGAAACTGTTTACTGCCATTTGTTCATCTCTACACTCCTGCCAGTGTTTTTGTTGTATTATTGTCAAACTTATACGCTCTGCCTGTCATGTGGTCTTTACAACAAGCAGAGCAACAAATGCATCTTCTTTTTTTTCTTTTTTACCTGTACCCAGGCTCCGCCTGTGCTTTATTTCTGTGATTTTCATTACTTTATTCTGTGTGTCTTGTCGCTTGTTTGGTTGTTCTAACGTTTCTTGTATTTTTTATGTAACTATCCGTGCGCCAGCACTCAGGCCTCTGGCTGTTCCTGGGCACGTAAATAAACATGATTGATTGATTAATATTATTATATTATTATTATATTACTCTTACTATTATTAATATTATTATAGTTATAGTCCCGCAGCATAGCGCCCAGCCGGGATGCAAGCTTGCTCTGCTCCTGCCCCTTTTTCGGGAAACAACAGTTCTATCGCTGCGAAAGCTGTGTAAAACGTGTGCACGCGAAGTGTGTGACCTGGCCGGACGACCAAATGGAACTTTTGAGGGCTGGATCGCGCCCATTTCGCTGCAATTTGTGCAATTCTACCAGGACGGGCGCTAAGCCTAGTGACGGGATGGAGGCATCACCGACGGAAACGTGTTCTCCGCAGCCCAGCGCTCCCCCGACCGGTTCCTCTCTCTCCCCTCCGGGTGACCTTTATGGTGAGATTTCCGGTCTCCGCCGTCTTCTCCTCGACGCGCTGGAGGGAATTTCTTTTTTGAGCGACGAGGTTTCGCAAATGCGAGAAGAAAATGAGCGCCTCCGAAAGGACCATTCCCGCGGAGCCGAACAGCAGGCTCGAATCGTCGCCTCCCTCCGCTCCGAGGTTCGTTTTTTACGTTAGGAGCTGGCCCGCCGTGTGACCCCCGCGCCTGCGAAGTCCCCGACGGTTGTTCCATTTGAAGCTTCCGTGCTCCCCTCAACCTCCGACAACCCCTTACCCTCCGACAGGCCTCGAGACACCGAGACCAGTCCTATTTGCCCTACGCCGCCAGCTCATCAATCCCCTTAGGAGCAACGTGTTGACGATCCTGTCCGACCCCCTTTGACAGTTGCTACAAAGGGTGAAAAGAATACAAAGAAGGGAAAAAGGCCTGCATTCCTTGGAGCAATGGAGTCGTGTGCATTTTCTGTGGTTGAGCGGCCGCAGCGTCAAAGGCACTATTTGTTTCCAAGTTGAGCCCTGACAGTGCCACTGCTGACCTCAAGAAGCACATCGAATCTCACAATATTTGTCCCCTTTCCTGCCGGCGGCTGAAAACAAAATATTTGTCGTACTCCTCGTTCTACGTCATGGTTGACGAAGAAAACATGAAGCGTCTGAATGACCCCTCAATGTGGCCGCGTGGCTGCATTTTCAAGCCATTCCGTGGGATTCTACATGATGATATGCTCCATCCTTCAGAATCTGTAATTGACAGTGAAGGTGTGTAATTTGGGCATCTTTTACCAAAACGCTCGTGGTCTACGAACTAAGCCAACTGAATTATTTGCTAATTTTAATTCGTCTTCGTTTCCTGTCATTGTATTACCGAAACTTGGCTGTGCAATGAGATTCCCTCATCAGACTGTTTTCCATCAAGTTACAACACCTTCCGCAGTGATCGTGACTTTAGTGCTACCAAATAAAAAGGTGGTGGCGTACTTATGGCTGAAGATAATTCTCTGAGATCTGTTCGCCGAAGTGACATTGAAACTGTTCCTGAATCAATATGGGTCGAAATTAGCCTTGATCGTTGCGAAAAATTGTTGATTGGGTCCTTCTATGTGCCGCCTAGCATTACCCCAATCTCTTTTAATGACATCATCTCTTCTATTGAAAATATCATAGCTTCACATACGAAGCACAGGATTATTGTTATTGGTGAATTTATTACCCCTGGTATCGACTGGAGAACAGTTAAATATTCTCATTACCATCAATACATAGAGAATAAGTGCGCCCTACTATTAGATTTTCGTGCTTTTAATTCCTTTCAACAACATAATTCTATGGCGAATCCTTGCGGTAGCATATTAGATCTGTGTATCTCAAACAATCAGCCTATTGAAGTGTCACTCTCTGACATTTTTTTTGTTCGTCCCGATAAATTTCACCCACCACTTAAACTAACACTCTCTCGGTCAGGGGAAAAACAGAGCTCTCAAAATAACATCAACAAATCGCCCAGATTTGCTTTCAAAAGAGGTGATTACGTCGGCTTACACCGTGACTTATCTTCCATTGACTGGTCTATGGTAACTGAAAAAAACAATGTAGATGACCAAGTAGATCAGCTTACGGAACTTATCCTAAGCAGTATGCGCACATATATTTCACAATATACTCCTAAACTCCAGAAATATCCCCCCTGGTTCTCGTCTGAACTTATAAGTGCTCTAAAGCATAAAGATCGCGCACACAGAAAGCTTAAAAGCACTCCATGTCTGGAGCGCAAGGAAGATTTCCGATGTTTCGAACCCTCTGTAAACGCCTATATAAACGGGATCACAGTTCATATATTGCACATTTAGAAAAAAGCTCCTCTGACAGGCCGGCTGAGTTCTGGAAATATGTACGCAAACGTTCTAACAAAAGCGAAGAACCTTTAATACTACTGGACTCCGATGGAACAGAACTACAAGCCGTCGCTGACTGTTTTGCCACGTAGTTCTCTTCCGTTTATAAAGCCCCTGACTCTAGCACTACTATCGAACAACATTTGGAAATCAACACACCCAATGCTCTGTCGCTGGATGAAAATCACATCAGCGAATGCATTAAGCGCTTGAAACCATCCTTATCATGTGGTCAAGATGGTATCCCCTCAGCTATACTAAAAGCTTGAAGCAGTATATTAGTCCTAGTACTGACTAGCATATTTAATAACTGTCTGATTACTTCCACATTTCCTAGCATGTGGAAAATTGGCCGTGTTTTTCCAGTATTTAAGTGTGGCTTTAAAACTGATGTCTCGAGTTATCGACCGATTTCTCTTCTCTGTGCCACGTCAAAGATTTTTGAGCTGGCCCTTCACCACAACCTGTCTTTTAGTGTGCAAAACTCATTGAATATTAATCCACATGGATTTGTCCCTGGCCGCTCAACCATCACTAATCTTGCCAGTTTCATGGCGCAAATATCTACACCTGTATTCCAGAGAGGTCAGGTCGACACCATTTACTGTGACCTCAGCAAAGCATTCGATGTAGTCAGCATAGGTCGGCAAAACAGAAAGAACTCACTCAAACTCAATCACATTTTTTTTTATTCACGCAGTACTCAATCAAACTCAGACTCAAAAAGTTGGTCTGTTCACAAAATCACTCGTACTCACTCATCAAATACTCATTTGTAATCGTACTCACTTGTACTCAAACTCATTTGTCCTCACGAGTATTCGTACTCAATCTGTACTCATGAGTACTGAATCTGTACTCATGAGTACTCACTCTGTACTCATAAGTACTCAATAAGTACTATTGCTCATGAGTACTACTCATGAGTACTACTCATGCTGCACTCGCGAGTACTACTCATTCTGCACTCACGAGTAGTACTCATTCTGCACTCATGAGTACTCAGTCAGTTCTCATGAGTACTCAATTTGTATTACTCACGAATAATCAACTTATCTGCACTGTTAGCTAGGTCGTAGCTCGAATGAAAGACTAAGTAGAAAAAATAATTGTTTAATTGATTAGAAAAACACAGGTTACATATAAATCAGGACAGAGGAAGAAAACGTCTGACGCGGTGCACTGTCGTTGGGCGACTTACTGTCCGAAGGCAAGTACACTGTACATGTGAGAAAGCGAAACGGAACGTAAGCACTCGCGTTGCGCCTGGCGTCTCGTCTTGTTCTCAGGCCGGGTCGGGCTCAGGGGAGCTCGGGGCTTGTCGGTGCGGCCGTGGCCGTAAACTGCGTTTTCTGCGTGTCTTCGGGTGGCAGCTTTTGTCGTCCGTTTTCGTTTCCGGGCGCGCTGATACGTATCCTAATCGTGCTCTGAATCCGAAATGCGCCTGCCCCCAGGCACAATGAAGCGTTCGCGTAGATTGACGTCCGTTCGTATCCAGATCACTGTCCGCTTGTTCACAGATGCTCGATGCTGGCGTTTGTTTTTTGTTGTTCCAGATACTAGAAACTTCGTTAAGAGGGTGTTCGTCTCGTTGAGTTTCGGTGAATTTCAAATCTGCTTGATTTTATTGTGTGTGTGCCGTGGGATTCACTTCGTCAGACCTGAACTTGACAGTGTTTACGGCGTTGCGTTGGTTGCGCCGCTTCCGTCGGCGATTGTGTTCGTGTAGCTCGTCGCGTGCTTGATGCATGTGGGGGCGTAGTCGTCTGGTTTGTCCGGTGGCGAGCTGCGCTGTGTAGGGATGGCATAGTTCGGCGCGTTGAGGACGTTGCTTGAATTGACGCGTGCGTTGCGTATGGTGCGGGAGCCGTTTGGCTTTTCGTTTAGTGTGCGGTAGCGGGGCGTTTTCGTAGGGTGGCATGGCTGATCGGTCAAAGTCGTTGCGGCTCCGTGCTCGCAGTCGCCGTGGTTGTTTCGGAAGTGAAACCGTTGTGGTGGGGAAGCGGGCGTAGTTCGTGCCGTCCGTTCGGTCCCACATTCCTCGGCGTCGCAAGCGTGACTTCATCGTCAGGGCATTCGATGCTTCGTCTGGATCGGGTTCATTCGTTGCCGTTCTTGCCGTGTCCGTGTCGTCGCTCAAGACCTCGTCTTTTGCCCGTTGTTTCGAGAATGCTATAATCGCTATCTCTCCCATACAAGCAGGATCCAGTTTATCGCGAGTCCGCTTGCTCGCGGTTGCGTCCTCTTGTACGAAATGGTGTTTGTCGTGTGAGTCTCGATCGGAGCGCGGGTGCCGGTGATCTTGTTAATTCTGGCTCGGACATGCCGCGTGCGCTGGCCGTGTCTTTGCTCGTTGACGGACCTACTTGCACGAGTGTCATGTCGTTCGTCCGCTGGACTCGGGCGGGAGCAGCGGGTGTCGGAGAGCTCGTACTTTCCGGTAGGGTTGAACCGCGTGCGCTGGGTCTTTTGTTGCTTGTGGCCAGGTGATTTCTGCGGTTGTAACATTCGCTGGCCAAGTCCGGATAGCACCTGCAGTGGGAGCGGAGGATGTCGCGAACAGCAGTTTCCTCCGTGTGTGCTGCGGCTTCGTGGCGTTCCGTGCGTTGTGCATTTCGTTCTCCGTGGTCAGCTCCACTGGTTCAAGTTGGATGTCGTTCGTCACTTCTGGTGCGTTTCGTGCGCTGTGCGTCTCGTTTTATCTATGAAACTCCCCTATAATTGGGGTGCGGTCGTTCGCCACGTATGGTGCATTTCGGGCTGCCGTGCGTCTTGCTCGCTTGTCGTGGCCATATCCACCAATCCGGATGCGATGTCGTTGGTTGCGTGGACCCGCGCCGGGACAGCACGTGCGGAAAATGTACGTACCGGCTCCGTTGCGTTCCGTGCTCTCAGCGTTCCGTTCGTGTACGTCTGTAGCGGAAGAGCGGGTGCCAGGAACGTGGTGCCTTCTGGCTCGTGCGCGCTGCGTACGTTGCGCGTCTCGTTGCTCGTTGCTGGAATGACCTGCGCGTGGGCGATGTAGCTCGTGGGCGATGTAGCAGAGCAACGTGTGTTCGTGATCTCGCCAGAAATGCACTGACCTTCGATGCGTCTCCGTAATCGTGGCGATTACCTGGGAAAGGTCCGGTGAGCACGCAATCACAATTTTGCATGCGTCGTCTCGTTCATGTGCGTGCCGTCGTGCATTCTGCCTGTGCTCGGATCTCGTGCAGTCCAGGTACCGTGGAAAACGTGCGGCCGACTCTCGCCAGTTGTCTCAGAAAACTTTCTCGTTCATCACGCAGCCTTCTGCTCTCAAACAGCGCCGCTTGCAGGGTCATCTGCCGTTTGTTGTCGGAGGCAGCCTGAAGTAGCGTTGGCACATTCGTTCGTTTGGAGAGATGGCGACGTTCTTCGTTGTCCTCTAGAAGACGCAAGATGATGTCGTCCTTACGGCCAGAGCAGGGTAGCCCTCGTAATCGTAGTGCGCTCACGAACTGCTGTTTCTTCGTAGAGCATAGGACGTAGCGTTCCGTTGAAGTCAGCACTGTGTCGACCACCGCTGGCGTGGAGTGCATCGGTGCCCTATGTCTGCGTGCTGCACTCTCGTAGTCGTGGTGCGGTCCGTCCAGGTTGTTCGTCCGTTCGTCCTCCCGTGGCCTTAAATCATGATCCTGTCGACTGCAACATCTTAGCTAGGTCGTGGCTCGAATGAAAGGCTAAACAGAAAAAAATAAATGTTTAACTAATTAGAAATACTGAGATTACATATACATCAGGACAGAGGAGCCCGAGAAGAAAACGTCTTACACGGTGCATTGTCGTAGGGCTTCCCACTGCGCGAAGGCACGTACACGGGAGAGAGCGAAACGGGACGTACGCACTCGCGTTTTGAATCGCGGGCTGAATCGCGGCTGAATCGCGGGGCAGTTGGCCAGTTGTAGAGAGGGCGCATTATGTACGTGAAGCTACTTAACGGCGACCCCAGTAGCTCCCATGTGTACAGCGGGGCGTGATATTAAGTTGCAATAATGAATTATCTTTATGACGGACACAGACAGACAGACTGACAGGCCAACATTGTCGCGCTCAAGTGGCCAAAGAAAGACTATCGTCTTTAAAACCATCTGGAAAGAGACGCTGCCGCCGCTGTTCCGAATTCTGCGAACATTGCGCAACCGTACCCCTCGCAACCGCCGCCAGCCCGCAAAGTAAGAGATAAACAGAAAGACGAAAACCGGCTAGCGCGCGAAAAGCCAAAGAGGGAGGTCCCGCCGCGAAAAAGGGACAGGACGGGCACTACGCGTCGTTGTGTCTATTTCCGTTAACAGCTAGGCCAAAACCCACACGGGTCTGATCTTACTAATTTTTCTATGCGTGTGTGTGCGGTTAACCAGAGCGCCCGACACAAATTTGCTGCACCTGGCGACGCGCCGACGGTGGGCCCGATTCGCGCCTCGGTCAGCCAGCCCGCGGCAGACGTGCCGCAACTGGCGGCACACGGCGCCGCCGAGTCTACTCTCCTTTTCCCATCGAGACGGCCGCACCAAATCATGCTTGGGACGACCGGCCCGCAAAAGACACGCAGCGACGAGTAGACTCTGGAGACGGCGCCGCTGAGTCGCCTCCCCTTTCCCATTCGTGGCTCGGCTGACGCAATCACTTCGCCTGCATTCGCCGGATTCAAACTGCGGCCAGTGATAGTCCTGATTGGAAAGATTCGAACTGCACGCGGCTGCGGCGGAACCCCGGGGGTATAAAACCAGCCCTGAAGCAGCGGCTGTGCGGCGGCATTTCATCGGAGGCACTGAGTTGAGAAGTGCCTTTGTGCGAGCCATGTAACGCTCTTGCTACCTTTGTATATATTGTATATGAATGCAGCTTAAAATCACCGTCGGCTCGACAACTTCATCGCTCTCCTCTGCGCCGCGTCGATGGCGGACTGAGCAGGGCAACGTCGCAACATCTATGCATCTGTATTGTTAACCTGTGGCTTTTGTATCTATGTTGTACAACGCGCCCCTTATGTAACACCCCCTGTGGGGTCTTTAAGGAAATAAAGTGAAGTGAATCGAACAGTGGTGACTGAGCTAGAATGGCCCAGTCCCAACAGTGTGTGTGTGTGTGTTCGGGGGGGGGGGGGTGGAGAGGGTATCGGTCGCAGTCGAGGGCCGCAGTGCACCCAGTTGCTGCCGGTACTTGGCAGCCGTTACAGCAGCGTAGAACTGCTCTGCCGTGCTTTGTGTACTCGAGAACAAAGTTTGTAGACGCGTTTTTCGGAGGCGTGATAGCTTGCACTGACGTCACTGTATTGCCGTGTTGGTGGGTTGGTTGCACAGTGGAAATCTGCAGCTCTTATCTCGAGCAACGCGGATGAAGCTGACAGCGATCGATCAAAAAGTGCGGTGACGTCGTTATGTGCAATCCACATGTTTTACGAGACGTTCCAAGATAGGAGCTTAAGCGACAATCCCGGCGTCTGGCGTTGGCGTTCATCAATTCAAAACAATTCCTTCACGAGGCCACTCACAGTGCGAGCTTAAACTCCGCGGTATAGTTGCTAGCGAGGGGTGGTCGCCCCGCCTGTAAACAGTAGTGAAGGTAGGGGAATAACAACCACCGAAATTCACCATCATCGTCAGCGCCCTCATTACACGGTGGCATAAACGAGAAGCGGCGAATCGGGTTTCCACTCGAAAGTAAAGCCATTCGAAAGCAAAACGCTCCTCCAGCGGCAAGATGACAGAGCTCTTCGACAAAATATGCGAGGCTAAACAAGGCGCCGCACGCGTTGAACTGGATATTATGATGTCCGATTCACAACTCACAAACGTGCTTAGGTGTACTCGGATATTTATTTCCATTGCTGGGGCAAATTCCACCGCCGCGCCTGCACGCCGTAGTGCACGGTGGGGCTATATGCTCACTTGTAAATGGCACTACACGAGACCATATTACTAGCGAACCTGAGCAAAATGTTTCAAAACGGGAACCTAATAAAACCATATGGGCGCACGTACATCAGCCAAACTGTCGCTTGAATACGCACAGCTAACGTTACAAACCACGCAGTCGGTTTGACGCGAGTTACGTAAATTAACTGCGACTGTTGAAATGAGCGGTTCGGCTCACGAAACGACTACACAGCGTGACATGCGTCTACGGAAACTTCTGAAGACCGAAAAAGAGAGACTTCAGTACGCCTAGTTCGTGCGTTGTTAGCAGCCTCCACCGCCTCTCCCCTAAAACAATTGGAAGGGAGCAAGCGCAATGAAGCCGCCACGCGTTCAGAGGCCGCGTCAACAAAAATAACTGCGGCAGTCAACAAGTCCCATCAGAGAAGAGCAACTGCGGCCGCGTTTCCCGCCGGGCCCTCACCCCCTCCTTTTTCCCTCTTCACCGTGACCCCTTTGCGAGCGACCGCCGAAAAACGCTTACAGCGCCAAACAGGGACCGGGAAAGGAGGGAGGTGCAGTTTTCGTTGTGTAATTTTACCATGCTTGACAGTTAAGGTGCACAGCGGCACCGCTAAATGTTTGCGACTCGTACACGCGCGTCCAGACTCGAGCTCGTGATAAAACTTGTTTGCACTACTGTACTCAGGAGTGCATATACTCATGAATACACAGTACTCATGAGTACACAGTATTCATGAGTATTGTACTCATGAGTGCTGTGTACTCATGAGTACTGTATACTCATGAGTACTGTGTATTCATGAGTACTGTGTACTCATGAGTACTGTGTACTCATGAGTACTCATACTCATTAGTACTCAAACTCATGAGTACTCATACTCATGAATACTGTACTCATGAGTACTCACACTCATGAGTAGTGTACTCATGAGTACTGTACTCACGAGTAGTGGACTTACCCCTGTACTCACTCGTCATCGTACTCACTGTTTTTTTCTGGGTGTGTGATCACTCATCATCGTACTCACTCGTGAGTTTGAGTACAAATGAGTACAAATGAGTGTACTCACGAGTGAGTACGCCGACCTATGGTAGTCAGTCACTCAATGCTTATGGTTAAACTTGGTCATTTTGATGTTGACACCGCTGTTGTGATACTATTGCATAGCTACCTTCGTGACAGATTATGTTATGTTGCCGTCAATGGCCAAACGTCCTCCTTTTACAAAGTGTTCAGTGGTGTACCTCAGGGTTCGGTATTAGGCCCACTCCTCTTTTTAATGTATGTTAACGACGTTTCTTCTGCCATTCGCAATTCTTCTTTCCTTTTGTATGCAGATGATATAAAGATATTTAAGGAAATTCTTTCATTTAACGACTGTCGCTTGTTGCAGTCTCATTTGTGTTCTTTTTCAGAATGGTGTAAAAACAATAAACTTTCTCTGAATATTTCAAAAACAAAAGTCATGCGTTTCACTCGAAAATCATGTAGCGTATCTTTTTTACACTCTGTGTCTCTATGTAGACTTTGTGAGATCAATGATCTCGGCGTTCTCTTTGATAGCACCTTGCATTTTTCGCTCCTACTAAGCGTGTTGCTATGCGGGGTCTTCGTTCTCTCGGCTGTGTTTGTAGAATATCGAGAGAATTTTCTCCTATGCCACTCCGCAAATTGTACACCGCAATATGTCTTCCTCAACTTGAGTATGCATCTTTGATCTGGAATGGCATCTCTAATTCCTTAAGTAACGTAATCAAGCGTGTACAGAAAAAAATTTCTAAGCGTTTACAACCATCGCTTCGCTAAAAATGACTCTGGCTTGTGTTCTAACACCGTTGAACTATTGTCACTGCCTTCACTTCGCTGGCGGCGAAATCGCGCTGATCTCTTCTTTCTTTTCAAGCTCGTTCACAGTACTATATCCTGTCCTATACTGCTCAATAGTGTTAATTTTCAGATCCCGCGGAAGCAAACAAGAGAAAGCAGGCCGTTTCTTGTAACTACCCGCCTATCTCAGCACTCAACCCTCAACACGATACAAAGTCTTTATAATTTTTATTTTCTTGACCTCGATGTTTTGATGGGTCACAGTTATCGTTTTCCTCCAAGGTTTGTACCGTTATAAGATAACATTACATGTGCAATTTGTTCTATCCTTCTCTTTAAGTTTATCTGGCGCATTGTTGTATGTATGTATGTATGTATGTATGTATGTATGTATGTATGTATGTATGTATGTATGTATGTATGTATCTATGTATGTATGTATGTATATTATCTGACTTTTCGTCATTATCATTAGCGATTTCTAATACTGTGTTAATCTACTTTTGTCATGTCGTCCTAATATTTCTGTACTCTTTGTGTCTCCTATAGTTTTCTTCTGAACAGTCATCTTGTTCTGTTGTGTTATTCTTAGTTTTTTTGTTTCGTTTTTTTGCGGCAGCATCAAGACCTCTCAGTTGTTACTGGGCACTTTAAATAAATGATTGATTTATTGATTGATTGATTGATTGATTGATTGATTGATTGATTGATTGATTGATTGATTGATTGATTGATTGATTGATTGATTGATAATATATTAATAATATTATCTGAGTTAGGAAATGAACAGGTCACTCATGAATAGGTTCTTTAACGTTTTGTATCAAAACGTCCGTGGTATAAGAACGAAAGCTAACGAGTTTTTTTGTAATGTATCTTCCTCAATTTTTTCTGTGGTTGTTCTTAGGGAGACCTGGCTCTTAGCCAGTACCTCGTCTAAAGAATATTTTACGCCTTATTATGACGTTCCGCAGTGACCCTGCCACACTCACGGGAGGGGGAGCTTTGATAGCCGTCAATAGCTCATTCAGATGCGTGAAGCGCGCAGATCTGGAGACAGAGGATGAGTCTGTCTGGGTTGAACTGTGTTGCATCGGTGGCGAACGCGTCCTGCTTGGTGCATTTTACCTAGCTCCTAATATAGCTCTGGTTTCTTTTCAAACTTGTTTAACATCGATAGAAAATGTAATTTCCTCTCATCCTAGACACCGTATCATGATTCTCGGGGACTTTAACTCGCCGAGAATAGAATGGGGTGACCTTAGTATTTCTCATTACAATACCTACGTTCTTCAAAAGGCCTGAGCCTTACTGCACTTTATTTCATTTACTGGTCTTGAACAGCGCAACCATGTTGTGAACTCTGCTGGGAGCTTACTTGACCTTTGTTTTTCAAACATCGAAAACATCGATGTCAACATAAGCCCTACTGGTTTGGTTACCCCGGACAATTACTATCCACCCTTATCTATAGTACTACCTATTCAAAGTGATGTGCAAAAGACCAAGACACGTATTTCCGAACTCCCCCGCTATAATCTCGCTGCAGGTGACTAATTTAGTTTTTATCAGAACTTGTGGAATTTTGATTTGTCGGCAATCTATGCGTCAAATTACCCAAATTTTCTGGCCACCGAATCAAACAAAGTACTGCAAGAAGGTATGGGCAGATATATACCACTAAAGAAATCCAAATCTTCGAATTATCCTTTCTAATTCTAGAGTAAACTCCGGTCGGCACTAAAAGGCAAAGAGCGTACACACAAGAAAGCTCAAAAGAATGGGGATACAAATGAATGTTAGAGTTTAAAGAATACCGGTCACTTTGTAAAAAAACTATATGATCGTGATGGGGCTGCATACATTACGTCCATAACAAGCAATCTTAAAAGGAACCCCAAAGATTTATCGAAATATGTCCGCAGTAGATCATCCCAGCACAACAATAAATGCATTATTCTTCTTACCTTTATCGCTCGGGTAGGGGAAGGGGATGGAGGTAAGAAGATTAATGCATTTATTGTTGTGCTGGGATGATCTACTGCGGACATATTTCTATAAATCTGATGTCCAGCCCCGACGTGTCGATGCAGCAAGAGCTCGCGTCCAGGGGCCAGGAGCTATTGGACTCATATGGGACCCGTAAATAGGGTTCCACCCCGTCTGACGCCTGCGAGCGTCACCTGAAATGGACTCAGGGAAAGTTGTTTCTCTCTCTCTCTCTCTTCTTACCTCCAATGGAGTAATCATCGAAAACGTCCCTGCCGCGCTCGCTCAGCAGTTTCAAACGGTGTATAGGGATACCTGCGACGTTCTGTCAGCTCCCATCTCCAATTGCTGCGGCATGGCACCGAGCACGGCATTTGTAGGTGAGGAAAGCCTGATTAAAAGCCTACGGGACGCCAAGCCCTCGCTAGCGTGTGGCCCAGATGGCATTCCGATGACTCTACTCAAGGCTTTCAGTTCTATCCTTGCTCCAGTGCTTGTATCCGTGTTTAACAACTGTATTAGTACTGGAACGTTTCCTAACTGCTGGGAAATTGCTAAAGTTGTACCTGTACACAAATCGGGGTCAAAAACAGATGGAAAAAATTATAGACCGATTTTCCTCCTGTGCAGTGCTTTTAAAATGTTTGATTCTGTAATTCATTTCCTCATTGCATCCAGAGTAAGATGTGAAATTATTCCAAATCAACACGGTTTTATACGTGGCTGCTCGACCACTACAAATTCTCTTTATGGAACATGCGTCAAAGGCAGTGGAAGACCGAGGCCAACTTGACGTGGTATACTGTGAGCTTACCAAGGCGTTCGATGTGGTTTCTCATTCATTCTTGTGTAGAAAACTTTCCCACCTCGTCATTCCTGATCCGTTGCTGGATCTGCTTTGTGACTACCTTACCAGTCGTCACTGCTACGTTCACTGTAACGGGCAACACTCCGGAACGTACTCAGCCACCAGCGGGGTGCCTCAGGGCTCTGTCCTTGGTCCTCTTTTGTTTTCACTGTTTGCCAACGATGTTTCGACAGCAATTCAGCACTCATCGTTCTTGCTATACGCAGACGATATAAAATATATTCAAAGTGATTGGCAACATCTCAGACTTTGCACAACTGCAATGTATTGTCGCCGCGTTTTCGGACTGGTGCAACAAAAATAAGTTGATACTCAACAGTGGAAAAACCGAAGTGGTATCGTATACCCGTAAACCACATGATATTATTTTTAGATATCGCATAAGTGAATAAGATCTGAGTCGGGTATGTCAAATCAGAGACTTGGGAATTTTGTTTGACTTTAGGCTCACATTTACAGGCCATACTAATGAGATCACCCGTCGTGCTTTGCGAACACTAGGTGCAACATGTCGTGTCTCCAGTGAATTTAACTATCCAGACAAATCAGCTCTATACCTCTATGTGTCGCCCTGTATTGGAATACGCATCCGTGGTCTGGAATGCAACGTGCCGGTTCAACGCGGCGGCCATTGAGAGGGTGCAAAATAAATTTCTCTCAACACTAAAGGATAGGTACGCTACTGCGAAGGCTAAAGGTGATCCTGGTGTTGATGACGCTAGCTTGCTTGTAATGGACCCATCACACAGCCGGTGGGCCAAGGCGGACCTTTTATTGTTGTACAAACTGGTCCACAGCCTCATTGATTGTGCAGAGTTGTTGGGTGTCATAAATTTGAGAGCCCCGACAGGCAACACCAGGGCAACTAGCCGTTTCATGTCTCTGCCCGTGTCAATAGTCCCGTGGAACGCATTCAGCACCTATACAATAAGCACGCAGAAGGTTTGGACATATTCTATTGCCCCTTTCCAGGTTTTTTAAGAAACTGCGTAGCTTGACAAACCAGGAGAGTTTGCTTGCCCTAGTATGTAACGTCCATTCACAGACTTTGCGTTGCCAGGGTTGGTTAACTATGTATGTATGCTAATTGTTTCGATATTTCCTTGTATATCTAAGTTTTATGCCTTCATTGAGGCGTGATCTTTAGATAATATCTTTTTCCGGTTTACATGTTTCAGTGTACAGAGTTTTAATCATGCCTTGTTGTATTACACTTGTAGTCTCCATAGCATTCAGCATTGTCATATTGCTATGCAGTGATTGCAATGCCTTGTTTGCATATGTGCTCGGGTCATGTGCGTGTGTCGGCGTGTGTGTATCTGAAAGTGTCTCATTCTCGTTCAGACTATACAATGCTATTTTATATATTTTTCTCAGATATGCACTTTTCTTTCCGCACCAGCACATCGTTCCTTGACACACTAATAAACAATTATTGGTTGTTTCATTCATCATTTTATTATCTGTGCGATTTTGTGGTCCGATCATTTATGTCTGTACTCCTGCCATTGTTTTTTTCGCTTTTGTTCGGTCAAACTTGTTGCTATGTTTGCTGTGTGTCTCGATAGAATGGGACGTCACAAACGCATCCCTCGTTTTAGGGTAATACTTTATTGCAGTGTAACTTTTCAAAAATCAAAACTGTCTTGTATGTGTATACTCTGTCTATATCATGTGCATTGTGTATTTTGTTGTATATTTCCTTTTCTCATGTGCCTTGAAAGTTTCGCTGGCCGAGTACTATAGCTTGAAACGCTGGTTTTTTTGCTTTTCTGTCATATCGGGGATTTTGTGTGTTGTGCCTTGCTGTCTTACGTTTCTTTTAATAATGTCTTGTATTTGGTGTGCCAGCACCAAGACCTGAGGGTTGTTCCTGGGCACCGAAAATAAATGTTAATTGATTGATTGATTATTAATATTATTATTGTCGTTTTGGTGTCAAACTTTGTTGCTCTGCTTGTTGTGAGGTCTTTATAACAAGCAGAGCCACAAAGGCATCTTCGTTTTTTTCTTTGTTTATCCGTACCCAGGCACCGGCTTTGTTTTATTTGTGTAAATTTCACTGCTTCAATTCGTGTCTTGTCGCTTGTTATTTTCTTGAAATAGGTTTCTTGTATTTTGTTCTTATGTAACTATCAGTGCGCCAGCACTCAGGCTTTTCGCTGTTCCTGAGCACGCAAATAAACATGGGTGTCCAAAACATGGGGTGTCCAACCGATGGCTCGTGCGTCGCAGCAACAGCGCCGGGCGCCTGTGGAACGAGCTTAGCTCTGGGTCGATTGGTGACGCTGCGCTGGAGCCGATTGATAAATGTACGTGTGGTATAATGCGTATACCGTGTGTGCCATTGAAGCAGCAGTAAGCATGATAATCAAGCTAATCCTAGACAAGCGGAAAGCTAAGAATAACCAGCTGAACCTCAGCTCACGCTACGTATACCCTGGCGTAGCCGAGCTAAGCCACTGCTAATATTTTCCCTGTTTACTTGCCTTTCAACGAGATCGGGTACATCATCTATAGGACCACTATTCGAGGCCTGAAGTCGCGTGTCGGCCTCCTTTTCGCGAAGCTTGAAAGCTTGCGTTTAAATAGTCAAGAGAGAATCACAGTTTTTCTCAAACTTCGCGTAAGCCCTTCAGGATTTCTACTCCTTTCTCCATTTTCCTGATTATCCTCTGTGCTGGAATGAGCGCGCCGTTTGACAGCGCGTGACAAATGCCTCAGATCCATGCCTAGAGCTTTCTCTATATTCTCCTTTTCTTTTGCTACTCCTCGTTCTACTAACGCCTGTCGTGTGCTGTGGCTCTCAACCATTACCTGTTCTTTAAGTGCGCGAACGCAGTTTTTCTACCGCGTGATGGCATTGAATGAACTCCAGAAAGTGGAAATTCTCGCTGTGCCTCCGCGTGATTTACCTTCAATTCTAACCTCTCGTTCTCTGGTATGCACAAACGCACCTCCTCTTCTTTTTTCTCGAGCGCCTCATATGCTTCGTCTGCGACGTGCCTTCTTCTATCTCGTGAGCCTTATAGTGGTTGCTGACTCGCGAGCGTTTTGACTCACGTGAGGCGGGTTTGGCGTTATCTTCGAATGTTTTTTCCATGGGCACCACGTTAAATTTACCCGTTCCCGTTTTAACTCTGTCAGTTTTATTTTCCATTATCTTTTGTTCGCATCAAACATTTCCTTCTCTTCCCGCGTTTCTTCTTCGCATAGTTTCAAACCCTCCTTCTTCACACCTCTCGTTTCAAACAACGTAGGTAAATTTCCCAATTCCATTCTCCGCGCGGCATCGACAAGTGATCGGGCCTGACAGGAACATCGTGGGTGCAGATAATTCTATTCTTGCCAGCTCTTCACTTGTTTTGTAACGTGTGTGTCTCGACGCGCTAGAAATAGTGGACTTAAAAACATTCGGAGGGAAAAGCAAGTTTATATAACTGAGCGAAATACCGCAAGCAAACCTCATCACACTAAAAACCACATACTAAACCCGAAATATTAACAAAGCTAATAAATAATAAAATCATCATCAGAAACTTACACTATTATAAAAACTAATAGCTACCAGCAATACCCAACTACGAAACCCTAACTGAAATTACAGTTTTACCATTCAACCAAATATTATGTAAAGTTTTATCATTGTCCTCGCCAAGCTGTTTTTATTCACTAGGCCTACCTTGTCACTGTTGCCGCTGCGTTGTTCTTCTGGGGCCATCCTGACGTGGCTTTCGAGTAAAGCAGACTTGTCGATGCGCAGCTTGCATGATCCGCTGACGCCACACTATCGTGACGTATGCGCGCACATGTTACTTCCGCCGTAGCTGTACAACAGGGGAGGCAGCGCCTGGTTTCTGTAGCGTCGCCGTTGTGGGGGCTGTCGCGCCGTGCGTCGATGGTGCGGTGACTGTCCTTGTGGGCACTCTAGTCGATTCTGGGGCCGTCAGGTAGACTGAAACCGATGCGCCGTCAGTAGCAGCCTCCTAGGCTTTGGCAATGACGTCCGTGTCCCAGCAGCGTCACCCTCGGCTTTCTAGTAGCAGTACTTGTCTTCCTCCTGGCACTTTTTATATCTTCTCTCCCGTTTTTGAATGCTCCGCCTTCAGCCTCTCCCTTTAATTGACTGCGCGTTCTCGCGGCATACCTGGATTGGTTTGTAAAAACTTCGTCATCTTCTCCTGATTTTTTGGCACATTCCCTTGAAGGTGATTGACCTGGACTCATGGCTAGGATTGGATGTGAAAGCTGAGAACTTGCAAATTGGGCTAATAGTATTAACGTGCACATGGACCACAAGGGGGGGTGCCAATGACGGAGGTTACAAGTAGCAATGACGCTGTCTCAGCTGTGTAAGCTAGAACTGTGAGCTCCTTGATTACGGCGTTCAGTGCAGCTTCAAGGTTAGCTTCAATGACTACGAGACGGCATTGATTGATCCGATAGTAATGCCGTCGGCTTCAGAGTATTGAATATCGCGTAAATGTTCTAGAGCTCGGTGGGCACGCGTGTGACCATGTGAACTAAGGTAAGAGATACGAAAGCTCTTTGTGAAATATTTCTCTGTGGCTAAGGTACTCCAGAGAGCTTGTGGTCGCTAATTGTTTAGTGCTGGTATAGTCCCTCACATAACTGCACATGTGCGACCCGTATTTAGTAAGGGATATTTCCAAAAGCGGGCGTCGAGATACACGTAGTCATACGCCTTCATGAAATCTCTAGGCACAGCTGCAGTCTGTGCCGCCGGTTGCACATTTTGCAGCGGTACTGATTGGTACTATCCTGAGCGTTTTTGTTTTTTAGTATAGAAGCGGGCCCTGTAAAGGCATCCATGTTGCACTGCGTACATGATCCAGACCATGTTTCGTTGCGCCACAGGTTCGGCTAAGCTGAAAAGGTCTTCTGGTTTCCTTAATATCAACTGGCGATCAGGAATCATTGTTTTGTACCGCGTTGGGTTATTCGGGCGGAGCCCTATTTCGTTCTGGATCATTGCGAAACGCTGTTCTCAAAAAGTGCCCTGCGCAGCTTGCTTCTTGAGGTGTCGAAAAAACGTTTTAACGGGCCTTCTTGAACATGCTTCCTCTAGCGGAACACATTTTGTTCATGCACTTTATCGCTCACTTAAGAACACAAGGACTCAAAATTCCATAATATTGTCACGTATCCTTCCCTGCGTTCCGGTGCTCGAAACTTCAACTGGTTAAGCACCTACAGGGCTTCGTCACCTTCGACGCTCAGGAGGAGCGACGCTTGTGCAGTCAGTGCGAGCTTCCTCTTCTATCGTGGTACCGTATAGGGAAACGTCAAGCTCCCGTTTGAAGCACTGCCACTGCTCGCAGAGATTTCTAGTCAGATGCAAAGGCGGTGGTGCCTTCAGCAGTTCCGTTGGTGTTGTTGCAGCCCGAACCAGACATTCACCAAAAGTGAGGTGCCCACTTCCGACATCGTGTATTGTAAGCGGGATACGTCTTATACAAGGTCAAAGCACCTACATGATGGCAGGTACAAGGATTAATGGACGGAATAGTGGCATGGCGATTTACAGGCACAAGCGTGATAACACTTAACAGAATTGCGTGTATGAGGGCTGCCGTGATAAAGTAGGGCAGACAGCGCATGCCCGATATATAATATTTTAGATACATATATTTTACTCTTTCGGTTTATTTTGTAAAATATAATTTCTGTTCTTCCCCAAATTCTCTTCTACTAGGTATCTCAATCAACGCAATTAAAAGGAATAAATTTCGCACTTCCTACAATTCAGCAATTTCACCATTGGCACCATAATTTCTCGTATTTTTCAGTTTAGTCCTGGTTTCTGTGAAGGAGATGTACAGTCTTTGGCAAAATTTTGTAGGCCCCGGCAACCGAGGGCAGAGCATGCGCGCGGCCAGGCAGGCAGGGTTGCTGCGGTTTTGTCTGTCCGCTGGTTGCCCCCCTAACAATAGAGGGGGAACTTTTCCTATTGCTTTCCAAGTGTGGCTGCTCCGTTAAGTGCTGCGCGAAGTGCCTACGCTATAGTGAAGTTAACTGCGGCCCTATTCTCGACTGCACAAATTCGCAGGGAATTCACCATATTTTTTTGCGTTAGCACAACGTCAGCAATCAGTGACGTGATGCACCTATAGCTATCACGGCATGCCGTGCAAGTTGACCGTCACTCATAACGGTTATACCAAATTATATTGTATTACGCATAAAAGATACAAACACTTGGCATGTACAACTATAAATATTACGAAGCTGGCAAGAGAGACTCATGGCGTCAACACCACAAGACGATCCTATAACGTTGATCCAAAAGCGTGCGAAAAGCTGATGTTAATCTTAGTAACATCCCACAATATTCTTCCAATCGCTTTTAGTGACATAGTTCCGCTCTCTGATTCAATGCAATCTTTATTGCGTTATCACCTTCCCGCCCGACACCTCTGCGACGCTATCATCTGCTGTTATGTTACAAGTTTTAAGTGCGAATGCACTTTATAAGCGACCCCAAACCTTCCCCCGCCGGCGGCGGCGGCGGCGGCGTCCGCAGTCCTCCTCTCCCTAGCAACGGCGTGGAGCGGAGAGGAGCGTCGCTAGCAACGGCGCGGTGACGTCACTTCACCACGTGACCGCGCTCGCTCCGCCTCCTCGCCGTGGCTGCGCGGGTGCGCGCCGCTCGCCGCACCGCTCCTCGCGCCGTGACGTCATGGTATAACGTCACAGCGCGCCTCCTCTCCCCAGCAGCTGCCGCGCGCCTCTCTCTCCACCGTGACGTCACACTCTCTCCTCTCCCGCTCGCTCGGCTGCAGCGGCCGTGCGCCGCTGTCCCTCTCCCCTTGCGCTCGCCTCCTCTCTCAGCCACCTGGCTCGGCGCGCTCGGCGCGGCGTACCCCCCTATACATGCAGCGATAAACTGCCAGACCTCCGTGGGTCGGCTCGCGCGCGCTCACGGGCGAATGCCAACGGATTTTAACTTTACTCCCCCTCATAGCATCACCCCGTGCATTCGCACTTAACCATGTTCACCCTCGGGGAAATGCTTGGGAGTTTTTTTTGGCGTGACAACATATAAAGACGGCCGCGACCGTGACTTGTATGGCGCATAAGAGCAGCGAAGCGCTACGCCTGATAACCGCCGAGCGTACCGATGTCATGATTCACTCATTCTTCAAGCTAAACTTCAATCAACGCTGTAATGAACAAAAGCGTAACTTTTCTTTGTTATTTTTTCTTGAAATTTATCATGTGACCCAGTATCTAACTAGGAGCAGTATTGAAAAAATGCCATGCATTGGATTCTGTTTGTCATGTAGAGACTTGTACTGCCGTCTTATTTTTCGGTTACGCCGCCAAATAATTTTTATTTTATTGCCAAAGATAAAAGAAAAATTCTGGCTGTTATGTGTATGCTCCGTGATCGCTGACATGAAAACCGTTGAAACTGTTATTCCATTCGGTAGAACATATGCTTTAAATCGCGCATCCAGAGAAACTACGGCTGCTTTAAATTCGCGGACATTTCGCGGAGCTGGAGGTTGGTGAGATTTCTGGCCCTATTTCGGGGCAAAAGGTGCTGCCAATTTGAAGCTGTTACGTAACATTAAGTCATTTACGCAGCCTGAACTTGACAATGTGTGACGTGAATATTCCGGTCAACTGTTTAAATTACGCCATGCCTTCTCAGCCAATCACAGTGAGGGCGTGCATTACGAGCAGTATTGTTGTTGGATAGCAAAGACAGGCCTACCTTGTCATGTCCGGTGCGTTTAGTCTAGTTTTTCATTGCCGCCCAAGAATCATGCCATTTCAGTAAAGAGAAATAAGGCAATCCTTAAAACTGGTGCCCGCAAACGCCATGAAACGTCGAAATGACGACAACACACACAACTGCTTTGTCAACCGGAATCATGCGACCAAAACTGAAAGCCAAAAAGAAAAGACTTCCGGCAAGTTCCCGGTTCCCTGGGAATTTGTGCAGTCGGGAATAGGGTAGGTGAAATTTTTTGCCTTATTTCGCGTGAAAAGCAGCCGCTATTTGCAATTTGTCACGTATTACCACATACTTCTTACGCAAACTAATGTTTCCATTGTGTGACGTATACACCCCATTCAACTCTTTACGTAATGTCACATTTTTTCAGCCATTCAGAGACTGGACGTGGCCGGCAAGCCATAACGCTGTTGCATGGCAAAGACAGGCCTACGGGGTCATGTCGGCTGCGTGTCGTCTAGTTTCTCCTTGCCAGCGGAGAATTGTGTACTTCACGGAGACAGAAATTAGGCAAACTTTAGAACTCTTAACACTAGACGTCATGAAACGTCAAAATAACGACAGCACACGTAATCATTTTGTCAACCGGAAGCATGTGACCAAAATTGAAAGCGAGTAAAAAAAGACTTTGGGCAAATTCGCAGTTCCCTTGGAATTTGTTTAGTCCAGAGTAGGACCCAACACACAAAACACAAATTATTCTGAATGTTAGTTTTTTGGATGAAAGGAGACTTTTAAACTCCCCACGGCAGGCGGCCTGCTGCCAAGTGGGGTAGTGTAATGGTGGAAAAACTGCCGGTTTACACATAAGCCATAGTAAATAGGGGTGTTTACCATGATTTTACGTCCCCACAAAACGCAGTATCTAGCTGTGAATACTACGTTCGCCCTAATAGGAGTATAAAAACTCCCTGGCATTATCTTCCTCCTGCTCGTTCACCCCTCCCTCCTCTATGCCTTCTTTAAAAATGCCTGCCAATTGGTGTCGCGTGAGCTCCAGCGTCCCCGAAAATTTATTTTCGGTGTGAAACTTGCGGCCGCACGAATAGATGGGAAGTGCTTCCCGACAACTGGATCTTGTTGCGAACATTGTGAAACCAGCCTAGACTAACGTGCGGCGCACTGCAAAGTCTCCTCCGAGTCAGTGACCCTCGAGCCGACAGAGTACGGCAGCGAGCCGACCCGAGGCCTAAATGCAGTGATCGCTAACGGAGAGTGGCTCTTTAAAAATAATGCGGTTGTACCTCTGCAAAGTGGTTGAAGGTAAGATTTGCACGTTTTTTTACTGTAACAAACATTTTCGGCGACGTCTGCCCCTTGTAGTCAAATGAACTCAGTGTTTTTCCCGCGTCGCTGCACGGGCAGTTCTACGCCACTTGAGGTGAGCGTTGTGCGTGAAAGAGGGCGCCATGCCCGGAAACTCATTGCGGAGGCTGAGCGCTCTGAAAGCAATGTGTATTTGTATGGGTCTCCAGCAGAACACTCACTCATTCACACTTGCGAAAAGAATGAAAAAGTGCGCACTGTGAGCGGCTATTAGGTGTTTTTGTCAGTGTGTGTCGGAGGCCTGAGTGCAGGAAAAGGTGAAGTTGGCCCGTCAAACGTCGCAGGGCCGCTCTCCTTAAAAAGTACACGTGGTGCCCACCGCGCCTGCTACGAGGAGGATGACCGCAGCGTGTAGCCGGCGATTCATTGCTTTCACTTGAAAGGGATAAGGTCGGGGCCCCGTGAGAAATCTCCGTTCGCTTGGCGTGCGTAACCAGAAAACGCCATGCGAGGCAGCTTTCCTTGGAGTCGACAGACGACTGGTTATTATTTTTAGGGGGGTGGGGGAGAGAAGGGGCGCAGGTTGCATACGAACCGAATTTTTTTCTTAATTTTGGGTGAGGGGACAGAATGGAAGTGCGGGTCGTAAAACCTGAGGCTTGCTCCGAGAACACTACACGCAAGGAGAAGAGGCGAAGGAAGTATTTTGAAAAGATAGTCACCACAAGGGTTGCCGCTCCCTTTCGAACAGCACTTCGTTTTCACCAACTAGTGAGCGCAGGTGTCTCGGGCGGCAGTGCAATTTTTCATAGCTTCACATAAACATTCAGACATTACGGAAAGTTCGACACAAGAGGGACAAGCGCGGCGTCAATAAAAGGCCGTATCTACTTTTTTTCAGGTCGGATGCCTAATATGCTTGTGTATTTTTGCCGTATCTTTAAAGCGTTTTGTTATCCCTGTAATGCATTTCTACTGTGACCTCCGGGCGAACGTTCCAGGAGGCGCGGCAATGTCAGCGTTCGTGCGGCAAGTGCACGCAAACGGCGCATCGATGACGTGCTGACCTCATGGTTCGCAAACGGCTTACATTTTTTTTGTTGAAGATTGTTGTAGTAGATACATTTCTTGCCAAGACACCTTGAATTCTCGATGTAGGTGTTTTGTTGACTCAGTGCTGTATTAACGTGTTCAGACGTACACCGTAATAATTTAATTGCTAAGAAATAAATCGAATCTGTGCAGGAAACAAACTTTTTATGTTTGGCGGTTTGATGTTTGATGCGGAAAAGGACTCGAAATTGCGTAATCGTAACGAAAAGTGACAATGCTAACTGCATGCTTATTAGGAACTCCCAAATACAGTAATAAATTCCTCTACAGCGCCTTTATAAAACGCCTAAAAACTGAAAACAAATACTTCGAAGGCAGGTCAATACTCATCCTAACGCAGCCCCTGAACTCTCCCAGTTGGAGGTAATAATATACTCCCAATGGTACCCCTGAAAACTCCCGTTGTCGTGGGAGTAAAATGAAACTACTTAATGCTATGAAAAAAAAACTGCAGAAAGAATGGGAGTAAGGAGAAACTCCCATTGCAAGGAGTTTTGACAACTCGGAATTGGTACTGAGTTAGGCGCAGTGTTGTACGGAACGGCGTTCATGAAATTAGTTGCTTTTTTTGAGGAACCGATGAACGCCACCGTTCCATTACGGGTCGGTGGAACTGTAACTGTAACTCGTTAGGTTTTTCGGCAAATCGCTAGAATTTGGCGAAAACAAATCGCTAGGATTTGGCGAAAACAGCCAAATCGCTAGGATCTGGCTGATTTTGATGCCAAAGCTTGAGTACAAAATTCCATAAGTCGCTTCATAAGCTGGTCAGTCAGCCGTGGGCGCTTCCTCGAAGGTCAAAGGCAGAATAATATTCACGCAGCAGGCCGCAGCTTGTGCTTGCTTTCATGCTGGTTGAGCTTACGCGGCGTTCGACGGGTGAATAGCGTAGCCGCAAAAATGCTTTTCACCTTTCTCCGTTTGTCTGGTAAGGCCAGGACGATAGAATTGTTCCCTGGCGGGGAAAGATTGTCTAAGATGGTATCCGGACATTTCGGGGAGGACATTTCTGTGCACGGAAATTTCGGTGCACGACGTTTTGGAGTAGATATTTTGAGTCACAGGATGTCACAGGCATTCTTCAAACATTTTAGCTTTACTATTGCAATTTCGTGCTTTATATGATTTTACGTTCGAGCCTTGTGCTTGCACCGCCGTGCGGGGAAATAAGCGCTAAACCCTGGCTGAGGACTGCCACGTAAAACCCAACAAGATGAAAAAAGCAAAGACAACCCTTACTATCAAGCACAATATCAATCAGCGCGCAACTTATCACTTGCCCTCATGCGCAAAAGAAAAAAAAGAGTACAACAACCTGGGCATTAAAGCAAATGGCAATACCAAAGAAATCTGGCGTATAATCAACTCTGTAACAAAATCACCCAAACAATGCAACACTCTGCCAGATTTCAGGATATTAAACTGCAGTCAGGATGGGGTCGCGGAAATGTTTAACGATTTCTCTATTAACCTAGCAAAGTACCCCCCTACCAGTAAGTGTGATGAAACCGAGCCTGTCTCACCTCTACCGCAACCCAACTCATTCGTATTTAATGAGATAACAATAATGGAAGTTATAAACATGGCAAGACAGATGAAATCAAATATGGCTATGGGACATGACGCAATTCTTTTTAAAATGTATAAAGACAACATTGAAATCCTTGCGCCAGCGTTAGAAGCAATGTTTAATCCGGCATTTCTTTCTGGAACCTACTCAGCACAATTGAAAATTAGAAGTGTTGTGCCCATCTATAATGGAGATGATCCTAATGACCTGGCCATTACCGTCCCATAACAATTTTGTCCTGCATCAACAATCTATTTGAGAAACTAATA
Organism: Haemaphysalis longicornis; assembly: GCA_013339765.2. Classification (NCBI taxonomy): domain Eukaryota; kingdom Metazoa; phylum Arthropoda; class Arachnida; order Ixodida; family Ixodidae; genus Haemaphysalis; species Haemaphysalis longicornis. Next base: position 27,191,240 of record CM023452.1, on the reverse strand, counting down.
GCGAAGCGTGTAATAAACTTTCTAGAAACATTCAGCATATTAACGGAACACCAACACGGTTTCAGGAATAAATACTCAGCTAGTACTGCGGTTAACGCGGTTACAGAAAAAGTTAATCAGGCCCTTAATGGTAATAACATTGTAGTTGGTATATTTCTGGATATCAAAAAAGCGTTTGATTCCGTGAATCATACCATACTGCTACAAAAACTAAAACGCTACGGATTTCGAGGTACAGCTATTAACTTTTTTCGCAGTTATCTCTCCGACCGGAACCAATTTGTCCAAATAGCATTTGTTAAATCGTCACTCAAAGATGTCAAAATGGGTGTGCCTCAAGGCTCTGTATTAGGCCCCATCGTTTTTTCTCTTTACATTAATGACCTTGTGCGCTCGCTAAAACACTCCAATGCTGTTCTGTACGCGGACGATACGGCCCTTATGATATCTAGTCCATCCTATCAAGAAGCAGAGTTGCTCGCTAAAATCAGGAACTTCGAAACACCTTAAGGTGGTGTAAAGCTAATAAGCTTGAATTAAACACTAAAAAACCAAGGTTATAGTATTCGCATCGAACCGAAAAGTACAGACCGGCCTATGCAGCTGAAACCTCGGAGAAACAACAATAGAACAGGTTACCACCCATAAATATTTATGTATGTATAACTATAGACTCGTCTTTGCACTGGGCCCCTCATATAGAACAACTAATAAAGAAATTAGCATTTGGCTGTTTCACACTGGTTAAGGCACGCAAACATTTTTCTTCGCACGTGTTACACCTCATTTACTTTGCCGTGTTTCACAGCCATATGACGTATTGCATAGAGTATTGGGGGTTCACGTACGCGTCGTACTGCAAATCACTGTGTGTAATTAAAAAAAGAGCCAATAGAATATTGGCCGGAGGGCCGAGGAATCAGCCATCAGCTACGTTCTTCGCCGAGTTTAACATATTGCCCTTTGATAGAGTCAGGGACTATAATACTGCTGTTATTATCCACAAAATACTTACCACAAACAATCCGTACCACTCGTCAATGCTAATTACACCCATGCGAGATACAAGGCACGCTGATCACAAAAATCTTAACCTACCAATAGTACATAACGTATATGGCCAGCGCCTCTTGTCCTTCGTGGGAGCAAAAATATAGAATAGCATACCAAACTCCATCAAAACAATACCAAATATGTTGGCGTCCCTACAACATCACTTCACAATTCAAGTACAATAAACCAGAATCGTTAATTTTAATGTAAGAAACACATTTGTACAAACACTAAACATTGTAACTTGCTGCCAAATATTTTACTTGTGTGCGACAATCAACCATTTTTGCCCAGGATTGTATTTTTGAAAATATTTCTGTAATGGTTCCATTACTAGCCGTACAGGCTATGGATCAAGGTGCCTTATTAACATGTTTTTGTGGTGTTTTTCTATAAAATAAACTACTTCGTTCTTGTTCTCCTTGTTCTATAGTATATGGTAGAAATTAATGTTGTTAATTTGCATCTGTTCAACCTTGTTCTTTATTTTAACATTCATGTGAACAACCATAATGCAAACTTTAAGTGTTACCACAGCACTTTGCTTTCACCTCACCCAACGATGCAAGACGCTGCTGCTTTCAGTCCATTCCTTCGCCCCCCCCCCCACCCAACAGCAAAACTTACGCAAAAAAAGAAGAAAAACGAGGTCGATTAAGCGCGTCTGCATTCCGTTTTAACTGTTTTCTCAGTTAATCTCGTCTTCGTTGCATTCTGTGTCGGCTCTACTTAAAACAAACCAACCAACGATGCACTTACGGTGGCGTTACTTTTGGGAGGGGAAGCCTGAGCACCGCCGGCTACCAGCCCCTATGGTGTCACGTGTGCTTCACCATTGCGTCAACTCGACTTCGAAAACTTGAAGACGACTATTGCCGCTCTCGTCTCACTGGCCTATTCAACTTTTTGCTCCATATAATTTGACAAAGCGATTTTTGTCTGGGGTGTCCATTATATGCCCGACTTCAAAAGCTAATTCCCAATGGGGCGAGCGACTGAAGGCGAAGAAAGAGCTATTCCTGGAGTGGGGGCGCCGTCGGTATGACCGCGACGCGCGAAGGGCGTAGGGTGCAAACGATAGTCGGCATTGTGTTCTCAGCGGCTGGTTGGGTAGCATTTGGCGTGACTTTTTGTTCCATTATAGAGGTTTCGTGAGCTCATGCTGAATGTATAGCTTTTTCCTGTATCACTGCGGTGACGCTTCGGAGACCGTAAACTCCGCCACGTCTGTAGGAATTTCAGGGGAACCGAAAATAATATGACGGAAAAAGAAATCTGGCTGAGATTCAAGCGTACAGGTGGGAAATGGGGGAGGTGTGGGGGGGCGGGGGCCGCTAGGACGAAGAATTAAAATGTGGTGAAAGTGGGCATGTAAAAATAAAACGAAGGTTGGTTTTTCTGAACAGGATGGGTGAAATTTGTATGCACAACCCGTACAAGCCTAAAAGAATTTAGGACATATGGAAGCTGCGGCTGTTTTCAAAAATGGCCGTTCTTCCTCCACGACAATTTCCTAGACCAGTGTTCGGAAATTCATTTTAGCAAGGCAGCCCAGCCAACGTATTAGTCTGCACAAGGTTTTCTACATTCCGGAGGGCTAGCTAAAATTTGTTATGTTTTAGTTATTGAGTGTGTAATTTGAGGGTGTGTAATTTAAAAAAATAGGAAAAAGGCGTTAGACCGTCGTAACACCGGTTTATTGCCTTAGCTTAAAAAGACCGAATACAAATTAACAACCTATCGTAAATGAAAAAAATACGTGTGCTGAAGAATTCAATCGGTTGCATAACAGGTGTCCCCAGGAAGAGGTAATAAACAAAAATATATAAATGTAGAATTTTTAAAACTACCTGGCAAAGATCAAACATGGCGTCAACAAAAAATAAATTCACTGCTCCAGATTGTTGTCCATAACCCACTTTAAGCAGAAATAAAAATATAACGGCTGTCGCAAACAGGCAAGCACCGGGTAATTTGGTCGCCGAAAAGTGTACGCACCGAAATGTCCGTACACCGAAATGTCCGTGCACCAAAACATCCGTACCCCAATATGTCCGTAGACCGAAATGTCCGTACACCGAAATTTGCATACCGAAACATCCTGCACCAAAATGTCCTAGACTAATCTGGAGTTTGTCCGGTGCTCCCTGAAAAAATTCCCCTTGCAGAGTTTCTTTTGATTATTTTTATGTCCAGATAACCTGCTGCCGGCTGTGTTATTATTCGTATAATATACGTAGTTCCGTGTGAGTTTTAAATTCCTCACTTAATTTCTCCCCAGGATTATCCGACACTATACCTTAATTTAAAAACCCACATGTAACGTAATGTAACGAAATGTTCCAATCTTTGAGGTGGAAGTTGAACGCGTTCCTTTGGCAGTAAAGGAACTTTTAACGGGAACTCGTTCCAAAATTGTGATTGAACTAGGAACGAGCTTTTCTTCCTAATTTAGACGAACGTGTACAACACTGCTTACGCGGCAAGCCATTACGTTAGTAAACGCAAAATGTGGCAGTGCAACGCTGGCACGTTCGGAGAGAAAAGGACAAAGATAACAGAACTCCTGCTGACGCCGTGGCAGGCAGGGGGCGCGCGAGCACCGAGAAGGCGGGAAATTCGAATGGTATGGGTGTAGAAGTAAGCGGATAACGGCGGTACAGCCCATTATGAGATCACTGTTCTGCCCTTCCGACAGCTTTCATATTGAGTGGAAATGCTTTTATTTTTGGGTGGGAGGGTCTCGGCATTAGCCTGCGCGGAACAGGATAGCGCCGCGGGTTGTTCTGACCACCGCTCCCATCCTCGTAAAATAAAGCACAGGCCTGTAAGTATGGGTAACGACTTCATTTATTAGCAGCGTCACTATTTATAACATGACAAGCGCAACCGCAATAAAATATTTATGAAGAATATTTTGGTATGTAATAGCTTCTATTTCAATGAATTTTTCTTACTTTTTTGAAGTTCTGAATTAAATCTGTAGCTTTTTAGAAGGATGTAAGAGTAATTGCATTCGGTTTTTTTAGTGACAAGTCTGGCTAGGGAAAACAAACGTGGTCACCGCTTCTTTAATCGAAATATGCTCGTTTTTAGAATTTCTGTGCAAGAATTTTAACAAGAGTTAAAACGAATGCTTACCGGAGATGGACCCAGATATTCCTGAGTGTTTTCTTCCTGTTTTGTATATCAACCAAAGCCCATTTTTCGACGGTTTCCAGAACGGAAGATTCTTTTTCAACCTGAAGACTATCAGACCTAACTGCTTTCGTCAACAGGGCACCGGATACGCGGTTTAGGTTCGTGGGATCTTTCATAACCTGCGAAACCAGATTGCTTCAAAGTGTGTCCTATTCTTAGAGAAATCATGCCACTCTTTGCTTGGAAAAATCGTAGGACTTACCTCTACGAAGTTTGTCAAAAAAAAATTCCACGACATCGTTTTGAGTGAGCCGATGTGGTTCTCTTTGGAGAAATAAATGGCTTCAACGCACGTGTTGACGTTGAGATTGTTTTCTAAAAACTCGTTTAACATTCGGAGTGCTTGAGCAATCTGCAAATATGAAGAGACACAAAAATGAATTGCGGAACTTTAGAGCATTGTTACTTAGGGTGTAGTGTAACCATTCACCTTTCTTGCATCATGAAAGATAGCAACCTAAATTTAGCAACCTAGAAAGATAGCAACCTAAATTTAAATAGCCTCTAATTAAGGTATTTTTGTAACGTAGCAATTTATAGTCCTAAAGACATTTGATGGCTGTACATAACTCACGAGATTTACTTCAAAGTATGTGAAGAAAGGACGCGTTTATACAGTGTCAGTTGGAACATTGGCATAAAATACAGCGGGGACTGCCAGTACGAAAACTTTTGTGCCCGTGGACCCTGCCAAAGAGTGTTACCAGCGAAGGGGATGGGATGAAGGGTAGGGTTTATTAGCCCAAGACAACCTTGGTTAAATGGTGCCTAGTAGTTATTAAACCAAAGCGATTCCAATTTAAGTACTAAAATTGGTGTGGAAGCGTCAAATTTAGGTCAATAAATACAATCTATATAGCTGGTGTAAAGAGCGAGGCTGGGACTACGCGTGATTAGAAATGAGGTGCAATGGTTGATGTCGATAATAAATAAAAGTGCGCTTAAAAACCATGGCGTGTTCAGATATAAAGAGGGACAGGTGGAATGAACAAGTCGTCTGTAATGTTCCGGGGAGCGCTTGGGGCGTGTTGTGTACAGTGCTTAGCATTGAATGATGACGTCGCTTATGCAGAGGTGCTCGTCAACCGTGCTGCGGAGGAGTGTTGGTGATCCAGTCAGCATATGTGAGTATTGTCACGTGTTTCTTAACACCGGCGGCAAGAGGCGACCGGGAGGACGGAGAAGTGGTTCAGGGCACGTGTTCTCGGATCATCGTCAATCAGAGATCTGGCGCTAGCACTTGGAACCTCGTGCTTCGGCTCTCCCGGTAAGGCTCCGGCTGCCCTTACTCACATGATCGTCACCTTCAAGGTCTCAAGATCTACAACTGGGTGTTTATAGCTCCGACACTGGTGCAGGTTGATGGGTATGACTACCCTTTACCAAGGACCCCATCGGTAGGGCCCGTAGTGGCCTCGCCGTGTCCACACAACACATGTTCATTGGCTAGTCATCGCCAAATCGCATTGTGTCCAGAGTCACGTTACTTTACCTTCCCCGCACCTACACATCCAGCCAAAGATCCCTAAGTAATGACGGAAGCAGTTCCCCCCTGGTAACTCCCCGACAGCCACGTATTCCTGCCAACTTCACCGTTGATGTGTCTGGTAGATGTCGACGACAGCATGTATCAGTTTGAGCGGATCGCATCGTTGAACGAGTGAGACACTCGTGAAAAGCTACGTAATGTCTGTTTCGAGCTCGAACATGGCGCAATGGCGCCGTTCGAGAACTGCGAAACGAGCTATCTATGCTATCTACCGCAGCTGCAGGACTTTCTAGAGTTATACGCCGCCACAGGCACGCCCCTTTCGATCTTCAGGACTGTGTTGGGGTGTGGACCCCAATAAGGCGTGGAGGGCTCTTGTAGACACTTCGGAAGCGTTACTTCGGTCTTTACCGGGTCCTTCGACAACTTAGCAACGTAACTTACACGGTGCTCACAGATTACTGTACTTCTAACAGACTGCGTCACTTGCGACCGGACGTAGTCCGCGAAGTGCACATGGAACTATTTTTCGAAGATATAACACATCCACACTGGTTATTCATTTGGCCACGCAAGCATCGATACCATACTTCGTTTGGAAGTGAGTAAATGTCACGTGTTTCGTAGCACCGGCGTCACGAGGCGATGGTAACGACGAAGAAGGGGGTGAGTGCGCGGGTTCTCCGATCATTGTCATTCAGAACTCGGGCGCTCGCGCTTGTGAACATGTGCATGAGCTCTCGCGAAAAGGTCCCAGCGGTCTGTACACATCTGGCCGTCGCCTTCAACGACCGCAGCTCAACAAGTGCGTGTTTATAGCACGCGACAATGTTTTAAATGAGTGTGGTCGGTCGGTAAACTTGCTAAGGCAAATTCCGCGGGTCATTTGAGTGAATCAATAGTGTAACGTCAGAAGTATTGTATCATTACTTGCACTTTATTGTTTACCTGTTCACTACTTTTTGTTTGCTTAGCTTTGGGAATTTTTTTCTGATGATTGGCTGGATGTCAGTGTTGGGTATTGTTGTGATTCCCGCTGTGTTCCAGAGTGGAGCAGCAGCAGCTGTTTTATCTGCCACTGCGTTAGCGGTAAGCTTAGAATGAGCTCGAACCCAGAAAGCTGCCACTGCCCAATTTACTGGATATTCTGACAATAAAGGCTCACAAACGAGAATGATGATGTCATATTTCGTAGGTTTTTCGGTTCATAATGCTCGCATGACGCTCAGTGAATGGTGTAAATGATGGCCTCGTCAATACGATAATCGACATTGTGACTGCTCACTAGAAATGTGGCGTTTACCTCCGCTGCGAAAACGCTGCTGTATACACTCTTACCCCCATAGGCATTGAAATCAGGTACGTACTCAAGATGGACTTCCCAATAGAAGGGGCCTTGAAATGTTTCACCTTCTGCATCGCTCTGTTTTTCTTGACTCATGTGACGCCCTTTACTATTGTGTTTCCCTGTTTTGGGGCAAAATGAGGCAAAATATCCAAACTGTTTTAGGAGCACGATGTCCCACATGTTACCAGCTGGATTTCTGAGCTTGGCTAAAGTAGTTCGGGACCTAAATATAAGTAAATCGCCTGTTTTCGCAGCAAAGAAAGGCTCCGAAAAGCCACAGTGTGCGTTCATATTGCCACTTCCTAACGACGTGGTCTTGCTATGGGTGTCCTTCCACTTTCCTGAACGGGCCTGAGCCGTTCCAGTCTGCCAGTGGCATCTCATCAAGGACCTCGCGCCGAGCAATGGTTTATGGCTGTTACTATTCAGGATCTCCGACTGTGGGGCAGAGAAGCTGTCACAAATCAAATGTGGCGTGTTTTGACGCGGCGCGCAGACGTCGGAAGTGCAGAACGCAACTTTTCGATAAACTTTTTCGCTGAACTCTGAAGGTCTGCGGCGAAGACCACCTTAGGATGAACCGAGCAAGTCAGTCCGCGCCACGGCGCTCATGCCATTTCAAGAACGCGGCGAGGCCGGGAACCTATCCAGCATGCACGCGCTTGCGCGGTGGCCATTCACGGCCTCGTTAGCGGTGTGATTCATCGCCTCTGCTATTCTGCGTGAGTATTTTTGCAAGGTCGTGATGTCTGCTTCTCACTTATCTGCGCTTATTTTAGCATTGCATTTCATAATATAATTACGGCCTCTGTCTGTGTAAGTAGCAGCGCGTCTCTGGCCATTGTGGAAAATGTTTTTTTTGCCCGTAAAAGCTATCTACATGGATCAAACTCTGGCAACAGCTTCAGGAATCCTTTGCCACCACGGATCGTCTGGGAAACGCACAGCGGCTGTTGGAGTCGCACAATAAGAAATCCAATGAGATCGGGACTACAGAGAGCAGAATCCGTCAAGTACTCTCGGTCCCAGAACGAGAATCCAATGAGATCGGGACTTTGTTTGCGTGGGACATGGCGCCTCTGTGCTAGGGAACAGACCCTGAAATGCCGGTACGCAGGAAGCTGAGCTTCTTGATCCATGGCGTCAAAAGGGAGCTCGTTGCATCTATCGTACGGAACCCTATTCGCGCGGTGAAAGACTCCATCAGTAAGGCAACAGCCATCGAGCGAGCCCTGTAAGAGAGACGGCAGCGGTACAACCGTGTGAACCACACTTCGTCTGGTACTGCTGGCGCCGTATTAATGATGGTCAATATAACATCCCTTTGAGATATCATTCACTCAATTGTACGAGAAGAGCTGCAATTGAGCGGGATAGGCGGGATGGAACCTGCGGCTGCCTAGGTTGCAGTAATCATTTTCCAAGAGATCCGACAAGCATTTTAGATCCCGGAGCGGCGGTTAGGACCGCCGTTGGCGTTATATAATATCTTTCCCTCGCCAGCTGCTCATCGCGCTCTCGCCATTGCCAACCTTGGTGCCTTAAACCCAACCTGAATCCAGAGAGCAGAATCCGCCACGTAATCCCGGTACCAGAACGCGAATTCATTTGGAATGCAGGTGTGCAAGACGGACGCGTGGTTGGATGACAACAACCACCCACTGGCGAAGCACGGCACGTTTAACGCTGCTCCCCGTGCCATGAAATTGATCTTCGCGGCTTTTCACCAGCCGCCTCACGACCTCGCTTTGCCCAAAGAACTGCTGAAATCGAAGCTTCCGTCGCTGCCTGACAAGACCCCCGCCGATTCTTTGGCGTTCACGATCACCTGCCGCACCAATTCTCCGACTTTCATAGTCACCTTCCAGCGGCTCCTTCCCTGACCGTTGAGAACAAGGAGGACGGCATCCCGGAACATCCTCCAGCCCTGGCCTTTTTAAACTTTCTACTAAGCGGGAAGGCGACCATTCTGAGGCCCTTCGCACGCGAGTTGAAGGTCTTCTGCTTACGCAAAAGCCTTTAAAAGCACAACTTTGCTCCTTGGCGAACGGACTATCTCGTAGTTGTCTCCATGTGTCTCCAAAGGGAAGTAGTACTATGAGCCTGCCGCGACAACCCAGCAGCTGGCAATCCCGGTGGCGCTCGGACGACGTCCAGGAAAGAACAGAATTATTACTTGCCGAACCTTGCCGCCACCGCCAAGCAGTATATAGCGACGTGCCGCGAAAGCCAGCAACCCAAGACTGCGCAGTGCCGAACAGCCCGAATACTGAAACAAGTGACGTACCAAAAAGGCTGTTTGAGCAGGTAGCCATGGATTCCTTAGAGCCCTATCCAACCTCTCAAAGAGGCAAGAAGTGGATAATTGTCACCACCTACTATTTCGCGCGATACTGAAACTAAAGCTCTTCAGCGCAGCACAGCACTTTATGTGACCCAGTATTTCAAAGCAAAGCTTTCTACCTCTACCAGCCAAGACTTTTTTCGTGGTGTGCGGGACCAGAATCTCCCAACGCGGCAGTGGAAGCAGAGAGCGATTTTCCCTCACGGAGCACCTTGTAGATGTACCGGTGATACGGCGCTATTACCCAGCGTTCTCCTTGCTCACCCCCAGGGGCGCGTCGGCGGTACCCTTCCGTCACCTTTGTCGTCTGCATTAGCGACGGTGTTCGACATGTTTTGTGCAACTTCGGGTCCAGTGTGCGCTTACTTCTCACGTCTCGATAGCGTTGTTCGACAGCACGTCCTGGGTAACCCGGACCCGACAGAAGTATATGGTCGTACGGCAAAGATACGTTAAGGATTGGTTTGCAGGGCGGGGAAACAAAAGGTAGAGACCACTTACAAACATCTGGCCGCTATAGAAACACTACCTTTTGCGCAGTGCTTGTCATGAATGGGACTGTGTTCTCTAAATTGCTGAATACCAATTCGGTTGTGTTTCAACAGGTATTACAAAAGACCAACAAGGCAAGTGGTTCTGATATATAGCGATTATAAACCTTCCGTCAGCTTTACCGCATTTCTCAGACTTACGAACCTATTGAGTTAAAATCTCTATAGATGGCAATCACTACGCTCACTAGCCAGATTGTTTCGGAGTCTCCGCTTGTGTCGCGCGGTAGTGTAGCCCCGATAAAACACATGAGGATGGCAAGGTTCCGTTGTCTCACACTTCCATGTACCCTCTTCTCTGTTTTCTGTTACCAACGCAAGGCCGGGTTACAGCGGCGGCGTCCTCCCCTCTAGCCCGGCCATGGCCGATGCTGCTGCGTTCGGGATGGCGCACCCGCCAATCTCCGGTAAGGGTTAGTATAATCTCTCGTTTCACTCTTTCTAGAGTCACGTGTGTCAATTCCGGTGACGTCGCCTGTGAAATTGTGGTGGGGACCGTTCACACCTTTGCTTCCCAGCCAACATCACAGAGTGTAATGGAACCAATTTTTCATTGAAAACATCCTTCGGCATGACGCTCCGTCGATTCTTATTACAGGCAGACAAAATAAAGGGCCATAAAATAAAATGAAATAAAAGCCCAACCCTTACCACATACGTATCACGGGTCAGAGGAACCGCGTTAAATGCAGAACTTTTAAGCGAAATAATGAATCTCACAGGTACCTCCAACCGGAAATCAAACACTTCCCAACCGCATATGAACTGCCTGACCGAGCAGTTGAACAAAACCCTTGCTGAAATGCTAAGCATGGAAGTATGTTGATGTCAAACACAAATGCTGAGAGGAAATTTTTCCGTGTGTAACATTTCCTTATAATTCCGCCTAGCAAAAATCAGTTCGCATAACACCATTTTCCCTCCTCTAAAGACGCGAGGCGCAGACCATGCTAGACGCAAGGTTGCCTCAAGAAGACGGCGACGCGAACGTCTATAGGTCCAGCCAGAAAGCCGAACAGCGCGGCAGCTAGAGTACTATCCAATCAGAAAATCGCAGCAGCAGCATTTTCTAGAGTTATACGCCGCCACAGGCACGCCCCTTTTGATCTTCGGGACCATGTTTGGGTGTGGACCCCAATAAGGCGTGCAGGGCTCTCGTAGACACTTCGGAAGCGTTACTTCCGTCCCTACCGGGTCCTTCGACAACTTAGCAACGTAACTTACACGGTGCTCACAGATTACTGTACTTCTAACAGACTGCGTCACTTGCGACCGGACGTAGTCCGCGAATTGCACATGGAACTATTTTTCGAGGATATAACACATCCACACTGGTTATTCATTTGGCCACGCAAGCATCGATACCATGCTTCGTTTGGAAGTGAGTAAATGTCACATGTTTCGTAGCACCGGCGTCACGAGGCGATGGTAACGATGAAGAAGGGGGTGAGTGCGCGTGTTCTCCGATCATTGTCATTCAGAACTCGGGCGCTCGCGCTTGTGAACATGTGCATGAGCTCTCCCGAAAAGGTCCCAGATGGCTGTACACATCTGGCCGTCGCCTTCAACGACCGCAGCTCAACAAGTGCGTGTTTATAGCACGCGACAATGTTTTAAATGAGTGTGGTCGGTCGGTAAACTTGCTAAGGCAAATTCCGCGGGTCATTTCAGTGAATCAATAGTGTAACGTCAGAAGTATTGTATCATTACTTGCACTTTATTGTTTACCTGTTCACTACTTTTTTTTTGCTTAGCTTTGGGAATTTTTTTCTGATGATTGGCTGGATGTCAGTGTTGGGTATTGTTGTGATGCCCCCTGTGTTCCAGAGTGGAGCAGCAGCAGCTGTTTTATCTGCCACTGCGTTAGCGGTAAGCTTAGAATGAGCTCGAACCCAGAAAGCTGCCACTGCCCAATTTACTGGATATTCTGACAATAAAGGCTCACAAACGAGAATGATGATGTCATATTTCGTAGCTTTTTGGGTTCATAATGCCAACATGACGCTCAGTGAATGGTGTAAATGATGGCCTCGTGAATACGATAATCGACATTGTGACTGATCACTAGAAATGTGGCGTTTACCTCCGCTGCGAAAACGCTGCAGTATACACTTTTACCCCCATAGGCATTGAAATCAGGTACGTACTCAAGATGGACTTCCCAATAGAAGAGGCCTTGAAATGTTTCACCTTCTCGATCGCTCTGTTTTTCTTGACTCATGTGACGCCCTTTACTATTGTGTTTCCCGGTTTGGGGGCAAAATGAGGCAAAATATCCAAACTGTTTTAGGAGCACGATGTCCCACATGTTACCAGCTGGATTTCTGAGCTTGGCTAAAGTTGTTCGGGACTTAAATATAAGTAAATCGCCTGTTTTCGTATCAAACAAAGGCTCCGAATAGCCACAGTGTGCGTTCATATTGCCACTTCCTAACGATGTGGTCGTGCTATGGGTGTCCTTTCACTTTCCTGAACGAGCCTGAGCCGTTCCAGTCTGCCAGTGGCATCTCATCAAGGACCTCGCGTCGAGCAATGGTTTATGGCTGTTACTATTCAGGATCTCCGACTCTGGGGCAGAGAAGCTGTCACAAATCAAATGTGGCGTGTTTTGACGCGGCGCGCAGACGTCGGAAGTGCAGAACACAACTTTTCCATAAACTTTTTCGCTGAACTCTGAAGGTCTGCGGCGAAGACCACCTTAGGATGAACCGAGCAAGTCAGTCCGCGCCACGGCGCTCATGCCACTTCAAGAACGCGGCGAGGCCGGGAACCTATTCTGCATGCACGCGCTTGCGCGGTGGCCATTCACGGCCTTGTTAGCGGTGAGATTCATCGCCTCTGCGATTCTGCGTGAGTATTTTTGCAAGGTCGTGATGTCTGCTTCTCACTTATCTGCGCTTATTTTAGCATTGCATTTCATAATATAATTACGGCCTCTCTATGTGTAAGAAGCAGCGCATCTCTGGCCATTGCGGAAAATGTTTTTTTGCCCGTAAAAGTGGTCCTTTTTTAAGCAAGCCAGTGTTCTGCTACCCGTACCAAGTATTTTATCTTCTCACCAAGCATTGACCAAGTTTGGTCTCGCTTTGGCTGTTTGTCGTCGTAACGAAGGCATCTCTCTTGAAGCCACTCGCCACACGCGCTACCTGACCATGGCGAAGTGCCGTATATGCACGCCTGTATCCATGGAAAACCAGCATCTTCCCAACTCATCTATCTGATCCTAGATTTAATACCAAGCACGCTTTTCACCATTTTTCCGCGTGCAGCTCTTTAATTCGTGTCCGCTATGGAGGTGGCTTAGCTATCTAGTCACCACCCCCGACCGTTCTTGTTAGAACGGCATTTTTTCAATACAGTTTATTGCTTCCAGAAACGGTGGCCCTTGCAAAATAAGTGCGCTGTCAAAAACTGCGTCATTCTTTTCCCCGACGCTAGAGGGTACACATCGATTGGGTAAATGTTTCGTCACCGCGTGTGTTTTCTTGCCTACTGCGGAAGAAAAAATTGTGGCAATAGGAAGGTTTATTTTCAACAAAAATCTTGCTGCCTTTTTTACTCCGTCAGAAGTGGTAAGTTCCAGGGACACCACGCCAACAGCAAGCCACCAAACCAGCCGACTTCCACCTACCCTCCGACACCAAATCTTAACTCCGTGTTTGCAGTGCTTCCTAGAAACTTAAGAAGCAGCATGTCGCAGCCTACGTTATCAGCCGTGCTTGGACCAAGGTCAATGCAGCCAGTTCTACAGCAATTTTCAAAAATCGCAGGGAGGAGCTAATACTGCATTGGGCGCCTTCGGAGGATGCCCAAAAAGAAAATTAAAATTTATCGAGACACGCTCTATCCAAAGTATTTAGTGGACACCAGGAATTTAGCTTAGCGGTAACGTAAAGGCCTAGCGAACTACTAAGGGAGGCTTGAACCTTTAAATCGGAACGTCCAGGCGTCCTTTTTGAGTTCTTTTCACAAGTTATGGGCGGCATGGAATCATTGCCAAGGGTGACTGCAGCAAGCCCATTGTGTCATTCAGTTTAATCGCTAAATGACAACGAGGCTAGATTTCTGCGTTAAGAAGTATGGTTGGATTTCATTCCAAAATCATGAAAGCTGTTTTTTGCCCTCAAGCGAGTTTACCTCTAATATCCCGAAATATTCCACAACGGTTATCTGGTGGGGTGCGCTAGTCCAATCCTGCAGTCGCGAGCACAACACCCTAAGCAAGAGTGGTTCCGCTCATGCAGTAAATAAAGTGGTTGTTTCGGCTTGCGGAACCTGACACAACGAAGAACAACTGAAGTTTTTGGTGCGTTATATTTCCGCAAAACGTCTCGGGGTTTTTTTCTTCGTGAGCCCTAAAATTCGGTTGCTGAATGCACCTCTGAGGTAGTCGTAACGGAAGAGACCCTCAAAATGCGTATTCTGTGAAGCAACCACCAGCATAGCTAGACCATAAAAACTACGCCAGCATATTAGGAATGTTACAGGATCTTGTTCAGGATGAACTAAACTAAAGTCTTCCGACCGCAGCACACCCCGCCACCTCGTGGCGCCAATCACTGACCCCAATCGGGACGTGCGGCAAGCACTGGGGTCATCTACTACATCAAAACATCTCCGCTAGTGCAAGCCTTGTACACCAGTGGGCGGGTGTTCATCGCCATCCCCCTCCTGTACACCAGAAGGCTCCTTAACGTCCTTCGCTGCCTCCCCGCCCGTTCGGTGCAACAGCCCACCCCGAGGAAGAACGACTTGTAGAGTTCCACAGATTTTCGACAGCACGACTACCACTAAGGGCAAGCTAGCCAACTCTCCCGTCGCTTTCCTAACAAAGAGCTCGGTCTGCGAGGCTTCTCAGTCAAGGCGCTGGGCCGGTTGCCCATAGACAATGCTCAAGCGATAGCAATGAATAACTGTCCCATAAAAGCAACGTCCCACGCATTTTAACCGCTCGCTGCCGCCTACCCAACGGATCGCCGAGCCGCCTCAGCCTAGCCGGTTTTGCACATGCAAGGTAGGCTAACTAAGAAGGAGAAGCATGTAGAGGTGGAGTTGCTCTACGGAGATATAATTTGTCACCCCTTGCACTCTATGAAAAAGGGCGACGGATTGATTGTAGGGTTTAGCTCGCCAGCGTAACGCAGGCGATGAGGCGCGCCGTAGTGGGGGGCTCCTGATTAAGTTTGACCAGCTGGGGATCTTGCACCAAAGCTGTGGTGGATGGTCGTTAAACGAATACTCGACGACGCTGTCCGTAAACCTAAGGGCAGTGCGATTAGTGATTGAAACAATGTATGTTTTTTGTGATTAAGGATTGGGCATATTTCCAGGTATTTCGCTAGAGAACTTGAAGGGCCAGAATCTTCTTCTAGGAAACAGGCATAGAAAAGTTTGGTGACTGATCTACGTATGTACAGCAGCTAGAAATTTTAAATATTTATGAATTGAATTGCAGATACGCAACTTCGAAAAGAACTTGAGAGTTTTCCTAATGTTAGAATGGTATCGTTAGCATTCTTGCCGACGTGGGAGCGCCCTTCGGATGGCAATCATCTAATGTAACCGACCGCTGACGGCAGTTTCAGCCTACGTTATTCATTAAGCTATTTCACCTTGTCCGCATGACTGGATTGAGCACTGCAGCCTACAGGCCCCAAACAGATGGGCTGATTGAGCGCTTTCACCGCAAACTTAAGGCTCTGCTCCCAGCACAACACTGCCCCGCCGAGTGAGCCCACAACCTGTACCTCACAGTTCTGGGCATATGCACCGCCTTCAAAAGTCACGTCACCTGTCTTCGGCTGAACCTGTTTATGGCACCCAGCGTCACCTACTAGTCGGCCTGTTCGAAATACCGACTCAGACGCCTTACGCCGCGGACGGCGTGAGGTATGGGCGATCAATACTGGCCAACCTTCGGCCGCAGCCGACACGTGAACGAAAACATAGCCCAGCTTATGCGCTACATGACCTGAAACAAAAAACACACAAAAAAACACGTGATAGTGTGGTATGTACCTATGCGCTGCCCTTTGCCGCCACACTACGTGTGCCCTTTTTCTTCTGTTCGAGCCACCCTCGTAGACGTACGTCATCGACATCAAGGGCTTTCACGACACCAAAGCACTAGTGCGTCTGATGCCGGCATACGTCACCGCCTATGACAGGAACCGTTCGAGGTTTTCCATCGTGACTGTAAAACAGCAGGACCCCCGTGTACACTGTGCGCCTGTTGATCTGAACGTCGCATAAGCTCCTCCTAGGGAAGGGGAGCCCTGCAGTTACAATCGAAAGTGTCAGCAGCAGCAGCATGATGTAAACCAACGACAGCTCTCACCCGCTGGAAGGCTCGCGTGTCCTTGTCATTAGTAGAGAGGAACCCACTGCGTTCGGAAATATACCACATTGACTCCGCGGTCTGGTCCTGTCCTTCAACATATTCGTGGCATTCGCTCTACAGGGTGACCTCAGGGACGAATTTAATATATTGTGTTTTGAATGATGACGCTTAGATTTTTATGGCGCTAGTCCAACTATGGCAAGGAGCGCCAAATCAGTGCCTATTTATCAGACGTTATGTAAACACTCAAATCGCTCAATAAGTACGACAGCAAAAACTGTTGAAGGCAATGATGGTGGCTGGTGTTGATGGCCAGGTTCTGATTATGAATGATAAGAAATGAGTTATAATATCTTTGTACATGACAAATGCTGAAAAACGCATTCAATAGAAACAACAGCACCGGCACCCAATAACAATGATGGCTGGAGGGGGATGTGCTGTAAGTATTACTGGGGAACATGTTTGTGACGTGTTCTTTCAAGTGCCTTGCATTGAATGAGTGTGCTAAATACAGATGGGGCCTCTCCACACCTCCTTCACACGGATCTCGGAAATCCCGCGAGCAGATACGAGTGTGTTGCATCTGTGTGCCCTAACCGTAGCCTTGCCAAGGCAAAATTTGCATCTCTGTTGCGTTTGTCGGTGTTGTGTAGTCCCAAGTGTGGTTTACGTACGCGTAGCGTGTTGTCTGTCTGTTCACTCCTGTCTTCTTGCACCTTTGAAAAGATTCTTAAAAATGTATTTAGCTAAAAAAACACACAGTACACAAGAAAGGAGATGGGAGAAGCGTTAACCTTCTACTGAAATTTATTCAACGCAGGATCCGGTAAATATAGAAGCAGCAAGAGGATGCGCAGCATGCGGCACAGTAAGAGTATCACAACTACGCATATGCGTCTATCACCAAAACACCCGAAAAGCATTTTTCAGAATTACACAGGACCACTGACGTTTCGTTGATTCACTTAAAGCCTTTTTGCTTGATATAAAAAGCTTCCAAAAGTTCCCATGCTGTCGCATCTCTGCTCCTCCCCAGAATCTGAATATCACTGAGATGTGGCTCACACTTGTGAGCATCGCAATGCGCGGGAAAATGCGCATTTTCTTTATCCTTTACCAACAATTCATGTTCCGTGCTCGGTCGTTGATACATCGGCCGGTCTGGCCAACATAAACTTTCCCACATTTAAGTAGAATATATCGAACTCAACTAGCCCCATATATTCAACAGAATATATCAACTAGCCTTGCCACAAGTTTTGTGCAGTTGTTGTGTGATGTCTAGCTTCATGCCAGTGCGCGGTACTGTTATATCAACTTCGTCTCGAAAGGCACCACCGGAGGCCATTTCATCAGCAACCTCATTTACAATGCTCTCAAAGTGGCCTTGAACCTATCACATAGTTATTCCGAGGTTTGAGATACATGCGGATAGAATAGCCTTAAAAATAAGGTTAATTGCATAGTCTTTATATCGTTATTTGTACACCAGCGCACGTACAACGTTAAGGCAGTCTGTGTAAACGATGAATTTTGGATTTCATGTTGAACAATGTGATATAAAAGCATCAGGATACCGTAGGCTTCTGCCCTGAAAATACTGCTCTGGGCGTTCATGGTTTTACCGGCACGAAAGTTCTCTCCGTGTGCCGCAAAAGACCCAGCGGTAACAATCTTTGACGCGTCAATACAAAATTCTGCACAGCGGTACTTATCCTACACAAACAAGCAATGCTGCAAAATCGCATGTCATTGTGCACTGTTTTTATGAAGCTGCGTAAAAAACAGGTCGCAGGGAACACGACGTAGATTCTATGGCGGTTTTGATGCAGACAGTTTTTAGAATGAAGGGTTAATCGGACCCGGCGGAGAAGGATGAGGCTGAAGTCTTCGGAGAAGGACACGATATATTAACGAGTCTTATCCAGAACAACTACAAAAAGTGAAAATCAGCATTAGCTAAAAAGTGTACTACCTACAAAAGAAAGTCCTACCCAATTGCAATTCCTTTCCGAGGTCCCCCTTCCTAAAGAACAACTATAGCACCAGCAAAGCTATAGCAGGTGTACAGCCAATTAGATAAAAATTAACAGGGGTAAGCGCCGAAAATGTAAATTTGAGGAAAAACCAATCAGGATAATAATAAAAACAACAAAAGACATAAAAATCGCGAGAATAAAAGAGAACAGGAGCACATGCATTTTAAATACGTCCTAAACTTTAACACCCACAGCTGCTGGAGGCCGTATCCGTATTTCCCAATTCACGCGTGCTGTCTCCACTACCCAGTTCGGCGACAGAGAAGCTCACCCCGAATAGCAGTACCACCTCGATGATCTCAGGATGAACACACGCGGTCAACTTCACCGCAGGTAGCAACCGCCCACATCGCTTTAAATTCCACTAGAAGAGGCCGCAAATGACGACTGAAAATAAGAGGCACACACTACACCCCCAAACAACACACATCGCTTCGGAGCGCAGTTCATGAGCACGGGAGGTCCGGCATGTTCTTGCTCGAAAAATCGACGAACTCGATGAGGATTTCCACGGTCCGAGAAATGTTCAAGTCTTGTCGCAGATGTGGAGGTTCCAGGGGCAAGCGGACGTCATGTTTAAGTTACGCTATAATCGAGGTTGTCCTAGTGCGATCCCGGATGTAGTAGCTCACTGAAAAGGCGAGCTCTCCAAACAAACTCCGGGGTTTAGGGAGACACTCGATCCTGTCGAAACAGCGCGGTAAACGGCCATGTCCAGTAACTATGTAGGTGAGTCGCCTGAGCGAAGGAAACAGCGTGGTATACTGAGCACGCTGGAAGCCCAGCGTAACTTGTTAGTGCCAGCGTTGTCGGTGTTCCATCGCTGTTGCCACTCTAACCGACAAGCCCTGAAAAGAAGCTCGCTAATAATGTGCTCTGAAGCACGCGCTCCCACCTCGTCGCCGATGGTCGCTGCAGCATTGGCGACGAAGTCGGCAAGATCATTTCTCAACACCTCCTAGTGCCCAGGAACGTGAAACAACAGGAGGGCAACAGAGGAAACAAATAATCTATTGGCGGTGAGTTCGACCACGGGCGGCGCTGCGAAGAGCGCCTCCGTGAAGTCGGCATAGTGATTCTCGCATTTGTCGTCTGTTTCACTCGGGCTCGCTCTCCCTGCTGTTTCTTTGCGCTCGGATGACGTGTGATGCTTGTTTGCACCAGAGTTTTCGTGTGCGTAACTTTTTATAGTAATAATAGACTTAAACTCGCATACACTAGCTCAAGGCGTGATTTCAAGTACAGTTTTATATACTGCTATGAAAGACACATTGCCGGCGTCGACCCAATCCTTGCCAAGCCGGTAGTGTGCGGAGCGCGCAGAGAGTCGGACCTAGGCGTCATCTTCTGTATTCAGCAATCTTTGGAATAAAGGGAACAGCCAGCGGCTAATAATCGACAACAGCTAAATTGCAAGACCAAAACTAATTCCCCCCCTTCGGGGCCGTCGGCTTTGGCAGAACGCATTTAATGGAATGCAAATAAAACCGTGACCAAAACTAATTGCCGCCCTACAGGGCAGTCGGCTTTCGCAGAAGGCATTTATTCGTATGCAAACTAAAACACTTTTCGCAACCTTACTGAAAGCTCAGAAGTATTGTACCACATCAGTTTATGTTGTCACTATGCCGAAAGTGTGCCGACATGCATTATGGGCCGCATGAAAGGTAGGTTGACTTCAAATAACCTTCTGTGTGTATAGGCGTGTGCTGACTTTATATCAGGCTTCTAATCAGTATGGAGGCTTATGGAGCAAGACTACTCGCGTTTACTGTAAAACTACAGTAACGCTACGTTTGTTCAGACGGGGAGGTATATTTCGGTACATTTTCCGGAGCCAATCTTTTCAATATTTCGATCGTATTCGCACTTTCCAGCAAATATAGGTGGCGCGACGGGGTATCCAAAATGGAGGACGGGACGATGATCGGGACGTCGCGTAAGCGCGCGCGCCTGGAGGAAAAAGCCGATCTGGGCCCATTAGTGCCTCTTCAGACCATCTTTTCCCTTGCCCATGAGACACGAAGATAATTTCTCGAAGGCGAAGCAGTTTATAACTCCACTCATACAGTGTTTTGCGGCATCAGGGAGGCCACCGATGACATGCTCAGCATCGATTGATTGTGCCTGCAACTGAATGGCGTCACCAGCCAACCGCAATGCGTGAACGTTTGCTGGCACTGCGGATTCGGTAAAGGATGCTAAACTTCCATCCATGCTCGTAAAAGTATTCAAGCACACTTTACGAATATTAATTAGGCGCCAAGCAGAGCTCGGTAGACGCAACCGAGCACAGCGTTTTGTTATTGCCACCTGCGCAATTGTGTCGGGTAAGTGCGAATAATCCGAGTATCTTATAATTTTGTGAGCTGTTTTTACAAGGAAGGATCCAACCGCATTTATGGAAGTTACATATAATAAAAATACCCAAACTAAATATCAAACGCTGATGCATCTACGGCAGGCCCTGCTACATCATCCGTGCTGTGCTTTCAGCGCGCTGTCGGAAACGACGATGCCGCAGTAACAATTTTATTTATTTATTACAAATACCTACATCGCCCATTCCTGTGGGGGGTTTGAGAAAGAAAAAAAAGCAGCAAGTTCAAAACAGTAATCACACAAATGCTACAAAAGCACAAACAACCCAAGAAAGCACAAAATGCAACTGGAATGCAGCATTTATTAAAAGAAACAAGCACGTTAATAAAAGAACAATGACGTTCTCCTGTTGGTTCGTGGGTTTACTTTCTCCTCGTGCGTGAACGTATAGAATGTTATGTGGCGGCACGGCGCCTTTGTTCAACCGCGGTTTCAATGGCTGCAGACCATCTATTAATAAACGACACACGCAGCTTGCCCGAAAAATACACCATCAATAACTAGAGAGTGAACTAAACTTACGGATATAGCTCCCGAAGGAGTCAGCTTTCGTGAAGTGACTACTGCGAATCCCATTCTGTTGCGGACACCTTTTCCAAAGGCGAGCATAGTTATCCAAACCTTTCTGGCTTGTTTTCTCTAGGAAAGGTATGCACTCTGGCTATTCCCGGCACTGAGCGATTTATATACTGCGGTACACAACACATTCGACTGCTTCTTGGTTTTGCGATCTCAACCCCACATTTCGGAACGCTCCGGCTGCCTTCGCCCACGACGCCGATCATCTACAAACCGCTTCAGAAAAAAGGCGCGCGGCGGCGCCACCGTTGCTGGAAAGTGCGAATAGTAAAACTGCACTCAAGACTAGGAGGTGCAGGAGAAGAAACTCTTTTAACAGTGAAATCTAGCTGGTTAGTGGACGGGGTCCTCAGTCCAGGACAAGAGAGTAAGAGTAATTTTCTTCAATTCATAGCACGCCATCCAGGGTAGGCCAGGATTTTTTCTTTACGCCTGGAAAGATTGGAAAACAATGAAGAGCTGCTTTCACATATTGAACGGTTTTGATTCTTATCCTGAAAACCACCACATATAGTATTTATTGCGTTTGTGAGCGAGTATATGAAGCCGTCAACACCGTAATCATCTCCTAACTGCTCGGGTTGAGAGTCAGTTCGTTATGATAACGATGGTTAGTTTAGAAATTCGGGCCACAAAAGCCGCCTTCGAGTACACTGGACAACGTTGTCTGCGCCGTTTCACGGTGGCGTAGCACAATTAAACTTCCTCATTGTGTTTGCATGTGAATAAACAACGCACGCTGCGGATATGCACCTTCTTGCACGCAGCCGCGTAACGAAAGCCAATTTGTGAAGAACGGTATGTATGCGTACAGCCTGAAGAAAATGTTCACAGAAACTTTGTGAGCCTTCAAAATGTCTTTAAACTTCCTAGTAAGACGTTTGTGGCGGTGAAGAAAAATAGAAGCGTTGGGAGCAGAAAAAAAACACATTCATGTGATACAAGCAAACAACAATGGAAGGAATAGAACACAGCCGCTTTATTTCCTGCCATACGATGCGCGTTTAGGGGCCCGCTGGTGGGCACAAAGCATTAGACTGTTGAGTCTTCATAAAAGAATCTCGTAAATACTGCATGGAAGCCTACGAAATTTGAATACTTATCGAGGAGCTCTGTGCGCTGAACCTCGCTTATAAGCTATAAAGCACGAGTTACACACGATCTTCTGACCGATGCTGTGAGGAAAGTTGGTCTCTGTCTCATTGTTTGTTGCAAACGTGTGCGGGGTACAGCTTGAAACTATTCAGAGTTGCCAGAAGGTGGCAAAAATGAGTGCATTACTAGAAATACGCTTTTTAAGCAACAAAACATCAAAGCCAGCGATTCCGAGCACAGGCGCTCCTGCTTCTTACAAGCGCAGTGTAGCAGACCACGGAGGCGCGAGTCCCTAAGCTGATTTAGGAGCCAGAGGTTGCCACTCAAACATCTCTCTGCCAGTAGCTCTTCTGAATTTCGTGACTTGCGTCCGAGGTGTTAGGGGGTTTGCGAGAGCAAGAAGTAGGGATAAACAGCCGGTGTAGATGGAAATAATCCTGGAGGGCGTAATATTCTGAAGGTAAAGGAATAGACGATGTAGAGCAATTGCGCCTGCATCATAAAAACTTGTGGGAAGCCTAATCCGGAGTCGTTGGGCTGTTACTATGACGTCTACAGCAATGAACACGACGAATACGGCAGCAGCAGATGTCATAATAAAGGAACTGTCGGTCTACGCAAGTAACCCTGGACGTTTAAAGAGTCGTGAAGCCGTTTGAGAGTAAATTCTGTAGTCCGGAATTCCGAAACGAAGAGCAGGATGAACGTACATCTAGTCTAGAGGGTGGTCTACTTCCGTGGGAGAAACACATGTATTAGGCAAATCAACAGGCCGTTTGTAGCAGCCCCGGAATGTCGGCTGCCGAAGGAGGCAGGAAAGCAGACGGGGAGCTGGTTTGCAGTTTCAAGACAAGACTGTTTATTTTCAAAATATGCGTGCGCCGAGTGCTTTCGCCGACGAGGGAAAGAAGGGGAACCCCCGCGTCCTTCAAAAGAGAGAGGAAAAAGGCCCCCTGAGCGAGCAGACGACAACGGCGCCAGGAATAAAGCAGGAGTCGGACGGACAACAAGTTAAGCGTTCCCCCCGAAAGGCGACCATTGAAGAGCGCAGGGGAAGAACCCTAAACCGGCGGTGGCGTCACCAGTACGCGTTTTTTACAAAGGCGCACTCTCGTCAGTCCCGCGGCAGACCAGAGAGGAACGCGCGCGGGTACTGAGCGGCTTCCGCTAGAGAAGCTCCCCCCCACCCCCTAGATTTCGGAGCATTTAAAGAAAGGCAGCAGTTATCGGCTAATGGGTGAAAGGTCAGAGTTCACTGGTTATGACTGAAAATGTACTTTAGAAGCTGCATTAACAGGAACATCAATATGAGAAGGCTTGGCGCTGTCGACACCGACGATTTCACGTTTGCCCCGCAAGTGCTTTTTTATGGTCTTGTTGTTACGTCCGAAAACTTTGAAAGGACCATCGTACGCCGCAGTGAGGGCCTGCTTCTTTGTGTCGTATCGCACGAACACATGTGCAGCTGATTCTATGTCGAGAAAAGTGAAAATATTTCTGTTGCGGGCGATGCGAGGTGCTGTTGGCCTGAGTTGCGCAAGCCATGCGCTTAGCTTCTCGATGTGGTCGGAGGCTGCTGGGGCAGAAAGTGTCTGGTCGGAGAAGAATTCTCCCGGCAGGCGCACTTTTGAGCCGTACACCATTTCCTCTGCGCTCAAGCCCAGGTCTTCCTTCACCGTTGAGCGTAGGCCAAGAAGAACAAGCGAAAGCTTTTCCACCCAGTGCTGGCGATCGACTTTCGCTGTAAGTGCAGCTTTGAGTTGCTTGTGCACGCTCTCCACCATTCCGTTGCTGGCGGGGAGGTAGACATTTGTATGCTGCAGCCTCGTGCCGAGGAGGGTCGAATGCACGGAAAAGAGCTTGCTCTGGAACTGCCGTCTCCTGTCAGTTGTTATGCGGTTGGGGTAGCCAAAGCGGGACACCCATGTTTGAATGAAGGCCTGCGCCACGGTCTCAGCTATTATGTCTGCAATTGTTATAGCTTCGGGCCACCGGCTGTACCTGTCGATGCATGTGAGCAGGTACCTGAATCCTTGAGTCCCACGAGGTCGAGGTGAACGTGGTCAAACCGCGACTCAGGAGTCCGAAATTCCTGCAGTGCAACCCCAGTGTGTCGAGTCACCGTGACTTGCTGACACGTTTCACATGTCCGAGCCCCACGTCGCACGTCCGCGTTGACGCCAAGATAAACGAAGTGTTCTGTTATCAGCCGCTGGGTGGGGGAGACAGCTGGGCGGCTGATGAAGTTGAAAGTGTTTTTGCAGCAGCTATAGGTGCAAGGTTTCGGGCCGAGTATTCCGTGATGCGATCGGCAAATTGCGCGAGTCGATCAAGGGATGTCTCCTCTGAACCCACGAGAACCACGCGCACCCACTGGGGCAGCCGTTGCGGAAAAAGTTCACGAAGAAGTTGGAGCTGGATGTCCTGACTCACGTGCACACTGAGTAGTTGCCGCATCCAGTGCAGCAGTTGGGAAGTTCGTTGGTCGCCCAGGTCTTCCCAACATAAGAGCTGCTGAAGTCTGCTGTCTTCAGGCGCCTCGAGGCGGGCCAGCACCGTCTTCTTGAGGGTGTCGTATTCCCCTTGTGTTGGGGGTGAAACCAAAGTGCCGTCGATAGCGACGGCGTTTCTCGGGGCAGGGCTGCGACGACGTTAACGTCGTCGCAGCCCTGAGTTGGGTGAAACCCCGAGTTGGGTGAAACCAAAGTGTCGTCGATAGCGACGGCGTTTCTCGGGGCAGGGCTGCGACGACGTTAACGTACTTTGTCGACTGCGAGGTGATGTCCCGGAGCTAAAAATGGGTCCTCCACTTGGCTGAACCGAAAATTTAGCAGCTTCAGTTCTGTGGCGAAGACTAATGCATGGAGGCAGCAGCGTTGTCGTTGGAGCTCATCGTGGCGTATTCGTTAAAGCGTTGTTCGGGACACTAATTTTGTTGCAGCCCGGAATGTCGGCTGCAGAAGGAGGTACAAATGCAGAGGTGGAGCTGGTTTGCAGGTTCAGGACAATATTGTTTTTTTTTCTAAAGATGCGTGCGCCGAGAGCTTTCCCCGACGAGGGAAAGAAGGGGTACCCCCGTGTCCTTCAAAAGAGATTGGCGAAAGGCACCCCGAGTAAGCAGACGACAATGGCGCCAGGACTAAATCCAGGAGTCGGCCGCGCAACAAACGAGTGAAGCACTTCGCCCGTAAGACGACCAGTCAAGAGCGCGGGCGAAGCACCCTAAGCCGGCGATGGCTTCGGCAGTACGCGTCTTTCACGAAGGCGCACCCTCGTCATTCCGGCAGCAGACCGGAGAGTAAAGAATACACGATGGGGCTGAGCTCTTTCTGCTAAACGTGTTATGTTGAAACAAATTTAAAGGATGCGTTTCAATGTCCAAAAGATGGACAAAGAAAGAGAATTGACCAACCCCTCTAGAGCTGCTGTACGGGTGGTCGTGAAATTGCCCATCACTGCAAAAAATCAGCTTGATCCCTTTTTCTCAGGACTCCCTAACACACGAAAGTGAGATCTGCCTACACACGATGAGTTGAATGTTTATTCTGCATCGATATGAACTTCCGCATTGCTACTAATATTTCGTCGGTATGGCACAGTCAGACTTATAAATGCTAGACACTAGATCGCACGCGCCGGAGCACTGTGTGAACCCGAACAAAACCACAAGCGCTCATAAACTAAGCCAACGAAACCGAAAAGTTGGGCAGCAAATCGTTTGGCGAACTCACGGTCCGCTACAGCGGAAGAGCATGATTTGCGGGGCTGTCTTGTGGGTCTGCTATGCGAGCGACAACCTGCTGGCGCGTCGCTTTCGCAAATGTTTGTCCACAGCATCCCTGCTCCGCGGGGTGTAGGGCAGACGGTTGCGTTGTGACGAGCTCAGCTGGCGCCAACTGTCGGAGCTCAATAGCATCGTGATGCACTACTTGGCTTTACCTCTCTTAGGAGGCAGCACAATCGGAATAGAGGTGGTTATAGGAAAGATTTATGGCGCGTTATTACGGCTGTCAGCGCTTCAGCTCGTAGCGAAGTCGGTAAGTGCCTGGAACCTCCCGTTGCGGTGACAGAGCACCCGGCTCGAATTCTGGCGCAGATGTCATTTCCGAGATGAATATGACGTCAGTCAGATGTTGGTGGACCCCGTCATAAAACATTTGCTTGTTAAAAGCCGAGAGCGCATCAAGGAATGAATCCTGACCTTAGGGAATGATGCCGCCGGTCACCCTACCATGCCGGTGCTGCATAAGTGATGGCTGACAAAATAATATGGTTACAGAGGAGCCTGAGGTGATTTCGGTCTCAAGACGTGTGCAACCTCGTAAATGCTATGAGTGCACTACAAATGTTTTTAATTCGGTCAAGCAGGTGATTCGCATGGGCAACTAATGTCAAGTGCCTGTCAAAGACAACTCTCGGTAGCTTTAATTCTGTGAGCTGCTGCAATATTGGGCCGCCCAGCTTGTTGTTGGTCTCCGCTGAGCTCTCTGCTCTCCCTTAGGAATCAGAAGGCAAGTACATTTCGTGGGGTTCAGTTGCAACTTAGCCATGCTTGTCCATTTTGACACTTGCTCAAGGCTCTCATTGGCAAGGTGCTCGATCACCCGCAGCGCCTGCCCGTGACTACAACGGCTGTGTCGGCAGCGTACGCTTCAAGGTGCACTGGTGACTCAAGAAGGCATAGAAAGTTGTGGGTCACAATATTCCTGAGCAGGGGACTTACCGGCGAGCCTTGCGGGCTGCATTTCACGGTTTGTGCCCGCACGCACACAGCACGACCATTGTAACAAACCACCCTGTGGTGTAAAAATGGCTGCAGCTGGCTATATATGTTCGAATGCACCCGTGTATTCACAAAAAGTGGCTCACATACCGGTGCCAGATGGAATAAAATGCTCCCTTTAAATACAATGATATAAGGAGGATAAATGATCATTTTTCCGACCAAGACTAAAGGAGGTAGCGTATAGAGTGCAGCGCTGAGCTGGTACTTTGGCCTTGCTTGAAGCCATACTGGTTTAAGTACAGCAGACCTTACTCGTGTATAAAGAAGTAAAGGCGCCCATTGAGCATGCTCTCTAAAAGCCTGCAAAGAAGGACGAAATACAGAAGGTCCTGTATAATGAAGGACTATCTGGAGGCCCACTTGGATATAGCAGAAAACTCACCCTCAGGTCCTCCCACACTGACGGAAAATGACAGACTGAGGCACGCATGGAATAAGGTTAGGAGATATGCAGTTCGTCACACCAGGTGGGTCAACATGTTACCGGTTCTACGGTAGGGTCAGGACGCCGATTTGAGGTTTATATTTTGAGCAGCCGATCAAAGTTTATGCCAGGTGACATCGTGGTCTTGAGAAGTTTGATCGTACGAGACTTGTAAAATCAGCGTCCTCAAAGCTCGATGAGCGAGTGTCATGTCGGTGCTCGTCAGCAGGCAAAAGAGTTTGAAATAGCAGCGCTGCAGATTCAAAGGTGAAGGAGGTGCTTGAATCGTCGGGAGAACGGAGAGAAGGCAACACGGAAGCATAGTTGAAGTTATGAAATGCAATTTCAAAAGGGACGCCAAATAAGTTCTTCTAGGCTGTTGTGGTAAATTTTCTGGTACTAACTTCATTCTTGGCTTCCTCAATGTGACACCTGTACATACCTAGCAATTTGTAACAGCAGAATCTGAGATCTGCACGAAGTAGTGGATCACGACATGCTTGATTCGTGCGGCGCAAGGATCTCAAGGACAACCGTTCCCTCACCAGAACATCCGACCATCTTGCATTGCCCTTGTGTGGTTTAGGAACACTTTCGAACCTCTTCCGCTGTCGGGCCACTTTTCATAATATGTGTTGCCCGTGCCTTGCAACTCCTTTGGAGATCTGATACTGTTGAAAGACATTGTTCTAAACCGAGGACCTTCGGCAATATCCTCGACCGCACGTAACTAAGCAGACTTTGTCAGCCACTTTCCTCGCGCAACGCGGGCTTCCTTCATGATAAAGACAACGTAAAGGTGGTTGGAAAGCGTCGGAGTGTGTCAAACTTCCCAGAAAACACTGGAAGGCCAGGCCGTTCATCTCCCCAAAGTGTCGTTGATCCAAGTCTGCGAATATTCAGTGACAAAAGTCAGAAGGGAGTCCGCGTTATTCAAACATTTGAGTTAACAACAATAAACAAACTGCGACAACTGCGCTCCTCTCGCATTCGATACATCACCCCCAAATGGGATTTTTAATAATTTTCTCCCGCATCAGCGGCAACGGGCGCACGCTTCACCACCGCTTAATTTTTCCCAACTACCTTGCACAACCATCAACTACTCTATCGCCTTCGCCTAATCTACAACTTGGAGAATAAGCTGCTTGCTCGTAGACTATGGGCGACGGACGCTGGGAGCGTAGAAAGTAACGGTTCATCGGGGCCCTGGCATTTCTCCCTTAGTAGCGGCAACGGGCGCAGGTTTCAGCACTGCTTAATGCTGCCCAACTACCTTGCCAGTTGGTTGCTTTTTGGCCTTCTGTACTATAAGGTATTGCTTGTGCTACCGTTGCTGCTGCTGCTGTAATTGCCGTTGCCGCTGCCTTTTTCTCAGCAGTGTCTGAGAAAAACTTGATAGAGGGCCTTAAATGTCATGGCGAAGTGTCTAAGGCTGACGTGTTCATAACATGTGTTTCCTGTAATTAGCCTTACCACCTTGGAGATTGCTCTGGGCGTAGCGAGTCCAAATTCCGCCAGAAAATGTCTCCTTGAAAGCTTCTTAGAACTGTGCAGCCTGCGTAACGCCTACTAGCATACGCGCATATGTTCCTAGTGAATCGAACGTCTCGAACATTGAGCACAAACTAACCGAACTTAACAATAAAGTTTTCACGCTCCTTCCGCCTGCCGCAAACGTATATGTCCTTTCCGAACTGATGACGACAATGGCCGATATTGAATTGTCAATCGATCACCTCTCTGATATGCACGACAAAACCGTGAAAAAACTTGACAAAACCATGAAAAAACTTTCTGCACCAACTGTGCAGCAACTGAAGCCATCACACCAAAGCGCGTTTCGAGCAGCAGATAAACAATGTAAGTTTCGTGTGATTCACGCCCCGAAGCTACACGCTGGCTACGAGGCAGGCCGTTGTGGAATCCTCCGGGAAAATTTAGATGAGTTTAGGCGTTTAGGTTCTTTAACGTGCGCTGAAGACACACTGGCGTTTTTTACTGCAAATCAGTACAGTGCTCAACGATTTAAACGCGATTCTCGGAGTGCGTGGCTGCCAGCGCTTGTTGCACCACAGGTGAGCGCTTGCGAAAGCGAACTGACGCATTGTGGTATACGGTGAGGGTGATAGCGCTCGTGACGCATGCTAACTGCATCCGGTAGACAGCCCTTCAGTGAGTGGTTCTTGGCGACGCCTTTGGAGCGCTGCAGGCCATGGCTTCAGAACTCTGCGCTGGCGCGCCGCGCCGCGCGAAGCTGTGGGTGCTGACAGCGCCCGCGTTACAAAGAATTCTAATGCGCATTTATCGCGATCTGTCATCATGGCGCACAGCTTTGGAGCTAAACCAAAGTGCTCGAGCCATACTGCTTGCAAAGTACAAAAGAAAGAAGAACGAAGACACAGCTTGTTGACCAAGGTTTTCGCTGAACTCTGTATGGCAAGTGTGAAACCAGAATTTCAGAGCTTCTCTAATGACTCATTAAACTAGTTGCCATAAATGGGGGCACAATTTTTGTAGGATGCTATGGAAGCACAGGTTGGCAATGCCTCCTTGCACGAGTTTTGAATGAGCTGAATGGATTGAAAGAAGGGGTTTGTAGCTTAATGGCTGCTGTGCCCAGCAGGTAAGTCTGATAAAACTGAAAATGTCACGAGCTTATGAGCCTAGTTCCTGCAAGGGACACGCCATTGACGTCCTCAATTTCCTCAGATATTTTAAACCCCTCTCACTAATGCACAAGCAGCCAACTAACAATACCCTGAGATATTTAGACAGCTCTTACGTTTCACCGTAACTACACGTGCTGGGCATAGCAGCGAAGGAGGAACAAGCCTCTTCGATTTCATTCTGCCGTTCAAAACTCTTGAAAGGAGGCATGGCTAACCTATTCTCGCAGTGCGCCCTTCAAAGTTGTGCTCTCATTTAATGGCCACTAGTTTGAATGAGCCACTGGAGTGGCTCCAAAATTCGTGTTTCACTCTTCTGATAGATGGCTCATTAGTAAAAACCTTGGTCAAGAAGCTTTATAAGTGAGAGCAGGTCATTCCACTAGATTCGTCATCACGTCTGCAGACGCGTGCCTTGGTTTTGTATATTCATGGCTTGCCCAACCTTCATTTCAAAAGTGCGTCAGCTAATTATGTGTAATTTAGGTCATCAAAGTACGCTATTACGTAATGTTGTGTTGTTCCTGTACAGTATTTACTTCCTTGTCGTTTTTCCTTTCTTGGTCTAATTTTCATAATTCCCGCGCCTTTGTTTGCTGTAAAGCCTGGTACCTAAAGCTGTATAATTAGGAACTTCTGGTCAATGTAAGATTCACAGCTACATTTTGTAAAACTTTTGTCCTTTCTTTTGCAACCACTCCCCGCTGTAATGCGTTTTTGGCCCAGGGGGTATTGCGAATAAATTAATAAAATAAATAAATAAACCACTTAAAAATCATTGGTGTGCGTGCCAGTGTTTATAA
Organism: Haemaphysalis longicornis; assembly: GCA_013339765.2. NCBI lineage: Eukaryota > Metazoa > Arthropoda > Arachnida > Ixodida > Ixodidae > Haemaphysalis > Haemaphysalis longicornis. The sequence continues at coordinate 27,160,134 of CM023452.1, read as the reverse complement.
AGCTTTTCCTGCCTTAAAAAAAGGGCCAAGCAGCAAAAAATGAAAGTTGCAGACACAAATGCAAATTGCAGATGTTTTAAGATTCACAAAAGTTCATTCTTCTTGTGGTCAGCAGTAAGCGGGACACGCTCGCAGCCGCGTTATTTGTAGGAGCCAGGAACACACCTGTAACGCGAAAAGCAGTCGTGTCGGTTTCTTGGCCCTTCATTCCAGCAGGTGTGGCTGCAAACCAGTTTTTTAAAGAAAGCGTCAGTATAGGAAAAGCCAAAGGTTGGCTAACATGTGAAATCATCAAGGCGGAGAAAAATTGCTGATTGGGATCTTAATGCGTGCTTCATCACCCCCTCCAGGGTGCTTCAAAAAAAGTAGTTAACATTTTTGAGGCCAAAAAGTGTTTCTGCACAACTAGTGTGTGTGTGTGTATGTGTGTGTGCGTGTGCGCGTGCGTGCGTGTGTGCGTGCATGTGTGTGTGTGTGTAACCGTTCCCTGAAATTTCTATTTGCATGCTTTCTGAAAAAAAAAAACCTGTAGGAGTTAACACTTGTTTTTCTTCGCTTCTTGTCACGGGTTTTTTTTGGCAGCGCGTCTACAAGAAAACATAACCGATGAGTCCGGCTTCACGCTCTCTAAAATATCCGTTTACTGTAGGTAGCACCACTTGCCAGAGACGTGCGATACAGCTGTTAAGAAAGGGGCGGGCGAAGAGAAGCAGAGCGGCAGGAGGCCACCGTTCCCAGCAGATCATTTTTCTTTCCTTCTTTTATTCCTCTACTTCTTTTTCTACATTCTCCCCCCACCAGAAGATGGAGGTCCCATTTCTAGGAAATGAAGTGTCTGCACCGGTCTCTTAATTATCTTCCCATCCTGCGTCTTCAAGGTACAGGCCCGAGTGAGCCCGCCTCGTCCAGGAGAAACTTCTGTAACACGGCCCAGCAACCAAAGGCTACTGGAGGTGCCAGTTGCGCTCACCAAGACCACGTCCCCAACTTGTAAACTTCGGTTGGACGCACTTGGATGATGATGAAGGGACCTCAGCTCAAGGATATACTCTCTTCTCCAGCGATTCCACGAGTGGTCCAAAAGCTTCTGCCGGTACCGAACCTTGCTAAGTGTGTTTTCACGTATCACCTGGTTGATGTAGGAGTCGTCCTCATTGCCTGGGCCAGGTGTGCTCAGCAAGGAAGTTCCAATGAGAAAGTGCGCAGGGGTATATAGGCGAGGGCTCCTCCGCCCTGGTGTACGTATAAGTAAGAGGCCTTGAATTGATGACAGCTTCTACTTCTGTAGGAATCGTGGTCAGCTCCTCTGCGCTCAGGCTCGTCTTTCCAAGCACCTTCCGCAAGGCTGACTTTACGGAGTGAATCAGCCTCTCCCACCAACCTCACCACCACGGCGCTGCTGGACTAGGAGTTTCAACTTGATCCGGTTGGTGGCGAGAAATGAGGATAATGGAGAGTTGCCCATTATCCTCCTTACCTCTTTGATATCACTTTAAGCTCTTGTGAATGCGAGCGCGTTGTCGGAGTACCAAGTGCACGGTACCCCTCGGCGCGCCGGGAACTGACAAAAAGCGAGAAGGAACGCGTCCGAAGAGAGTCCGGTTGGTAACTCCAGGTGCACAGCTCTTGTGGTAGAGCACGTGAATAGCAAGAGATACGTCTTTGAATTAGTTGCGCCCGGGGTGTTTTTCTGCTTAAAGTGGACCGGCGAAGTCGATTCCAGTTATCTCAAATGGTTTAGATGCCAGTAGTCTGTCCTGAGGCAGCGGAGCATGTTGCACGTTAACAGGTCTGCTGCTGAATCGTCTACAGATGACGCATCACAAATCACCTTCTTCGCCTCCTGCCGAGCATAAATAACCCAGAAATGTTGACGTAACTGGGCCATACTGCTCGCTACGCCACCATGAAGTACGCACAAGTAGGCTTCAACAACCATTACCTTGTGAAGGCATGCCGCTTGGGTAGTATGACCGGATGCTTTTCCTCGTAGGCAGCGCTCATTCCCTGAAGACGACCACTTAAACGAAGAATTCGGTTGTCGTCGAAAAATAGGTGGAGGTTATGCAGGAAAGATTGTTTGTCGACACACTGGCCACGTCGAAGTTGCCCGATCTATCCGTCGAAAACTTCATTTTGGGTATGCCGTATCACGAAAATCTCGGCCCTGGCCATCTCCTCGGCGGTTATCGACGGAGGAAACTACCTTTGCTTATGTCGACAATGTTCCATGAACCTGAAGACCTGTGCTGTGATACGCAGCAGCTTTTGCACACTGCTAAATCTCTCGAGGCATAAAATGGGCTCTGAATATCCCTGTATCTGAAGGAACACCCCTGCAAATTGTGGGTCATCACCCGGCCGTGGGTGCACCATCTGCTCCCCGCAGGCGTCTCTCAATCTGCTTGGGTCAGTAGGCCAGTCAGAACGCGGTTTCGGCTGCCACTCTGGGCCTCTCCACCATATTCGACTCTCACCCAGAGTAGTCGCAGACACACCTCTTGTCAACACATCGGCAGGGTTATCCTTACCTGGGCAATATATCCAGTCCTCTGGTTTGGTTACAGTTGTGATTTCAAGTATTCGGTTCTAGACAAACTGGTTTTGTTTGTTCAGATGGCCTCGCATCCAGTTGAGTACGGTAGTAGAATCCGTCCACATGACAACGCTCAGCGAAAATGTATCCAACAAGGTTCGCAGGTAATTCAGCATTCTCGTTCCTACCAGCGCGTCCATCAGTTCCAGTTTCGGAAGAGTCAAGGCTTTCATCGGCCCCACTCGAGATTTGGCATAATCAAGGAAGTGAGAACATGATCATTGGTGTCTGAAGCCTTGAGGTATGCGCACACTCCATATGCTTTCAAGCTGGCGTCTACGAAAACATGAATATCAATAGCTTTCACTACTGTGTCAATTCCATGGCTCACGCACCGTGGGATCCTAATCGAAGCCAGCTTTCCCCAACATGACTACATCTGTGGGTAGCTCAGCATCCCATGAAACCTGCTTCATCCACAATTGTTGAAACAGGATCTTAGCTTTGACAGTAAATGGCGCGAGAACTCCAAGTGGATCGAAGATCCTGGCCGCCGTCTTCAGCAAAGAACGTTTCAAGTTAGACGTGACCGAAGCCAAGTACTAGATTACTGCTTTGGGTGATAAGTCAAAACAATCATGCTCTGTATTCCAAAGCATTCCCAGCATAGTCCCAGAAGTTGGTGCTTCGTCAACGTTTTCCTCTTTCTGGTCAAAAACCTTCTGAAGCTGCTTGTAATTAGTTTTCCATTTACGAAGATTCATAGCAGCTTTACTCAATATAGGTTTCGATCTCTCGTAAACGTCCAATCCTTCGTTGTATGTGTCCGCTCCTATGAGTAAGTCATCCACGTAAAACGACTTCTTCCCTTTTCCGCCTAAGTCATGGTCGTCCTCGCACACAGTATCTAGGTGATGGTGGATAATGGCCATGAGCAGAAAAGGACTAGAGGTTGACCCGAATGGCACTCTCGTCATTCTCCATTCGACCATCTTTTCCGTAAAACTGGTAGGAATGTTCTCAAACCAGAGAAATCCGAAAGCGTCCCGACCCGTGCCTTGCACTTCTATTTGAAGGAATTACTTTTCGATGTCCGAGTTATAGCTATGGGATACACCTGAAACCGCAGCAGAACCTGAAGTAACTCTGGGTTGAGGTTCGTTCCTTTGTCGAGACAGTCGTTCAGGCATGGTACACCTTGTGAATGCGAGGCCGCGTCAAAAACAACTCGCAGTTTTGTTGTCAGTGACTCTTCGCGCACGACCTCGCGATGCGGCATGTAGTAAACCACCCGGTCGTCAGGAACTACTTTGGTTGCGACTTCAGCATGGTTGAGCAAAACGTAGGGCCTGATCACTCTGTCGTACCTCTGTAGCAGCCCTTCTTGGTGGGAAAGTCGCCTTACTAATCTCTAGAGCCGGTTCAGTGCGATGTCACGATTGTCCGTCAAGGAATTCTTCCGGCCTTCTTTTCAGGGTAGTGCAACAGTGTACCTTTCGCTGTTGTTCTGAATTGTTTGTTTAAATTGTACCAGGCAGTCAGTAGATTGTTCGCTCGAGTCCGCTATGCCCATTGATTTCAGTTGCCAGAAAGCCTGCAAGAGCTCTGACGCAGATTCCGCCTCCATGACGCTGCTCACCCACAGTACGCAGATCATGAGGTCAGTTCCCTCATCTAGGAATGCCTTCTGCCGAGAGGGACCTTGAAGCGTCCACCAAAAAATAGAGTTTATCGCCGCCAGGCCTTCAATATCCGGGCTCCGAATAAATTCTCCCGTTAGCAAACGCCAAATGTAGTCGGATCCAAAGAGCAAACCGAAGCCGGCCTCTGAATCTACTCCTATGAACATCTGCTGGTCAGCAAAGACCTTGCCCTGCCTCCGCAGATCTTCTACGAAAGAGATATCAGCCGATGGTGTTGATACATCTTGGCAGATGACAGATACCACTATCGCTACAATGGAGTGGACATCTGTAGCGTGTTGCCTGCGAAGGGGGACTTGAACGACTTTTCGCTTCTGCGCACACGGGGTAGAAGCATTGCCGAACGTGTTGAATGTGACGGTCGTCTCGTTCACAACCTTCAAACGCAGCTTGATTGCGAGGTCATCGGTGATGAACGACCTCTGGCTTCCACCGTCGAGTACACCTCGAACGAGTCGGCTCCTCCCGTCGTGGCTCAACCATGCTCGGAACGTCTGAAGGCACACCCCATTGTCTTTAGAACGATCGTTCGACCATTCGTTGCTGCTCTCTCCAGCCGCTTGAACCGGTGCCGATACGCAGACCGTTGTTCCCGGTGCACCCTCGGTTGCATTATTGCCTTTGAACAAAGGGTCGCACCTGCTGGTTGCATGCCTCCCGTCGCACGACGCGCAACACAATCTGGCCCTGCAGTTTCTCGCTTGGTGACCCTTGGTCGTGCACCTAAAACATCTTATGTCCCTCGCGAGATGGTCTTAGTAGCCAGCGAGAGGACGGCGGTGCATGAACGCGTGCTGTGCTTCTGGGAATGGCAAAAAAAGCACTCTTCCTAACGGTCTTTCCGGTCAGTGACGTGTAATGCCGACGCCGTGAAGGGGCAACTTCGCTGCTTCTCTGGTCGGTTGTCACCAACTTGTCATTGGGGCAGCTCGCAGCACTGCTTGCGGCTCTCTAGCTTTTGCCTCACAAATGTGAGCAGCTCATTCAACTCATCGTCCGCTTCAGCTGTCGCTGCCAATGAGTGGGCTGGGAACGCCTCGTCTGTTGGGGAAGGGTTCAGCTCTCCCGCTGAATTGGTTGGAGGAGGGCCGTCCTCTTCGGAGGATGTCAGCTATCGATGCCGCTTCTCTTTAGTAAAAATCAGCACAATATCGTGGGGAGCGCGTGCTGCAATATATCTACGAGCATTGCAGAGAAGCTGCAAGTGGGCACTTCAGAGAGTTCAAGCAGCGGCTACGCAGCTGCACCGCATCGTAGAGCTGCTGAGCCACCGTATGTCAGCAGACGATTTTACAGGCGACAGATACCTCATTTGGGAAAGATGATGCTGCTGAATCTTTCGCTTATTCCCGTATCGCTGCTTGAGGATTTCTTTAGCATCCGCATAGCAGGCGTCTGTGGTCAGTAAGCCTGTGATTGCTGCAGCCACCTCTCTCATCACGTAACGGCGCAGATAATAAAACTGCGACGTGGGCGTCAGAGCGCTGTTGTTGTGGATGGTTTGCTCGAACTGCTCCCAGAAACCCGTCCAAAGCTGAAGCTCACCTCGAAAGACAGGTACGTCCAGCGGTGGAAGCCGAGGTCCCGAGGTAGTGGCCGCACTTTCCTGTCTGAACGAAACCAGTTCGTTAACAGTCGGCGAATGTGGGGCGTTCTGAGCGGCTCGTTTAAGAAAGTCGATCTTGGATCGAATTTTCGCCAACGTGTTGAGGGTCCTATCATTGTATTCTTCTGCCGCTTGATACTCGATGTCTTGTTCCTCCGCCGTGAGGAAGGCCTCCAGCTCCTCGCTGATCTTCGAGAGCTCGGCGTGGTAGGCCCCAAATCGATCTTGCAAGCCCGTGAGCTTGGCGATGTCTTGACATCCAGCGTCGAGCAACGAGCGGGCTTCCTTTAAAAACCTCGTATTCTTGGCTCTTCGCGGAGAAATCTTGCTCTTTAGGCGCTCCATTACGCGTCGCCCCAGCCGTGATGTTCCAGGACCACTTCGGTAAACGATTCCTCCCCCACTCGCAGCGCGAAGGGGCAGAACAGATGAGAGACGGGCGCCAGAGGTCGTGCGTTGAAGTCAATCGTTGCCGCATGAGGTTTTCGGTACCAAATGTTAGGAAAGGGGCCGTCAAAGAGAAGCAGAGAGGCAGGAGGCCACCGTTCCCAGCAGTGCCTTCTTCTTCCTTTCTTTTATTCCTCTACTTCTTTTTCTACAATAGCTTTTGCGATACAGATACAGTGCAATGCAGAAGCGCGCTACAGCTAGATAAAGTTCTCGTGTCAAACGTTTCCAGGCTGACATTCCAATGGCGGCCTGTCCGGTTCCAGGGATTCTTAACACCGTCCTCTGCGTCACAGGTCTGACTTCAGTCGAAGTCGGCTGCTTCGCAGCCACTGGAGTCTTCGAGTAGCTCTAATTCCCGCAGCCAAATACACCCTATTATGCATGCTCTAGTGGCGGTGACAGATTTTACACTTATTTATACCATTTCTCGTTTCAATTTGCTGTGAAAAAGTATATTTTTACAAATAATGACATTAAGGAGAATTAATCAGCCATCTTAGGAATATGTGTCCTGTTTCTTTATTGGTGTCCAATCACGTTTTTACAAAATGCCGTGGCAATTTCCACGTCCACACGCAGGATGGTAACAATGCTAAAGTACAAAAATATTTTTGAACTGTATGAAAGCTGCTGCAGAGATAACTGACTGAACATATAACAGGGTGGGAAAAAAAGCGGGAATGTCGCTAGAAAAAATGAATGTTCACTGCAAAATTTCAACTTAAACGTACAAAACACAGGAAAGGGTTGGGGATTGAGGAGGCCGTTGTGAAGTATCATTACCCAAAGGAGAGTCGAAAGGGCTAGGTTTGTAAGAGATTTGGACGTTCCGCTTCAGCTATCCTATTTATTTCGAGCCGCCACTGCATCGCCCGCCCTTCTTGCCTTCCTCGCGTGCTAAAGCGAAATCATGGTTCCTTAAGTCCCTGATATCCCCAGAGTTGCTATACGATCCGACGCGCTCAATATTCATCAGTTCTAATAACGATGCGAAAGGCGCCGGTGCATTTATGTGACAGCACGTCCGGACGTGCGCGTGTGCGCGTGCATCTGCGTGTGGGTTTGTGCAATTGGAGGAGCAGCTCTTATTTCTACATCGTGCGTTTTGGAACAGCTGCAATCATTTTCTAAGCACCACATTTTAAAGCAAACTTTTTACTTCTACCACCCGCAGGTTCTGTCGTGACCGTGGTTGTAAACAGAAAACTGCCGCGAACAAATGAAAGAATTACGTTACTGCCACCACCAGGAGTCGAACCTTGAACGAACAGAGAAACGGAGCGAGAGCACGGTGTTTCACCAATTAAGGTATGAGCTCATGCGGAGACGAGGGAGACAGAATGTGGGCCCACCGAGTACAGCTGCGGGTTTACCCCCTGCGTACTCGCCGAATTCCACGTGATACCGTCACGCGACCTCCGGCGCCGTTGTGCTCTTTGCCAACGGCACGAGAAGCAGCCGTGTGTGCGCCTTCTGCATGCGCTATGAGGTAATAGAGATTAAACGAATCTCACAAAATGCATGACACGTCAATTGTCTTCCGTCTCTCCCGCCGATCTCGTCACCTCCGTCGGCGGTGGCAGACTCGGAGAAGTTACACCGTGTAACACCCGGGTTTGACCTTCCGCTAATTTTGTAAGAAAATGAGTTTCCACTCATGTGCTTCACCAATACGACTGAACCAACCACCATTCATGGATCATTCATTTACCCCTTAAAAATAAATCAATAAAGCTCTGTGAAGCAATAAAGGGTGTGGTTAAGTGCATTTCACTTATCTCTGGTTTCAGTCTTTGTAGAGCAACGTGTGTGAATTCAAGTGACGTCAGATGGGCAATCATTCTGGTTGTCGTTTACAGCTTTGCTTTCCAACCGCCTTCACAAGGTCGTTGGCGAGCGTCTTTTTCCTAGAAATCTTGCTACTTCTTGAACGGGTATTTTTATCGGCGTTAATACCCAATCTGCAGAAAACACGCGCGTGCGCCCGCACGCTCGCATGCATGCACACGCTCCCGCGTACACGCATGCGCAATGTTAGACGGTGCGTACCCGCTCTCTGCTTGTGAGAAGGGCGGACGATGACTTACAGTTCTCCACGTATTGACTGAGTGTTTGGCATACCATGAAGCAAGGAAACGACACTTCCCCGAACTATACACCTACACGATACCCTTACACCCGTCTTTGTTTTTATCCGATCAACCCCCGATCAGAAGTGAACGCCTTTTAGCCTACCTCGCTGACATTGGATTTTTAGCACTCATCTCATACCATGTGTGACATCAGGGCCACCCGGTGACAGTGAGGGTGGTTCGGAGCGTTTTCGTAACAGGTTTCAGGGACGTCACTGCCATCACTGAAGCTAGGGTCATGTTATGAAGCCCCAGCACTGTCACACTTAAACATCATCATTTTTACCTCCTATCTTAATCATCCTCCCCTTTTAGAGTAAGGGCCCTTTACACCCATCTATACACTATTTTTTATCAAGTACATTACCATCATCGCCATGGTATTTTAGCAATAAACGTGAACAAACATTGTCTTGGCGCTCTTTGGCCTCAGACGCCCTTGCGCCAATATACCGCACATAGTAGTAGTAGTAGTAGCGTACCCGCTCTCATGTCATGCTCCTGCTTTTAATGATCTTGAGCATAACAAATCCAGAGTAGAAGCCTTGTTGTGGAACCAATATATCGGGTAGAATAATGCACTGCGTTGGTGTATTTGTTGCAGAAAGCACAAAGAAGAAGCACCGGTTCTTTCATGACGAAAGCGGTCTTTAATTTCATCCGCGTTTTTTCTAGCAAATATCTCTGATATGAACCGCAATATTCATATATCTTCACAGCGGCCGTGCATGCTACGCCTTTTTCTCCTTAAAATACCCGGTGTTATACGCCTCGACCAGATCGCGCTTGTGTCAATTTTTCGACTGAGTAGTCTGCATGACGCAGTAGAGCGGTCATTCTTTATGTGAAGAAAATGGAAACAATACATTTCAGCAACAGGTTTATTGTAATCACGCAAGCGCGTGAATGATTTTGTGCCAGACTTGCTCATGTGTACAACGTATATGCAAAGTATACAACCAAAATTGTCAAGGCAAGGATTAAATAAAAGTGCAGTAAAATAAATCAAGGACGTCTATGGGGTCGGCTATAACGATATCGACCTCGGATGAGTGTCCGAACCTAGGCGAGACGTGACGATACTTTTTTTTTCTTTGGGGGGCGGGTGCGGGTCTGGGGGGCGGGTGGCGGGGGAACGGTCGGAACGGGGAATTTTATGCGATGTAAGGTTGTATGGGGATTAGTATACGGCTGTTACTGGCTTGCTCGTTCATCCACAACATCGTTAGCCTCTGTGTCAACGCCAGAATACGCTCCCACCAACGTCATTAAGTAGTTCCCTCAAACAGATGCCTCTGAGTTGGACAGTGTAAATTAAAAAAAAAACGCAGACAAAATCGCCATAGTGTTTCTAAGGAAGTACACTAGCAAGGAAACTGCGCCTGGTAATCCATGTCGTCGTGGGGGTTTATGGGAACCCCCCCGCCCTCTTTTGGATTGGGATTGACATCACATTTGAATTCATAAGCGTTTTTTGGGGATTTGTTTCTGCACTATGCATTAACACGTCTACCAGCTACGAGGAAGCCGAAAGACTCCCTGCTACGTGGTAGCCCTGTCCGGTGTTACCGCAGGCAGTGCATGATCGTACCTGACTTTGCTCATGCCGCAGTCGAAGGACGTATGACTGAGCCGGAAATTCGTAGCTGACGAAACAAAGGAACAAAGCGTTCTTCGACGAAGACATGGTACGACAGATAAAAGCGCCTGTATCCGTCCTATCTTGTCATCGTCCACGGCTGTTTGACGCCACGTTTTCTTTTTTTCTTGAAGTATAAAACAACTCGCTCAGCATTAAGAATTGTTAAATTGTAGCTGACTGTCGGTGCACCGATTCACCACAAAGGCGACGTTTTGATAGGCACGCTCTGAAAAATTTTTCACAATCTTCAAAAAACTTAATATTTGAAATAATGGTAAAATAATAAAATAATAGTCTCTATTGAGTTTCCACACCACATATTAACATTGTTCTTAACTACCGCCTTCGGCTGCAGAATTAAATGCACAACCGTTCGAGTAAAAATACGCTTTACTTCCCTTTTCCTTAGTTTTAAAAAAGCCTGTTGGGAGGGGCGTGATCGGGGCAGCGGTATCCTCGCGTAGAGCTTCAAGCGTGGCGATCGCTTTCATGGTGACGGCGCGCAGGCTCCCGTAAAATCGGCGTTCGTGCTCCATGAAGGAAGAAACCAGGACCCCAGACGGGTTTTCGGCACCAGCGTGTGGCGGATCGACAGGGAACGCAGGACCCGGACGTCTGGTTCTCGTGGTGGTCATGGCACACTCTCTGAGCGAGCACGCGAGCACGGCCGATCTTCTTCTTTGATCGATCGTGTCAGCGCCCCCTGCTTTCGCTCATGTCACCCGCCCTTCCACATTTATTTCCCATACCTTTGATCAGTTAGACAATATTAATACACAATTACTCCTTCACCGAAAATACCGCAGCTAAGTGCCTCTCATGGGGACCTCAAAGGGCTTCATTGACTGTTTGATGACTAGGACCGTACTTCTCAATTCACAGGCTTCATTGACTGTTTCATTCAGCTAATTGGCTAGGAAGTAGGCTGAATCGCAAGTCACATTAAAGGGTTTTTGTTTCCGCTTGCCCTACGCATCGGGGGTAATCTTTTTTCCCGGAGTGAATGGCCACTGATATTTTAGTAAGCTTCCATTTCCTCGTTGTATGAAAAATCACTCGAGAGGGTCGCAATCTGTGGTCTACCTCAATTATAACGTTCGCCCAACAGTTGCATTCGCAGTTTTGCTGCCACTATTGTGTTGCCGCCCTCAGCTTCAACGCCACTCTTCAAGGCCGCTCTAACGCTATTGACAGAAATATACACCTATGATCTGGGGCTTCCCGCCGCCAGTCGCTTGCTGGCCCTGCAGTCGCGACACGCGGAGACTGATGTTAGGAACTTTTGCGGGCCGTCCCCTCTCACTCCGCTAGCCCCGCCCTCGTCGCACGCGGAAGCCAGCATTATATTTTCCGTGGCTAAACCCTCTGTTCCGCACGGCCATCAGACAACACCACCAGCAGAAGCATCATTGAAAACAATAGAAACCTTAATTGTGTTCAAAAAGTTGCTATCAGTTCGGTTGACCCGCCATACAGCAGGAGGCCATATCGCAAACTAAAATAAAACGTGTACCTCACGCGCATGGATAAATAGCCCGACGTGTGATGTATTTGTCATTCGCCAGCTACTCATGTGACGTTGTTCGAGAACTGAGCTTCCTGACGGAGAACGGAGCAAAACGTGACCTGCGGACAACGTCAAAAACCCCTCCGGTCACAAACCTTCTTGCGTGCTTCGAAGGCCACGATACGTTTCAACAGCTCATTTACTGCTATTTTCAGTATACGTCTCTCTCCTGGCTAATTTCCGTTTTGGCGAAAATTACTTAGCTCGGATTCTTTTCTGATTGATTGATTGCAAAGTTTAATGCGCCGACGCAACGCGACCGATGAGGCGCGCCGTAGTGGAGGGCTCCGGATTATTTTGACCACCTGGGGATCTTTAACGTGCGCCCAAATCTTGTACACATGGGTGTTTTTGCTTTTCGCCTCCATCAGAAAAGCGGCCGCCGCGGCCGGGAATCGAACCCGCGACCTCGTGCTCAGCAGCGCAACGCCTTAGCCACTGAGCTACCGCGGCCGGTTCGGATTCTTTTCTGATCGATCAATTGATCGATCGATCGATTGATTGATTGATTGATTGATTGATTGATTGATTGATTGATTGATTGATTGATTGATTGATTGATTGATTGATTGATTGATTGATTGATTGATTGATTGATTGATTGATTGATTGGTCGTATTGATTAACGCACAGACGCTACACAGGCCATAAGGGGCGCCGCAGTTGAGGGCTCCGGAATAATTTGTACCACCTGGGGATCTTCAGCGTGCACCGACATCTCGAACCCACGGGCGTTTACGGGCTAAAACGCCCGTGGGTTCGAGATGTCGGTGCACGCTGAAGATACCCAGGCTCTGGGCGCAGGCTCTTTGTCGGCAGTCTTGGGCTCAGCCGTGTCGCCATAGTCGTGACCGTGCGAACGATAGGAAAAGCAACGAGTGAAAGAAAAAAGAAAAATTGAACGATGGCAAGACGGACATGTAAAATTGGGAGGTAAGGACAGTTCTCCGTGGCGGCGCAGGCGTGGAGTGCTATCTGAAAGTGGGCGGTAGGGGTGGGCAGGGGGCAGTATGCTGAGCCGACACGAGGCGCTCGACGGTGCGACACTTGGCGAAAATATGAGGTGGCCGTGTGCGTTACTATGATGTGCGTTCGCTTAAAGGGACACTGAAGTGAATCTGTCAAGCTCCCGTTTTTGCTTGCACTGTGTAGACTGGCTCAAATTAGCACACTTTTCATCGTTTATCCGCTTGACAAATCGGTAATTATTTTACAAAGCGCGAAAGAAGAAAAACTAGCATGCGCGGTTTGCGGCGGCCGAACAAACTAAGCTGTGACGTTGGGAGGAGGGGGCGCCGTGATTGGACGATGCCCAAGGTTAGCAATCAAACAAGTTTCGCTTTCGGTTTCCGTCTATAAAACATGTTTGACATTCGATGGCGTCGTTGGATGGGCATTCTCAATATCCCAGTTATTGTAGTACCGCGCTTCTGCGATGTTGTCGGCTGTAAAATGCATTAGATAAGCCTCACAGGACGGCTTGGAATCGTAGCATTCACTATCTGAGGCCTACGCAGTGCATGAACGCCCACCGCGTCCCCGCAGACGCTCAAATGCATGCGCTTTTCCCCCATATTTGGAGCTTGCCTCGCTCGTGCCTGTATCGTAAAAAGCGTGTTCGCACCAGGCCAAGGGTCTGTTGATTCTGGCCTGTGCCCACTGCCCGCAAGCAGTCGGTGCTTATGGCAACAGCACGCCAACGAGAACTCGCTAGCGCGGCAGTGCCAGCCTGCGCGAGTTCTGTGAACTAGTTCGTGAAGCAACGAACGTTGCGGCCCAAAAAAAGGTGAACTCAGTATAGAAAACATCGGCGAAAAACAAAAAAGTTCACTCATAAAAAAAGCATGTACCCTCGGCGACTCGAACTTGTGACTGGCAAAACACTTGCGGTGACATACCTAACGCCCCAGACGACTAGGCCACAGGTGGCCGCTGGCGGCGATGGAAAAGATAAGGTATATAATGTATAACCAGTTTACACTTTTATTTAGTTTTAGTATTTTAAGCAGCTTAGGTGACTATTTGTTGTGCTCGTGCAGTGCTCGCGCTCGTGCAGTAAGCGTCCCCCGAGTTTCCACAATAGCTCACGTCTAGCAATTGCGTTTCGTAGACAGGAAAGCGTTCGCAGATGCGTAGTCGTGCTGCTGACCGCTCTGCTTGTTCGCCCAGCGCAAGAAAGTGCGTCCCGCACCCTAGTTCTACGCTGTACGGTAAAAACATCTGTTGATTTTATTTCCTTAGTACCTATATTGACTTCGCTCACTCTTCTCCCCCTTCAAGAGGCCTTATATTTTCCTACTGACGTACCAGTCAGCGAAGCGTCGCATGTGCGCTTGTGCAGCGCTTGTGTGAAGCGACCTTGACTTGGAGCTAGATACAGTGTACAAACTAACGAAGTAAATAAAGCCGCATTCTTCCATTCCCAAACGTGTTGTGGCTTAGTTTATACTGATCGAGCGATTTGCGACGACCCGTTGGCGGCCGGCGGACAAAACGGTGGGCCGACTGACTCGGTCGCGGAAGGTCGGCGAGCCGTGCAGTAGCGCAGCCAATTGTCAGCTCCTCTCCTGCTGACGTCACACGAAAACACCACATAAAATGGGCGAGCGTAAAGAGAGGAGGACAGCATTTTCGAATTGATTTTTCTACTAAATAAACTCGCGTAAACGCGCCCAGAGTGGCCGAAACAGGGCCCAGGGACTCCGGACTACAGTTTGCGTTTGTAATCCCGCATTGTTTACAAATAACTTAAGTGTCCCTTTAAGACGCAGTTCGCGGTCCCTTTCTGAGACTCACTTCGCGAAGCCGACGCAGAGGCTCATCATCGCTGCCGTGGAGAGAAACCACGAGTGAGTGCTGCCTCAGCGCACTAATGCTGCGCCCAAATACCTCATTAGTGAGCACCACAATCGCAAGCCAATTTTTTTGCTTTTCGTCTCCATCACAAAAGCGGCCTCCGTGGCCGGGAATCGTTACCGCGCCCTTGTGTCACCCGCACAACGTCATAACTACTGAGCCACCGCAGTTGGCCCAGCGTTTCCTCTGCTACACCATGTAGGGAGATCTTCGCCTTTCTTTCGTCGTATTGCTGCGCGAATTACACAAGCAGCCTAAGTGTCACACGCCACAGCTTCCCTAGAATCAAAGTTCAGCGCTGCTGGTGTGCACCTGTGCTACTACTCCGCCATGACGTTTAGGTGTCACGCCGCACGCACCACTCTACATCTTTTACGTTTTCAATACATAGTTTTATGATTTTTGTCAAGCTGGCAAATTGCCCCTCAAAGCTCCCGATTTTTGTTGAATCCTCTAAGTGTCTATGTGCCAGTGGTGTAGCCAGAGGAGGCTGACCGGGCTTCCGGCTCCGCCCCCCCCTCCTCCAAAATGTTTCCTGCCGGCGCCGTGTAACACGCCTATGAACAAAGGCGCATTTCGTTCGAACGTGCCGCGATTAGACCCATTACGACTCATTGCCGACACTTTGCATGGGTGCTTAAACGAAACACAGCGTCTGAGTAAGGACGATTGCCGACGGGTGCAGCCTTAAAAGCGATGGAGTCCTTGGGTCAGGTTAGAGTACGGGTAACCAAAATCATACATTGTGTCTTTTCGCGTGTCGCATAATGTCGCCACTCGCGGAATAATTGGCCGGGTGAGTCGTTCTCAGCCGAGGAGATTCATTCGTCACGGTACGGCCGCAGATGGAAGGAGTGGTCCGCACTAACTGGCGGAGGAAAAAAAAAGAGGGACCAACGGCCATTGATGGGTGAAGACTGGTACAATCAGGGCCCGAAAGGTAACAGACGATCTTTGTATCTGTTAGCAGAACACCGTGCAAGCGGCGGTGGCAGACACTCAAGAATCATACAAGGTAACTGAAAAAAAAAATCTAGGACCAGGTATTGGGCGAAACGTTTCGGTGGCTGGATGAATGCCGTGCGTGGGCAGGGGCTTTTTAAGTGAGGCGCACCGCAAAGTATGTCCCTCTTCCGTTACCCCCGCACCCCCCCCCCTTCATTATTCCTTTGTCACGTTCTGTCAAGCCCGAGAGGGTGGGATTATTGTAAGTTATCTTGCTGGCACTGCATGTTCCCTTATGAAAGTGGTGTTTCACAGTCATTTTCTCCTCCCAGGTAAGGCACACTTGTTCAGCGGTATTTTTCCTTGACATTGTAAACTGGAGACAAGCCGTTCGAAAAAATTGTGGTTGATCCATCTTCATAGGAATCGGCAAAACATGAAAGTAAACGGAGCCTTCACCGGAGCAGCTGAATGTTAAAAAAAACTCCTTCATGCGCGAAGGACTCGCGAGCCTGACCCCTCCTGAGGAATTGAAGGCAAGACGCAAAAATTTAAAAATATAACCGATTTATTCCGGGACAACTAAATCAAAACCTAAAATCACAGAAACAGCAACTTGAACCGCAACATTCATAGGAACAACGCCGCAGCGGAGTGTGCCTCAATTCACGCGCGTACCCCGTACACGAAGGCGGTGGCAACGAGACGCAAACTGTCGGCGCTCATTAGCATCAAGATGCGCTACTTCGCTTCGTCTCCTAGACCGCAGCACCATCCGAAAGAGTAATAGGAAAGGACATAGGTCGCGTTCGTAGAGCTGCTCGCGTTGCTGTGCATAGCGCAGTCGGTAGAGCACCACGTACCTCCCGTGGCACCGATACGACTGAAGAGGGCTTGAACTCTAATCCGGGCTGACAGGGCGCAACAGCGTCAATGGCACTTTTTATGACGACGTCACTTTCGAGACGGATATGACGTGAGCGAAAACTTCGTGTACGCGGAAGTAAAACAATTTCATGTTAATAAAAGGCACGCTTCCGCTCACCGAGCCAGCTCCCGTCCTTATCCTAAACGTGAAGGCACGGCGGTCACCAGCTCTGCCACAGGCGAAAGTAGCGACCGCAACAAAGACCCGATTAATATCTTTCTCGGTCACAAATAAAACCATTCCATTGCGTCCACGGCGGCTATACTATTAGGCCAAGCCTGCCGAGAGCAGTGTATAATTGAGGGCCTGAGTGACAACAGGGGCAATATGCCGCAAGGACAGAAGCGCCCCCGGATTTGGGAAGCTCCCTTTCAATGGGCATCATTTTCTTCCACTGATTTATTCTTGCATGATCACTCATGTCTGTCGACGATGGAGGTTACATTAGGCCTCAAGCTGTACAGTGTAGATCAAATAATCACTCCCTAATATATACGCGAATGTCACAGTAACTGTGTGTCGACGAGCCAAAAAATTTGTGTCTAGTGTTATTTTCAATGCAATATTTGCGTTTTAATTCGTTGCTGAAAGAAGCGCCCACAGTTAAACGGATAGGTAACTTTGTAGGAAGAAAAACGTAACACTCATATAAACGCCTAAATATTTTATTATGGAGGAAGTTGGGAAGGGCTATTCAGAGTGTATCGGGACAGCGCCACGGATCAGTACAAGAAGAGTTAAGAATATATTTGTACTCACTGCAGTTTTAGTAGTTTGCATTTAAAAGTACTCTACCCCATTTTAGGTCTAGCGCTGTCGCCTGGTGTGCCCGTTATCAGGACTTATGTTCCGCGTTTCATACCGACGCGTGAATTTACTGCTACATCCAACTTTACAATCACCATAGCAGAGCCCAAGTGCAAGACCTTCGTACTGGGGACGCAGAAACGAATGTGCCTTTATGTTAGAATTTTTCTTTAACTCTTCCGGGCCTTCTTTGGAGTTTTGTGGGCGCAATAGTATTGATCTTTCAATGATCAGTCGGTATGGCACGACAAACGAATCTTGCGATTAAATAAGCAGGCTACAATCCGCCGGCCCTCTCAAGAGCACCAGCAACACCTCCTCCCTTCACCTTTCACCCCCCCCCCCTCAACTGGTGCACGTCACATTACAATAGCGCACGCTGATGTTATCGCGCCTGGATCCACAGCTGTTGCGTATACATTCTAAAATGTTGCACGAAGGAAATCTTGAGCAATCGTCATCATTACTTAAGTAAACTTCGCAATTTTTAGCAAATACATTATGTCGTAGTCTAAAACCATGCTTCAGTTTGAATACCACGGATCCTGTTAACGAAGGGAATAGTTTAGCTGTGTCATTACTGTCCTTTTCATGCTAAAGCATGGTAGCCTGTAGCATCTATATATGCGCGGTAATGCTTTTTCGCATGTTTTCTCGGGGCACTCCGGGAAACAAAATGCTAACTTATTTCGAGCCGCCCACAACGCCAAAAGGTAATGCTAGCTCCGCACCACTGTCCAATGCACGGAACTTCCCAACTCAATTTCCGTTTCCCACGTCACTAACAAAAGTAAAATTGCTACGAGCCCTATATATACATTACACAACCACCCATGCTCTTACAAGGCAAGGAATAAACCAGCAGTGTGTACTCGGCTTACGTCACGTATCCCGGCTGCATATTTGCACGACGAGGTCTGCAGATTTCTGCCCAGTGTACAACTTCCCTGGCACTAAAATAATATCATAATCAACACCAATATCACGAGAGGAACCGTCAAGGGGCCATGAAGAGAAAATACCAACTTTGTTCACCTTGAAAAAATTAGCCTTTAGTAACTCCCTCTGCTCCATTAGAGCCACGGAAGATGATTTTCAACCGAAGGAATGCAACAAATATCATTTTGTTTAAATTTCAAGCTGCAGTGACGTAATATAAGCAAGAATGATGTAGTTTAGGGGAGCACTAAAACGTAGTTATTAGTGTGTCAACTGCACGCTATAATTCAAATGATCGTATCAATGGAATTAGAGGTTCTCTGCTATCGCGTAATCGTGTTCCTTGGCGGTGGATTAGGTCGAATCTTTGGGCACCAATTGTACAAACAATATCCTCTGATGCCGTAGAGAAATGTCCGTAAAATGGGTTGAGAAACGCTTCATATGCTTCATGGCTTCATATGTGTTATTTAATATCTCGATTTTTATTATCTCGATTATTATTTTTAAGTTTGCAATAAAATGTGTCGCATTGTTATCGGGACAACGCAGACATTTTAATAAACCGAAGGCGTATCTTGTATTCATAGCCTTTAAGGGCGCTTCAAACCTACCGCGCTTTTTATTTCGGTGCGGAGGAGAGGGGCTTCAGAACAACTTGCCCCTCCCCCCCAAACAAAATCCTGGATACGCGCCTGCTACGATGTAAGGGACAACGATAACAAGAACCTGTTCTGCACTGGGAACGCGTGGATATGCCGCAGTCGCTATCTTAGCTGCTGTTATGCAGACCCGATGTAGATGTCATCGGATGACACATATGTCATTCGTATTCTGAGTAGTGGCAATTTTATTGAGCGGACAAATACAATACAGAAACAACAACCGCGGCGCTTTTTTTTGACAGATCAAGGCACGGAAGCCTTCCACCTTAACAACTGCTTCCACCAATATGATGTAATAAAATCGGGCAAGTAAAGACGGGACAGGCGAAGGAAGACAACACACAGCGCATACTAACAAACTGGGTTTACTTCCGCGCGCATATATATACTCTATACATCGGCACGTGACAAAAAACTGAAAAAAAAACAGACAACAAAGTAGCTAGAACAGATATAAGACATATTCACTTTACACGCAAGCAGCCACAGGCGGGTCAATTGTCACCCAGAAATGCGATTTCTTTACAAGATAAAGATATCGATGCAGTGCTAATGCACTCGTCACATGCACGTGCAATTTCCCTTGCCTCTAACATTTCCCGGATGAGGAGGTCATGGCTCCTAGCAAGCACATCCGTTTTCTTTAAAAAAGGGAAACATCCGAAATCACGGCAATTTATGCCATTATGCCTAGCAGAAGTAACGACATTATTCCTGTGATCCCTAAGCCTATCTTTAATATATCGGCCGGTTTGGCCGATGTACACTTTTCCGCACTTTAAAGGAGTGTTATACACACTCCTTTTGTACAGGCAACGAACCTGTTCTGGTGTTTTGTTTTGCACCCACTTCGTTTTTTTTTTGTGCCGTTGGCCTGCCGGCAGAGCTCGGACAGTTTATTGGGCGCGGAGAATGCAACATCGGCCCCTGCTCTCTGGGCGATGCGTTTCAAGTTACGGCCTAGCCGGTGAATGCACGGGATCACTGCAACTTTTGGGATGCGAGTGGAATTCACCGCACCCGGCGGGCCCGCCAAACCTCGCGCTGTCAGGTTGGCCTCTTTGAGCACTTTTCCGGCAACCGATACAACAAAGTGTGAAGGGTATCCAGACTAGGACAACCACTCCACCTGCCGCGTGAGGCTTGGTGTCATCAAACGCGGGCAGGATTTCGCCAAGGCATTCTTAACACATAGGGAGGCAATGGCCCTCTTGATCAGGTTTGAGTGCCCGGACCCAAACGGAAGGAGCGGTTTGTTCGCCCTGGGGGCGTAAGCCCAACAAACGTGATTGTTGGCGAAGTGAATATTTACGTCTAGAATCTGACGTGTGCCTTCTGGGGTAGCTCGCTAGTAACAACTAATGGTTAGAGGTGCTCACTAAAAAGCGCTATCGACTGCTCAGCGGGGGCTCCGAAGTCTTGGGTAGGACAGTCTAATATTAACAGATAATCATCCACGTAACGGGAAACTTTGAGCACCTTCGTTTTATCGAAGAAATTGTACATTTCTTTTTCCGCGTGTGCAAGGTATAAATCGCTTAGCACAGGCGCAATGCAAGTGCCGATACATACGCAGTTCTTCTGAATGAATCTTTGTTCATCGAAACACATAGCTGGACTTTAAGTACATGGACAGCTGCTCGAGAAACCCACCAGCAGTCGTTGCTGCGTTAATTAAAAAGGTAACGGGAAGTTTTTCAATATATTCTCGAACGCAGGTGAGCACAGCGTCATGTAGTAGGCAGTAATAAAGGTCCTTTATGTCGATAGAGCAAGCAAAAAGCTCCTGTGCGAATTCTGCTTCAGATAGTCAGTAATAGGGTTAGAATCGCTAACCCCGAACGGGTCGTGGTCATTTAAGATGTCCATCCTATCCTGTAGGTACTTGGCAATCAGTTTTTGCCAGATTCCGATTTTAGAAACGATCGCCTTAAAGGCCAGTCCACATTGTGCGTAAAAAAAAAACTCATAAAGGTTTAGCTCATAAAGGTTCATAAAGGTTTAGCACGGAGAACTGTCCTTAACGATAAAAAAACTCATAAAGGTTTAGCTTTTTACCCTATTCTAAAGATTGCCGACAGCTTCACGGACTTCCACTGGCGGCAGCACCTTTCGCATCTCAAGGCCTCTCTCCCTGCAAGACGTCCAGCTACAAAAGATAATGTGCACGTTTTGGGTGACGTTAACATACTCGAGTACGTCGCAACTGTCCTTAGCCTCGGCCCAAAGTTCGCGTTCGCTTCTCGTAAGTCCAAGCCTGAACTTCTGTCCTTGGTTCGGCATGTTGCTAGCGTTAGCCAGGATTCTGAGAAAGACAGATACATGTCAGAGGGGGTAGACGTTTTAAGACAATGTGAACCCTCTGACAGGAATCTTGCCATCAGTCGGACAAGGGCCTACCTTCAGAATAATTGTTATGCTCTTTTTGCCGCCGAAAACGAAGGTGGTCTTGCTGTATTGCCAAAGGAATTGTGTCTTGCTAAAGCTGGTGAAGCGCTGATTTCGAGGTTTGAGCGCCGTGAAAATGTTGCCCTTTCCAAGGTAAAATGCAAGGCGCGGAAGCTATGCAATTCCATTGGGCTGGAAAAACTGGCGCGTTCATTGGACAAGGCTAAGAAGCTAAACCTCTGTTTGTTTTTTTAGCTTTAAGACGCACAAATTTTGCTGGCCTTTCAGGGCGATCTCTTGTGAAATCGGAGCCTGGCTAAAACTGATTTCCAAGTACCTGCAGGATAAGATGAACATCCTAAATGTCCACGACCCGTTTCGGGTTAGCAATTCTAACTCTATTACTGACTATCTGAAGCATAATTCGCACAGGAGTTTTTTTGCTTGCTCTATCGACATCAAGGACTTTAATTATTCACTACCACATGACGCTGTATTCACCTTAATTCAAGAATGTATTGACAAACTTGGCGTTACCTTTTTAATAATGCAGGAACGACTGCTGGTGGGTTTCTAGAGCAGCTGTCCATGTACTTAAAGTCCACCTATGCGTGTTTCGACTAACAAACATTCATTCAGAAAAAAAACGTATGTATCAGCTCTTGCATTGCGCTTGTGCTAAGCGAGTTATACCTTGCACACCTGGACCGAAATATTCAGGATTTTCTTGATAAAACCAAGGTGCTGAAAGTTACCCGTTACGCGGATCTGTTAATATTAGACTGTCCTCCCCACGACTTCGAAGCCTCCGCTGGGCAGTCCATAGCGCTTTTTAGTGAGCACCTCTAACCATTAGTTGCTATTAGCGAGCTACCCCATGAGGCCCACGTCAGATTCTAGACGTAAATCTTCACTTCGTCAACAATCACGTTTGTGGGGCTTACGCTCCAGGACGAACAAACCGCTCCTTCCGTTTGGGTCCGGGCACTCAAACCTGGTCAAGAGGGCCATTGCCTCCCTATGTGTTAAGCATGCCTTCGCGGAATCCTGTCCGCATTCGATGACAGCACGCCTCACGCAGCAGGCGGAGTGCTTGTCCAAGTCTGGATACCCTTCTCACCTTGTTGTATCGGTTGCCGAAAAAGTGCTCAAAGAGGCCAGGATGAGAGCACGAGCTTTGGTGAGTCCGCCGGGTGCGGTGGATTCCACTCGCACCCAAAAAAGTTGCAGTGATCACGTACATTCACCGGCTCATCCATAACTTGAAACGCATCGCCCAGAGAGCAGGGGCCGATGTTGCATTTCCCGCGCCTATTAAACTGTCCAACCTCTGTCGGCAGGTCCACGGCGCAAAAAACAGAACGAAGTGGGTGCAAAACAAAACACCCGAACAGGTTCGTTGCCTATACAGGAGGAGTTGAGTATAAGATTACTTTAAAGTGTGAAAAAGTGTACATCGGCCAGACCGGGCGATATATTGACGAAAGGCTTTAGGGAGCATCGGAACAACGTCATTAACTCTGCTAGGCATCTTGGCATATATTGCAGTGATTGCGGATTTTTCCCTGTTTTAAAGAAAACGCAGGTGCTTGCTAGGAGCCCTGACCTCCTCACCCAGGAATAACAGAGACAAGGGAAGTTGCACGTGCGCGCGACGAGGGCATTAGCATTGCATCGGTATCTTTATCTTCTAAAGAAATCGTTTTTCTGGATGACAATTGACCCGTGTGTGGCTGCTTGCGTGTAAAGTGAATATGTGTTTTATCTGTTTTAGCTATTTTGTTGTCTCTTTATCTTTTTCTGTTTGATCCCACGTGCCGATGGATGGAGTATATATTCGCGTGGAAATATACCCAGTTTGCTAGTATGCGCTGTGGGTTGTCATCCTTCTCTTGTCCCGTCTTCACTTGCGTATTTTTATTACATCATGTTAACACACCAACTAGCCCCTCAGACCGCTTTGATCTGTCACGGATAACCCATGGCGCCCAAACTAAGCACCTGACAGAGTAAAGCTCTAGTTATCACCGACAACGACGTCCCGCTGCCGCCGCGCTAAATCGTAAAAGCCGTGTACTCTCAACATGCTGTTTCTTACACCGAAGCTGTCCTGGAGAGCGAACAGAGCTCGCTTCCTGGTCATGGTGTTCATGTAGAAAGAGGCATTGTGCGCCTAAAGCAACCCAAAGGAAAAGTATTTGTCCGGAATTTTTCTATGGAGCGTTAGCATTTATACTACGGTGCATTCGTAGCCATGTCGTCGAGTTCAGAAGTAAATACCTGTGGGCGTCTCCAAGTATGCTCAATGCTTTGATTGATTGTATGGTTTAACGCGCCGAAGCAACGCAGGAGATGAGGCGCGCCGTAGTGGAGCGCTTCGGATTAATTTTGACCACCTGGAAATCTTTAACGAGCGCCGAAAATTCGTACACACGGGCGTTCTTGCTTTTCGCTTCCATCAAAAAAGCGGCCGCCGCGGCCGGGAATCGAAATCGCGTCCTCGTGCTCAGCAGCCACTGAGCCACTTAGCCAATGAGCCACTACGGTGGGGATAGTGAATGCTTTGCTGTGAAGGAAGCTCTATCTCGAGAAAAACAGCAGTGAAAAGTTTCTCCGCCTCTACAGCAACAGTATTAGTCGACTTCCAATCCTCGCCTCACGCACTTTGCGATTCAACGTAGACCACCAAAGATGGACCCCATTCTCTCCGACAACCACCTAAAGCGGGGGACACATGACCGGAGAGGGAGGCGTCTGTGCACGCGATCCCCTTTCCGGTTTCCGGAACGGTCCCGCCTGGCACCCAAAACCGGCTCTCCGCATGCGTCAAACCTGCTAGATATTTTCCGCCGCGACACGCGTCAAACGTGTGGGCAATTAACTGGCCATTAGGTGGTGCCAGCCAATAAGAGCACGAGGCGTGGAAGCGTCATTCATGACGTTTCGCGCTGGATAAAGGGAAGCCTCTGTTCAGTGTGTACTCCGCTCCTGGATTTTGCAAAGTGGCTTTCCTGCGCCGCAGCCATAAGCCGCTCAAGGGGGCCCGCATCGCCGAAAAAGATCTGCTGATATCTCTGGTACGAGCACAAGCAAATATATGGGATAAAAAATATCTTTACTCATTTATTCTTTCCCCGCGGTTGGAAGAGATTTCGCTTGCGTTGCAACTGCGAAAGACCACGCGGCACACAGTAAAATTAAGAGCAACATCTCTGAGAAGCGTCGGCATTGCAGTGTTCTTGTTTCTCTCTCCGAGTAGTCAGCGAAGGCTGCCTTTATCGTGGTTGATTCGGTGGTTTTATTAAAGTTCATGTGAAAAGAACAACCATTGAAACCATATTCTTGCGACATTGAATGAGAAAAGCATTTGCAGAAATCTAGATAGCCACCCCAAGCCCATTTCTTTTTGCTTACTTGAACTAGGATATAATATACTCGAGTGTCTTCTCTCATCCATGAAGCTCGTCTCCTTCCCCTAAGTGTTACTCTTATTGCTTTAAACTTGGACCGATCTGTCTACAACATACATATCTTCACTTTAAAACTGTGTTTGCCAGAATATAAAGAATATATGCCCTACATCGGCGTAGTCTTCGAACTTAAGGCACACCGAGGATCATGTAAAAGATTTTGAGAAAAGGGATTATTCTTTTTATTTATGCATTTCCTGAACAGATATTGCATATTTCATTATTTTATTCAATATGATTTACACAGGACTCGCCGCTACATGTTTTGGACACTAGCATACTCTGCGGGAGCTAGCTTAATTTCTACTTTTCACAATTTAATTACCTGAGGTTTGTCTCCAGTGCCTGTTCAAGTACAGCCAAGTTCTTCCCATGCTCACAAAGCTGTCTACTCAAAAAGGCGCTTTAGTGGTAAAAAATAAACGGTATAAAATTCTGAGAAAGACTCAAGGGTACATTAGCCTATATTTGGTGGCATGGTCTGCCAAAGGTGGCAAGTCCAGATCACTTTATTATTTTTAAGTTTGGAAAGAAGAGGTAAAAGATTTGAATTCAATAATAACGTGCGCTGCATATTTGAACGAGGGACAAGGACAGTGAAAAGACAAACCAAACCATAGTGCGCAAGTCTTCGGAAGTTCGTCGTTTCACTGCCCCCTTCCCTCGTGCAAATAGGCAGCACACGTTAATATTGAATTCAGGAATATACCAACTAGCCCCTACACCAGCCTTTGTTGACTTCAGGAAAAAGACAAGTTACACTCGGTGACCGGGGTGCCCTTGTTTTCTGACCCGCTCTGTCCCACCACGCTGATGGAGCCAGCCCATACGTTTTCTTTGACTGACTCCAATTCTTTCTGAAAGCAATACAGCTATATTTATTTTTTTAACGTCACCGTAGTGACTGCAGTTCACCTTTTTTAACCTTGAAGATTATTGAGCAAGCTTTTTGTTATGAACAATTTCAAATCTGTGGCACATGACTGCAGAGCTCCAGACACTGCCCGTGCTGGCTCGGGCTTGCACGGCCCAAAAAATGTTTCGTTGAAGCCCGAGCCCGTACCGGGCCTACGAAAATGTAAGCTTGCCGGCCTGAGCCTGACCGGCGGTCTGAGCCGGGCTCTGGTTTTTGGGGCGGCCAGGGCACGTTCAGCGCACTAAGCCCAATAAAAACGGTCGTCTTTACACCGCAGTACAATTACTCTACCAACGCTGTAGTTTTACGCCATTTCGTGATTCGGTTTTGAGTCGCAAGTACCGAAAATGGTGACGGGATTGCATGAGTAGTTTACCTCGTTGACGTTAATAGATCAGCTTCATATATGGACCACACTAAGGTCCATGATTTGAGGCTGCGTCCGGGAAATACCCACGTATGCTGGAAGTACCAGCCATGTGGTAAGAAAACGCTGCTGCTGTATTCCTATGATCACTTCAAGGTAGTAAAAGGAAAAAAGTAAAACCGCTTAACAAAGATCCTGCGAAAGTCAGGTCATCGCATGTTTCACGATAGTTTTAGAGGTTGTGTTCAAATACTGCAGCTTCAGGGTACCCACTACATTAGGTGACCAAAATTACTGCAAAGTGGTGATAAAATGCCCAAGGCGACCAGTTAAAAAAACTGTAAAAAGAAGTTTGATAGCTTTTATGCATTTGGTCCCATGCGACCCGAAAAGCACGCGCAAACTAGTGTGTGTGGCGCGTTCCCCGCCATGAGAATAGCACTAGGCCGAGTTGTTAATGGCGACAGTAAGCAACTGAGAAAATGCCTGATTAAGCATGGAAAGACATACGTTAAGTGTATTGAGGGCATCCTTTTTATTCTTCATCCTTAATGTGGAAGGTATTTAAGCCACAACCGCCGGCCATAAATGAGTGCTTGGCGCGAACATGGTTACTGCTACGCTGGCCGGTAAGAACGAAATAAGATGAGGCCCACATTACGGACAGCGGCTACGTTTTCTTCCTATTTTTGATCCTCTTCCTCAATTTTTCTGTCCTCCTCACGGGAAGCTGGAGGCCCAATCCCCCAATCTTTTGTTCTGTATCTGTCTTCCCGCGAAGATGGTGGCGAAATCAAACGACCATCTTTTAACATCGGACCTGCTTAAGCTTGTGCTTGGTCCAGCGCCGTTCGCAAAAAATAACTTTCCCAGCTCGAGGCACGACATCGAGTAGTTGCGTAAGTTTGAGCCTAGCCTCATCTAGCTACGACGTCACTGCTCCGACTGTCGCCTCATCGGCGAAAAATGCAGCTCGTGACTCTGCGCAGAGCGCATCGTTTGCACTCCCCCAACAAAATGTAGCCCGAAAGGCTGGAGAGGGTCGCTAATATTTTCAGATTCTTCACCGTTCTCCATCTCATTCTCGTCGATCTACGCTGTTTGTTCTGCAAAGGCGCTTAGTTTTTCCTAATGGACGTAACAAACCGTAGCAAAGCCGAGAAAAACCTACCAAATCATACCAAGCTGCAAGAAGGGAGGTCGACTTCCCAGCTCTACGGTTTCACCAGGCTTGCACCAGTAGTCCAAACTTCACCAACTCTTTATTTAATTCAACCTTCATCAACTTTTTAAATTATTTTTAGTAAAAGAAAAAGCAGAAAAATAAAAGCCAGGCTGAAGGCCGGCATTCCGAACAGCTACTATTTATTACTCTCGTCATTTCAAAACCTCGTTTCCTACAATTACAACATGAGAGAGACATAAAAACTTTTATTGACAATACTGGCCTAAGGGGCCGCCACCGCGGCTTGTACTCTGGTGACCAGTGGGCGCTGGGAGTCTTCGTTCGAGGGGCCCAGGGCCTCCCTGCAGTGGTCACAATGAGTTATGGTGGGACGAGGGTCAGAGGGGCAGGCCCGCATGTGGTGTTGCACTGTGGTATTTTGTGCCACAATGTGGGCAGAACGGAGAAGGGTAGGTGGATGGGTAAATGTGATGAAGGAGGGCTCGGTTAAGGAGCGATTATGTTTGGAGGAGTCGTCGCACCCGTTCCTCTGAGGGGTTTAGGGATGGGTGAGCCGGCGGCAGCATATGTAGTGCGAGAGGCGGTAATAATCAGTAACCTTTCTATAAGTGATAAGGGAGTCCCTGACGTAGTGAAGTCTTTGACGGGAAGTGGTGTCCTCAAGCGCACGGATTACGAGTGGTCATGCCACCTTATGAGCCCACTGTGCGCCGTCTAGTCTCGTGTGTGCCGGTAACCAGAGGAGCTCGATAGCATGCTCGGGGGCTCAATTTTGAAGCAGAATTTTGCTGGCTTGCGTGAAGATAGTGCCGCTAGCAAAATGTGTCGGCTGTTTTTGATTCAGATAATATGAGATAATGGAAGGCCAGTGCGCGAGAGGCAGGGCTATAGCTACCTATTCCGCAACATGTGTTGTTGTGGTGGGAATAGTGAGAGACGTGAAAGGCGTAGTAGTAGTCGAGGAGACGACCGTTACAGTGAAGGCCGGCATGTGCCTGTGTGCTGCAGCATCTACGTAGAAGGTGCTTGGCGAGGGGAGAAAGTGGAAACGAAAACACGCTTTCGAGCAGCTCCTCGGGTAGTCTGATGAGTAGGGTTCACATTAAGGTGGAGGGGATGGATTGTTATGCAATCTCTGTAATGGGGTGGAATGCGAGCTCGGGGGGTGATGTAAGAGGAGTATGTATTTGTGCCTCCTTAAGTATGAGTTGTCCAGGTGTGTGTGAGTGTCTAGCCAGGCGATGGTAGGGGTGTTTGGAGGTCACTGAATTTGTAGCGTGCCGTGCGATTTCAGAAGAATGCCTGTACATAATTGTATGTACGATCACCAGGAGTTATGCTGGCGAGGCCTAAAAGCATTGCTTGATGAGTTAACTGATCAAATGCGTTTTGTAATTCTAGGGCTAGGAATGCCGAATAGTCGGGTTTTGGGTGTTGCAGGAGGAGATCTGTACGTCATTAGCCGCAAGGCCTGCACGGAATTCAGGTATGTGTGGTGCGAGTAATTTTTTGTCCCCAGTGTAGTTATTGAGCCGGGCAAGTACAATTCGCTCCATCACTTTTCCTAAGCAGGAAGTTAGTGATATACGCCGAAGGTTGGTGTGGGAGAGAAGCTTCTTTGGTTTAGAAATGGTGTGACCTCTGCGTGAGTAAACTCAGGGGGTGGGTGGAGGGTGCTGTTTCCCAGTAAGCGCCGAAGAAAAAAAGATCGGCGAGATGTTCTATTGGAGGATTATCTAAATTAAAGAGCATTTTATTGGTAATGCGGTCACCACCGGAAGCTGACTGCAGTCGGAAGTCACGTAGGAGTGC
Organism: Haemaphysalis longicornis; assembly: GCA_013339765.2. NCBI lineage: Eukaryota > Metazoa > Arthropoda > Arachnida > Ixodida > Ixodidae > Haemaphysalis > Haemaphysalis longicornis. The sequence goes on along the minus strand of CM023452.1, from coordinate 27,131,219 downwards.
CCTGACTTCCCTTTCAAGGATTGGTAGATCAAGGGGTTCGTTAGGGGGGCCGGTGTATTCAGGCAGTGGCTCAGATGAGCCTGCTGGGGCGCACTGCTGGGTTAGTGCATGCGGCCAGGTGTGATTCGAGTCGGTTAACTGGTGGGCTAGTTAGTTATACGAGTAGATTTGATACTTCGAGAGGAAGTTAGATTCATCAGGTGTCTTAGGATATCTTACATGTGCTTCATGTTGACGCCGCTGGAATGCGGTCACATACAGTGCCTCAGGCTGCCTGAACTAGTGTTTGGGTGTGGGTTTCTAAGGGTTTTACTTGGTGGGCAATGCGGGTTTTGAGTCGCCTATTTAAACGTTGCTTACGCCCCGACCTATGAGGCTGCCAAGAGCATCCCACGTGGTGTAGTCTTGCGTATACATGAGCAGATGGAATGACTTGGTCTAGGGTATGTTGGTGCGTGGGAACATCGTGGATAAGTTGTTGTGTCCACTGTGCTACGGGTGTGAGTGTTGGGTCACAAGAATTAGCAGAAGCACAAAATTCCCGGAGGTCAGCCCCATCGGTAATATGAGTTTGCAGCTTGCGCGAAGTGTTAGGAGGTTGGTTAGAAGCTTGAAACTGTACATTGCGGTGATCGCTGCTTAGTGTATGGTCTAGACCCTACCAGGTGGTTGGCCCTGTGTGATAGGTGATTGTGAGTTGCGGTGTAGTGTCCCTTTCGACGCTATTTCCTTCTCGCATTGGCTCATCAGGAGGTGTCTGTAGAGTGAAACGCTGAGTTTGGAGGAGTTCCCACAGATGCCTTCGTTTCTTAGTATCGCGTGGATAGCCACAGGCCGTGCGGGAGTGTTGGAGGCCCCTGTAATATTGATGGGCTCCGGCGCGCCATGGGATTTGGCGGCTATAAAGAGGGGTTTGAAGTTTTGGTGATGTTAGGAGGGTTTAGTATAGATATTGAGTAAGTAAATTGGTGGTTGAGTGTGGTTGGCTGGGAAGATAGTAAGAATTCTTAAGGAATAGGGCTGTCGACAAGGCTCTCCCGTTGCTCTTAGATGTTCCGCTGTACGAGAGTGCTTGTGTCGTTGGTATGTTGATAAGTGGCATACCCACGACACTTTACTCGGCCAGCGGGGTCTTGTATGGTGATGTTGTTCGGTTGTTCGTTTTGAGACTGGATGAGGCATTCCAAGGGGCTCTCTATCTGCCCAAACTACTACAGTTCCACTGCTAAACCAAAAACCTTTTACGGCGAGGCATTTTCTGTTTTTTAAGAAGAGCAGTGGGAGGAGGAGGGGTATTCGTCAGTGCAGCTGTTGCACGGAAGTGCATGAACACTTCTTCTTTTAATTATTATCTTATGAGATTGCATTGTAGCTTGGCTCTGCAAGAGCCTTTGGATAAATTGAGCTTGCTATATATGAAGCTGCTCGAGAGACCTGTGCCTTTTTTCAAGAGGTGGTATTTGCAGCATTTGCTGCAGATTAGCTGCCCCTGCAGTATTTTCTGCATGGGGCAGCAGAAAGTTAGATGGGCCGATGAGATCAAGAAGTTTGCAGGGATAAATTGGTCACAGTTGGCATAGGACCAGATTAATTGGAGAATAATGGGAGAGGCCTTTGCCCTGCAGCGGGCGTAGATAGGCTGGTGACAATGGTGATGATGACGACGGCGATGATGATGATGATGATTTGCAGCATGCTCAGGGGGTGATTCGGCATTTTGTTTTGGAGGGAGATCTGCATTGGACTGAGGAGTGCGAAGTTGCGCCAGGGTTTGTCGTAGGGAGGTATTTTCACCTGGCATTGCCATGAGCTCTGCGCGCCTGGCCTGCATTTCTTGAAGTACAGGAGGGGGAAGTTGTGATGCTGGTGCTGATGGGATGGGGGTTGTTGTGTGACCAATGAATTGGAGGTGCTTGGGCCGCTCAGCCATGAGAGGTTGTTTGGCTGGCGGCAGGGTCCTGACTAATACATCCTGGGTATGTTTTAGGTAGAGAGGAGGTGGTAGCGCGGTTCTTCAATTGGTGGTTCTGGCTGCTCGTGGGTGTTGATTCGGGGGAGAGCGCTGTAAATAGGTGTTTGCAGGGATCTTGGTTTGTTGAGGGGTACTCATGGTTTGTTGATCTTTCTGGTGTTTGTTCTTCGGGGTTTGCCATTGCAACAACTGTGCATACGTTGGTTTTGATCATGAATGAAAATGGCGAGGACTGTCTGGAGAGCCCGTGACGTGTGCTCAATCGCAGATAATGCATTTGGGAATATATGCGCGTGTTGCAGCGGCGTAAGGAGTACCGCGCGTTGGGCACCGGATGGGGGTTTTGCTGCGGGCAGACATCCTGCCTGCGTCCAGCCCTGCACCACAGCGCACAAGGTTTTACTTTCCGACCCACTGGCTTGCATCGGTGGGTCGTCATTCTGTACCTGGCTCCGTACGGCACGATGGGCCCATCGAACAAGATCTGAACAGGAGAGGTGGTGCCCATGCGGCCGGAATCCATCACCTTCAGGTTGGGTTTGTAATGGCTGAGTTGTTCGGTGACCTCGTCAGACGTCTCTTTGGTGTGGAGGTCAAATACGATTTCTTAAGATGTGCTTCAAGGTGCCGGAATGTGTGTGGTCAAGGGGTCGGTGCAGTCAGCCAGCTGAAGACTTTGGAAGGCAGCGTATCGTTTTGCTCTCTCCTGAGACGGGGTTCTGACGACAATGAAGTTGGCTTTTTGTGAAGTCGCCGCAGGTCCGTGCTATTCATGGCCAAGCCAGCTTGTTCTTGATTGGCGGTGGAATTGTTAAGGTGGAGGTCTCAAAGATAATAAGACGTCCACGAGGTCGGACAACTTGAATATTCATGGCCAGGAGTTGAGTTAGGGGCAGTAGTAGTTTGCGGGTGTCTTGTTTTCCCACGGGTGTTGCTTTGATTTACGGGGTAGGAGAAGGCGAGGTACCGTTTGCCGGCTTCACTTGGCGAGCTTGCCATAATCTTCGCATAATAAGGGTCCGTTGGCGGGGGTTGTACGATTCAGGGGGCATGTCGGTGGCTTCAACGGCCATCGCCGTGGATGTCATGGTCGGTAGGGCAAGGCTGCTGTGAACGCGCGGCAGAAGCCTTGTGAACGCAGCACCGGTCACAGCGGCGGCGTCACTGTGGGCGAGCTGGAGCGTACTAGCGAGCTTTCAGATAAAGCCACCCCGTCACCACGGCTAACCCTACATTTAGGGCTAGCGAGGCGCTCGCTGCTTGGTATTTTCTCAGATTCATAGAAGAAAACGTAGGGGCTCGCCTGCCGGAAATTTGGTGTCCCGGTTTCCCCGGGAACTGTGCGGGTGCCCATCGAATTTTGGCAGGTACGCTCTGTTCGGCAGAGGTGCAAATCACACGGGACAATATTTAAACACAGAAGCCAGTGCATTTCTGTAGGGGTTATATTAGTAAGGACTCTCTCTTCCCATCCGCAAAATAAATCGCACATTTCAGCTAAGCCCATGAAGGCGCACAACAGCAACGCGGGTGGAAGAACCACTTTCCGTTTTAAGTGCAGAGCACATTACGGGCCCGGCTTGTCGTCGTAGCTTATTCGCTGTCACGCTACTTAGCCACCGCACTCAGGCAGTGTAGCGCTTTAACAAACCCATACAGAGGTTTCGGAAAGATACCCCAAAAAAAGTTTAATAAAAACCGATACAGAGACTTTCTTTAGCTAAATACTCCACGGGTCTCCGAAAAAATAACAGTACCAAAGATCAAAATCGAAAACATATTAAAAGGTCTCTCCAGCCTTCCGGCCAACAATTACGGCAGACGTGAACACGTGGTTAGTATAGTCATAACCGTTCAAACTTCATGAACCCATTGCACTGGTCATACAGCTCCCCATTATGTAGCGCAAAGAAACTCCAGGTACACTTGAGGCAAAATCTGTGTAATGAACTTGCAGCCACCACCTTTATTTAGCTAAGAATGCTCATTGGGTTGGCTTTTACGATATCAGGCGAAAAAATGTGACCGCGAATGTTAAAAAACGACGCGTTCCAAACTGCCCAGTAAGGGTCCGGAAGATGCAAGATGAAAGCAAGCACTCCGAGGTCGGAAAGTGTGAATTTCATTTCACATAACCTCTGTTCAATTCATCAAAGGAGGAGATAGACATGGGGAGAGTCTGAGGAGTGGTAGCAATGAGCGGTAATGGCACCAAAGCAATTCTGGCGGATTAATCAATGCTCTGCACGTCCGACCGCTTTCACGTTGAGTGGAACTGCTTTAATTTTGTATCATTTGTTTTTTTGTGTTTGCGTTTTTGCGATGCTTCGTAAGGATGTAAAGGTTTCCTGTATGTGTGTGTAACTATAGCGTTTACTGCATTTGGGTATGCTAAACGTGAAGTTTTGCGGCACCGAGAAGTTTTAATGCACTGTTTCGGCGGTTTTGCGTTTAGACACGCTAACGCTTACCGCGCAATCTGTTTCGTTTCATTTCACTTATTATACCCTTAAGGGCCCGGAGGCCTTACATAAGGGGGGCATAAAAGGGTTTGCAGGAGTACTATTGAACGAACCGAAAAAAACAAGAAGGTGAACATGAAGGCAGGAAAATACAAATAATACCTTAAAGAAAATTACAAAAAAATGTACAAAGATAACAGTGAAGTCAGCAAACAGAATTCAAAATGAAAAGAGCAGCTGAAGCAACCACAGGACCATCACGCCAGAACAGTAGAATTACATCGTTAATGCACCATGCCAACGTCTTTTCAAGCTTATCTCTGAATTGTTGGTTATTGGTGCATGTGACGATGTCGGCGGGTAAAGCGTTCCATAGAGCAATAGCGCTAGGACAAAATGACGAAGCAAAATGCTGATGTTCCGCCGGTTACCGGAGCTAATGGGCAAGTGTGATTTAAGCGGGGTGATATCCTGTGAGGCGCCATTAGTAGCATCTGTCTTTATTCTGGTCGATAAAAGAAATTATGGAGGAGGCATAGGCGAGCAATAACGCGGCGTGACTCAAGGGTCGGAAGGGAGAGAGACAGTTTAAAGGCAGTGACGCTGACATGACTTGAATATTGCGACGTGATAAAGCGTGAAGCGCGCTTTTGAATAGATTCAAGTGGTGCAGTTAGGTATGATTGTGATGGATTACAGATGGCCGATTCATATTCCAGTTTCGGCTTTACGAATGGTACATTGGCTAGTCTTTATATTTCTTGAGAAGCAAGTTTAAGGTTACGGCGAAGATATCCGAGAGTACGTGAAGCTTCCGAGCAAATGGTGTGGATATGCGTTGACCAAGAAAACGATGACTTCATGTGAACCCCGAGGTATTTATATGATAGGACTTAGCTGATCGGTATATTGTTGACGTGATAGGTTTATTGAGATATGGCACGTTTCCGAGAAAATGAGAGTGATTTGCATTTTGTTAGGTTTAATGGCATGGGCTATTTTGTACACCATAATGAAATGCTGTCTAAGTTTGATTGCAGGTTATAATGATCATCGGCCACGTGAATGGTTTGGTACAATACATAGGCATCTGCAAAGAGCCTTAGGTTTGTTGTAATGTTAGTAGGCAGGTTATTTATGTATATTAAAAAGAGCAGAGGCGATAGGCTGGCCCCTGCGGGACACCGGACAATACGCTGGTTACACAAGACTTGTGCTTATTAGCGGAAGTGGATTTCGTGCGTCCTTTTAGGAAGTGTTCGATCCATGATATCAGGTTAGAAGGGATGTTTAATGATGATAGCTCAGCAAGTAGGTGGTTGTGGCTGACACGATTGAATGCTTTAGAAAAATGCAGGAAAATTGCATCTACTTGAGGGTTATTGTCCATATCCTGTAGTCATTATGTATGGATGGGCGAGCTGGTATGACATGAGAACCGTTTACGAAAGCCATGTTGGTGCGGATAACAAATGTAATTGATTCTAGGTAGGTCAAATAAGCTAGAGGTGATTATGTGTTCGAGTAATTTGGAAGGTATACTGGTTAGGGAAATTGGGCGGTAGTTTGTAAATTGTGAGCGAATACCGGATTTAAATAATGGTACTATCTGAGCAACCTTGCAATCGTCCGGAACGCAACCTGAGTGCAATGACTGGGGGAATATTAGATGTAGAATCAGGCTGGAATACTACTCAGTGTTTTTTAGAATCTAGCTGTTAATGTGGTCGCAGCCTGATGATGATGATAGCTTAAGGTTACGGATATGGTTGGATATTCCCTTCGGGTTGATCTGTACATCGGGAAACGTGATGGAAGAAAAGGAGCGTGGTAAGGTTATGGTATCGGAATTACACGTAAAAACGGAGGAAAATGTTGTTAAGAACTGTTGCGCATTGATTGCTTTCTATCGGCTCCCCATTAGGTCTAGTGAGTTCAAGTTGCTCCGTCCGAGATTTGGGAGAGAGCATTCGCCAAAATTCGCTATGATTTTTGGGGATTGAAAGAAAATCGTCGGAAAAAAATTTGTGTTTTTGCATCCGTTATTGCTTTAACGTACTGCGCAGCGCACGTGTGGTACTTTTCCCATGTGTAAAGACGCTTTTGTAAAGACAGCTGATCTGTAAAGACGCTTTTTTCGGTTTAAAATTTATGTGAGCTTTCGGTTAAATCACTTGTTGTTTGAATCAGATGTCACGATTACCGTTGGACTGTGTTTGGTTCGTAATCTGAGAAGTTCATTTTTATACAGTTCCCTGTTCGCGTTTACGGTGCGGGTTAAATGTGAGTATTTTAATTGTACGTAGAAACTGCCTAGTTAATCATTTATAGCTTCATAGTTCCATCTTTTGTAATCCGTTATATCTTTTTTGTTGGTAGTCTCTTTCTCAAAGAAAGAGATACGGAAATATCTAAAAGGCTATGATCACTTAAGCCCGATAACGATGTCACGCTTAAAACGTCATTGGGGTGCGTTGCTAAGGGCAGGTCGACTGTGTTGAAACCTTTAGTGGGACAGGTTATGACTTCATGAAGGTTGAAGTCGAGTGATAAATGGACGAATCATTTTTATGCGAAATGAACCGTATGCGAAGCGACTCACCCAACTGGACGAACGAGCACATGTAATTTTACGCGACCATGCAACCAGAGGAACTAAGCGCCTTCCAGTTAGCATTTAATGCAAAACGTGCACATTATATAATAAAAACATTATCGTGCGTAACCACACCCTATAGCGGAGGCATTGACGCCCCAATGTTACTTGTTTTGGCGATCACACACAACGCACAAAGCCGAAGGACGGGGTTTAACGTATACATTTATTTCGACTCGAAAGCAGTCAGTAACGTAACTGATCTCACTGCTACGCCGAAGCACATAATAAAACCCCATCTTTTGTCTCCAGCCCTTCGTAAACATCGATCTCACTTCCCTCTATTTGCGTGATGGAACAGTAAGTCACTTCACTTTGCCGAAAGCCCAGATGGTTTTAAACCGTCCACACTGGATTGAGTTGTCGCTAGCGATAAGTAATTCCGAAAATAGCATGCACAGTCCATCCGAATTGTGGCTTTCCACGATGATGCGAACGGCGAACGCGTCAACAGCACTCACAACAGAACGCCGTCATTCCGCAGCTTTCTTCGGGCTGTCAGCGACCCCACGTTAGGTTCGCTCGCCGCGATAGGAAAGGGCAAATCACGGGACCTATTTAAAGAAACAGTAGCAAACACTTATTCTACGGGATGCAAGTTAGTGCCCACAGGGGAGCGGCAGCGTTGAGATGCTGCTCTGTACCTGCCGCCATGTTGTAACCACAAGGATAGGCAAGGGCCGTAGCGTACGCACGCTACTTTGCCGAAACCGCGTGCGTTCGGTTTAGGGCCGCTAAAGAGAAACCAACTTTCCGTTCTACTCATGCGCAGTGTGACCAACAGCGTACGCTAGGACTTTGCGCAGAGCGAAAAACGCTGACCTAAAGCTGTCTATTGAAATGGCAGTCAGGGCTGTTTGTCCTCCTTCTCATTCTTGCATGTGTTTTTATGCACAGCAGTTTAGATCCCGTTAAACCAATTAGCCAAAACTTCAACCTCATGCTTAAAAAAGCAATTTGTTTTGTTGTACCGAGTTTTTATCGGCCAGTCACGGTTACCAAAAAAGATGGCGAGTACCCGGAAACCGCATTTTCACGGAGAGTCCCCACCTACACCTCAGACACTAGATCAGACCCATGCTATCCGTAGTGCCATTGTTGTTGTTGTTGTTGTGGTGGTTGTTTTTGTTGTTTTTCCTCTTTGTTGTTGCCTCCTGAAACTTTCCGTATATACGGCATTTTGGGAATGCGGAGTACATTCCTAGCATGACAAAAACCACCACAAAACAGGAAAGATTTTTGAGATGCACATGGAAATAAAAGAGTGCATACCTGTCAAAAAAGTTGACACCGGTTTTACGTCTGTATCTTAATTAAACCGCGAAAGCATTGCGCGTATGAATTCCGTATATGCGGAGTATACGAAAATCATACGGCGCGTGAATTTGCTTTTTATTAAAGATAAAAACACGAAAACTGGGCCAAACGTTCATATTGTGCGAACTCATGATTCCCGTGTTTGTGCAACTAATATCTACTTTCATTCTGTTTCGGGGCGTAACACTGCGCATGAACTCCGTTTTGCCATAATTCCGTATATACGGAACGCTTCAATAGGGTTGTACCGTTTCTAATGGCACATACCCACGTGGGGGATTGGCCAAGAAATAAGGTGGCTTTTTGGGGATAAAACGCCCACCACATAGCCCCATATATAATCAGCCTGTACAATTGAATTTTGAAAACGGCTACCGAATTATATATTAGAACAAGAGAAGAATGAGTTATTGATACCATTTTTGGGAGGAGTGGCTAAAAACCAATTTTTGAACTGGTTAGCAGGACTCTGGCCTCATCTGTGATATATACGCGGAAATAGCCGCACTAATCCCTCTGTGACAAAAGCACACAGATGTGGCTCCGAAGGCAACCAGCACAGGCATCGACAGATGACGGCCAATGCGTGGAAGTGTTGAACTAGGTTACGTTTTCGAAGGCAAGAAAAGCCGCGGCACTACAAGAAAAAGTGTACAGCTGTTTCTCTTTTACCCGGAGCAGCACAAAGGCCGGAGGAGGTGAGACCATCGCGATGCAATTAAATTTATTCTGCTGTGTTCTACATGGGATGCTAGTTAAGGTGACCTCACACTGGCGGGACTGGCAAAATCGTGCATATCAAGTATGCGCTAGATGGTCATAGTCATTTAAGCATGTGATAGCACCTTCCTGTGCTATCCCTAGCCGTAGGTATCTGAGGAACCTTGCTCGCGCCAGGAGAAATGGAGTAGGGCTTTGGTCCATCGTAGGTCCATCTAAACATGAAGCGGACAGAGAGTCAGCCGTTTCATTGAGCCGTGGGCCCCTTTTTTCTTGGACCAAATGAACCGCATTGTCCTATCCTAGCTCGTGTCGTGCACTGTCCTCACCTCGGTCATCACCCGACACGCGGCGATGTGCGTGGCCCCCACGTGGAATTGGCCACGGTCTCCGACTACGCTTTTCAGAGTCGATGTGGGCATAATAACCAAGCGGTTACTGCTCGATTTCGAATGTTTTTAGCGAATATTAACAGCATTATTTCTCGCACATAAACTTTAGGTAAACTGTCACATCATTTACCCATTCGCTGTCTCCACGCTTTTAATCAGGACTACGCAAACGTCGGATAAAGAAAACCATAGCGAACATAAGTTGCGAGAGACACATGTACATCTAACACCAACAAGGTGTACCGGTGTAAACAAAGGCCCTGTATATATAGTTCACAAACATAACCCCGCAAACAAAGTTGACGTTTCGCTCTACCAGATGCGAGACGACTCTCCAGCTGGTCGTTCTGGCAGATGAAACCCAGTCCGTTTGTAACCGACGTTTTATTAATCTTTTACAAATGCGTCGCATACGTTCAGAAACTGTGAATGGGCGCGGCGTAGGAAGACAGCTGTAAAATGATATGCTAAGAAAGGTATTCATTGTGCGAGACCAAAAAACGTGGAGTGTTGATACGTTTGTGTGAACAGGCTGTTAAGTAGTAAAAGCATCGAAATAACAAAAATTGCAGTATTTTTTATGCAGTCGTGTAAAATGCTCCTACAGAGGGTATTTTTTATGCAGTCGTGTAAAATGTTCCTACAGAGGGTGAATAGGCCGCTTGTCTAAAACACAAAGTCGTTGCTTGCAGCGAAAGTCATCATTCCGCATGCATTTTAAAGCTATTTTCTCTCCTTGGAGACCAGATTTCATTTCTGTACACAAATTACGCGGTAATAACTCGTGTTTCTTTTTAAATCGAACGCTGTAGCACTCCAGACACAAACCCAGAAACAGTCTGGTAGCGTTAAGTAAGGTGGCGCTTGAATCCGAATAATTGTATCTTAATTAAGGGATATTTTTTGGGACTGCCTCGTTCAATCCTAAACAAATCACTCAAACTAAATTTTGTGTGTGCCTGTGTGTGACTCGATTCAGTTACAAATTATACTGTCGAGCCTGCTCACTACAGTCAAATCTCGATAGAACGAATCACGCGGGATCGCCAGAATTCTTTAGTTATTTTGAAATGTTGTTGTAAACAAAAGTTGGCGGTTATAAACCATGGTGCTCGAACCTAGGAATGAAAATGATGTACGTTAGCAGAAGGCGCGTGTGCAGACAGGCAAACGCTCAAATAAAAATGTTTCGCACACTACAAAGCTGCTCCATGTGAAAGTTATTTTTTTCTGGTGCGTGCAGCATTCACGACCGATTTGGAATGCCTCTACATATTCCACCTTGCAGAATACCTCGTCGGGTACATCACTGCATTGAGAAATGAAAGGGCGGACTTTCTGCATGTGAACTAAAATATTAATGCTCGGCAGGATTTCGTCTTCCTTGGTGTTCGGTGAACCACAGCCATCTTCCTTCGCGTATTCATCGTCACCAAACATGATGACTGCTTTCGCTACGTCTTTTCTTTGGCGCTAGCTGCATTTATCTTTGGATTTCTCGCGAAAGTCGTAACAAAATCACTCATAATACGGAAATACGTGTCGCACATGTGATTAGCGTAACGAACGACCGACCGGCCGCTGAAGCCAAAAACAATGAGGGAGAAAAGAGGAAAGCCCGGGTAGGCCTGCTAGGCCACTGGACATTAAACCGCAGCTTTGGAAAGGCGCAAACCGTTGGCATTGGACATGGTGACAGCTACTGTGCCCCGGGAATACACAGAAAAAACAGCAGAGTATGTTTCACGCGACATTTCCGGCGCTGTTACTTTTAGCGGAATTCCTAACACTGATGTTCCTCGATTATAAGAGGGAAATAAATTGCGTGAGTTTCTTTCAAATATGCGCTATATTGAAATTCGTACTTCTGAAACAAGTTTACATTGACAATATAGGCAATCGGGTGGGGAATCCTTAAAATATTTGTAAATTTGAGAAATTCCTTAGTTTGGGGTACGTAGTTTTTAGATTTGACTATACTAAGTGAGTAAACCACTTGTAGCTAAAGGGTAAATAATTGGCTAGAGAAGACAAGTGCGGGATATGGAGAGAGAGGTTATTAAAGGACTGAGAGGGACCATAAAACGGGAAAAATGGTAGTCGGAAGGCGACGAGGATGGTACGGGATCACAAAGCGCACCTCACAATGCAAGAATGTCGTGCTCGCATGTATTAAATTGTCCGCTTGAGGAACGTTAACAAAGGAGAGCTAAAAAGTTTAAAGTACTCAAGCAGCGCGCTGAGTGTAGGCAGACGGTTTATTCTGAGCTCTTTATCAGTTTCGTCCTATATTGAGGATCACCTTGAGAACAAGCGTAGAGTCGTTCTTAACATCATGGCCAGTGCTATGTGCATACCGCGTCGCTGCGCTGTTTCCATACATATACGCGCAAGACGCTAGCCTTTAGGACTGTATGCAAGAGGCATCGGTGATAAAGAAATAAAAGAGAAAAGGCGAGTGGGCGCAAACACTACATGGAACCGTAAAACATATTTGCAACAGAATGAAACTGAATGAATTCGTAAGTTCAAAGAAAGGCGGGCACGGGCTCTACGTGTTCAATCGGCTTTAAACAAAATAAATCCACCTTTACCCCCTGCACCGGGCATCAAAACTCCAGCTCATTGGTTTTTACTTACACTATTCTAAAAGTGGAAGAAGCAATCGGCTTTTATAGAACTCAAAATCTTTAGTACGTGCTTATTCGATTGTAAAAAATCACAAGTCAACCCAACGTCTCATGATGCGGGCCACATGATGCCCAAACTCATCCCTCTGCATGCTTTTTAAGTAAGAAAACGTCTTCACGTACCAGACGATGCCAGTGTTTACCTCAACTAAAAGCAGCAGTACGAATTCACATGGCTATTAAAAACCTCTAAACTGGGCATCCCCACACCGAATCGTCTGCTCCAATGTGTTTCGGGGTGTTAGAGCTGGTTCAATTGGTAATGACTAAAGCTACGACTGTGCATTCGCGCGTAAAGAGTGGGGTGCACCGACCAGCGTTTGTGTTTTTTCGTCCGCCGCTTCTGCGTTTACTGCACCCTTTTGGGCAACCTTTCGAGTGACAAACTTGGTTTAACCACGCTCAAGCGAAGTAAAACTTTTAACAAATGGGTGCTATAAGTCCAACGGTCTATTCCTGGGCGTACCTCGGGGCTCCGCGATCATCCTGCGCTTTTTCACCATGAGGTAGAAATTTATCAAACCTCCACGGTAAACATCCACGCAGACATTCATAATTAACTGAGCAGCGATCGCTGCGGAAAATTATGGACGACCTGATATTATATGGAACAGGCAAACTCAAGGTCTGGCCCTCGGTATACCCATGCGCGCAACCACTTTTTCTTGCCATTAAACGACCAAGCTGAAATGTAGTTTTGATATGAGAATTTCTATGAAAGAACGCAAACAAAAAGTTGAAATTTACCTCCAGCCACTTCGCTCCCCTGTAGAGGGCGGCGAACGTCTCTTCGGTGACATGCAGCTTGGACGTACGAAGCAGTCGAAGGAGCGAAGACACAACGTAAGCTGAGTGTCCATCAACCTGATAAAATAAAACTTCGCCAGACAGAGAACTAGAGTCCTGACTGTCGACGAAGTGTTTAAATTTTGTACTTGAGGCATACAAGATAGCTGTTTCCACCTCAAGCTCGGTGTTATCTTCCGTAACTCTGACTCTAGTTACAGAGGGGATACGCTTTTCGGGGTTCATAATTTCACGGTGGGTCAGAGCAAGGCTTCTTCTTCCTCTACTCGTAATGCCTATTGAGACAACGCTTTTCAACTGAGCACTTGGATCCTCATTTACAAAACCCAATTTTTTTTATGAACCGAAACACCTCTAAAGGCAAAAACCGACACCAAGACATACGATGAATCACTTAAAAATTGCCCAAGCTTTACCCTTCCTGTTTTTCAGCTTCTTGTGGAACGCGGAAACGATTGCTGTTTGCACAGGAAAGATTGGCCACAGGAAACAACACTGAGAACGAACATGAACCGCAGAAAAAGAAAAGTTGTTAGGCACCATAAAATGGTCCGCATTATCAATGTCGTTGAACTTGCAAGCGATATCTTCGTTTTCGCAACACGAATTTCGGATACGGTTTTTATTTGCACCGGGGTGTAGTTTTCTTAATATGCATTAGCAAGGATGGAGGAGTAAATGTTGAAGCAGATTTCAAGGCATCGACGAGAGCAAACAGTTCTTCCCTTATGAAAGCCGTCAGTTCATCTTAGCGGCAATTTGTGTAGCACCCTCGTTCACCCTGGTCAATAGCTCTCTGTGCTAGCCTTTACGAAAATCACCGGTGGAGAGCTTCAGCACATTGCTTCAGTTGGACAAATCACAAAGATAGTGATAGAGAGAGGGGGAGAGAGACAGATAGCTTTTATTGCGGCAAGGAGGAGCTACGTCAAGTGGGGGAGTAGCGGTAGAAGTTGGGGTGTTTGTGGCTCGGGAAGTCCTAAATGCGGACAGTTTGAAAACAAAACAGGTGGGCACCTCGAGAAGCCGGGACAGGCCACGTGGGATAAGGAGAGCAAGGTCGCGGCTCTAAAGTGTTCGCGCTAATTAAAGCGGACATTTAGGCGATTTGGTTACTGACTAATGAATCATACTTCTAGCGAGCTTTATTAGAGGACGAAAGAAAAAAAAGACGAAAAACACCCTAGCGTTTGTTTCATCTTTTTTTTCTTCGTCCTGTGTTAAAGTTCGCTAGAATTATAAGTTCATTGCTCCCGCTAGATCGCCTTTTGGGGGGAAATGTGCGATTAAATCCAACATCGAGGGTTCCAGTGTAGGGATGTCGATGTACGAGGTGGAGTATTTGGATTAGGTTTGGGGGTGCGGTAGCGCGCGAGGTTCGGACAGTGCAAAATTAGGCACTGGAGATGGGAGGGTGTGAGGGAGGTGCAGAACGAAAATCGATGTGGCAGGTTTAGGGTGTATTTTTTGAGGAAGGTGCCTAGCTTAAGGCCCAGCACAGACAAAATATTTGTGTATAAAAATTTCAGATGATCTTCGGAGCGGGGGCAAAGAGGATAAAAATACGGTTTATGTGACAGCCTTGAGCTTAGCGAAATTTGCGAATGTGGCAAACGACCGACAATCCGCGGCATAAAATTTAAAACAACTTGGCCGTTGGAAATCGTTCTTGTCTTAGCGCTGAGGTCGCAGTTCCCGGCGGGACAAGGAGTCTCAACCGTTAAAGCTAGGTTGGGATTTGTGAGCCCCCTAGTCGAGGTTAAGATCGCGTCGGAGGTTAAGGGTACAACGCCGTACCGGGTCTCGGCCGTTGTTTCTAGAGCGGTTTGTGGACGCTCCGAGAATAGGAGAGTTGGACGAGGTTGAGCAGCTCGGGTGATTTGTGCGCACTCGGAGCTAGCGACTAGCTGAAGTTTGCTGTTTTTTCTTTTGATTTCTCATGTACCAGTTTTCGTACTGTAAATAGCTGTATATAATCTCTTCGTTGCACTTAATCAATTCCAACGCCTCGACTTCGTCCATTCGACCGCCATCTCCAAGAACTTCAACACCATCGCTCTGCCAGCCTCCTGCCAAATCAACCGGAGCCCGGAGGATTGGGTTCCTGATCGACACCGGACTTCGGGGAAACGATCTTTACTTGCACAGTCGGCAGGATTCGGCAGAAGAAATCACCAGGCCGCAACCAGGGGCAGCAAGCAGACGCAAGCCCGCCTTCATCGGCGGCGGCCGAGCTCCGCGCGGAGCGGAGTGGCAGAGCCAACCAGCGCACGGGGCCAACGACGCAGCAGCCAACCACCGGAAGTGCGGGTGAGTGGGATTTCTTGCGCTCCGTTGTGGCGGTGCTGAACACCACCGGCATTGCGGTGAGCTGGACCCTAGTCCCTTGAGCGAACGTTTACATTTTTGCCCGTGAGACTTCACAGTTAGGCTTATCATCACTGGAACGCCATTGCTTCCCTATCACAATGGCTTAAAGGTAGTAATGGCTCACCACTCCTTGGACGATTTCATTAGGTTAAACAGTCCCCTATGACAGGATTGAAAGTTTCTTCGCAGCATCTTGTATCTACTGACAACCTTGATTTGCAAGCTATGCAGTGCGATGGCGCCGTGGCCCATAGCCTTTGTGGTTTGGGCAATCCCGCCGGGATTGCCTCGGAGCATTTACCCGTTCGATGAATCATCATCAGGAAGGAGGTGCCAATCCTCTTTTGGTCAATCCAGCGCACCATTCAAGAGAAAGTCCTTCAAGCTCTGTGACCAACTTTGAAGACTGCGTCCAACTCAGGGGGGATGATTTATCGGCCATAAAGGTTAGGGATCCCATTACACTGGGCAAACTGTTAATGAGCCTCCTCTCGGATACCAGAGGAAGATTCCCGTCGCCACGGGAGAGAAGATAATGGGTCTGTTCTTTGCCATGCAAGACATTATTGTGGGCCTGAAGACTAATCTTGCTCGGGCGGATGGTCGCATTGAAGAATTACGCGCGCTGCCTGTTGAAGTAAGCTCTCACTGCGAGTCCCCTTCAGGCCCTGAAGGCACAGTTGTGTGCCGGGCGTGATGCCGACTTTTGTAGAAGCAGTCCGTGGGAGTTGTGTCACGCACGCAAATCCTGCTCACTCCGAAGCCGTTCAGCAGACCCCAGATGGTGCCTTTGCCCTTCAACAATCGAATGCTGTCGGCCCAAACGCTCACCTGGCATTTTACAGTAACCCAAACCATGCTCTTCTGCTGTCTCCCGTTTTGCCATCTGCTCGCCCGGGGCCAGACACAATCACACTACTTAAATCTACCTTCGGGAATGACCCCTCCAGTATCGGAGTAAAGCAAGTGAAGCTTATTTCGTCTCGCTCGGGCCTCACCGTCGTCTCTGCCGACCGAGAGTCTATCGACAACCTCGAGAAGGCCATTGCTTCGAACGTGCAAATTAAAACTGCTCTGGAGGTTTTCCGTCCCCTCTCGCCGTCTACGCAATTCAAAATTTTTGGTGTGGACCCTAGCATTCTCCCTGGAATCCCGCGTGCAAATATCAATGCGCGCAACAACCTTGCAATTCATGAAGGCGGCTTCCATCATCGGACATATTTCAGAGACCGCGCGGGAAACAATGTGCACATCATCGAGGTATCACCTGCGGTGTATAGATTACTTCATAATCATGACAGACTCCTCATAGGCTGGACCTCCTGCCCCATCAAAGAAACCTTCTACGTCGTGGCGTGCAAGAAGTGCTGTTCGTATGGCCATGTGTCCACTCGCTGTTCAAGCGATGGCATCACCTACCCATAGTACACTGAGGAGCACTGATTAGCTGCCTGCAATCTTGAAAACAAGAATAACATGGTGTGTGGGGAGGGTCGTGCGGCTGGGAAAGAAAGATTTGCTCATACTTTTAATGCACCATGCTGCGAAGTCTTGTCTACGCGCATAGCCCGTCTTTGAGCGAAGACAATCTACGAGGAAATTACGCCGGTTTCCCCACTGTCTGCTTACGTTTTCCGGAAAAATTGCATCGCTCAAGTTTTTACAGGCTAATTTGGATCACACGCGCGCAGCGACAGCAGATGTCGTCGCCTATATTGAATCCCCAAAAAAATTAATTTGCAGTTGTTTGTGGCCCATATGTACGAGGAAAACAAGTCCCGGAGATTCCTCCCCGGTGGTTTAAATGCCATCATGGTCAAACCCCGCGGTGCATGGTTGTTTCTCCTAACCCATCTTTGGACATCTTCCCTGTTCATGTGTCATCTTTCATCATCGCCCTTGTGTTAAGTGCGCCGGACATTTCTATACTTTTGATAGGAGTATACGCCACTCCATCAGTGGCTCTTGATTATATCCTCACGTCTTTAACGTAATATTATACACTCAAAATTATGATAATGTGGTCATTGCGTGCGATTTTAATGGGAGAAACTCGTTGTGGGGTCGTGATGCGGTGAACACACGGGGGTAGCAGTTGGCGCAGTTCATTAGCTTGCGGCAGCTGCGAATACTGAAGGACCCGAATTCTCTGTCTACGTTTGTC
Organism: Haemaphysalis longicornis; assembly: GCA_013339765.2. Lineage (NCBI taxonomy): Eukaryota > Metazoa > Arthropoda > Arachnida > Ixodida > Ixodidae > Haemaphysalis > Haemaphysalis longicornis. The sequence goes on along the minus strand of CM023452.1, from coordinate 27,113,669 downwards.
ACCGACTACACAGAAACAGAAATTGACATCACGTTGACTGCTGGTCCAGTCCGGTCTTCTGGAGTTTTTCGGACAGTTCGGGACACCCCGACCCTATCGGATCACCGTTTCATGGTCTTTGGTATAGAAGACGTTTTAATTGAGCGGAAGAATCGTTTAATCAAAGCTTCCGAGTCTCGGTTAGTCGAGGAATTGCTACAGGATCCCTGGTTCCACACTGTATCTTCTAATGGTGTGGCATCTCCGGAGAGTCTGTATGGCATCGTCAATGTATTTTACGCGAATTCGACTGCCTGAAGAAGCGATTGGAGCGGCTGCCAAAACGTCACAGGGGAAATGCTTGGTGGACCGAGGAATTGGCTCGGGAACGCTCGTCAGTGAGAGCAATGCGTCCTAGGTACCAGATGTGTCTTGATCCCCTCCTCCATGCTGATCTGAGATTTTGGTATTACAATGTACTCGCTGAGTAGAAAGGCACATCAAGGTAGCGAAAGACGAAGCCGTCAGGAGAAGGTGCACTGCAGCCTCCCGTAGGAATTTCTTTGAAATTTCCCTCAAAATTGCTTTTCAAAAGTTTTCGCCTCCTTCCGTTCTGCCCCCGCCTCACTCATCTGACATCTCATCTACTTCCTCCACTTTACAATCGGCGGCGTTACTGCTAAGAACTCTTCTGCCAACTGATGATTCTGAAGGCGTTACCCTTGCCCATCGGGCTAAGAGAACGCTAATATGCCGAACAGCATACGCGCAAACAACTACGGATTACGAATTCAATATGAACGAACTCCGACTGGTTGCTAGGAATTTAAATATAAATTACGCGCCTGGACCTGATGGTATTACGACCAGTATGTTGGCCCTTCTTGTTGGGCATGCTTCCCCGTTTTTGCTGTCCGTGTTTAACGCGTGCCTATCCCTCGGCCATTTCCCATCGGTCTGGAAAGAAGTGAGGGTTATTTTTCTTCTGAAACCGAACCGACCGCCGCATGACCCCTCTTCATACCGCACCATTTGCATTTCATCTCTACTCGGTAAGTTACTGGAACGCATGCAGAACGGTCGACTTTACTTTTTCCTGCACACGTCCAGCCTACTGCACGTAATTCAGTATGGATTCACTCAGGGACAGAGTGCAACATCGGCGCTGCACAACCTGCGCTTGCATCTCCAGGCTTGCCGTGAAGAGGGATCGTTGGCTCTGCTCCTTTCATTGGACTTTAAAGAAGCGTTTGACTCAATTTGGCACCGTTTCTTGCTTTACTTCCTGCCAGCCCACCGCTGCCCTTTTAACCTTTACCGCTTGCTTGAATCCTTCTTACATGCAAGGTCGGTGCACTACAGAAGTCATGCGGGGAGTGTGCGTGTCCAGACAACGATGGGCAGCCCCCAGGGCACGGCCGCTCGATGGAAACTAGGTCCGGCCTGCCCATTCACGCGCCGCCAATGGGCAGGCGCGTGACAGCGGAGTTGTCAGTTGCCGCCGCTACTTTCGGCGGGGGCGCCACACATCGGTGACGGCTCCCGCGGCCCTCGCTTCGGAGCGCCTACGGAATGTCGACGATCATCGCCCCTTTAAACGTCGTTTACTCGCGTTCTAACACACGTATCTGGAAAATAATGACACCACAATTTACGGCAAAGATATATCTTCAATGCCTAAGAATTTCATCTGTTTGATGACGGTAATTCTTGTTCGCGGTTTAAAAAGACGAGTGCGATGCGGCCGCTCCCGCAACCCAGTTCCAGCGATGTTCGGGAATATGACTGTGCAGCATGTTACAATGCTAATTCGCTTTAAACACAGCAGCGCGTTTGTGTTGGAATATAAAACTCCATTACTGCTCCCATGCACCATGCTAACTGAAGGACAATTCTAAAACGGCCGTGTTTTAACCTTGCCAAACACAGGCTCAGCAGCCCCAGGGGCAGTCTCATGTTTGAATTCAGGCACGGTAATTTTAATCCCAGCCAAATGTCCCCAATGCTGAGAAATTGCAGAAGGTCACATTTATTAGTAAACCGGATATTTACTCGTTAAACATGGACATAAAATGCTTAGATGCGCTGTGTACGATGCGCGGCGTACGTAGATGCGCTGCTTTGCCTGAGGGAAACACCTGTGTACTATCGGTTAATGTGTTTGTGGTTTGCTTTCTTCTTTCCGTATTTCGTTTGAATCGTGGTTTGATTTTAGCATGTGCGGTCGAGTTTCCCGTATGTGTGAAATCTTCCCTGTGAAGTCTGGACAGGCCGCTTGCGTGGATATTAATATATTTAATAAGAACTTCCTTGGCAGTGATAACTTGTGTATTTTTGCGTGATTCTATGTTGTATAGCATTTACGCTGCTTGTCATTTTTCATTATGACGGAACCGAATTAGCTCAGCTTCCAGTTTTAATAATCTGTATACATGTTAACTTCGGGAGGGTGGAATCGGAATTAACGCGGGCAAGCAACACGGTTGGAAGGATGATATGCGGCTTGCAGCATCGCGCGTCGGCGACGGGCGAGGGCATGGAAGCGAAGTTACAGTTGCCGCTTGTACTCGCGGTGGGGTGCCAAGTATCGGCGCAGACTCCGGCTTGGGCGCGAAGAGCAGCAGCGGCGGGATTGTTGAAGCACGCGTGAGCGCTTTGAGCTATTCGTTTCGCCGAATTCCGCGCACTGCTCGTTGCAATATATCGTACGAGTGTGCTCCTCGTTATGAAATGCCCAAAACTGCTGCGTGCCGCGCTGCAAGTCGAATTCCTCGGAAACCCCGGGCGTCTGCTGCCACGAGTTCCCACCAAGAACGACTCCGAGACGCCTGGCTGCACAACATCTCCCGTCAAGGGACCAACAAGGGCAGCCAACGGAAGCCAAGCTCCAGATCGGTCGTTCTGCTCGCTGCACTTCAAAGAGGATGACTACACGGTGGGATTGTAGGGCAAGTTGTTGCTCCCAACAGCTGTGTCGACAAGATTTCCGCTGTACCCAACGTACGTGCTTGCCGGAAAGCCCGAACAAGGAGGAGGGCGCTTGTTCGGCCGCTGCTCGAGGCGTGTGCGTCGGCATCTCAAGTACGCAATCAAGGGCAAGTGAGCACAATGGTTGCAGAACATGGAACGATTGAGCGTTCAATTCTGGGCCTAACGGATAATGAAGAAAGCGGTCAACCGCACTCACCGAAAAAGGTTAGACCCAATCCTGTACTCTCTCACGGACATGCAATCATGCGGCCACCGCTAATTTTGAGAATCGAGAATGCCAGACTTCGTTCGATCTGACAGGCTTTTCGATAACACCAAGAGAAATGCCCGCCGCCTTAATATGAAAGAAAACAGACTAAACGAAAAACTACAAAAACTGAAAAAACGCTGCGACGAATTTCGTGAACCAGTGAAGAAGTTCGAGGGGAATCGCGCTGTACAGGCAGTTCGACACAGCGGACCAAATTTGTAAGCTCCTTTTCAAACACCGTCTTCCCACACCTCGCAGACTCTCCGCTGATGTGGTGCGCCAGCAACAGGGACCCGTACCTGTCATGAGCTTTGCGAAATGTTCTTAAAAAAGCTATTGAGGCTGATCTTGCCACCTGGGCTGGCGACGTTAATAGCTCTTTAGAGAATCTACTGAAGCTTTCAGGAAAACATTTCTCGCCAAAAGTTTCCGCTGTAAAGCTGATTGCTGGTGAACCATAGGCGAAGATGAATTGCATATTTTCTCACAAACCCAGTAAATCCCTCCTTAAATGTTGTATTAAATTTACCTTTGAGATGAAACATGGGATTTAATACAGTTTAATTTATTTTCCAACTGTATATTACGTTGTGCAAACTAGTGTAAATCAAAGAACGACTGCCGAAGTTTTACAGCATTCTACTGCATCCTGTACTCATTTCCGTGTTTTGGTTCCCATGTAAATAGTGTTCTGGTTGCAATAAATCAGTTCATAGTTGCCGTTCGATCTGTCCATTTCATTCGTGTGTCTTCCATAATTTGTGTACCCGGTAACCTAACGCACCGTCGAACAATATTTCCAAAGCAATGGACCAATGGATCCTAAAAGGTATTAGATTATTCCAGTCTCTTTGAAAACACAGTTAAAGCAAGGTGTGAAAATATCCAGTCACATTTGTCAAACGCGCATTGAGAAATGGGCGTGTACGACACAGCACGAAACGTTCATGTAATTTTTACGTACGCTCAAGTTGTAAGCTGTTTGGTAATAAACAAATGCGGTTGCTCAGACTAGCTTGCCATGCCTAAATATTATTCCTGAAGCCTTGGGAAAGTCTTTAGAAAGAAATCCGCCTATTGCGCTCGACGTTAGCAATACGCCACCTGCTAACGTCGCATGCGGCGCGCTAAAAGGAAAACAAATGTAGCGCTGTGCCTACTTCTGAAATACTAGTTAGTCCGTGACGGCCTATATTGTAGTTCCGCCTCACTTATCACCGCGTAATATAATAATTACTAAGGATGCTGGACTCGGCCCTGTCCGGGGCAGTCATGAACACCTTACACCGTCTGAAACTGTGACCGCAGCGGCAGCTGCCGCCCTCATCTATCACCGATGATTAGCTCGCCACGACTGACGCACTGCGGCGGAAGGGAAGTAACGCCGTCACCGCGGAGAGGGACGGGGGGGGCCTGTTCGGCAGGCCGGACCTAGTTTCCATCGAGCGGCCGGGTGCCCCAGGCTCACCTTTGAGCCCGCTATTGTGGAACATCGCAATTAATGACCTATTGAGCCTACCTGTACCACCTAATGTGCATATTCAGGCCTACGCTGACGATACAGTAGTCGTAATCAAGGGAGGTACACGGCGGGCGCTTGAGAAGCTCGCCAACGAGATTCTAGAGAAAATATTAAAATGAACGCGTGCTGCGAAGTTACAATTGAACCCCACTAAGTGTACATGTGTGCTGGTATTGAGAGGACAGATATGTGCACAGCGGAAGCCGACCATTAGCTGTGCGCACGAATTTGCGGCAAGTGAATGAGGTGAAGTTTTTGGGTGTGGTGTTCAAAAGCCACTTGACCTTTGTGGCCCACACGAATCATTTTCGGAACCGCATTGAGAAGATGTCCGCCGCCCTCATCGGTTTTGCGCTTCTCCATTCCTTTCTGGACCGCAGTCACCTGCACCTTCTTTACCACAGAGCAATTCTTCCGACTGTAACCTATGCTGCAGCGGCATGGTGGGGCGATCATCAGCACCATTTGTTAGAAGCTAAAATTCACTCCTTGATGCGTTCGTCACTGTTTGTGGTCACCGGAGCTTACACCACAAATAGAACCGCGGCGCTGGAAGTATTGGCAAACTCCCTTCCGATGTCGATCGTCTTGGACATCGAGACAGGTCTTTTCGACTTATTTCACCGGCGGCAGTCCACTGAGGTGCATGAAACAAACATTTTCCCGGGCGAGGTGGAACATCCTCTTCTCTGGACCGGCTGTCATCCCGCTCTACGCTTGGCGATTCCTCACCGCAGGATAGACTGCCGTACAGCTGAGAAGATAAAGTTGAGCCCTGGTTTACATGCGTACACAGACAGTTCTTTTACCGCGATATCTGCCGGTGCAGCGTTCGTTGTGCTCAGCTCGTCTGATGGAGTTTCGGTGACGGAAAGGTTTTGAATTTTGCCACCGACCAGCTCTTATGGCGCCGAAGCTATTGCCTTACACCGTTTGTTCCTCTACCACAAAACAACAAGCACTCATGTCCTGTTTTCATTTATTCAGACTGTCTGTCTTTGCTTTTAGCTTTAGGAGATCCTTTCAACCCCTCAGAAACTGTTCATGAAATTCAAGTAAACTATCAATCACTGGCTTCTTCTGTTCCAGTCTCCCTCTTCCACGTTCCGAGCAACTCCGGTGTGTGGGGCAACGAGCTCGCCGATCTCGTCGCTACAAGTGCGGCAACTAGGGGTGCAGAAGTGGAGGGACGTACTTCGAATCGAATTGTAAGACCACGGCTCTTGAAGGTAGGTCGGCTGGAGTGGCAACATAGGTGGAGCTCCGACAACACAGACACTGAGTTGTTTTGATGGGTACCAAGTGTTCTGGCCATACCACCATTCTTTATTCCACCCCGAAGAGTCTCCCAACTTTTAACAGGACATGGACGGTTTCCCCATTATTTCCACCGGGTTGATATGCTGCATAACGATACGTGCTTCTGCGGACTCAGTGCTCCTTCCGCCAGCCACTATCTCCTGAATTGTGCAAAACCAGTTCCCCACAACGCTCAAGCGGTGAAAATGTTACGGTGGAGTTGGTCGGTAACAGCACGCCGGACATTTCGCGACAGTGAATCTGGCATCTAGTAGCCGATACCTGTTTGCCCTGTACATGACATCTGCCTTCCACTACGACGTTTTGGGCGACGCCTGAAGGCAAAGACTGTGAAGAAGACGGAACTCAAGTTCTACAGCATGTGGGACTTTCGTGGAGTCAACTGTGTCTGTAAAGTCATCCGGTGCGTAATTCTTCCGGACGCTGCTCCTTTGTGCTCTGCTCCTGCTGCCGTGTGTTCAAACAGTGCGTGCCGTTCGCGATTTGACAGTCGTGTTCCCGTGCATTCGGATGAGCATGGCAGGGTTGGTGACCCGCTCGTGTCCCAGTGGCATGTCTTAAGATTTTAGGGTGGTGTACGCTCACGTTTCATACGGCAGTGAACTGGCCAGTAGACATGCGTGGCCGTGCGGGTACGAACTGGCCGAACTGCTATGAACTGGCCGAAAGTGTACCAATATGGGGGTGTATTTATTTTGCATTCTAGAAATTGACTTTTACTACAGAAAAGTATGTTTGGGCTTTAACCCCTGTTCATTTATTTTTGATTGGCTGCATACCTGCCATAGCGTTGCTCGAGCGGGTGTTGTTACCCAGGTTATTCTTCTTATTTTTGGGAGGGAGAACATGGAAAAAGAATTGGAAAGAATTGAGATTTCTTACGCTTCGTGGTGGTGGTGTAGGCTGTCTTGGGTTGCATGGTAGTCACGCGGAGCATGCAGGCGAACATGGCGGAAGGAGACGGAAATAGTCAGACACATGACTTGCCACCTCAAGAAGGAACGGCGGCAAGAGGAATCGTCCAAGCGGAGAATGAGGCAATAATTCTTAAACGATTGGAGTTTGAGTTTCAGGAGCGAGAGAGAAAAGAAGCGCGCGAAGCGGAGGAAAGAGCGCGAGAGGGGGCGGAGCGAGAGAGAAAAGAAGCGTGCGAAGCGGAAGAGAGGGTGAGAAGAGAGGCGTGAGAATCGGAAGAACGCATACAAAAACTGAAGCTCGAATCCGATGAGCGGCGGCGAAGGTTGGAGCTGGAGACGAGGGCTGGCACGCAAACTCCTACGGGCTCGGACTCAGACGATGGTTTGCGTCCTGGCTTAGACCCGGTCAGTCAGTGCGCAAAGGTCCTGAAAGGGCTTAAGCTGCCTTGGATGCGGACATTCCGTTGTGGTTCGACGAAGTTGAAAGGTTGTCTGAGACGTACGGTGTGCCGGAGTCGAGTCGGATTCATTTAGTTGTACCGGCGCTGTCGGAACGGGTGAGGTACATGTTACGTGGACTCGGGGACAGTGAGTGGAATGACTACGAAGTGGTAAAAAAGGCTGTGTTGCCGGAGCTTAGGCTAAGCCCCGCAGAATACCTCGACCGATTTTCAAAGGCAGCGAGACGTAACGACGAAACGTGGTCGCAATTTGCCTCCCGCGTTGGCACCCTGTTTTTATACTACTTGAAAACGAGGAAGGTCGAAACAAAAGACGAGGTAGTGGCCCTTATGGTGGCCGATAGAATTAAAAACAGTTTGAGCACAGAAGGACTGGAGTACGTTCGCCTGCGCGAACGTACTCGCGCAGGCGAACGTACTCGGGGACAGTGAGTGGACTCGGAGACAGTGACTACGAAGTGGTAAAAAAGGCTGTGTTGCAGGAGCTTAGGCTAAGCCCCACAGAATACCTCGTCCGATTTGCAAAGGCAGCGAAACGTAACGACAAACGTACTCGCAATTTGCCTCCCGCGTTGGCAACCAGTTTGTATACTACTTGAAACCGAGGAAGGTCGAAACAAAAGAGAAGGTAGTGGCCCTTATGGTGGCCGATAGAATTAAGAACAGTTTGAGCACAGAGGGACTGGAGTACGTTCGCCTGCGCGAAGTAGAGACGTGGCTGAAGCCGCCAGAGATAGGTAACGTGCTGCAAACCTTCGAACAGGCCTAGGGAAGAGGTTCCGCGGTGGGGCGTAGAGATCAAGTACCCCCGTGCAATACCAACAGTGGCAAACGAATGCGGATGTGTAGCATCTGGAAGGGAGAGGTTCAACATTTCCGGCTGTGCTCGAAAGTTGCTGAGAAGTCAGGAAACCCAGGGCGCAGCGCGCACAGGCAGAGAGTGATAGTAGAGGAGGCAAGTGCAGTGCAGGCTCAGGATGCCGGCCTGACGAGCGGGGGGCAGCGAATTCTCGTCGCCGAGGTAAATGCTCTCGGAAGCATTGATGAGCTGAGAAAGTCTAGACTACAGCACGTGGAACTCGACTGTGCAGGCAAGACAGTTACCGCGACGGTCGACACGGGAAGCGAAGTTACGGTGGTACGAGAAAGTCTAGTCCCACAGGACGCTATGCAGCCATCGGGCACCATCAGGCTAGTTCCAGCATTTGGCGAGTCGGGGTACGCGAGAGTGGTCAGCCTGCCTGTGAGTTTGAGGCAGGCCATGTCGGTGGTCGGGAGCCCCAAGGTGCAGCTAATCTGTGCTGTCACCAACAATCTCGTCGAGGGACTAGACTGATTTCGAGAGAGGATCGGGAGCTGCTAACGATATGTCACCCCGACCGGGAGGCGAACAGCACGGCTGAAACTTTCGCCTCCTCAAGTGGGGACCGAGAGGTCGGCACCGGAGCGATCTGGGAACCGGCGACTGCCGTGTGTGAGATTACTGGAGCGACGGAACCCGAAGCTCCGGCGAGAGGAGATTGATGAGGCAGTCAAAGTTGAGGGCCCATGGCCAAGGCTGCTGGCGTCTCAGCTGGCTGATGACAGCCTAAAGAAAGCTTGGGCCGACGCGAAAAGAGGGAAAGCCGGCATGTTTGTCTCTGACGGGTTGCTGTTTCATAGGGACACTATACCCGGCGCCAAGGTAACGCAACTTGTGCTGCCCTCAGAGAGACGAGAGGATGTACTCTTGCTGGCCCACGAGTCACTATGGGGAGGCCATTTAGGCCCACAAAAGACGAAAGCTAGGATTAAATATAGCTTTTTCTGGCCCGGCCTAGAAAAGACGTACCCAATCACTGCCAAACATGTCATGGCTGCCAAATCCGGGCAGATAAACGGCTCAGCGACCGGGTCCCTATTGTTCCCCTAACAAGGCCCGACCACCCATTCCAGGTAGTAAACGTGGACATCATCGTTCCCCTGGACGTACCGTCGGGTCGGAGCCAAAAGTATGCGCTTTGTCTGGTGGACCTCTGCACACGCTGGCCCGAAGTCGTGTGCTTGCGGTCACTTACGGCGAAAGCAACTTGCGAGGCTCTCCTGACAATATTCAGCAGGACCGGCATCCCTGAGTTAATATGCTCTGACCAGGCTACTAACTTGTACTAACTTCACGTCCCAACTGACACAAAGCTTTTTGGAAAGGTTGGGCTGCGCGCCACGCTTCTCGACACCGGAACACCCGGAGAGCAATGCACGGTGGATCGTTGGAATACGGTGCTTAAGAACATGCTGTTTCACGTCATCGAGAAGGATCCAAGGAACTGGGATAGACTAGTACCGTTCGTGTTGCGGGCCTACCGAGAGGTTCCACATGACACAACCGCAGTCGCCCCGTTTCGCATGCTATAAGGCAGGAACCCCACAGGACCGCTGGCGATCCTCCAGCCCAGTTGGACAGGGGAACTGCCCGTACCGGGCACATTAAAAGACGAGCCAGCGAAATACCTAAGGCAGCTCCGAGAGCAGCTAGAAGTAGCGTCGGAAGTGACGGGACTCAGGGCGAGCGCACGCCAGGGCAGCTACGCGCAGGCGAATAATAGAACCGCGCGTAACAAAACGTTCAGCGTTGGCGAACAGGTCCTTTTGTTCTACACGTAGGGTAAACGTAGGACGGCCCCGAGATGGTTGGGCCCGTTCACGGTTGTTGCAGAGGAGAGGCAGCATTCATACTGTCTCGACATGGAGGAAAAGAGAACTTCGGTGGTGCATGCGAACCGCCTGCGTCCTTACTACGGTCGCGTAAGTCACGTGGGCGCAGTGTTCGGTAAATATAGTAAGTTTGGAGACGCAGAGTGCGCCCTGCTCTTTATGCCGCCGTGTCGAAGTACCCTCCTCTTACCGATCGAGAAGTTGTAACATTTAGGTGAGCCAGAGAGCTTTGACATTTCAAGCGTAGTTGCAAAACACGCCGGCCTGTTCGATGAAACGCCGGGACTCGCCGCGGTGGGGCAACAGCGCATCGAGTTGCAGAGAAGTTATGAGCCAAAGAGGGCTTTGCCTTACCGCGTTCCGGAGGTGCTCAGAAAGACGTCACCCACCAGGTAGACGAACTGTTAGAATTAGGCCTCATTTACCCAGTGGAAAGTGAGCATGCTCACCCGGTCGTTTGCGTCGGAAAAAAAGATGGGTCGTGGAGAATGTGTATTGACTACCGCAGACTAAATGCCGTGAATCGCGCAGATGCATTTCCTATGACGCCACAACAGGAGTTGATCTGGAAAGTAGGAAAGGCGAGTTTTATCACAGTTATTACTTGCGAGAGGCAACTGGCAGGTACCCGTAGCCCCTGAGAGCCAGGCCCTAACCGCCTTCGTCGCGCACGACGGGCAGTACGCGTGGCGCGTCATGCCTTTTGGTTTGAAAAATGCGGCGGCTATATTTCAGAGGATGATAAATAAGCTGCTCGCCAAACACCGGGCTTACGCCATGGCCTATCTGGATGACATCGCCATCTTTTCCTCTTCATGGGAAGAGCACCTTGGGCACGTGGACACCATCCTTGGCCTGTTACGCGGCGCGAAGCTGAAGGCGAGCACAGAGAAGTGCCAGGTGGCGCAACGTCACATTCAGTACCTAGGCCATATAGTGGATAGCGGAACGCACGGGCCTGACCCAGAGAAGCTGGCCGCGATCAGAGGCCTAGCACAACCCACGACCATACCTCGGGAAAGTTGGCGCGGCTCACTCAAACTCACTCACAATTTTTTTGGTCTCGGTCGGTTGTGCGCCGGGCACCTTGCGTTCCGCCCGCGGCGTCATGGGTTCGAAACCGGGCGCCGGAAACTGTTATTTCTTCCTGGCTGCGGACTACGACAAGGCGCGCCTGCGGACTACGACAGGGCGCGCATGCGGACTACAAGACGCGCATGCGGACTACGACAGCGCACGCCAACGCCGCGTGACATTGTGAGTTACTAAAATGCTATGCATTTAAAAGACATCCCCCTCGCGAGGGGCACGATCAAATGCACAGCATTTCCGAGGGGGTGCGCCGGCAAGTCGTATCTCTTGATCGCGGGACCCGTGTCGCCATCTTTTGGAAGCGCGGGACAACTTGTGGCGCTTTCGAAACAAACGAGAAAGGAGTGAAGGATATAAGGCGCGTTCGGTGCATCGAAATCTGTGTCGGTTTCGTGGCTCGGTCGGTTGTGCGCCGGGCACCTTGCGTTCCGCCCGCGGCGTCATGGGTTCGAAACCGGGCGCCGGAAACTGTTATTTCTTCCTGGCTGCGGACTACGACAAGGCGCGCCTGCGGACTACGACAGGGCGCGCATGCGGACTACAAGACGCGCATGCGGACTACGACAGCGCACGCCAACGCCGCGTGACATTGTGAGTTACTAAAATGCTATGCATTTAAAACGTCCGTGTTGTTGCGTAGTGAGGTTTTAGGCGAACCACGTGGACGACTTCCGGTCGCGTGCATCTACGTGATGTGCCGGAATCCCCGTCGGGGATCTCCTCGTACGTACGTTGGCCAACACGTCATAGAATCGTAAGGTCCGTAGGATGCTAACATCGTAGGGCTGTAATACCGTGGTAGGGTCCGAAATATCATCGCGTGAGCTTCTCATTAGGTTCGCGTCTTCTAATTGCCGTCCAAATGAACGCACGTTCACCTGGGGGACACTCGGCGTCTCAACGTCCGAGGTGTAAGCGTCCAGCATTCGGCACCTGCTGGACCAAAATACGTACGCGAGCAAGCTGGCGGGCTTCCTCCGCATGCTGCAGGTACCCTAGGAAGTACGCTTGGACACCGTCGTCGTCTACGTGTGGCAGCAAGGTGTCGTAAATCGTCGTTGCTGTATACCGGAGACACGCTCGAATGGAGTCCTCCACGTAGTTTTCTGGATAGCTGCATTGTAAGCGAACGTGACATAAGGGGGTATTTCGTCTCATATTTTGCGATCAAAGTCGACGTATATAGACAGCATATTGGCAATAGCCTTGTGTAGGCGTTACCGTTCTGTTAGTTGGGTGGTGGTACGTCGTCGTTCTTCTGTGATTCGTGCCGCTGTAGCGTACTCTTCCACACATAATCTCCGGAGAAAATGTCCTTCCAAGGTTCGTTATAGGACGTCAGCGGCTACATGTCAAATCACAACTTGATTTTTGAAGAACTTTGAAACCATCTTTGCAGTCCCGCTCGGAAGAGTGGCGGCATCTATGAGCGTATCATGTTGTTTGTCGCTTGTACGATCCACTTGTTCTCGGATCGTGACGTGTAGGAAACTCGCCCAGACGGTCATTTCAAATCTGTTGGAAGGAGCTCTGTGGGACGGCGATCGGCTGCAGAAGTCCGGCGGGTCTCTTGGGCGGCGTTTTTTGGCCCAGCCAGTGACGTCAGCTTCGGACATAGTGGGAGATATCGGTTGTAAGGCGGGACTACTAGTATCTTGTTTGGTTTTATTTTTTTTCAATAGTGCCTGCTTTGCCGAGATCTACGAAGGACGGCTAGTCATGGGACGCTTCCAAAAGTTTGCACGAAGGTCTGCGAGGGTGACAAGAAGATAATTCGTTCTCGTTCCAGGGTGGAAATTTGCCTTTACCTGGGCGGAGTTTTGGGGGCTGAATCCTGGTAAGTTACGTTTGAAGGCCCTGTGCACGGTGACATTGCACCCTTCGTGGCACTCGATCATGACGCGTAACTCGTGGGCGGCGCGCTGCTGGGCGGCTACGTTGCTCGCCTACACCACTCCGATGTACGCACTGTCTTCATCGGAGTATTGTTGTGGTGGCTCGACGGGGCCGCGCGACAGGTAGTCGGAGTCGGGGAGTTTGTTGCCGCATTTATACACGATGATTTATACAACCGATCTATTCTTTAGGAGTAGGACAACCGGCACCGCCCGGGGACTTTTTGATGGCTGTATAATCCCGTCACTGAGCTTGTCCTCGACTTGTGTCCAATTGGCTTCCCGCTCTTGTGAAGACACGTGGTACGGTGAGTGTTCGTTAGGTCAGGCTCCATATATGGTTATTATTCGGTGCTTCGCAAGAGGAGTCTGACGTAATTATGAGTTTGATGAAAAACACTCTCTGTAGTGATGGAGCAAAGACCATAATTCGTTCTGTTTCTGTTGCGGTAGCGCAAGATTCACGTCGACGGGATGCGGAAGGTTGTAGACATCTTCGAATGCGCGTTCAAAGTCGGTGACCGCGATCACACCGCTTTCTTTGTGTGTTTCTTTGAAGAACGCAATTGCGGCGCGCTGGTTTATATGCTGGTACTACGCGGCAAAATTAGCGGTGAAAACGTGAGATTTCCTTTCTAAAAAGTGCGCAATGCCTCTGACGACGCATACACCCACGGCCGAGAAGCAAACTTCGGTGACTCTACGATAGCGTCTGCGTGGCTGCGTGGAAGGCAGCATTTTTAAAGTAGACGCTGATGATCAAGCTAGCGTGGGTTGGCAAGAAGGCACGATCATCGGCGATCCTTACAGTAGCGCGGCGCTCGGGGTTCGGTTCCGGCGTCATGAAATGCTCGGAGGAAAAACCTATCGGCTTGATTGGCAGGTCAATTTTTGCACCGTTGTCTGTCAAAAAGTCAATTCCGAGAATTATGTTGTAGTAGAAGTTAGGCAAAGTGACGAACGGAACAGCGTGCGTTATGCCATTGGTAGTGATGCGCGATATGCATGTTCCACTTAGCATTACCAGAGGGCCTCCTGCTGTGCGTATCTGCACACCGCCCCATCTGGCCGTAACATTCTCCCGATTAGACGCGAATGATCTGCGGATTACTGAATAGTCGTCTCCCGTGTCTAAGAGGGCGACTACATCAAAGCCTCGAGTTTAGGGTGCGTCGACGCGTCGTATGTCAGCTTGTGCGTGTTGACGGTCGGGCACTATGCGTCGTTGTTGTCGTCGTCTTCTCAGCGCCAGGATCGGTCATGTCGAGTCATAGCTTGCAGCTTGCGGGGTGATTCGGATTGCGTAGAAGATCTCAAAGGTTAATGAACTTCTTCCCGGATCACGTTAGTCAGAGAAGAGACTTGAGGTTGTGGCGTCACTCGAAAACGTTTCCGAAGCTCTTCCCTGACAACTCTTCGGATGGTCTCCGGTAGTGTATCGAGCTAATATCTCCGGCCTAGATGGTGCCCCAGAACAGCGTGCTGACAGGGCGTTCGTACTGCTTCGTTCGAATTTCGAGCGTCTTCTCCATTACGGAAGTTTCAGACGTGAAATCGGCGCCCGTCTTGAGGAGAGAGTGGATAGGGTCAAGGCAGGAGAAAAACTCTTGCTCTACTCCTTGCACCAAAATCCTTAGTTTCTTACAGTAATTTCCTGGTCCATCCTTATTCTTCTCAACAAATATCACGACCCCTTCATTGGGGTGTTGCGCATGCGTTTCCAGCAAACGTGCGGGTCATTATTTCCGCTACACGGTGACGAATGTTATTTGAAAATAGCCGTTTATGAGAGTCCGGTCGCTTAGGCAGCTTTGGTGGCTTTTGAAGCAAGTTGGAGTTGTATCCTCTAAATAGAAAAAACACGGCGCAAAGTTTCTTCGTCACCCGACCTCTTAAATACCAGGACGCGCTTCATTTTCTCCAACCAGCCGTCAGGGTCTTCGTTCGGAGCTCTACGGAATGATAGTGGTTTCCAGGGCTGTTGCAGAACGATTTAAGGAGTGGCTCCGTGCCGCATGTTGTCGGTTGCAGCGGTCTTTCTCTTAGTTTTTTCCGGTAGGAGACAAATGTCTGCCGATAAATCTTGCAGTCGGCGGCTGGCTCACCGTGAGGTGGCGTGTCGGCTTCCAAAAGGCGTAGGGAGAATAAAGGGTGCGGACCCCGCACATCCGCCAGATGTCAGGTAGCCAAAGACGACGCAGCTGCCTTGAAGGAAAAACAAGTTTATTGGAGCGAACTTGTGCTCCCCTAACACTTCGAAGTATAGGCAGCGGCGAAGCAGCCGTCAACAAAGTGTCGCGCTTAGGCGAGTGTCGGCGAATCATATATCGCTGCGTCTGCCCTGCGAGCATTTATCTTTCTGCGCGGGTGTTTGTCGGACCGTATGGAGATACGGTCCGACAATAGAGATCAATGGAGAACAATGGAGATCAAAGACTCTTCTAGGCTCGGGACTTTAGGCCGAAGCATTCTCCCAATCACATGAGATAGGCCGTGCGGCATAAGAGAAAAATAATAGAGCGGGCGCTTCGCTTCGCACGCACGTAACACAGCCCGGTACAGCCGGGCGGTCAAAACATAACGTAAATAAACCAATCCAATGCATGGTTCGCGGCAAGAAATAAATCAATTACTGTACCTTAAATTACTTAAAATCGAAAGGTGGGTGCCCTCTGCGGCTGATAAATAGAATGTCGAGAATGTTGAATTGGAGGAACTGGGCCCCACTAGGCAGTCTAACTTCTGTATCGTGTACGAAACGGAATGGTACGATGGCTAGCGAGCGCAGCAAGCTTAGGAATGGGCTATACCGGGGGCTTGCATGTTGCGACGGCGCGGTTGCAGAGGTAAACAGACGATTAATAAGGGGCTCGTTGGTGTCACTAGATAAGGTAATAGAGTACCGCCACTGAGGCTCGCCAGTCAACAATGGCGGCCTTTTTGTCGTTTATCAGAATAGGGATGTTGGCACTTCTATTGCCTGGCCGCCAACTTCGACCTGCTCATTTGTTAACAAGTCTGCTGGAGATGCAACAAAACAGCATCTTCGGACATAGTCACGAAGGTACGGACACCCGCGTGGCTTCATAAGCTGAACATTATCTCTTCACCTCTATGCGGAACGTGTGGTGCTACAGGCGACATCGGTCATTTTATTATGGACTGCCGCGAGCATGTGGAGGAGCGGTTAGCTTTGTTTAAAGAACTGCGAAGTAACGCCGCTCCGCATGCCTCTTTGAACGATTTAATTTTCCCAGAAGGCCATTGGATAAAGAGGAGGGATATCTTTCGTTTGATCCTGCAATTTTCGAGGGTCACAAGCCTCAGCGATTCATAGTGAATTCCCGCGCATAGCGGTAAAAAGGGGCTGATCGGGAGAACAATTGCCGGCATATCATGCAAGGCTTGGTCCACCCGTCAATAAACATCGCCACCACCACCACCACCACCACCACCACCATGAAGGTGGATCCCGTGTCCCAGCGACCCAGACCCCGCGCCTGCGAAAAAGGTGCCAGCCCGCTCCGGTCAGAAGGGATGGGCTGCGTGCTAAGAAAGTTACGAATTACAAGCAGACACTACTCCAAATCAAACGCAACACTTCCAGTGCACCTCCTGCTCAAATAGCAGCACCAAATAAAGCAGAAAACTAATGAATGGACGCTGAAAACCTACCCCAAACTCAAAACACCACGTCCATTACCAAAGATGCAACACTGGGAACTAAACAAACTAGGTGAGGACAGCTTCCACGTCAAACCAGCAGGTTTAATCAGTTAAAGCAAGAAACAGAGCAACGTTTATATGCCTTAGAAAGCATGTTAGACTTATATAATCGTTTTAGCTGATTATGCACAAACACCTACATCCGCTGAGCACCTCAGTTGTATTCCAGGGCCCTTTTCGTCCTCATTCTACAAATAGAATATGTCTATGCGCCGCTCTCAAGAAGTGAGTCGGATATCTCGGCAACCAGACGTTTAAAGGAGCGCTGACTCCAATTTTCTGCGTTAATATTGTGACGTGGCAATGAAGGCACTGCTCGTAATAAAATGTGTTGACAGGCAAATACGAGCTGGTAGCTAAAGCAGCAACAGAATTTCAGGTACAGCGCGCACGTTCGCAAGACTCTCAGCGTCGTCGTCGTCTCTCTATCAAGGCTGTGTACCAGCTTGGCAGTGGCCCATTTCCCTGGAGGAGAGGTTGGCCTTAACTCAACACCTGGATTGTCAATGTGCAAGAGCCCTTGACATAACCCCGGGCGGCGAGAGCACCGACGTGGTGCAAACGACAGAACAAGGTTAGAGGCAGCTTGGATCGCGGGAATGGTACAGCTTCAGACGGGAGGCGTGCACAAGTTGCGACGTTGAATGGGATGACTACGAAGGCGTGAGGGGTCCAATTTCGTAGGTCACGGGAGTTACCATACGTAGGATGCGATAAGGGCCCGTGAAACAACAGAGCAGTTTTTCAGAGAGGCCGGCGTGGTGCGATGGGGTCCACACGAGGACTAAAGTGCCAGGGGCGAAGTACACATCGCGATGGTGCTGGTCATAGCGCCCTTTCTGGGCTGCTTGTGCGGTGGATATCCTGGCGCGGGCAACCTGTCAGGCCAAGTCAGCGTGCGCTATCGCGTCTCGTGCATATTCACTTGTAAACGTCCCCGAGTTAGGCAATACGGTGTCCAATGGCAAGGCAGGGTCGCACCCAAAAAGAAGAAAGAAAGGAGAGTAGCCAGCAGTGTCGAGGCGAGAAGAATTGTAAGCAAAAGTAACGTAGGGTAGTAGTACGTCCCAGTCACGGTGGTCGGCGGACACGTACATGGCCAGCATATCCGTGAGCGCCTTGTTGAAGCGTTCAGTAAGTCCGTTTGTCTGGCGTGATAGGCGGTGGTAGGGTTGTGCTTGGTACGGCAGGAACGAAGGAGGTCATCAATAACTTGAGGTAAGAAGCAGCGCCCACGGTCCGTAAGCAGTTGACGAGGAGCACCGTGGTGCAAGATTACATCATGCAGGAGGAAGTCGGCTACGTCTGTGGCACAGCTGGTGGGGAGGGCACGTGTGATAGCGTAGCGCGTTGCATAATCGGTGGCGACAGCAATCCACTTGTTTCCCGACCGGGACCAGGGGAAGGGCCAAGCAGGTCCAATCCTACACGAAAGAATGGTTCTGCAGGGACAGCGATTGTTCGAAGGGTACCCGCTGGAAGCAAACGAGGCGTTTTTCGGCGTTGGCAGAGGTCACAAGCCGTAACGTATCGCCTCACGAACCGGTAAAGGCCCGGCCAGTAAAAGCGCCCACGCACGCGGTCGAAAGTTCGAGCCACGCCATGTCACGGGCTCTTGAACATTGGCAAGATCCCGTGACAATATTAATGCACAGTTTGCTTCCTTCACTCAACAGAATACCCTGGCTGAAATATGAGCTGCCTGCGACGCAAGAAACAAAGTTCAATTGGACCTCATTTATCGCGCCGACGGAGAAGAGCGCGGAGCGGCACTCAGGAAATGGACATCAGCGTGGCATCACCCCGTGGAGCCAAAAGAAGTGACACGAGAGCGCTCGTCCAAAACTCGTGATGTCACTTCACGCGCGCGGCCCCACAAGCGGCGAGCTGGCACAACCCCCTCTCAAGCGGGCGCCGCTGACGTCTGAAGAAAACGGTGTGGTGAGACCGGGAGTCTATCATATGCGCCGTTCGGAATAAAACCGCGGGAATCTGAAACAAACGATATTTAGGCTGTTCAGGGTAATTGACTATCGCGCGCTGAAGTATTTGAAGTGCTGTTTCAGGTTCGCCAGACCATTCAGCATTATTAAAAGCAAAAAAACTGCAACATAAAATGCTCATATCAGTGCTTCTTTGGGCACAAAATGTAGGGCCTACCCTTCTTCTCACAGAAATGAAGGCTAAGTTGCATAAACTTGATTGGCTACATCTCTGGCAATGGGAATTCGAGATGTATAGCCGACTAAATTACGTACGCGACTTCCTACGGGGCCGCATGCTAAAATGTCTTTAGGCATACACACTTCCAAACACTCCAATCCGCAGGAAAATAAACACCCCAAGGCTCTTTGTTGTAACTTACACTCTTTATTAGTGTCATGGTTAGCATTTCCAGGGACATAGTAGCATACCAGACATCAAATGCGCATTATATGCCGACGAACTCACAGTATGAATAATAAAACGATGGCTTGGCCTTAACAAAAGCACGTTAAGACAGCAATAAATACAATACAAGAGGTACGGCATCAAAAATGGGTAGAGTTGCTTCACCACCAAATCGAAAGTTGTGATTATAACCAAGCATTGGTAAAAGCAGGAACCGGAAAATATACAAATCAGCATTAACGGCTCTCTGATACCACACACTCATAAAATATTAGATTCTAGGAATCGCAGTTCCAAGTAACGTGAAGTCAACATCCACGGCAGCAGCCGTTCCGAAGCAGAGAAACGAAATAATTCGTATGATTAGAAGGATGCCAATCATGACGTGTTGTAAGGAAGTAGAGGCGCGTCGTGTTAGGGATGCGATGCTGATCGCAAGAATAAGGTACCACTCTCATACCTTACCCTTTCTAAAGAAGAGCGGCGCTGCTGAGCATGAGGACGCGGGTTCGATTCCTGGCCGTTGCGGCCGCTTTTCTGAGGGAGGCGAAACGCCAAAACGACCATGTGTACGACATTTCGGCGCTCGTTAAAGATCCCTAGGTGTCAAAATTATTACGGAGCCCTCCACTACGTCGCGCCTCGTCGCCTGCGTTGTGTCGGGGCGTTAAACGCTAAAATCAATTATTCAATCTAAAGAAAGACAATTAGGTGGGAGAACCTTATCAAAGAGCCACTAAAAGTTTCCCTTGGGCAACCCATTAGTTCCAGAAATTAGCCGTTAGCGAAAAGAGGCGCCTATGTCACCATAAAAGAAATAACAGTTAATTTTCCAAGCCAGCATTAACGCCTCCGTGCATCCTCACAGGGCAGGTGGATTCTAGACAAAATTAATTACGGCAATGAGTCATGCCTCAACCCAACCATGACAAGGGCACCCAACTTAATACTGGGACAACACAAAGCCTTAGTCTTGCAAGATCTCCCAAGAACATGGACCCTCAGAGAAATGACGAGAGAAGGAGGCAAAGAGCAATCTTCCGTAGAAATTTGTGTGAACGAGCAGACCCTAGACCTATAATATATTATGTCTATGTGAGTGTGGAGAACAACACACTGTGCAGCGTCGCAGTCCTGAGTTTTATTTCGTACCCTGCCGTTCTCACGACCCTCAGTATGGGCAGCTTCTCCAGAGTAGCAGACATGGAGGCACAGGGTATGTCTAGGGCCATAGGTACCACGGCGAAAATTCCCCACAAGATTCAAGCACACAGACTATGCCATTATCATCTTCACATAATCGCAGGAAGCATGTCGGCCAATAATACAGTATACATTCTATTACCCAACATACATACAACAATATATGAACCTCTGGCCATGACGAAATGCTTGGAATTGAAAAAGCATAGTCGCTGCCTCGTGAGATGAGAATCCGGGCATCAGGTATTCGGCATACGGAGGTATAGCCTAAACCGAAAATACTTAAACAATTGAAACCAAATAGAACGGAGCTTCCTGTTTCACAAGACTACCTAACTGGAGAACAAGGGAGAACAAGGCACACTACTTCGTCAGGCCCAAAAAACACCCTACTAACCCGGCTAGATTGCACATTCTTAACTTCCATGGGACTGAGTCATCATCTTGCTACTGCTGCAGAGGCTATCCCAATGCCAGCCACGTACTGTGGAACTTCCCCCGCTATATTTCCGAAATATCTGCAATACACCCAGAAACAAAGCAGCGTATCTCAGTCCCACCAAGCTGTCTCAGGATACCTCCTTTCTTGGCCAGCCCTTTCTGGTAATCCACATCAAGAAGGGACGGGTTCTCGGCACTTCAGAAGATAGCCAACGACTAGGGCTGTCCGGATCACTTCCGACTGATCCTGGATAAAGTCTACTCTCTGTTTCGGACACACTGCTGTACCTAAAACACTGCTGTACGCGTTATCTCTCACTCGCGTTCGGAACGACGTCGGTCGCGCGCTGCCGCAGGGCAAGGAGAACTGACACAAATGATCGACTAAAACGCATCAACAACAAAATGGAAGTGTACATGAACCGTCGCAGCGTAAACAAATGTCACGTGAGGCGAACTGATGAATGATCATGGCGGGGGCAGGAAACAGTAAAAAGAAAGAGTGCCGATACTCCGAAAACCTATCTAGTAAAAATAGCGCTCATGACGTTGAGAAGTGAGCGGAAGGAGCGGCGCCAGCTGCCTCCAAGGGCACTTGTTAACGTTTAACTAGCGCGGCCGCAAAGTTCAACGAAAAATTCAAGACTGCACAGGTCAACCTTAGGTTGATTGGAGGACTGTCCCTTAGTTTTACTGAAAATGGATGCACGAAATTATCATTCGCCAAACTCGCACATTTCGCCGCATTGGTTTCACGTTCCGAAGTGTTCTGACCACTCCCACGTATGATGATTTAACACGAAACTGTTTTATTCCTGGATACACGGATATTTCGCTGACGTCATACCTGTCACGGGACTGACGCCAATACAACCAAGCAAGCGGCTTGTAAAGGGTGCACCCCTGCACACGGTGTCTTCTTGCGGGGTGTCCACATTTAGTACTCAAGATTACGTTACACCTAGTGTTGTTCGTTTTGAAATTGTATATTTTAACACGAAAGCGTTTTATGCTGGAATACACCAAGGTTTCACGCACGTCATATTCGTCACAGAAATGACGCCAGTACACCTTTGCCGAAACGACCCGACAGCAGGACTTCGCTCGCCAAGCACACCCCCAAGACAGCAGCCGACCCGCAAATCATGCTCTGCTGCAGATTTCGCTGCGCATTTTACTCTCGTGTTTTACCGATTCCTATGACACTGGAATTAACCACAGGAATTAACCACAGCGCAACACCAGGAGAGTAAAGCACCAAGTCACTGCCATGTTTTCTTTATTACTCCTACTCTGCTCGTTCTTTCACCGCATTTCATTCATCGAGAAAAGCCCGTATTAGTTCTGTAAAAGCCCGTATAAAATTCTGCGTCGTGGCCCCGACTTACTCAATTGCAGGT
The DNA here is from genome assembly GCA_013339765.2 of Haemaphysalis longicornis. NCBI lineage: Eukaryota > Metazoa > Arthropoda > Arachnida > Ixodida > Ixodidae > Haemaphysalis > Haemaphysalis longicornis. The sequence continues at coordinate 27,091,387 of CM023452.1, read as the reverse complement.
TTATCTTTCACTAGCCGCGTTCCACTTTTGAGATTCAGACTTACTTTGCATATATCCATTCTGTGATCGCTACTTTGAATCTTGATTAGTTCATAAGGTCCGCCACAATACCTTGGTTGTCACTTGAAGTTAAGTCAATTTTGTATTTTTTTGTTTTATCGTCCGGACCACATATTACTCATTTACTAATCTTTCCTTTGCAGAAGAATGTTTTCATTATTTTCATGTTATTTGTCTCCGCAGATCCGCAGTGTATCTCTTCTACTGTTGCGACCGCCTACTCCAAAGTTCCCCACTGACCTTTCTCATTTTCTTTTCCCCTACATTCCCGTTCAAGTCTCGATCACAATCGCCAACTCTGTTGGTCCGTTCTTTATTGCTGATTCAACGTCCTCGGAGAAACTTTTAGGGTCTCATCATCTTAGTTTACTGTTTGAGCGTATGCTTGTACTATCTTTAGCTTGTGTCGCTTGTTTAGCTTGAATACTACTACGGCAACGGTCTTGTTAATGCAAAGAATTCCTCCTGGACCCCTGCCATTTCCCTGCGGAATAAATGTTAACCCGTGCTATCTCTTTTATTCATGTCCTCGGTAGCACAAAATAAGTCCGCTAGTCAGTTCCATGACGAATTTTTCGGTATTTTTTTCCGCGTAAGACTACAATATCCCACTTAATGTTCTAGACTCCTGTCATACCAGAGCTTGTGTGTTAAACAAAGTCAGATTCAGGTTCTAAAGGCCTCCAGTCTAGACCCAGAGATGTTTAGCACCCTCTGCTGTATCACGGTCCTGACCACCGCCATCGTAAAGAGTTCTGCAGCTACTGGGGACTGAGGGCCGAGCATTGAATTTAACAGCCATGCGAGTGAGGGGGTAACTAAGAACCAGAGTGGCCAGATCCTGCTCGGGAGAGGAACAGCTGTTGGCGACCGTAACAGCCTTCCAAGCGTGTTTGCACTTGCTCAACTGAGCCGCGTCGGTATCCAGGGCGATCGTTACTTCCAGAGCAGGCAGAATTTAAAACCTGCAACCGTTGTGCTGAAGGTACGCGAAGCACGATTGTCTACAACAAATGCTCCAATTCGAGTGTGCGCAACAATGCCTTAGACCATGGGGATAACTCGGGAAAAAAAGCACGAAGTAACTGCAAAAGCACAGATTCGGTCTGGGTTGGTGACCCCTGGCTGACCTACGCAGGAAGGTGCATTTCGTGGCAAGAGGTGTATAAATACCCTCCCTCATGGGAGGTATGTGCAAGAAGAGCACGGAATCCTATTATAAAAATGGGAAATATTATAAACAGGGTGGGCAGGGATTAAAATTGGAATATCAACCAGGGCTGGTTCCTCAGGAGGCCACAACAACAATTGTGGGCCTATTGATGTGTTTTAGTGCTCTTTTAACAAGAAGAGAAGACCAAGTGAAGAGGTGTACACAGGATATTAGGACAAGTTAAAAAGGGATTGAAAAAGAACTATTGTAAAAGGGTAGAACTATATATGTACATTAAGGTTTAAGGAAGAGAGGAACACGTTAGTGGCCCCACCCGCTTGAAAATATCGGAGGTTAGTTTTATAATCGCGTAGATGTCATGGCGTAAGGGAGTGCACGAGATCATATATTACTTATAATGAGCGATAAACACCACATAAGAGCAATACTGTAAAAGAGCGTTAAAGTAGGAAGTACAAATAATAAACGAAGTAAAAAGTTGGAGGAGTGAGAAGTAGCGGAAATCCAACAAATGTCTGTAAAAAACCAGTTGCAACCACAATCAAGATAGCTCAGGTAGGGATATCAGTAACAGAACAAGGTGAAACCACAATCAAGATAGTTCAGGTTGGAACATTAGTAACAGCAAGACCTAATAACAAATAAAGGGGGGAAATACGCGAGGAAGGAGAGTTGGGGGAAGTAATCAGTTTCTGAATTTTACAGAAGGTCTACGAGGGCACAAGGGACAGCATGACAGGGGAAGTTGCAGATCACGATCACGGCAGACAACGAGGAAGGTAATTGTATCAACTGATCAAGAGGAGTCAAAATTGTGCACGAGATTTGACCATCGAGGAAGCAGTTAAGCTGAATATATGTTTGAATATCAAGATCACAAGTATTAAGAACGGCGTGTTGATTCATATATGACCTTTCGCATATTGGTTTATCAACATACCGCTGATTGCCTCCCCTCCCTTGGCTTGGTTTCGCGTTATAGATCTCTCTTCTTTCTTCTGTCTTTCTTCTATTCCTGTCTCCTAAAACGCTTTTTGACTTCGGTCCAGTTTATTTTTAATTGGCGTCACACGTGGTACGTATGTGGTACGGGTTGGGCTTTTATCTTACTTTATAGGCCTTTATTTTGTCTGTCTGCCTGTCTGCAGCACTCGGTCCGAGACGTATTGGCGCCCGTTCGACTAACGAAGAATGCATCTTACACGGTCTATTGCAAACGCTCGGCACTGTAGAAATTCCAACATAACCAACGGCTGCAGCGAAACCATTGGGAAGAGCCGGGGCCCGTCGCGCCGTAAAATAGACAAATAATTGTAGACAGCAATGAAATACCTGTTTTCTCAATACGGTCCATTTTCTTGGAGCGGAGGCCGAAGTTGTTCGAATGAGGTTAGTTTGCAACTTACAGTTTGGAAACGTTTTCTTAGCGATTTCGCTTCGGTACAAGTATTTGGCTCGAATTATCACGTCACCTGTTATGGGTATATTTTTATTCAAAATGGCAGGCTTTGATTCTCGACAATCTGGTTCAAAATGTGCTTCGTTTGTGCAGCATTTTACTAAAACGATGGGCAGCCTTGCATAGATGTCTTGCATCGCGTGACATGACTACTTAGCACTGCCATTTATCTGTTTGAAGTTTAGGCTTAAAGCCTGTCCTGAGTAATAGGAACGGTAACGTCTAGGAAGTTTACAATGTGATTGGTGTAGGAATAAGGAAGGGTAATACCAAGATGTGCTAGGTTATTTGCCTCTATGATGGCCAGGAGCTCCGTTTCATCGAGCTTCCATACAACACATATGGCCTCAATATACATGGTTAGGTTAAAGGGCATTAAGTTTATTAGCGTCCGGAACGTTAGATTACAGGAATGCCATCATATTATTGACGTAGTTAGTACATCAATTGTCGTTCCGCTGACTCGCACATAATTGATCCTGTCGAACTGAAATATCTCAGCTTATGTTCTTTAATAAGTATAGTTCTAAAAGAAAAATAATTGGTATATTTGTCACACGGAAACTGGTCATAGGCAGAAGATAGAGCGTTGAAGCCCTCTGCATAAGAAATGTCCGAGTACAGTGACACTATAGCGAGGGTGACCAGAAAGCAGTTACCAGAAATTTGATTTTTATGATGTCTGAGAGAAAATTATTTGCATTTTTAATGAAGGAGAGAAAAATGGGCTTATCGCAAATGAGGTTGTCAACATAACGTAAGAGGTTTAGGGTAACAGTGCCAATTCTGGAAACAATGCGGTGACCTTGATTGTTCTCCTTACGAATACTAGGGAGTTGGTAAAATATAATCCATTGTGGGCTAACAAAAACCACGGAACGATCCGTGGTTTTACAGCTTGTTTACTTTGAACCAGGTCAGTAAGTTTATTTTGGACACTTTGCTTATAATCCTCAGGGTGACCACTGGGTAGAAATGGTATGTAGAACTTCGATACCAATAGTTGCTTATTATCTTCGTTATCATAGTCGATTTTATTAAATCAGAACTAAAGGCCAAGAAACGATTTATTTCACCTGAAAGATTTCGTGCTCCGCAGCTCACTGAGTTTGTCTTCTATAGTAAACGATGCCTTTTTTTGCTGAGAAAGATATAATTACAGCTGGCATTTTTCTCTACCCTTTCCCTTCGTTTTTTTTTCTGACGTTTCGAGCACGCCAGAAAGCGCCTTGAGCAAGCCCGGCACGGTAATAATTCATCATTCTTCTCCATTTTTGTTTTAATTTCATGCCATGTTCTTCTTGTGTCGTAGGGCAAATTCGGAAAGCAAGTTCTGGTGTTTATTGGGAGTGAGATGTTTTAGTGTTGCCCCCTGGCTCATGACTCGCACCGCTGTCCTCTGGTACACTGCGCTTGTGAGGAGCAACTGCGCTAGAAATCCCCCTTTTGAGGCTGTAGTCTATTAAAAGGCGTATTTCCAGTAATACATTGTTTTGCCTGCCTCTAACACCTCCGAATAAAACCAAGTTCTAGGCCGCACAAGTTGGCCACACATGAGGAGAGAAGGAACAACTTTTTTGAGAGCCTCTTAAGAGCATCTTAATAGCGTGCCTGCGCCCGCGCGTGGGCGTGTGTATAAGTGTGTGTGTGCATGCGCCCGCGAGCATGTGCGAGGGTGCGCGTGTGTGTCTGCGCGTGTGCTTGTGTGCCAGCCCTCTGCGCGTGTGCTTGTGTGCGAGCCCGCGCGTGCGTGTGCACGTGCGCGTGCGGGCGTGGCTGCGTGCGCGTGCGCGTGTGGGCGTGGGAGTGTGTGTGTGCATTTGTGCGTGCACGTGTGTGCGAGTGTGCGCGTGTGTGCCGGTGCGTGTGCGTTTGGGCACCCACGCATGCGTACGTGAGCATGTACGCGCGTGCATGGGCTTGTGCGTGGGTGCGTGTGTGTGCATATGTGTGCGATGGTGCGCGTGTTTTTCTGTGCGTTTGCGTGTGTGCACCCACGCATGTGTATGTGAGCATGTACGCGCGTGCGTGTGCATGTGCGTGCGTGCGTCCGTGCGTGTGTGTGTGTGCGTGTGTGCGTTTGTTTGTGTGTGTGTGATATGACTTGAACATTTTTTGGTGGTTCATCAGCATAAATGACGGAAACTGACTAGCTATAGCTTCCATCCTTGTAACTAACTGTTTACACTCGGCAATGTCTTGTAATAACAAACAATAGGTGTGTCGTTTTACACTCTATATGGGGTTGTTCACAGTTACATATATCAGACGGGGTTGAAACTCAGATTGCTTTGTGGATGAAGCGGTTATGGCGCACCACCGTGTATATGAGCGCAGCCTTCGAGCTTGGACCGACCACGTTGTTGGTATCTTGCTGAATCGCTAACAATTTGCTCCATAAACCTACGTACTGTGTTGAAGTCTTGTATAAAACCAGCACGCGCCCACACATACAGTACGTTATTTGGGACTCGACCTACCTTTTTGCATCCCATACTGCATGCCAGCATAGTATCGTGCTATGACTACGTCAAATGATGTGATACGATGTTACCGAGCATTCGGCCAGGTTACAAAAACTATTTTAGCACCATCTTAGATTTGATTACCAGGAATCGTAATGCCTTCTGCTAATTGCGACAACACCTAAAGCATGGAATTTGATTTTATTTGAATTTTTTGTGTTGTCTGTCATTAACAGGTGGCTGTTCCCTTTATTCGAAAGATTGCTCAATTAAAAAGCTGACGCCTTGTTCGGACTCTTCACGCTTCGCGCCGGACCGGTTTCGCAAGGCATGGGGTTACGCTGGCAATGTTTCACACGAAGCGTCATCAAAAACTGGAATGGAAATCACGCGTTGATATATAGTGTACCTGATTTTAATTCTTTTATTGTGATAAAACGTTACACACCAGCAAAATGTGGTGTGACCAAGCGTCAAAAGTTTATCAAGCACAAGGAAACAGCATGGAGAGCGAGCCCGAGTGAAGCAGATGACAAATGTGATAAACTCCAAGACGACGCCAACGCCGTGCCGCCCGTGGTCACGCTCACTGACAAATGGCGGGGACGAGTCAGCTTAGTGAAGGTTATCTGGGAATGCTCCATGGACGTGGCTCCACCTAGCAGAAGGTGTGGAAAATACGTACGCAGTGGATCACAAATTTCAAGGCCGTCTCGTTTGTGGTCGATCCTTCTGATTAAACCTGCTTTTGCCGCTGGCTGAATCAAGTATACATGCGTTAAAGGGGCCCTGAAAGGCATTTTGAGCACACTAAATGAACTAGCGCAATCGCTAGAGTGGGTCGCCAACGTCACCTGTGCCAAGTATTACTCTTTTACGCGCAGCGGAATGCTCACACTTTGTTGCAAAGTTTGTCGCTTTTTTCTCACCCTTTCCTTCGTGTTTTTGGACGCCGCCATCTTCACATGTCTACATCATCGATTCCCAGATGTTCGTCATGAGCTAGACATCCTGCTATTGGGCGGCTTTTTCACGCACTTCCGGTAAAGAGATGAGTCGTCTGCTCAGCGTCGGCTCGCCGGCTGATCTGCCAGCGGAGTGCCGGAGTGCTTTGACATTTTACGACAAACGAAACAAGTGTAAACAAACGCTTAACCGTTTGTATTGAATGCAACACGGCCCATAACACGACGTGGATTTTATCTTACGTAAGTACGTACCATAAAGAAAGTCCCGTGGCACTTCTTTGGTGCAATCGCAGAGAACGCCCTGAGCCGAATGCCCGGGTTCGACGCGTACATTTTATTCAACTTCAAAACAATCCAGAGATGCGTTTCGAACGAACGCAACGTCACAACATGCGTTGCAAGTCTGAACCGCGATTGACAGACGATGAGTTGCCTCCTCCTGCCCGTCGTAAATACGGCACTCACCTCACACCCGGTTTGCGGGGACGAGCAGCAAGTCACAACTCTGGCGCGCAAGCGAGAAGGCTTTTAGCCAGGCACACTGCACATACGAAATGCGAGGTTGAGTGGTACGTCGTTCGAGAAAGATAATCCAGACCATGGGAAGCACTATCCACCCGCAGAAGTACAATGTCGCATTTCATCGCGAAACGAACGCGTCCACAACACACAGGAGGCGATGCACACACACACACAGCTTCGGTCGCTGCATTGGCTTAGCTGCAAGCTTCGTTCGGACAATCAGCGATGCTACGACGATACAGAGCTGCGTGAGTACGACGTGCTAACCACTTCACGTATTTAAAAACACAGGGGCAAAGAACTAGGTTCATCGGAAGCAAAAAATCTCTCCTCCATTATAGTGCCTGAAATACACTGGCTAGTGTGCCGAGGGCGGGCTCCAGGCGAGCGCCGGGAGCGATGTATGCGGCCGTCTGCCGCTTGGGGCGCTGCCATGCGGGAGTGTGCGCGTTCACCCGGCCCGAGCAGATCGCGCGGTTACCTCCGAGCTGCGTAGCAGACGGCAGCGGCAGAACTTTCCATTCCCGCTTGCGACGAAAGCGAGCGAAAGCGACGGGAATTCTGTCGCGCAACCAAAATTTGTCCCGACCATTCGACAAAAACAATCGTCGCGCGACAAAGCGACGGAATTCCTGCCGCTCTCACTCGCTTTCGTCGCAAGTGCGAACGGGCCTTTATGCGCAATCTCCGCCCCACATAAAACAAGCTCTTGCTTGTCGCCTGGGCATACGGTTGATATCTGACTACGTTACACTGTGCTTGCCAGTGTATTTAAACGATGTCACTAGGTTTGAAACGTACGCGCTCGGCGTGCAGCTTTGTAACCGCAAGCGGTTTCACATACGCACGCTATTTTGCTGCTAATAGAGTTTTAGTACAGCGTTTGTGGCCTTTGCATACGCTAAACGCTAAATTTTTGCGTCCCGCTACGTGACACCGCGATGGGAGTTTTAGTAGAGCGTCTCATCAGTTTTGCGTAGCGACACACTAATGCATACGGCGCCATCTGTCAAATGTTTTCCGAAATGTCTCGCCGGCTGATTTGCTAGCGGAGTGCCGGAGTGTTTGGACATTTTTCGACTATCCAAACAAGTGCAAACAAACGCTTTCCCGTCAGTGTTGAATGCAACACATGGGTGCAGCTTGTCAGAACACGGGTTCTCGCTGATCGAGTGCAGCGTTGGTTTGCTCTTCGCCTTCACGTTCATCGCCGCTGATAAAGCAATCCGATCCGGCGCGTTTTGTGCACGGGTTCTGTGTCGGTTGAAAATGTCTTTTTTCACATGCCGCCGGTAGTAGGAATTACAACCACCGCAAAATAACACCCGGCACCAGCGGGGCCACATCTGAGACTGCGCTTTTTGGATAAACAGTGCGCGGTGCACCAAAGGGAACGAGCGCACGATTCTCCCCACGCGGCTGCGAGTTCGCCGCCGATACCAACTGCAGCCCTGCAGCTACGTACACCGCGAAAGGGCAAGGCCAGGCCGCACACATGCGGCCAGGTCATTCATTCGCTTTTCCAGCCTGTGTCCATGGTGTCTACAGAGATGAAAAAGCCGAAAGAGCTGGCCCGTAGCAGACGGCAGTCTGTGGGAGCGCAATAGCGGAAGTACGTCACCGCTGAGGAGCGGAGCATCATGGGAGGGGAGGACAACAGCGAAGAAACAGTTGAAAGGAGGAGGAAATACGGCGCGACGATAATTCGCGGTTTTTGATTTACGATTTCTCAGCTAATACTCATCGCTTTAACGAAATTCTTGCAGGAGGAGATTGCTAATACATTGCTTTATTTGGTTACATGTACATCCATGCATCGGCGGAAGGCATTTCAGGACCCCTTTAAGGTAGGTGCGGTAGGCTGTCGCGTTAATTGACATGAGTGCGTCTATTCACTGTGCCTGCAAGCAAAGGGAACCATTGCAATAAAATCAGAACATAAACACAGCCTACCGCCTGAGGCGTGCCCTACTATTCTGTGATCTGTTGTTGCTCTAGTTTGTGTCTTAATACCACAGGACCGTTAGAAGTTCCCGCATACATTTATTTCACATTCGCATCTCCCTGTTGTTCTCGTATTTGTTTAGAAACGCTTACGCAAGCTCCACCAATCCCGTTTTCCCATTCATTTTGGGTTTGTGAAACCACCATGTGTAGTGTGCAAAAGTGGATTAGGCGTCGACACCTGCTTCTACGTTACGTGTTATAAAACCGCAGCGGCCACTGAGACAGAAATATTGGTATTCACAACGCTATTTTTTATCACTATAGGCAAACTTGATTTTGCAGTTTCACACTTTAAGTCCCTTTACAATTACAATAACGCCTCCCTTATCAGCTGGTTTTATACCTGCTGCCGAAAGCTTGCCAGTTTTCTTTTCTTTTATTTTTTTTGAATTTCTTTCATTTGGTACTTATGTTACATTGTACGTACAGCAACGGCGGACGCACTACGTACAGTTTGCTCTCGCTGTCTGCCTCGGTGCGCCTAGAATGCTCGTCAAAGGTGCTCCGGGAACAAGTACATCGAATGAAGGGACATCGACACACGGGCCTTCCATTCAGCCGGGCGTTCTTCAAACCGAAATCGTCTGCTCGCCAAACCTGGACCGCGTCGGATTCCTTGTCTGGCAACCCGGAACCACAGCAACAGAATTTAACCATTTAACCGCCCACCTACGTCGCATTCACTGGGATGCGACACTGGTGGACGCACTATGTGCTCACCGCTTCTTTTAATACAGGTTAGTTACATGAGCCATTGCGCAAGCATGTTAGCTTCAAACCCATTTTTATTTGAGGTGTCGTGCCCCAGTGACACCAAGGACTGGCTATTTTGGTTTTTTAACCACTGTACATCCACGCTGAGCCATGTTGCGTTGTCACAATTGTTGTTAGCTCTTTAGGGCGACGTGTAGTCGATCCCAGGCCCTGGTAGCGTTCAGGAAACTAGTACGCGGACCGACGCAGAGGATATCTCTGCCATCATGCAGATGTTACCAGGCTTGAGTCAGGTCAAGAAAAAATTTTGACGGATTTTGCGGACATATGGACTAGACAATGCGCCACTGACGGAAAAAGTGAAGAACTTGACTGAATTTGTGGACCTTCTAGAGAAACCTCGCTGGCAGTTCAATAACTCTTCGGCCACCTCGAAACCTCCGTCTGCAGAAATAGCAGCTTCTAAAGCTTCCACGGATGATTCCGAAAATATGCTACGAAGGAACAACCTTCTATTTTTAGGTTTTAAAATATTTCGTCGATAACCCGGAAGCAAGCCGAAGAAACTGTTGTTGCGTTATGCTCTAATAAGCTTGGTGTATCGCTTGACCTAGATAACATTGATCGAGCGCATAGACTGGGCACTTAGAGTGAAGGTACAAACCATTCCATAATAGTTCGCTTTGTTAAATTCAAAGATAAAGATGCGGTGTTAGGGGCGGGTCCGAAGTTGAAGACAAGTAACATTTCCATGAAGGAAGACTTCTCTCGTTCAGTGGGCTTAGCCCGCAGGAAAGTCACTGAATTTGCAAAGGCTCGGTCCTTGTCGTACAAACTAAAGTGCGATAAGCTTCGTATGCACGGACGAGACTTCATTTACGACGCTGATGCTGATAATGTCGTGCTGCAACAAAAGTGAACTTGAAACAGCGTCGAGCAATCCCAGTTGGTGGAGTTATTGGTTCCGTCTGCAATCCTCGATGCCCCCTTCGCTCCGCCCCCCCCCCACCCATTGAGTATGTGCCGTGCCGTCCTTCATTGGAAAACAACTTCTTTTACATGTTTTACTAGCCTGATAGGTTCACAATTGGACTGTGGTAGCGTTCATTTATGGGTCTGCAAGTAAAACATCTCTCAAAATGATGAACCCAGTGCTTCATCTGGGGCTTCGCCTGGCATGTGGCGCCTTCCGCAATAGCCCGGACGAAAGCCTCTATGTGGAGTGTAATAAATGGAACCCACAACGTCAGCGAGCATACTCAGATCTCCTTCACGCGTTTAAAATTTCATAAATGCCTCATCATCCTTTTAAAAACGTTTTTTAGGATACATACATCACTGAACTCTTCAAAATGGACCATAGTTCTCGGCGCCCTTCTCTTACAGAGTTGTAGACGTAGCATCAGAGCTTCCTGTCTTTTTTTAAATCCAGTCCAAATTTCTGTAACAGACTTTATACCACCATGGCATCTACTCTCTGTATCATGCGACACATCTTTCACACATATAGATAAAAACCAAGCTCCCAGCTGTGCAATTTTCCATCACTTCTTGTATTGGCAGCAGATGTATCAGTGTCCTGAATTTTATACGGACCCCTGTAAAAGTGCCACCTCTGTGTCGCGCGCTTCGCATGGACCCGGCAAAATTGTCACTAGAACTCTTAATAGTAATACGTGTATATCTACCGCAGAGGCTTGTGGTGTACTTCTTGTTGTTAATAATATACTGCAAAGCCTCATCCCACAATCCTTTATCTATAAAGAATCCCTCAGCGTTGTGCGGGCATCGTCTTCAACAAAGTATTCCAAAAACCGCGTTGTCAATCTGATCATCAAGGCTATAGTGTCTGTATATGTCCACAAGTTCTTTGGTCCTTTGCTGGGATCCTGGCCACTGTGGTATAGCTGGGAACGAAGGCGCGGATCAAATGGCTGCTTCTGCTACCCTCTTGAATACAGTAGACATAACCACCTTACCCCACACCGAAGTGAAGCTACACATCAAACAACTGCGCAAAACATGGCAAACAGACAACACGTTACACGTAATAAAACCAAACTTGGGACCATACACCACCGACACACGCAATAGATACACACTAGTCACCTTGGCAAGATTACGGGTTTGGCACACGCATCACACGAACTCGCACCTTCTCACTGGATCGCCAAAACGTTTGTGGAGCAGCTACGGAAAGGCCCTATCCATGACCCAGATCCCCATACAACGCAAGGCACTAGAAACAACACGACACAGTCACTTCTCGCATCTATGCAGACTACACATTACACTACACCCATCGTACTTTTTAGGGGACGACCCCATAATCACCCACACGCGTACTTTTATGTTTTTAGTGATTTCAAGTTTTTACATCTCATTTCTTACCATACATAATAACACCCTGGCCGTCTACGCCAGTCATCTACATTGTCTTTTATCTCATTTCACGTATGTTTTTAGTTTACCATTGAGTTACCATTACCTCGTCCTCATAAAACTTTTCCTTGGCGCTCTTTGCCCGTTGTCGGCCTTGCGCCGTAAAAACCTAACCATCATCATCATGACAGTTTCTCTCTCACTCTCTCTCTTTCTACACTCGTCACCGCAATGTCCCGCGAACGCGGTGGTAGAAACCCTTCAACACCTCCTCTGGGAAGGCCCCTACAGCCAACACCACTTCAAGGAAGTGTCAACTGGAGGGTCCCAGATGCGCCGGCGAGTGTAGTGCAATAAATGAGTTTTTTGCACATTTTGGGCGAAACAACAATCTGGTGTCCGCAGTTCCTGCCATTTTTAACAGCAGATGCGCTTAAGCTTTCATTTCCGCCACCGAGCGTTACCAGAAAACCGAGCCCACCGAGGGCACGTGAGAGTGCGCTTCGTAAGGAGCGCACGGCTTCACCCAGGCTCGCGCTTGGGCTTTCGACACGTGAGAAGCTGGCAAAATGCCTTTAAAATTAAACTGAGCGCACGCGAGCGTGTGCCTCGTGACGAGCGCCCGGTGTCGGCCATCTCGACTTTCGAGAACACTCTGCCCAGCACTCGTGGCCTAATGTCTCGCGTGCTGTACTCATAGCCAGTTCACGTTCGTTCGCGCCTGAAGTGGGGACTACACTTGCCTAGTTCACGGTGCAGACGCAGAGTTCGCGAAGCCGGTTGCCGCGGGTTCTAGCGCATGGTAACGCGGTCAGCTTTGGAAGAGTTATGAAAGGCTGCGGACAAAACGATAGGTGCCTCCCGGTCACCGACAACTTACAGCGGCAAGTTGGGAAATCCGTGTGAGGTGAAACGCCGGGGTGTCCGACTAAGAGAGAGGGGTCGCCAGCTCTGCTATTTCTGCATCCTTACACCACTACCGCAAGCGGCAGTAATTTTTTATATTATAAGCTGAGAAAAAGAAATCACTCCAGGTGAGAACATCTGCTTGAGCATCTTAGCGTTGCTCTGCACTTTAGCGAACTACAGCAAGCTGAATGCTTTTATATTTAAGTTTTAACTTGTGATAGCGGGGTCCTAACCACCAGCCGCAGTTCCCAAAAATACACCGAGTCCCGGAAAACCACACTTTTACAGGAAATTTTGTTTTCAACAGCCGCATCCTCAGCAGGTCCCGGTGCGCACACCCAGTCCAGCGCTGTCCGCCATGTTATACCCTCGGTCCTATCACGCGCCACACATTTGCCTTCACCCGGCACACGGTGGCGCCAAATCCATTCCATGAAATTGGCCACCGCCACTCTTGTCTGATTACCATATTCTCCACCGTGATAGGGATTATCAAATAAATGAACCTGTCTGGAACTGCGGGGTTAGCAGTACAGCGCAAGAGAGAGAGTACCAGCGTGGCAGGCTTTTGGAATCGAACTGCCCGTGCGTGCTAATGCACCCAGCACGCGCAGCTCGTCTCTTTACTGTCGTCGTCTTTAATAGCCAGCACCTTGGGGCCGGATAAGAGCGCTGACCAAAGGGCGCTACAGGGCCCCCCGCCCAGACAGAATGTCGAACCTCACGTGACGGCGAGGCAGATGAACGTTGGATTTGGGGGCGAGGAGTTTAGTGTTTATGCCTGTGATGTCTGAGCGGAGTTCGTTGGGTGGCGTCTCGAGGTAGGCCGGTTTGAGGCGCTCCAACGAGACGACTTCTTCTCTGCCATTCAACAGTATGGTGGCGGACTTCTGGGTCTTGTTAAGGACACGGTACGGCCCGTCGTAGGAGGGAGTAAGAGGCGCCTTTACAGCGTCTCTCTTGAGGAAAACGTGTGTCGAAGACGCCAAGTCGGGATGCACAAAGAAGTGGTGGTCAGAAGACCGAGGCGGGACCGGTCGCAGGTGCTGCATGCAGTCCTGTAGGCGCTGGAGGTACTCAAGCGGCTGGGGCGAGGAGGCCGAAGGGACGAACAAGTCCCCAGGAAGCCGCAGGAGTGCGCCGTAGAGAAGTTCAGCAGTTGAACAGCCGAGGTCGCGACGAAGAACGGCACGCAGGCCAAGAAGCACTACGGGAAGGTGATCGACCCAGTGTTGTCGATCCAGACGCGCAGTGAGAGCACTTTTTAGCTGGCGCTGGAGCCGCTCAACGATGCCGTTGGTACATGGATGGTACGCCGTGGTATGGCAGTGTTTTGTGCCAAGCAAGCCGCTGAGGGAAGTAAACAGAGTACATTCAAACTGCCTGCTTCAATCCGTGGTAACAATGCCGGGGCATCCGAAACGGCAAACCCATGCCGAAACAAAGGCTTTTGCGACCGTATCTGCCGTGATGTCCGGAATCGGTACGGCTTCGGGCCAACGGGTGAAGCGGTCAACCATTGTCAGAATGTAGCGGCAATCACGAGAGGGAGGAAATGGCCCGACCAAATCCAGATGCACGGGGTCAAAGCGACAGCTAGGTGGCAAAAAAGGCTGCGCGGGAGTCTTCGTGTGGCGGGTCACCTTGGCTGTCTGACAAGCGAGGCACGAACGGGCCCACTGGCGGACATCCGCGTTGATGCTCGGCCAGACGTACCGCTGTGTAACGAGGCGCTGGGTGGCTCAGATGCTGGGGTGGCAGATGTCGTGGAGCGAGTGAAAAACAGCACGACGAAAGGCAGCCGGAACGAAGGGTCGAGGCGCCGCCGCTGACATGTCACACCACATTGAGTCCGGAACGAACGGATGAGGCATAAGTTGTAGACGGAGAGAACCCGGGTGGTCCCGGAGTGCTTTTAGCTCAGGGTCTTCAATTTGCGCCTGAGCTAGGCGTTCCCAGCCGACAGCAGATGCAGCACTGCCGATGGAGGTAATGCGTGAAAGTGCGTCAGCAGCCTCGTTGTCGGTACCTTTGATGTGCCGAATGTCCGTCGTGAATTCCGAAATATAGGTGAGCTGACGGAGCTCCCGTGCGACGTATTTAGAGGAGTTTGTACGGAAAACGTACGCCAGAGGCTTATGGCCCGTGAGAACGTGAAAGGGCTGGCCCTCCAAAAAGTGCCGGAAGTGCTGGATGGTGGCGTAAATGGCGAGCAGCTCACCACCAAAAACGCTGTAGCACGTCTCGGTAGGTTGGAGCTTCCGAGGGAAGAAACCCAGCGGGTGCCACTCGGAGTGGATTTTCTGCTTGAGAACAGCGCCAATTGTAACGCTAGAAGCATCCACCTTGATGCGAGTGGGGACGTCGATTCTAGGATGGATGAGAAGCACCGAATCGCCGACGGCTTGTTTAGCAGCGTTGAAAGCCGACTGAGCTTCGGGAGACCAGGAAATCGCGGATGAGGAGCTCTTGGTTGTGCGCAGAAGCTCAGTCAGTGGATGCAGAAGTTCGGCACAGTGGGGTATAAAGCATCGCGAGAAATTCATCCAGGCCAAGGAACTCACGAAGCTGGCGGAGGCTGGTAGGTTGGGAAAGTCCTTCACGGCTTGAACGTGAGAGGGTAAAGGGCGAATTCCTTGCGCCGAGATGTGATGGCCCAGGAACTCGAGCTCGGAAGCCCCGAAGACGCATTTCTGGGCATTGACAACCAGGCCAAATTGTTGGAGGCGCTCAAAGAGTTCTCGGAGGTGACGGTCGTGATCTTTGGGAGTGTGATTTGCGACGAGGATGTCGTCAATGTACGCAAATACAGCCGGAAGGCCGCCCGTCACCTCGGCAATGAACCTTTGAAATGTTTGAGCTGCGTTGCGTAGCCCAAAGGGCATGCGCACATACTCAAACAAGCCGAAAGGTGTAGTGATGGCCGTCTTCGGGATATCGGCAGGCTCGACGGGGATTTGGTGATACGCCTTGACAAGGTCCACTTTGCTAAAGATTGTGCACCCTTCCAAGTGGCTGCTAAATCCTGGATGTGGGGTAAGGGGTAGCTGTCGTGGCCAGCCTGAGCGTTGAGCGCCCGGCAATCGCCACACGGGCGCCAGTCTCCACTTTTCTTTGGAACCATATGCAGTGGAGACGCGTGGTTGTTGGACGATAGGCGGATAATACCGAGTTCCAGCATGCGCTCGAATTCACGTTTAGCAGTCGCCAGACGCTCACCGAAGAGGCGGCGCGGCCGAGCTGCGACTGGTGGACCACGCGTGACGATGTGGTGGGTAACGCTGTGCTTGGGCGGCAGCTTTAAGTTGCAAGGTCTCGTAACCTCAGGGAACTCTTCGAGGATTCCTGCGTACGGGCATGAGGGAAGCAGCGTGCGGATTCCAGTTGGATCGACAGTAGACAGTACGCCCAGGATGGAAAGGGGTGACTTGCTGTCGATCAGGCGATGGTGACGCATGCTGACGTCGAGGTCAAATTGGGTGAGGAAATCGGAGCCGAGGATGGGCTGATTGTTGTCGGTTACTCCGAAGACCCACCGCAAGGCGCGCCGCAACCCGAGGTCGAGGGTGAGGGACCGCAGACCATACGTGGCGATAATAGAGGTAGAGTTGGCTGCACGAAGCGTAGGTCCAGGTGACTTAGAAGTACGCTCATCCTTGGTGGCTGGTAATACACTGACCTCAGCACCCGTGTCTAGAAGGAAGCGCACACCAGAAATGTGATCCGTGACCAGAAAAAGGTGGCCGGGTTGTAAGGCGAGGTCACATGCCGCCATCAGTGATCTCGCGTCGCGTTTCCCGACCAGCTGCATGGGGAAGTGCAGTGACGGGCGTGGTGCTGGAAAGTGCGGTGGTACCAGCAGATAGACGACCTTCGAGGGCTGCGCGAGAAAGAACCGCCTGGGAAGACGAACGACGGCTAGGACGCGGGGAGGAGCCGCATCGGCGATCAGGGGATGTCCGAAGCGCTTCAATGGAAGCGGCAAGTTGATCGATCCGAGACTCTAAGCGGGACACGGCCGATAACTCTGCTGTCGAAGCGAGGCTGGTGACCGAGGGAGAAGTCGCGTCGTGAACTCTATCAGCAGGCTCGGTGGCGCGGTCGAGGCTCAACTCCCCTTTAGCAGCAGCTAAAACGATGCGAGTAGACTTTGCAAGCGCTGCAGAAAGAGCTCCTTTAACAGCGCACCGTTCGAGTCCACGTTGCCCGCGCCCACGAGCTGTCGCATGGCGTTGAGTAGTTGGCAAGGGCGGCGAGCCCCAAGCTCTTCGTGGGTGAGCAGAAAAACACGCGCCCAGAGTGGGGACCGAACCCCCGCCTTTCGATTACATCTCTGGGCGCGAGTTTTTCCTTATTTTTTTCTTCCTTATATTTAAAAACAAAATCTTAACTTCATTCACCGTAGTAAAAAATAGAGCCTAACCACACCCCTATGCGCCCTTTGGCGTTCTAGACTGCCGAACTATGTTTCTGTATTTCCTCAAGGAGCCCCTCATTTCCTTACTATATTATTCTGCGAAAGCCTAGCGAGGGTCTCGGTTCTGGCAGCCTTGATGCCTAGGTAGCATAAGAGGGCTTCCCGCCAGTTGCCCGCTCATGACAGGCTGTAGACGTTTGACTCACGCCCCGGGGGCTGAAAAGAAGGTCCCCTTCTCCCCGTGTAGTCAGAGTGGCGCTGGCTACCACCCTCAAGCGTCAGATACACTTCTAGTAAATATAAATAGCCCAGAAAGTGAAGGAGAACACAGTCGCTCAGATAGCCAACTTGATAAGGCATTCGAGATCTAATTAAAAGGCGTGGGTTCGGTCCTAACTCTGGGCGCGTCTTTTTCTTTCTTTCTTTCTTCCTTATATTAAAAAAAACCTTATCTTCATAACCGTAGTAAAAGATAGAGCCTTACCACACCCCTATGCGTCCTTTGGCGTTCTGGACTGCCGACCTATGTTTCTGTATATATAAAGATATATATATATATATATATATATACATATATAGTGTGTGTGTTCCTGTAGGGCCGTGCTGCACAAGCACAGGAAGCATGGGACAAGACTGTATTGAATTGAATTGAATTAGTTTGGATTGCCTTTAAATGGATTGGATTGGAATAAATTGAATTGCATTTGATTGGTTGGAACTGCATTGCATTTGATTGGTTGAAGAACGATCCCCAGTGCTTCGCCCACTTTTCATGATTCACTTCGTGGAGATGCGTGAATTTTTTAATAGACAGCATTGTGCCCCATTTGATCGCAGTTTTATTGCTATTTATATAACTTAACCAAAAACGTTTTTAAGGAAATTAATTTCACCATCTTCCCGTAGGGAAACCCAGAGTAGTAAGAGAAGCAGCCATGGGGTCGACTCAAGTTCCGATTAGTTTTCAGTTCAATGGTGGCCTTGCGGGAGGAGAATGACGAGAGCGGAGAGCCCGCGCGCGTCATTTATACCGCGAAGCTACGGTGGCGCCCCCAGCGGAGTATGCAGCGGCTACCGTCACGTCTATAACCCTAAGCTGCTTCGCATTATCGCGCGCGGAGCCGCAGGTGTTGCCATCTGTTGCGCAGTCCCGGAGATGACAGGATCTTCGGAGAGGAGAGGTGCCCGAGAGGAGAGTAGCGTCGGAGATGGGAGGAGGAATGCATCGCATGCTACTCAGGGTTCCCCAACGGGAAGATGACGAACGCGAAGCAATCTTGTGATGCATTCTTTGGTTGGCCAATCCCTAGGTGCATCCTGCCACAATCATCATCAGCGGTGTTGGATTCTTTGGTTGGCCAATCCCTATGTGCATCCTGCCACAATCATCGTAAGCGGTGCCTGGCCAGGAATGC
Organism: Haemaphysalis longicornis; assembly: GCA_013339765.2. Taxonomy (NCBI): domain Eukaryota; kingdom Metazoa; phylum Arthropoda; class Arachnida; order Ixodida; family Ixodidae; genus Haemaphysalis; species Haemaphysalis longicornis. The sequence goes on along the minus strand of CM023452.1, from coordinate 27,072,895 downwards.
GCAGGGGGGGTGTGTTAATCAGGGTTCCCCTACGGGAAGATGACGACGGTGGTTGACAGCGAAGCTACCTCGCGACGGATCCTTTGGTTGGACAATCCCTAGGGGCATCGTGCCACAACCAACATCAGCGGTGCGTGGCCCGACACGCTCAGTGGGGGTGTCCACGCCACCCAACGGCGCCCACACAACAGCGGGAGGAACAGGATCGAGCATAAGCTACTTCCCATCTAAAAAGTTGGTGCGCGAGAGACCTGGTATAACACCACGAGAAATGCAGGTTTATAGGAAAAACAATTGCTTCCCATAGACCGAGTGACCACAAGATGGCAGGAACGGTCACTTCCAACACCATCTGCCACTTCCCTCTCGGACCGGCCTCCTACACTCCTAATAAAAAGTCGTAAAAGGGTAGTAACGGCCGTGTTTACCAACTCCTTACATAGCTTACTATCCCGTGGTACGTTACGTTGGCATTGCTACTAGCAACTGCATGGTTAGGAAATAGCCTGCGGGTAGGAAGTACTTGATTAAGGTCGTGTTTATGACTAGGTTATGCATGGCCAGCTAGCATACGCGTGTAGCTCAGAAGGGTTATGGGCTAGGACTTTACTAGTGAAGGTAGTGGTGCCTACTTCAGTTGGTAACCCTAGAGCTCCACTTACTACCGGAAGTTATTAGGTACCTAGTCTATACTGGGACAAGTAACTTGTTAGTGTCCCGCTAGTGAATGCCACAACCTTCTTTTTAGAGTGTATGAAGGTCCACACTGCGTGACGTAAAGGCCGTCAGGAAAACCTGTCATACGACCTCAAATGGCTTGTTGGTGCAGCTAAAACCAAATCCTAACCCCTCTATTAAGACGGGGAGCCCTAGGCGAAGGCGCTGGGCCACTAGGTTTCAGTGGTCACCACCGGTGACAAGAGTTACAGATACATGTTCTGTAACCATACTGCCTCCGTAGACGGCCATGTACTGACAACGGGCCGGAATTCTGTAACTTTTACAACTTAGAGGCGAACTTAACATTTATGACAAGTAAGTAAAGCTTTGTGACAGACAGAGTCGCCTTAGCGGGAAATTTCATTGTTTTCCCCCGAGACACTTACATTTTACTGACAGCTACAGAGCATTTTACAGTGGCGCTGGAGCGATCGTGTGCCAATCTTTGTCGACGCTACCCAATAGACGCACGCACTTCTGGTCGGAATTTACGTCAAGATGGCTTCGATGGAGAAATTGTCAAAAAGAACCACTGCGCCCTGCACCTGCAGAAAAAGCGTTATTGACGGTGGTAAGGCAACTAATGGTTATAATAGTGTAAAGGGACATAAGCTGGCAAAAGACAGAATGAAAATCAAAATTTCAATAAAAAACAATTAACACGGCGCGTTTGGTTACTTATAGCCATATTTGACCATGAAAAACTCATAATGAACACAAACTGTGTAAGTATCCTGAGCATTGATGCATAAATAGTTGGACACCTGCACATAATTTACGATGAAAAATGAAAAAAGTATTTTATAATTGGCCCAGGAAACCGAGATCTTTAACGTGTGACTAAATCTCGATACGAAAACACCCGTGCGTCGATGTTTGGGCGCATCTAGTTTAATCCCCAGATGGTCAAAATTAATCCGGAGCCCTCCACTACGGCACGCTTCATAGCCGAGGTGTAGATTTGCTGCTTTAAACCCTACAATCCATCGAATAAAACCTATGACAAAAATAACGGAGGTCAAGACTGCGCTGTACAAGGCTGAGCAAGAAACAAAAGATAGGAAAAACGTGCGCGCTGTCCCAACGGAGGGCACGACAGCAGAGCGAAGGCTGGAAAATTGCATTGCAAATTGAGTGAACTGTCCATTTAGTTCATCATGTCAGCTCCGATACGGCAGGGAAGGGAATGAGCGGTATGAATGAAGACTCGAGAAGGTGTTTCGTGGCAGGGGCGACATAAGAGTGTCGTTTTTAACAGGAGAGCGCTTTAAGCTTGAGCTTTGGCGGTGCCGAACGTTAACAGAAAGCTCGGCTCCAGCGCGTGCGACATAAAAGGAAGCACAAAAAGAACACCGGTGCACTCTTGCGTTTGCAAGCAAAATTAGAATAAAAATATATAAAAAAAACGCGCGCTACAAAACTCCACTCGGCGAAGTGGCGAGGGGAAGGTTAAGTGAGGTGGAGGGAAGCAATATATAGGTCTCTTCGATTTGGCTGCACTTTGTGCATGAGTTCAGATAGTGCAGCACTTCCGTATTCGTTTTTGGAGTGCAGGACGTGCCCTCGCACTTACCTCTTCGATTTGGGAAAGTGCAAGCCGAGTTCCGAATGAGTTCGCGCCTGGCCTGCACTTGCTGCTGAGTGAGTGCAGAAGGTGCAGAAGGATAAGGGACGCGCAGGGCTTCGTGCCGCGAAGCCCCGAGCAGACGACGATGAAACTCAATGTCGGCGGCGTCATGAAGAGTGTGACTATCGTGTACCGTAGTAATGGTGAATTTCTGAAGAGGGGAAACGGCTATACTTACGAAGCGTCAGGAGAGTTTGTATACATTTATTCCTCTAGGTGGAGTGTTCAGTCACCGCTAGCACGTGGGTGTTGCGCGCTGGTCAAAAGGAAAAAAAAGTAAAGGAGCCAAGTTTACTGCAGTGAGTTGCTAGGTACATTGAACTGCTCGCAGATTTTTTAATTGCATTCAATTGCGCGTTTATTCTTAGCTAATTAGTAATAGTATTTGCCTTCGTGATCCGTTGAACAAAGGATTTGACCCTATGGCTGGTGACCGCAATGGCGATTTCGTCGTCTATGCAATTGCAGCAAATACATTTTGTGTCATATGCTTTATATACCAGATGGAAAAATAAAAACCAATTTGAGGTTTATGCCGGCAAGGGACGGCTGCGGATTCAAAGCATGCTAAGTTGCGGATTTATTACAAAGCTTGTCAGGACTCTGCAAGCCGCTCTAAGTTTGAAATCGATGATAAAACTCTCGGTGCTTTATCCACAGATGTAACAGCTAGCGTTTCGTTCATCGAAGACCGACTTTAGGACAACGTCAAGAACGATTTTTCAAGAACGTAAAGAACGCCAAGAATGATTTTTGATTGGTCTGCGTCTCGTGTGTTTGAAATTAGGACAACTTCCAGGACTACGGAATGGAACTACTCACAAATGCTGCTGTTATCAACATTTTCAGATGGAGTGCGTTTTACCCATGCTTTCAAGCCAGCCAGCGAGCCCTCGGGGAGCGGGACATTGCCTGCGCCGGCCCGCGTCCCTCCCTCCCCCCCTCAAAAGGAGACGTGCTCTACCGGAGGGCAATCGGTGGAGGGCACCTGTGACGATGACCGCGTTGCTGCAGCCGTGCCGCCCAAGCAAGGTTCTTCATAGACAAGTATAAAGACATGAAGGACCGTTGGGAACGAGAGGGGGCTTTCGGAAAGGTACCCTAAATAGATATTACAACTGCCAAACTTTATTTCGCTAAGGCAGAATTCAATCTCTAAAAATAGGCATTACAACCGGATAGGCAACGCAATAATTCCACTAGCTTCTAGACCTGTGACGGGAGTGATACAGCTTGTACCTATACTTGAGAAGTATCAACGTGAAACAACTTTTGGAATCAGTGCAAACCATTTTGGTTTCGCAGTGTTGCACTAGGCCGGGGCCTACTTTGCACTGGGCTCTACAGTGGTAAATTGCACTAAACTGGCTATAAGACCGTGTTGGTTAGGCATTATCAAGCACTTCTGTGTCCAATCCTCGTTTTGTCTGCCTTCAGCTGCACCGTCTTTTTCCTCTTGATCATCAGTGCAGTGGCTTCTGGTGCCAAATCCCGTTAATGGCTGTATTGTCTGAAACACTGCCTATACTTGAGAAAAGAATGTTTACTGTGGGATAGGTGCAGAAACTTGGCATGCATTCCATTTTGCAATCCTGGTGCTGAAGTGAGCAATTTTTATGGCACAATTTCACTAATTTTTACTGAGTGGTGTTTTTGTTATTTTCAGTACAAAGCAGATGCTTTGGCGAAAGCTCGCCGACCTTGTCAAAGAAGTGTTTGGGGACACCTTGACCCCCAAACAAATAGAAAACAAGTGGAAGAGTCTCGAACAGGGCTATAAAAACGCCGCCGAAAAAAATAAGTCTACGGGGCGTGCAAATATTACTTGCGATTTTGAGAAGTAAGTTTTTTTGTGGTCATCGTCATATTAGACTTAGCTGAGGAAAGAAATGTTTAATAGTCTTTGCGTCCCACAGGGAGCTGTCTAGAGGTCTTTACAAGGAACATCATATACGCCCACAGATCACACTGGCCCCAGGGAGAATGTTTTCTGGCAACGATGCCAAGTGAGGTCCGGTAGTGCTATCACTAAAGCATATAATTGATCTAAGTGTGAATACACCTGCAGCAACGCATCATATGAAGAAGGCCCATCCAGCCCGGGGGAGCCGCATGAGGAGCTCCATCAAGAGTCTACGCCGCCAGAAGTTGCAAGCACCAGGGCGGAAAGAAGAGGCGCAGCCAAGGCAACGCCAGCGTCATTGAGGCCCTGAACAGGCTCGAAGCTGGAATGGCGGACCGCCACAGAGAAAACATGACCCGCTTGGACCGCATCACTGCTCTAATAGAGAGGCAAAATGTATAAAACTGCTAGTTTTGTTGCAGAAATGTCTAGTCTGTGTTCATGCGTATGATCCTCGGCAATGACAAACAGGTAACACAAGGTGGCATATAGCATTTTCACTTGATCCCAGGAGTACCATCTTGCATAGACATGTCAATCTTTGTCACTCAACGAAACGAGGGCGGATTTAAAACCTTCAATTCATTGGATACATACGGTCATAAAAAGAAAATGAAAAGCTACGTATAATCATAGCAACTGGTGCATGCAATAAAATGTGTTAGCACTTCGCTGTTGCGATGTGCCTTCACAGTGACTGGGTTTAGCGGACTGACTTCAGTTCACATTTGGGTCAATGTTGTCATTCCCGACGACACCAACTTCGGCCGGCATTCCAGGACTTGCGAGGAGACCCTCTCTCCATCACACACAGGCTGCCATCACAACGAAGCAAGACTGTGCCACAGCCCTTGCGTCAGAAAGATGCAAAGAATGAAAAGCTATGCATAAAATTTCAATAGCTGCATGCAAAGTGGCGATTTAGCCCTTCACCGTTGCGATATGCCTTCGCAGAGACTCACTGTAGTTTCACTTACTTCGGTCCACATTTGGCTCCACGTCGTCATTCCCAACTTTATGAACTTCGGGAAGGCATTCCAGGTCTTGCAAGGAGTCCATCTCATCATTGCAAACGTTGTGCAGCATACATGCTGCCATTACAATGAAGCAGGACTGCGCCACAGTATTTGCGTCAACAAGGTACAACCTCCTGAAGCGTTGCTTCCGAAGGCCGGAGGTATTTTCAATGGCCACTCTCCGTTGATTATGCCTTTTGTTCAACTCCTTATTCCAGCTTGAAAGTTGCCTGAGTTGTCCTTGCAGGGAGTCATAACCGACGGAAGCAGTCGATTAGCGCTGTCTCCGAGGATGTGTCCCCCGTCCACTGCCGTTGGTGCACTTGTGAAGAATGGCCTCTCGCGCATGACGCGGGCCTCGTGGTCCGAGCCCGGGAAACCGAAAAACACGTCCAAAAACTTGTTCTCGTGGTTGCACACACCTTGCAGTACGATGAAAGGCAATTTCTTGCGGTTCTATTACGAGTACGCATATTCACTAGGCCTAAGTATTTCCACACTGCGTTAGTCGATGCACCCGACCGTGTTTTGGGGTCCCTTCGCCTAGCTTTTGGCCAGGAATCCTGTTCTGATGCGGGTTCTTTCCGCGCTGTCAGGCATGCGCATCATGTGGTCACTGACTGAGTGAAGGAAGCGCACAAAACGGTAGACATACGCGTGAACCGAAGATTCAGCCACCTCGACTTTGTCCGCGATGGCGTACATTGAGCTCTGCGTCCCAATGTACACAAGGGCTATAAGGCAGGTTTTCTCGGCCGATATCTGTGGGCGCCCACGCACAGAGCTTGGGAAGAAACATGAACACTTGAAACGCGCACTAAGAGCGTCAAACGTGGCCTGGGACAACCTCAATAGCCTCTTAAACTCGGCGTCGTAATACCTGAAAACCCCATTTTCGTAGTACCCCGGTTACCCGTTACACGATTTCTGTCGGTTCTCACAAGGTGCAGCCAGCCATAATGCAGGCGGCGTCGAACTCGTTATCGCTGTCCGAGGCCAGCAGTTCCACAAGCGCTTGAATGTATATCGACATCGAACTTCCTTTGCGCGGCTTGCGCCGAACAAACAAAGGACGAACACAACACGCGCGCGCCGCGCCCTAGTAGTATCAACTCCGCGCACTTCGAAGACGATGGCCCCACGCCTACCCGCACGGCCTGCACTTTTCATCAGTCTTCGGTACGCAAAGTCTGTGATGCTGAAATGAATTTGTAAAGACGTTCGCAGTGAAACAAGCAGATACATTTCCTGTTCTATTTTGTAGTGAGTGCGTGATATATTCACAAACAGGAGGACGGAGGGTAGCGAAGAGTGTTAGGAGCTGCTCACCCGAGTGTACCATTTCAAACAATTCGCCGCCAATCACCAAAAGTCCCACGGTCTTGTGGCCTTGAAAACGTCTAATGCAGAAGTTACGACCGTTCCAACTCTGGGCCTAGAAAAGGAAACCGGTTTTCCTGGTTGACAATGATAATTTTCATTATCATAACTGTACAAATAAACTTTTTGACCGAAGACCCATGTCTCCTCTTAACGTGGCTCTGAAGACAAAGTGCACCCTTCGCTGGCTTGAAAGAAGTAGCCTTTGGTACCCCTCACTCACATAACTTGGTTTCAACGCTATTAGTGGACAAATCAATTCCGAAAGGAACGAAGTAAATGGCCAAACTCTGTGGTAGAGTTGGGAGTTACAAGACTAGGCTTCCGCTGTGTGGGTCGTTACAATGTCATTACAATGCCATTGCCTCGTCATCATTGCGATGCCACCAGGCATGGGTGACATCGAGGGCCTCAACGGTGAGGGGCTGATCGACGAACGGGTGACAACGAGGGGCTGATCGACAAGCTGAACCACGGCGAGTTCACGTTGCGCGACATGAACGAGCAGTTCCAGAACATCATGAAGATGGGGCCCTTAAGCCAGATCATACTGCTTGCTCCACTGCTGCTTGTGCTTGTTCGACAGGGCGGAAGGGACTTGTACCCGTGGCACCATACGTACACGAATGATGGAATTAAGTGCTGAAGGCCTCAAGATACCCAAAGACGTTATTGTGGCGGGCCGTGCTACATGCGTAAAGGCCAAGGCATTAATTGTGTTAAGCATGATGGGAATAATGACCAAAAAGAGGAATTCATTCATGTTTTACTATTTTTTACCATACAGGAAAACGCCTCAAAAGGGTTAAAATGTTTCTTGTGGATGAAAGCATTATGAGAAAAAGTGTTTCACTTTCAAAAAACGGTGTGAGCTGTTTGTAAAAGTGGCTTCCGCAGCTGCCGGCCGTCGCCTGCCAGCGGTACCCAAGTCCGAAAAATTCGAAACATCTAGTAACACGATGTTTTGCCTCTGGCCGCTGTTTTAGCGAGCTTCGTCTTCTCGAGAACTTCGCCACCAACAGTGCACAAAAAACCATCAGATTTCGAAGTTCAGCTACGTTTCCGCGTCAACACTCTGGTGCTGAGAGTTTCGTAGGTTTCATTTGCTGCTCGTCGCGTTTGAGAATAGGCAGATTTTATGTGATTATGTCGGCGAATGAGTTGCAGGGAACTCCTTAAACCAATAATGAGAGCGAATGGAATTAAATTTTTGCGTGTACTGCCAATTAATTGCATTATAGTTAAGGCAATAAGCACTTAATGTCATCTTTCAGGTACGTGTCGCACGGGTATTATTCATTTATGAGACCGCCAGTTTCGTACAAGAAAAGAGCGAGATGAGGGCAATTAGTGCTATAATACAGGCAATGCTAACGGCACTGTGAAAGTACAGCACACTAGCAATGGGCGAATAGTGAATTTGAAATTCAAGGCGAATTGTGATTTGGTCAAATAATTTCCAATCCAATGCCTAGACTAGTGCACAAGTCAAATTACAATGAAAAGTGAGCAATCCGTGACCCGGCCAAGCAGTACAACTCAGCTAGGGCAGAGCATTTCGTGAAACTCTTACCAGTTGATTATTTATTCAGAAATTACAAGCACAGCTTTCCTTCACTGTATTCGCAAATTGTTGTAAAGAAATGCTAGTTGCTCTACATTCTCTTGAAGAAGAGCTCCCACCGGCTGCTGACAACATTTTCTGCTGTCGAGAGCGGCCTCTCAGTCCTCGTTTGCATGGCAGGAATTGAAAGGTACTTTCGTGCCACCTTTGGCAGTGCTGGGTAAAGCCGGCTGCCATGGTTCCTCCTCCAGTAAAGAGTGTTGTCAGACAGGGGCGCCCAGTAGTCTGTCACTTGTCAAAGAACAATGTCGCGTGCACTCTGCTGCCTTGCGTTGGAGCTCGGGAAGGAAAAAATCGCAGCATCTCAACAGCGTGGATGATGGCGAGGGTGCGGAGTACGGGCACTCGAAATGACATCCAATTTGTGTCCCGACCGTCATTCAATTTGAGCCGTGAGCTGCAACTTGATTATTCCCGAACGGAAACTGCAACTCACGGCTCAAATCGAATTTCGCTTGATTTCCGCTTGATGGTGGTGTGCACACGGATGGACGTGGACGGACATTGGGAGGTTCTAAGGTACTCCGCACCGTTACAGGCGAGGGGTAAGCCGTTTGACTCTCACGTACTAACTCGTGGTCGTAGCCCAATGGGTAAGACGGCTGACACAAACTCTGTCTGGTATACCAGACGCAGGCTCGAATCCTGCCGGTGCCTGTGTGATTTTTTGCGATTGTAAATGCTGTACACACGGACTCGGACTGGCATTGTGCGGTTCTAAGGTGCTGCGCACCTAAAACGCCCCACAGAGGGTTACCCTGAGGCTCCTCCACTTCTGGCCAAGCAGATGTTCCGGCACAATCATCTGGGGCTGACTACAGCTCATCTGCTGCAGCTACAAGCGTGGATTTTGCCCACTGGCTTTAACTCTGTTCGCTGAAGCAAGCATCTTTGGATCGACGGTCAACTAGCATGGCCTTTGCCAAAACAGGCGTCATTTTGAGGTCAGGAAACCGTGTTGCCAGGTGACACAGGAGGCTCCTTGCAAACGATGCTGCCGTATCCCATTCAGAGATGTGCTCACACAGAACCACTTCTGTGCAATGGACGAGAGGTGCTACTTGGGGAAGTGTTGGGAAGCGGTCTGTGCACGGCGCAGTCATTGCTTGGTGCCAGGGCTGCAATGCTTTTACAGCTGCAGCCATTAGTTTCCACTCTTCTGCACTAGCTGTCTATGTCAGGCTCGCACTGTTCAAACGCCATTGGGACGCAGAGTTCTTCGACCAACCTCTCCATCATTGCATATTCGCCACCTAGAAGCTCCACTAAAAAAAGAGTATTGTAGCCAGTGGTGTCCCCGGCCGTAGCGAGCCGAAGCTCGAGTCACAGGCTGCATTTTGAACAGTGCTCGCTAATTCCGCATCAAGTCGGCAGTACAAGTGCGCCGGCTTGGTGCCACTATGTTGGCAGCAGTGTCGTTTCAGTGCCGCCTTTGAACGAAAAGTGTGATGGCAGCTAGAGGTCAGCAAACCTGTATGCAAGGCAACAACTTGGCACTGATGATAGAAATGTCCACGTTGGCGAGGCTTTCTGACAAGTTTGGTTTGGCATCCCTAAGGGCTTGACAGAAAAGCTTGACTTTTGGCTGCCTGTTCGTGAGCGCCGAATAACTCGACAATATTAAATACCGTACCCGCATTCGGATCGAAGCGAATAACGAATAGAAAGCAATTCAATCGAATATTCGACAACACCGAATATTGGTCCATCCGTACTTATAACATATCTCAAGGGAGATGTGAGAATGCGAGAATGGGAGATGAAAGCAGAACCTTACTCTAACCAAGATGTGTGCAAACCAAGCCAAATTGCAACCTAACATTGAAGCATTCTTCGTTAACCACTGCTCGAACAAATGCTGCTCAAAAACTCTGGCCGAAATTTTGATAATGTTTCTTTCTCCTACATCAGGTGCTGCACAGTTTTTCATGAATTGCAGACACGTTTTAGGCTTCATTTTTTTGGGGGGGAGGGGCAATTTTTGGGCGTCCGGAACCTGAGCACTACCTTCACGCAACGTGGTAAGAACATGAGCTTCCTTTTTTTTTCGCCCAACTTGGTTCATTCGCATTGTGAAGGGCAGTTGCTTAACGACATAACTTCCAAGTACGGGGAACTCTGGCTTGGTTGCAGGCTAGTTTTTAGAAGAAAAAAAAACGGTCCAAAGTGAAAGAAAGACTGGGTTGTCACTATCGTGTGATTTAAAAAAAACGCATGGGTGAAACGTTACCTTATTTTTACTTTTCCACAGCCCATTTAGAGAATACAGGTGAGCTTGCTGTGTTGGACGGAAGATTCCTTCATTGTTTACTTCCCAACTCTGAATTGACAATGACAACTCCACTGGTTTGTTCTATCAACAGACGGTGGCCCGAAAAACCCACACTATAACTGGGAAGCAGCGTTTTAAGCGGTATGCTTATTGTGCATTTATTCTGTGTGGCAGGAAAATGTGGGGGGATCACAAAAACCTGCATTACATCCCGCTCCATGGTGTAACCAGTTGCGTTATAAATAGCCTTCACCGTACCTTGTTTGAAGCAGACAGTAATAGTGCTAGTTACATGCAACCAGGAAGGCGTACCTATTTGTGCACCCTAAAAATACGTGAAGTGAGGCTCGGTGCATTAGTGAGTGTGGGGATCGCTTTCGAGCACTGTATAAACCATTCGTTTTGCTGTTTTGCCCGGCATTGTCAAAGGGGTCTGAGAGCGTTTAGAGAGCGAGCTACCTCCTTCCTCACGGGTGTGGACAACGTCCTCTGTGGTGTGTGCAGGGCATGATTCCTTGCTTCAGCAGCGACTTCATGACCAAGGGCAACGAGCAGGAGTCCATGGGCCGGCTCAAGAAGCTCATGACCATCATGGACAGCATGAACGACCACGGTGCGTTTGCCTCACTCTCTCTCCCTTCTCTCTCTCCCTCCTCTCTCTCCTCACCTTTCCCTTTTTATCTCCCTCCTTCCTCACCTCCGTCTCTCACATTCTCTCCTCCCTCTCCCCTATATCTCTCTCCCTCCCTCCTCCTCCTCTCTCTCTCTTTCTCTCCTCACCTCTCCTCTATATCTCTCCCTCCTCTCTCTCGTTCTCTCTCTCCTCCCTCCCTCTCTTCAGTATCTCCCTCTTTTCCTCCCCATTTCTCTCTCTGACAACTGTGCGAGGTTAGAGGGTGTACTTGTTCCCGGAGTACCTCATGAGGAAAAAGCCCATCTATCGTTGTCATCGGTGTTGTGTTCTACAAGAAATTGCGCAAAATTGTAAACAGTACATAAAAATACACACATTTGTGTTTATACGAGGGTGAAGCTGAATGCATTTACCGTAATTTCGCGCGTATAACCCGCCTTTGCATATAACCCGCACCCCAACTTTGCGTCGACGAATAAAAAAGAATGTATCCCCGCGTATTGCCCGCACATTTTATACATAAGGGGATGCACCAAAGCCACTACTCAAGCAACATTGCGCATTTGTTTATGCAAAAGAACTTACCTGGCTGACTGCGTAACTAGACGGCTTGCAGCATACATTTTTGCAGGTTCATCTGTGTGTGCAAAATAAGCACTGTCAATGGGATAACAGTGGCTCAGTCGCTATCACTGCTGTGGGGGCATCACGGCCAAACATGCATTGCGGTGAAGCTGCACCAAAGGAAATACCTCGCATATAATCCACATCTCTATTTCATGCACAAAATTTTGGTGTTTTTGGTGCGGGTTATACACGCGAAAGTACAGTACTTGGCTCAATGCCAGGGAGATAGGAGAACCTGGCTTGTGCCCTCAGCTGCAAGTCACTGGTGCGATGCGGGAAAGCCTGTCACCGCTTGTGGTGTAAAGACAATGCATGTTCGCAGTGGTCCATTGTAAGCACTCAATGTGTGACATATCTGATGCCGTACTAGTTCTCACTTCTAACTCATTGCAAAGAACGTCGTATATATTCTATATGTTCTTTTAACTGAGAATTTGTTGTTTTAAACAACGCAGAGTTTTATGTATCCAGGTCTGTATGCTTTTGCCCCTTGAGCAGGAATTGTAACGTCTGCTGAAAATAGTCTCTTCTTCTTCTTCTTCTTCTTCTTCTTTTGTGAAGCATTTTTCATTTTAAAGCAAGGCATAATTTCAATCCCCACGTCTGCCCATTTGCATTTTTTTGAACTTTGGAATATATGGAAAGAAACCACTGAAATTTTCTAATTGTGCTGTCTAATTCACAGCCTTCTGAAGCCTTGATATCGGAAAATCTCACATATTCCCGCATCGTTACAATTTTGTTGAAGCTGATTGGTTGTATAGCTGGTAGTTTATGTTTGCGCACTTTGTAAAAATGTTTTTTTTTCGTAAGCACTTCAACGAGACGAGACTGTACGTGTAAAACTGACTCTCTGTTTTCGGACTATGCTGTGGCATTCCAGCTGTAATAACGTGTGGAAGGGCACATTACTTACTTGGAGCCTTGTCTGGCCAGGAGTTTATTTAATTATTTATTTTTTCTTTAGGTGTTCGCAAATATCCAGTTTGGAACTTTGATAATTGGGAAGCAGCTGATTCACTGTTACAATTTTTTTTCCTCTCTCTTCCGCACGTTGTCTGTGCACCTAAATATTGCTGCATGGAGCTTGTGTAATGCAAAGCGGGTTCCGTCGTGCCATTTGAGGGACTCGGAAAGATGGCCTGAAAGTTCGAATGACAGTATCTTTCCCACATCGCTGCATATCGCTGTCGCTGTCCCATGTCGCTGTCCCACGTCGCTGTTGTTCAACTGCCTGCCATCGCTGATTAATTTGCGGTTAAAATGGCCTTGTTTTCGATTGTTCGCTAACCTCGAAATAGTATGACGTAATAACCGAAGCAACAACTGGCATTACCAGAGTTGTGGTCTTGGCTCACAAAACATAGTTTTGAAGGAGCTTGTGCAGAAATGACCAGCTTGTGCCATACAAATGGCTTCTTCTGCCTCCTAGACATGTAAACTGTTTCAGAAATAAAGGGGCAATTTTTTTTAAAGTTTAAGAAATATCTGACTGTTTGAGCAGCACAGATGGCCAGCATTAAATAAGTGGCTTTTGAGATGAGCGAGGATGATATTGTGTTGAACACAGTGAAATTGCTGCCTAGTTGCGAAAACTGGTCATGGATGGTGCCAGGTCTCCAACCACCTGTAGAATTGTTCTTTGTTTTACAATTACAACAAGTTTTGTGCCGTAGGCATATATTACCAGCAGAGTGGCACCAGTGGCAAGGAACCATTTCGAATACCCATTTCAAACACAAAAGTTTAATGAGCTGTAAGATTACTTCCAGGTGGTGCATCAAAAAACCGATTGTCTTATTGCACTCACCAGGGTTCATAGTATTGGAAAACGTAGAGATTACACTTATAAGGCTAACACTTTTTTGCTTATTGTTCCCCCAAAAGTGGCTAATTATCTCTAATTATCTTGGGAACTAATTGATTTGCTGAAAAAAAAGTAATAGCATATTTGAAATCAGTGGGGGAAAAGCAGCAAGGCTGACAATTTCCGCAGAGTTTACTTCAAAATTAAAGGTAGCTGCTTTAAGGGCAGTGTCCCCGCTGAAGCCTACGTCTATTCAGTAGCTCCATTTTGGGGTTTTCGAACCATGTTGGATTTGGAGAGGGGTGCATGAACGTGCAAAATCAGACAAAAAAAAGTTATGCCCCCCTCTGTCTAGCTACGACGGTAGTTGAATGTAAAGCTTTCTTTGTGCGAAACCAAATGGCACATAGCCAAAGTCAAAGCTGCTCCAGTCGAAGCTTAAAGCTGAACAAGTCAGAGTCTCGGAGTCGAAGTCCAAGCTCGGACAACAACCAAGGAATGCTTCATAAGAAAGCTCCCTGTTCCAACCATCGTTGCCAATAAATGGAGTGATGCATAATTTTGGTCAAATTGAACTTCCAAAAAGTTGAAACTTCCTCCATTTAACACCAACGATGGTTGGAACATGGAGCTTTCTTGGGAACAAAAATAAAAGGGTAAAATGCCAAAGTCAGTGCTGCTGCAATCAAAGTGCAAGTGTAAACGATTCGAGTGCAAACTGCCTGCGAGTCAAAGTCCAAATTTTAAAGCCCCACCGATAGTTGGCGTTAAATCATCGTTTGAAGAGAGAATGTTCAAGTGGTTAGGAATTAAGAGGCGGCACACGTATTTAAGGACTTGAATTTTATTGCCTTCAAAGTAGCCAAAGCCTGAGGCCAACGCCCGCACAACGAACCTAAAGCGAATGCTGAACACCCCGAATGTGATGATTGCACAATTGCATAGACGTCAACTTCATAATTGAGGGAGTGAGGTTTGATTCCGACCATGGGAAGTTTTCTTTTCTCATTTCATCATCGTCGTCGTCATGTGCCTTTTGCCATCAGTGACACCAACAAAGCTTCGCTTGAAGTCTCTTATGCCCCTGTCACACAGCAAATCTAATGCCATTCAAAGTGAGTGACGTTAGCTGTAATGACATTCGGTTTGGCCGTGCAGGTCTACATGGCGAAATAAATGTCATTTGGGAGTAGTGATAGCGGTGACGATTAGCGAGCTCGCAAAGCCACAAAGTTATATTTCGAGTGCATCTACAATGCTTCCATACATAATATCATTTTAAAACGTAGCAACGGACTATTTTTTTTAAATAAAAATAAAACAATCACCGGTTTAGGTGACATCAGTAGACATTACAAGCCGAGACAAGTTTGCAAAAAATCCATTATAGGGTAGCACGTGCATTGGGGACGCGATTTCCTTTTTTTGTTAGTACTTTTTTGT